>CM053567.1:123193451-123233958 GCA_028646485.1 Cryptoprocta ferox
CAAAAGAGCTGTGCTGAAGTAGTTGTAGAGAAATGCATTTGAGCTAGTGTGATAGAAAACCACAATAAAATGGAAATTTCATGTACTTGCAAACATTCTGAGTTTGTAAAGTTACCTTTGTTTCTTTGGCATCAAATGTTTACATTAAGAGTAATAAAATAAGATGATGCTTTTCCAGTGTAAAAAGTGCAGTTTTTTGTTCATAAGAGTGTGTGGTTCTAAGAGAAGAAAAATATAAAAATATTCTAAACTTTACAATATAGGCAGTGTTTAGATAGGCACTTACTACCCCACAAAGACTACAGGAAAATATAGACCTTTGGAGATAGAGGTAGGATTGGAAGACCTGGAAAGAGCTTTTGTGTCCTGTTGAGCTGAGGGCTACGTTTTGAACCACTTTTCAGTGGTTCCTGCCTTGGGAGATCTGTTTAGCACTGCATTAGTTCCGTGTATTCTGTCATACAAATCATGTTTTTAAAATCACCCTGTGGTACTCAACACTAAAAAAGCAGGACCTATACAGACATTTTTCCCAAAAAGACTTACAGATGGCCAACAGACACATGAAAAGATGCTCAGCATCACTAATCGTCAAGGAAATGAAAATCCAAACCACAACGAGATACCACCTTACAGCAGTCAGAATGGCTAAAATAAAAACACAAGAAATAAGTGTTGGCAAGGATGTAGAAAAAGGAACCCTTGTGCACCGTTGGTGGGAGTATAGATTGGTGCATTCACTGTGAAAAACAGTATAGAGATTCCTCAAAAAGTTAAAAATAGAAATACTGTATGATCCAGTAATTCCAGCACTGGGTATTTACCCAAAGAAATATATGCACCCCAGTTTAATGCAGTCTTATTTATAATACCAAGATCTGGAAGCAATGTAAGTTCATTGGGTGAAGATGTGGCTTATATATGAGGCTGGAGGGAAAAGAGGCTTAGAAGACAAGTTGACCAAAGTAAAGCAATTTTGGTTTTAGACTGACCCTTAACCTAAAAGCAGGACATAAAAAGTCACAAGATCCAACTGGAAGACCACAAAAGAGCACTCTTGATAATAAAAGCTATATAGATGGATATCCTTAAAATTGCTTCCTTTTGGGTTATCCTGCAACCCTAAGACCATGGAAAAACTAACTGCTCAATGTGAATGAGAAACCCAAAGTTAAAGAGTAATCCCCTCCCTATATGGTTAGCTAATGAAACAAAAACTTCTAAAACCCTTAGACGCAAAGGTGGATCCTCTTCCTCTCCTGGGAGGAGACTGCTACTTTGTCTATGAAGTAGCTTCTTGTATACTTGATCTTTGTCCCTTATTCTAAATGGCTTGTTCTTGAATTCTTTCTCACACAAAGCCAAGAACCCTCTTGGTGAGGGGCCTGAGGTCCTCTCTTGGGGCCTCAGCCTGTCCGGCATCACATATATAATGGAATATTACTCATGTAAAAAAGAATGAGTTCTTGCCATGTGTGACAACATAGACCTTGAGGGTATTCTGCTAAGTGAAATAAGTCAAAGACAAATACCATATGATCTCATTTACATGTGGAATCTAAAAATCAAAAAGCAGAAATAGACGAATACAGAGAATAAACTGATGGTTGCCAAAGGGGAGTGGTGGGAATGGGCAAACTAGCTGAAGGAGAGTAGGAGATACAGGCTTCCAGGTATGGAATAGGTCATGAGAATAAAAGGTACAGCATAGGGAATATGATCAACAATGGTATTGTAATAATATAGTGATGGATGGTAGCTATATTTTTGGCGAGCTTAGCATAATGTAGAGAGTTATTCAGTCACTAAGTATATACCTGAAACCAATGTAATGTGTGCCAACAAAACTTCAAAAAATTAAAATTAAATCACATATGGCAATATACAAATAACCTGGAAGGTTATAGAAATTCCCATTATTTACTGATAAGTTCTTGTTCTTTTTAATTAACCTTAAATCTCACTGTTGTCAGTGTAAATGAAACAATTTTACTGATAAAGCAAACATTATACTCTGAAAAGTCAGCTTTTCAAGTTAAGCTAAATTTTATCATTTTTGAGGAAACTGGTAAGTGTACCCTGGGGGAGTTCAGTATTAACTCCATTCTTTCACTAATAGAATTTCTTTGGCAACCACTTGTCTAGTACAAACTATACACTAGGTACAGTTCTAAGCATATTACATACAATCTTTTATAATCTAAGAGGTAAGGTGAGTAGTATTGGCACCATAGATACGGAAACTGAAGCAGAGAGATTGACGTGATTTACCCAAGGTAACAGCAGTAACTGAACCAAAGTTGAAACCCTCTGCCACTGTGGCTTCAGTCTGCCTTCTTTTTTTCTTTTTCTTCCTTTTTTAATTTTTTGCCTTCTTAATCACACTATACAGTATCTCTTTATTTTAAAATAAATAAATCCTTTCTATTTATAAGAAAAATACAATTAGGAATCAAAATGCTTGGATTCAAATTCTTACTCAAGCCTAATGCCTTTCTTCTTGTTTCCTAAAGCATCAAGTACTTTGTCTATTTTACCACTTGAACTTGCACTGTAATTGCCTGTTTTCTGTCTCCTGTCTAGACAGTAACTTCAACATTTTAAATTTAATGCTTAGCACAGAGCAAGCATGTACTTCCTGAAAGACTGAAAATGTGGTTCTGACAAGCTTTATAACTTTAGGCAAGTTATCGGTCTCTGAGCTTCATCTGTAGGGCTAGAAATCCTTCCCTTGCTTCTTTCATAAAATTGTGAGGAACAAACTTTACACATGAAACCCCTTTGTGAAACAACCCGAACTGGTGAACAACACAACCAGGCAAAGTCCTTGGAAATTGTCCCAAGGGCATTCAGCCTAATGAGGAAACATACAAGAAAATCTCATTAAATGCTGGCTGCATATTGAAGTTTGTGGTTTGAACCACCACCCACATCTTTCTTCCTTCTCTCAGCTCGGAGTGATGGTCACTCCAGAAGGTGCCACCAAGATAGGACCTCTCTTCCCCACCAAAACTCCTGGTTGAGTGTTAAGTCATCTTTCCAGGAGGTGCAGGCCATCAGCAGAGCAAAGGTAATTATGTAACTATAAAAGACAGTGTAAATGCATATTTCCTCTTTCTACTTAACTGATTTGCAGAGCAATTATAGAAAACAATATGGGGTGCCTGGGTGGCTCAGTCGGTTAAGCATCTGACTTCGGCTCAGGTCATGATCTCATGGTTCGTGGGTTCGAGCCCTGCATCGGGCTCTGTGCTGACAGCTCAGAGCCTGGAGCCTGACTTCCGATTGTGTGTCTCCCTCTCTCTCTGACCCTCCCCTGCTCTCTCTCTCTCTCTCTCTCTTTCTCTCTCAAAAATAAATAAAACATTAAAAATTTAAAAAAAAATGTATAAATTGTATTTTGGGGTTATATTTGCTATTAGCAGCACAAAGGAAGTAGCTGGGAGCAAGGCTGAACTGGAGTACAGAGATGACACCAGATGATAACTTGAATTCACAGGAACTAATGAACCAGAGAAGGTAAAAAAAAAAAGTTAATATACTTAATACTACAAATACATCCTTGTTCTTCTCTGTTCCTTTAGGAGGCATTAAATTATGTAAAGTAAAAATTATAACCAAGCATTGTTGGGTTTGTAACATGTAGACTTACGATACATGACAATAAAAGCCCAAAAAGGGAGAAAAAAAGAAACAGAGCTACCTACCTGAATGTTTCTGTATTTCACTAGCACTCTTATGAACAGATCTGCATATATATCAATTATATCTTAATTTAAAAAACGCAATAGCAAAAAAAAAAAAGAACCAGATCTGCTGCAGATTTTAAGTATTTCTCAGGCCCTCAAACACTGCTGGTGAGAATATAAAATGATGCAGTTTCTTTGGAAAACAATTGACAGTCCCTCAGAAAATTAAACAGAGGGGTGCCTGGGTTTCTGACTTGGGCTTAGGTCAGGATCTCACGGTCTGTGGGTTCGAGCCCCACGTTGGGTTCTACTGACAGCTCAGCCTGGAGCCTGCTTCAGATTCTGTGTTTCCCTCTCTCTCTGCCCCTCCCATGCTTGCGCTCTGTCTCTGTCAATAATAAATTAAAAAAAAAAGGAAAAGAAAATTAAACACAGAGTTACCACACAACCCAGCAGTTCCACACCTAGATCTCTGACTACTCAAAGGAAAGGAAAAATGTCCACACAAACTTGAGCACAAATGTTTGTAGCATCATTTATAATAGCCAAAAAATGGAAAACAACACGAATATCCACCAGCTGAGGAATGGATAAAATATGGTACAATAAAATCTTAATTTACCAATAAAAAGGAATGAAGTACGGATACATGCTACATAAACCATGGATGAACTTTGAAAACATGCAAAGTGAAATAAGCCAGTTATTAAAAATCATATACTGTTTGATTTCATTTACATGAAATGTCCTTAATAGACAAATCTATAAGAACAGAAAGTAGATTAGTGGTTGCATATGGCTGGGAACATTGTGAAGTTATGGCTCTTGGGTACAGAGTTTCTCTTTGGGACGATGAAAATGTTCTAAAGTTGATTGTGACAATGGTTGCACAAATCCATGAATATACTAAATCCATTCAGTTGTATACTTCACACAGCTGAATTAAATGCTATGTGCATTATATATCAATAAAGCTTTACCAAATTAAAAAAAAAAGTAGTATCTACATGTCCAGCATAAAGCTAGCAGTTTCAAGTCACTTGCCGGTCAAATGCTGGTAGATGCATGGCCAAAAGTGGAATGCAGGTGTTAAGCCTTCTAAATTTGTCCACTGCTTCTAGTGATGCTCTCAGATACAAACACCCATCATTAGTACTTCTTCAACACTTTTTAGAGTTCCTCTCTAGCAAATCATCCTGGCTTCCTATCTGTTACGGCGACTCTTGTTCACTAGCTTCCCATAACATAGCTCATGCCACATACACCAGGGCATTTAACCCACCACCTCTAACTCTAAGAAATACTCTTATTCTTTGACTAACTGGGACTCTTCCCCACTCCTCAGTAATTCTGACTTCACAATGACAGGGGATCTCACCTCCTTAGAGCCCCTTAACAAGATTATCTTCCTTAGTGTCATTTACATCACTGACAAGGACCATCTTTACCCATTTTATGAATAAGATCCTTTCCATCAGCTTCTTAAGTGAGAGTTTTCTACTCTGAGAGAACAAAAAAAGATTTGCCATGACCTAATCTCCCTCTTCATTTTCTTCCAATCCTGCAGAGTGGGCTAAGGAAGCCTCCCTGAACTTGACTCCTGATCCGTAAGATGAAAAAGGTTATCTACTTCCAGACTTGGTTGTTTTAAGGGAGATAGAAAATATGAAATTACCTAGTTAACCCAAGAAATCACCTAACACATTTAACAAACACTATGGCAAGATTCTCACTACTGTGTGCAGTTGTGGGGAGACAGGCCAGTCTCCAAGTTTTTCCCCTAAGTAAAATGCTCCATTTGCAAGTACTTGGATCTTCTGCATATGCCACTAGATGGCACTTCTGGCTAACTCATATGTGGGACCAATGGCAAATAAATGCTTGGAAGGTACCAGAATGAGGATTGCACCCAGGAAGAGGATTGCATTTGTGAAATGCTGAGCTAGGAAGCCATATTCTACATTCATTAGCGTGGCATCTACTAGGTAGCCATAACAGATAAGTGAACCCTGAGAAACAAGTGGCAAGGACCCAGAGTTGGAGGTGGATTTAGAGAAGGGGTGAAGGGTGGGGGATAGGGGTAGGATGAGAAGGTTCCAGGCCGAAGAAAATGCATGAATAAAAACAGGAGAGACTGGCCCACTCAGCACATTGAGTAGTTACAAATAACTGGAATGAAGTATACTATGTAGCAGGGCCATGATAGGAGCCAAGGCTGATGGTGGGAGCCAAGGCCATGAGAGCCAAGGCTGGGGCTATATGCCAGGAAGGTCAGGAAGGACTTGGGAGTTCTATAATAACAAGGTCAATGAAATTTGACTTTACTGCTGGATTTTCAAATTTTGATTTGTGCAGTTTTGTCACACTATGGCTCTTCTTCCCAGAAAAAAAAAGAAAAAAGCACAATTACAGGGAGTTGGTAGGTTATGGGCCTGTCAGTGGCAAGTGCTCATATTTACACTAATAGAGTAGCCACCAATCACATGTAGATACCGAGCACTTGAAATCTGGGTAGTGTGACTGACAAATGAATTTTAAATTTTACTTAATTTTAATTAAATAGCCACATATTGGGCACTACAGCTCAACTGTTCTTCCCACAACTGCCAATTAAAGTTTTCTCTCTTCAAAATTCAAAGACTAAACCTGATCTATGGCATACATTTACATTATTGAAGGTAAATCTCCCCACAGACCTGGGGTGCGGTTGGTTTCCCAGCCTCACAGAAAGTTCTGTGGGGCACTGTTGATCTAGACACAAGAACTAGAATTGTCAAGACCTGACTGATTTATTGAATGTGTGGGACAAAGAAGAGAAAGGAAGAGGATGGCAAGCTTCTGCCTGGCCATACTGGGGATACCACTCCAAGCTGTGCAATACAGGAAAAACGATCATTTTCTTCTTAAACACGCTGAGGTCAAGGAGCCAAGGGACATGTAGGCAGACACAGACAGAAAAATGGCTGTGGCACTGAAATCTGCCAGTTCCTATAGGTCATAAAGAGATGTGGGTACCATCAACACAGAAGACGTAACCAAAGCTATGGAGTGGGATGGGAGTGCGTGCAGGGACGACACAGGACTGCACTAGCACTGGAGGTCAGGGGACCCTGAGTGTAATAAATGCATGTAGGGGAAATGGGAAAGAAGCCAAGAAAGTCACAGTCTAGCAGTTCATGACAGTTTTGAGGAGAAAGTAATCAATGGTTTCAAATGCAATACAGGAGATTTAGGACGAAAATGGGCAGTTTCATGGACATTTTCAACAAGAAAGTCATGTTATCTTTTACTAGAACAGTGGGAGTAAGAGAAGCACCACTTTAGCCAAGATGCTTATGAGACAAAAACAAAATTCTGTCTTCTTTACTGTGTTTAGGGTCACCTGGTTGCAAAAGCCTCATCTATATCATTATTAATATGTCTCACACACAAAACCGTATTTCTAAAAGAGCAGCTAAACACAATGAATACTCAGCAGGGCTTTTATGTTAATTTTTGAGTTCTTAATTTTATTTTTGAAAATATTTCCCTGAAGGGGTAAACAATGAGAGGTAGGATCAGCCAAATCCTCTGCTGTTGTTGATGGCTACTTGAAGTGCTTCTTCCACTCTTTCCATCGTAGAATATTTAGGGAGGTAGAGGACACTGATACATGTCTGTGCTCTTATGGGATCTTTTTCATTCACATTTTCAGGACAGCAAAATGTTATTTTCATGTTCTTTAAACCTTTTACTTGAATTCTGTCAGTTCCTGTAAGAAACACTAGAAAGAA
Organism: Cryptoprocta ferox; assembly: GCA_028646485.1. NCBI lineage: Eukaryota > Metazoa > Chordata > Mammalia > Carnivora > Eupleridae > Cryptoprocta > Cryptoprocta ferox. Next base: position 123,200,914 of record CM053567.1, read on the forward strand.
TAATAAAATTGAGTGATCTGCTTCCCAGAGACCAAGATTTATGGAGGAAAAAAATGTGTTTATTCAAAAACATTTACTGAGGGCCCATATGCAGAGTTCTCAGACTGCATCTGGGACTGATACACTGTCCCTGCCTTCAAGAAGCTTATAGTCTGGCTGGAAATATAATATTCTTGTGCAGAAAAAGAGAAAAACCCAAGAGAAAACTAAAAGGGTGGAAGACAGCCAAACAAGGTGCCATGAAATGAAGTGCTACCTGAGGGAAACTGCTGTGTGTGGTTCAGAGCAGGGAGAGAGAATCAGGCTGGATGACTGGGGAGACTTGAGAGAGCGTAGAATTAAGCTGCACCTTTAAAGAGGGGAAGGTTTAGAGGGGCAACCAGGAGGTGAGTGAAGGTTCGAGGCAGGGCAAGGAGCTTCAGAGAAAGCCTGGAGGTGGGAGAATACAAAGGGAGCCTAAGAATGTAGAGACGATGCAACTGTTTGGCTGGAACAAAGACTTCCTGTAAGAGGTTAAGATTGGAAAGTTAGGCTGGGCTTCAGGAGAACTCTGAGTGCCTTCCAACATACATGTTATCTACGAAAATAAGAACAAAAAGATAAATGTTTCTCAAAAACAAGTATGGAAATTTTGTAAGAAAATGAGAGGGAAAGTCACATTAAGCAAAGTTGCAGGAAAATGACCAAATAAACATGAAACTGAGATCAAAATGTGTAAGGTGAGGTAAAAAGGCTTGGAGACAATGACATCATAAAACTTGGCTGATCCCACAAAGCTTGAATAACTGAGTCACAAGTACAGAAAGCAGATGAAATATATAACTTGGATGGAGAACTTAAACATTTGAAAGCAACAGGCAGGGTTGAAATCACAGGGAAAAGACCTATATCAACATTTACTTTGTGATATCAGGACAGCCGGGCCTAGGGAACATCCAACTGGACTAGGAGTGGCTCTTCTACTAGGATTTGTTGCAAATGGTGCCTATGACAAACGAGGTTTGCTTAGCCCAAAGAAAAGACCTAAGACTACAGATCTACTCCTGATATAATACCTACCAAGGAATTTTTTCTTTTCCTCCAAAGTCAGTTTGTGTAAAGCCTTCCAAAACATTACTATGGTAGGATGTGAATTGTCATATCCTTCTTCATAATGTGCATTCTAGAGATAAAAAGTGCAAAAAGAGTATTCAGAAAATAGAAAAAATAAATTTAAATTCAAACTTTAGGCCTTTATGATCTACCTTTTCAAATGTTTCCCAGTCATAATCTGTATTTCCAATAATCACATCCTTCAGTTCTTCCGGATGGAAAAATTCAATAATATCCTTCTCACACACTCTGTAAAATCCTCTTTGGAATTCTTCATAAACTGCCTTCACAGAGATGTTGAATATGTAATTGACACACTTAGAAACATAGTCTCTCCTTTAATGAAACAAAAAATGATTTCAGCTTACAGCAATACCCTGAACAAAACTGGTAGGGGGGCAGGGACAGTGGGAAGGAAAAAAATAAAATAAGAACTAGAAACCCTAACAATTCAGTACATATCATGTGCATATAGCTATTTTTCATATATTACCTAATTTAATCTTCATACAACTCCCAGGGCAGATTATTAGGACATTTTAGTCAAGATACTGACATGCTCAAGTTACATAATTGCTCAAAGTCACACAGTTCAGAGAACTGACACAGATTAGAACAGAAAAAGTTTATAAGAGTAACACCCAACCTGCTAATAATGCTCTAGTGGAATGGGCTTGGGAGATGGGGGAAGTTTCCTATTTTACTTCATGGTCTTCTGTGCTATCTGAATTTATGATAGTGCGTAACTATTATTAGTATTTGTGGTTAAATAAAAATAAAAGAGGGGTATTTCTACTTCTAGCTTCGATGGGGTAGCTTATAGCAACTTACTCCCAGTGAGAACTAGAAAAATCTAGATAATACATGAAAACACATCTAGCTCCAAGACTTCCAAATCTGAGTCAATACTCAAGAGGCCTCTGAATGAAGACAGAGAAAAGCCCTCTGAAGTGAGTCCCACATCTTACTGGCAGTTTTTCCCTTTTGGCCATTTGCCAACTCAGGGAAAGGAATCGGGTAAAAAGTTATGTCTATCAACAATACCATGGATAAACTGGGAGTATTCATAAAATATAGAGCTGGAAATATTCTATTTCTTGATCTGTATACTTATTTATATACTTTTCTGTATGTTCTACTTCAATACGAAGTTCTGTTTTTAAAGATAAAAAGATTAAAGAAAACTAGCTGGCTTATACCATAATGCTCACTTGGCAGTATCCCTCTGCCTCTCTGAAGTATCAATGAAACGTTCTATAATCCCAAACTGTGGCTTTGAAAACAGCATCCTATAAGGTGCTGAGAACTCAAGATACCACAGTAACATTTAATAATATTAACAGATACTAAGGACCTGCTCCAGACCAGATACCACTGTAGACCATTCTAGGTCCCAAATATAGAAGGATGAACATGACCAGTCCCCTGCCTTCATGGAACTCATTATAGTGGGGGAAATACAGATAAAAAGCAAATAAATCCAAAAGGTAGGTAACGTGTGATATGAAAAGAAAAAGTAGAGACAAAGGATAAGGGAAGGCCTGAGAAAGCCATTTCCTTCCTTACCAGAATAAAAACTCCAGGGGACATACACATATGTACAACACACACCAACTCTCTGCCTTATTAAAAAATGATAAATTTGGAATGGAAAATTAGAATAATTATGAGACATTTTTAGGGCCTGGTGAAATAAACAATGTACAAACAAAAGAAATATTCCACTTCTCTCTACCTACTTGTTAGTCTGGTCAACAATTATGCAACTTCCATTAGGAATTAAGTCTATGTCATTTTTGTCCCAATGCACCTGTAATCACAAATAAACTCAGATAGTTATCTCCAAAAAATTCCTAAACAATCTATTATCAATTACACTTTGAAACATACCTCTTTTCCTTAAGATCTTGTAAAAATATACATTTTAGTCATAAAAACTAGCAAGATATGAACACATGAAATTTATCTTTATCATAAAGAAAGAAAAACAAATGTTTACAGAACCTGAATTATTTGTATTAGCTTATCATACTGAAAAAAAAAAACTGGCAAACTGCCGTATCTCAGTAGTCATTTTATACAGTATAGACCTAGTGTGGTAGATTTGCAAAAATGGCCACAAATTCTTCCCAGCCTGGTATTCAAGCCTCCTTGCAGTGTGACTTTGCAATACTTCCTTCACTTCCCCCTTCCTTCCCCCCAATCAAGGGGTTTTTGGGGGGGGGGGGTTATTTTCAGCTCTTGAATCTGGGTATGGGCATGTGAGGTTCTCTGGCCAACAGCATCTGACAGAAGTAAAAGCTTAAAAAGCTTCTATGTTGAGGCTTGCCACCTCTTTGTAATCCTGAGACCATTCTGCAAGGATACCTCAACTCGCCTATTGAAGACTAAGAAACTCCTAGAACAGGAAAGCTGTTCCAGCCCACACCCCATAAACCAGCCAACAACTAGGTATATAAGCCAAGGCCAGTGTGAACCATCCAGCTCAGCAGTCAACTCAGTCCAGAAACTCAATGAATTGTTTGTTTTAAGCCACTAAGTTAGCTGTTGTTTGTTACATAGTAAAATCTGATATGCCCAGGTCATAAAAAAAAATGAGGGAAAAAACCCTTCTGCACTAACTCAGAAGTCTGTTATTTTACTAAAGAGTGACATGCCTAGATAAATATATAAAGGGTTAATCAGATTAAATCTGATCTGCAAGCCAATTCTTATATAGTTTACTCACATTAAAATAGATACAAAATACTTCTCCAAAGTCATCACCTTCATCATCCAGAAGTGTTTGCAAACTCCTAAAGAACAAATAATTTTGTTTTTTAAAAGTCAATAACCATGATCACTAGACAGATCATCTAAAATTAATGTCAAGTGCATGATTATTCGGAAGATGGGAGGTCAGGGAGTTAGTTAACAATGCCCATTTCTCTGTGTACTGACAGACCCCAACTACAAGTGTGAAATTTATGAGTATTTGCAATTCTGCAAGCTCTCTTCTATCCTAAGTTCCTTTACTCAGTGATTGTAGGTTTCTATGTAAAGGACTGATACTGTATTTTTTTTAAGAGAGAGTCTATTTTTATTTTTTTAATGTTTATTTATTTTTGAGAGAGAGTGCACACGTGTGCGGGGTAGGGGCAGAGAAAGAGGGAGACAGAGAATCCCAAGCAGGCTCCGCCACCATCAGCACAGAGCCCAATGTGGGGCTCAAATCCAGTGTGAGAACATGACCTCAGTTGAAATCAAGAGCCAGACACCCAAATCACTCAGCCACCTTGGTGCCCCAGGACTGATCATGTAATGTAACTGATACCAAAACTCATTCAAATGAGTGTTACCTTTACTTAAACTTTTGAATTTTACTTACAGAATAAATCCCTCCTTTTAAGTATCAGGGATCACCTAGGAAATCTGAGGAATGAGGAGGTCAAAGGATGTTCTCTGCATCTACTGTCCCAATATCATCAAGCTTAAGACAGATGTAAATTTGACCACCTTAATTGTTTCAAGGCATCTGTGTGAATATACGTTATATTAGCATGGATAGCAGCCAGTCTTTTTATGTCTCCATCTTCTCTTGTCCTATGGTACCTCACAAGTATTTTTAAAGTTGTAGATCTCACTGTATTTGCTCATTCGCTCATTTATTCATTTAACAAACATTTACTAAGCACCCAATGTAGCAGGCATAAGGGATGTAAAGTGGAGATATTACTGTCAATGAACCCTGAGACTTGCAGTAGTAGGTAAGATATGCTGAAAGTGTCATCTACAGTACACTCAGGTGTGTGCAGAAACTATGTAAGGGTATAAGGAAGAGCTTGGTTAACCCCTTCTGGAGGGACACTGGGGAAGGCCTCTGAATAAAGGTAGAATTCAAGCTGACATTTCCCCCACTGGATTTTTTTACTACAGTACTGTGGTAAACAGACCATATTTTATTCATTGTAGGCTTTTGGGGCGGGGGGAGTGAGGAGAGGGAGAGTGATGGGAATTCAGCTGACAAAATTGCACTCCTAATAACTGGCTCATGATAACTCTTGTCATTCTGTGTCCATGGGTGGCTCATTTGCTTATTTGTGGGTATGTTTATGAAGAATACCTAGAAATACTTATATGGGATACCTTCCCTATCCCATTTTTCTGCCACCCCTCAAAGGTGTTACAAATACCAGTTTGCAGGGTGCTGTTTCCCCTTTTGTTAAGGGATCTCATGAACAACAGATAAATTCTTTCATCTTACTGAAGTTACACTTACTAATCTTTCCTTTAATGTTAGTACTTTTTATTATGTCTTGCTTAAAACTGCAACGGTGAGAAGGTTTGTCCATATTTTCAACATTTTTGCATTTAATATTTAAGTCCTTAATCCACACGAAGTTGATTTTTGTATATGGCATAAGGTTATCAGCTCTCCTTTTTTCCCATATGCTTGAACTGACAGTACTCCTGTTCCCATTAATCTGGTATGCTACCTCTACCGAGTTCCACAGGTGCACGGGTCAGTTTCTGAGCTGCACTCCTACTGTGCTGTTCTAATACAGCTTTCTAAAAATTCTTAATATCTGGTAGGCCAAGTTCCCAATCCCTATTCACCTTTTTTTGCTAGCTATTCTTGGTCTTTTGGTCATCCATATACATTTTATAATCAGTTTGTGGAATTTCATGGAAAGCCTGCTGAGACTAAAACTGGAGTTTCGCTAAATACCAAGATCTGTAGTTGCCAAATGTGACCCAGACCAGCAACTTCTAGAAATCCCTAAGGACTTCACAAGGGATCTGTAAGGTCAAAACTATTCTCATAATCACACCAAGATATTACTCACCTTTTTCACATTCTTTCATAAATACAGAACAGACTTTTCCAGAGGCTATATGACAGTTAATAGAATGAATGTTTATGTATCCTCTACTTAAAACTTTTATCCACTAATTTCTAATATTGTAAATACTGACAAATATAGCCAATCTAAGTATAAGTTCTTTGGGGTCTTCAATACTTTTTAAGTCTTAAGACCTAAAAGTGTGAAAAACACGGATACAGCTTTAATGATCTTTACATGTACTAAAGTTGATGTTTTCTATGTTTATTAGGTCTTTTTAGGCATTAGTATTATTACATCATTTTCATTGTTCTAGTGAAAAATAATAAATTTATTTCCTCCTCTCCAAATCTTGTGCTTTTGATAATTTTTCCTTATCTTATTAGTATAATTATACTAATTAGCATAGTGATTAACAGTTCGATGCTGGGAGCGCCTGAGTGGCTCAGTCCAGTCAAGCATCCAACTCTTGGTTTTGGCTCAAGCCATGATCTCACAGTTCATGAGTTCAAGCCCTGCGCTGGGCTCTGCTCTGATGGAGGGAGCCTCTTGGGATTCTTCTCTCCCCCTCTCTATGCCCCTGCCTGGCTTGCATGCATGCTCTCTCTCAAAAATAATAAATATTAAAAAAATTCTAAGTTGGATGCTGGAGACAGACCGTTCAATTCATAGTTCTGTCACTATGGGGTCTGGGACAAGTTATCTAACCGTTCTGTTTCAGTTCCCTCATCTGTGAAACAGGGATAACAATAATAATAGGACCATATTACTCTTCTCATTCTTTTGAAAATCTACATAGGATTCCATTGCATGAATATGCCAAAAATACAGAACTCCCTCACTGAAGAACATTTAGGTATTCCACACATTATGAACTATGTAATACGATACACATTGGTATGGAAAAATCCTTGCATGGTTGTGTTATTTCTGAAAGTGAAATGTTTGTAGAGGTGCAACTGCTAAGTCAAAGGGGCAAATACATTTTTGATTGAGATTAAGTCCTACCATCGTGGTCTCTGAAAAAGTACCACCAATTTACATGTCCACTACTACTACCCGAAATTAGAACAAACCTTCTCCTAAATGCTCACAAACACTATACAGCATCAGTATTTCAATCTGTCAGTCTGAAGCACAAATTAGCCTCTGATTTTAATCTGCATTCCAGGAGGACTAGGGAGATTAAGCCATTCTAATTTTTTTTGTGGGTTGCCTTCCTGTATACTTTGCCAATTTTTCTTATAGATATATAGGAACACTTTATACAGCAGGGATATGACCTCTTTCTATTACCAATATTTTTTTGTGAGGTGGTGGCTTGGCTTTTTAACTTAGAAATTAAGTTTTCACTTTAAAGGTAAAGATATGAAATGAGATTTAAAATAAACATCACTTGCAGATTTTACACCATGGTATAACTTGTGCTCTGTTCATGACTGTTTCTATACAGCTAACGTTCAGAGATTAATGTAAGCACTAAGGAGAGGAGGAAAATCAACTTGTCTTAATTTTAGAAAGTTCAATTATTATCCAATAATTCTTCCCAAAAATGAAAATTGATTTAAAGTATCTACAATGGGGGTGCCTAGGTGGCTCAGCTGGTTGAGCGTCCTGGGATCGAGCCCTGCATTAGGGTCCGTGCAGTGTGGAACCTGCTTGGGATTCTCTTTCCCTCTGTCTCTGCACCCATTCCCTGTTCTTGCTCTCTCTCAAAAAATAAAAAAAGTACCTACAACGTTGAACATGAAAATACTATTGGGGTGTATGTGTTTAAATATTTACAAGAACACCTTGGAGATACTGCAGTTTGGTTCAAGACCGCCATAATAAAGCAATTATCCCAACAGAGAAGTCAAAAGGATTATTTGTTTTCTCAGTGCCTATAAAAGTTATGTTTGCACATACACTATAGTCTATTAAGTGTGCAATAGCATTATATCTAAAAAACAGTATGCATACCTTAATTTAAAAATATTTTATTGATAAAAATGCTAACTATCCTCTGAGCTCTCATCAGGTTGTAATCACTGATCAAAGATCACCATAATAAATATAATGGAAAATTCTGAAATACTATGAACATTACCAAAATGTGACACAGAGACACAAAGTGAGCACATACTGTTGGAAAAATGGCTTGACACAGAGTTGCCACAAACCTTCAATTTGTAAAAAAATGCTATTAACTGTGAAGCACAACAAAGTAGTAAAAGGTATGCTTATATCTAAATATATATTATTATACAGTTCTAGAAAAAGAACTATGTTTACTTACTTTCCCCAAACAGGACTAAGTTCTTTTAAGTCTTCCAGTGATGGCTCCTGGTTCAAAAGTTTCTTAAACAGGGCCAGTGGAAAAGGGATGTTGGCAACATTGAAATTGAATAGGGAAAGTCCACACAGAACCCCGAAGAAGAAATATCTCTTCTTCTCAAATTTAGGCTGAAAAGAGAAAAAAAAAACCTTAATGTGTTATAATTTTTAAAAGTAAACCAAATGTTTATATTAGGTACACCTTTTCCTCCTTTCACAAAATCCAATCACAATAAAATCAAAAAGCTTGCGGTAAGAATACTTAGGGTTTATGTGCAGCCATTAAGTCAATTTCAATCTCTGCCAAAGGGAGAGAAATATAATTAACATAAACTGAAATTTTCACAATTTCTTTTCATAGCCATTGTCTTCAAATTCACTGGGAAAAATAGAACTGAAAAAAAGAATGCCTGAGAAAGGAAGGGTTCTTTTTTATCCATATATTCAGTAAATGGTCAATAACATATACTGCTTAATTTTCCTGTGGAGGCTGAAATAAGGACCCAGGGAAAGGAGACTCCATTTTAAATAAAATCATCACCTTATTAAAATCGAAGATTATCTCCATAATTCTATGTATCAATAACTCCTCTCCTAAAATCAAACTGTCTAGACAACCTAATTTTTAATGGTATGTGACATGCCTTTTCTGTCATGATAAACGTAAGCCAAGAGGACAGGACGTACCCGGACAGGAAACCACATGTAGGAAGCCTCCTCTGGATACATGAACATCCCATATTCTGGACGGGTCATCTCCTCAAACAGACAGTGGAAAAACTCTACCTTGACTCCTCCAGAGTCAAGTCCAATTTCTCCACTAAATGAAACCTGAGGAAACAGAGTAAATAATACATCACTTCCAGGGCTCTTAAGTGCTATGTATTAAAGCTCATTTAGTAACAGTTACAATGAGGGGTGTCCGACTGTTGAGTTGGAAGAGATTATGACTCTTGATCTCAGGGTCGTGAGTTTAAGCCCCCACAATGGATATAGAGACTGCATTATAAAACTTAAAAAAAAGTTACAGCAAACATGATCTGTGGACCTAAGTATTTGGTAAGCAATATGGTGAGCATCTTACTCGTATTATCTTATTGAATCTTCACATTAATTCTTATGAGGTGATAAAGCTTCAAGAACTTAAATAACTTCCCCGACATCACACCCGGCTATGGGGTGCAGCCTCCATTTAATCCTGGGTCTGTCAAGTCTCAGAGCCAGCTGTCTTTAGCTACTAATCTCACTTCAATGGGCATTATTATATAATAAGGTATTTTAAGTATAATGAAAACAAAGAAATAAAAAATAGGATTTTCAAAAAAACTGAAAAACCAGAGCACACATAAGGTATTTATTGGCTTGGTTGTTTACTCCCTGAGAAGCCACGTGTTGACATCAATTCCTCCCTAGCATGATTCTGTCATAACCCACCTTTACTCCTCCAATTACTCAGTCGTTCCTGCCATTCCTTCTTGGAATCCCTCACTTCAGTATACAAATGTGGTTAAGGTCTCCCTTATTCTTAAAAGAAGAAAAAAAATCTCAACACCCCCCATCTCCAATACAGACAATACTGGCTTCTATCTAGGTTGCCAAATTCTGGAGAATCGTGTATACCAACTTCCAAATCTATTTTTCTGCTTAAATGCTCTCTCCAAGAGGACCCAGAACCTGTGAACCACCAATTCCAGGGACTTGTTCTCAAGTCCCCTCTCCTTAATTTTGTGAACTCATTTTATACTTCTGATAACCTCATCTCTCTCCATACCCTCTTCTCTCTTACTTTCTCTTAAAAAGCATGAATTAGGTTTTTACTTCTCTCTTGTTTTTCCTGCTACTTCATACCAGAAACTCCTGCGGTTCTGTGCTTTTTCCATGCTTTTTGCTCTTTCCCTGGATATGTGATTTCTCTTTAAAACTTCACTTATCACTTGCAGGCATTTAACCTTCATATCCACTCTCCTCCTATCTATCTTCTCTCCTGATTGACACACACTCCTGTCTGAAGGCCTGCTCCACATTTCCATCAGGATATTTCACCGTCACTTCACCCACAGGTCCTTTTACAGGTTTATTTGAATGAATGCCCCTTCCACTTTCTAGAGATCCAAGTTTCAAACCTCAGTGAATTATTTAAAACCTTTGTAAGGCCAAGTATCAAGGCCTTGCTCTGCTCCTTCCTGTGGACAAGCTCCTTAATGTCACAAAGCCTCCGTTTCCTCTTAAGAGTCTCAGAAAGATTAAATAGGATAACATAAAAAAATGCCTCACACAGCCTGGCAAGTGGTTGCTGCTCATCAAATGTTACCTAAATTTTTTAAATGGATGAAATATAAAAGCGGAACTGAAATAACTCAGTGGACTGGCTGGCTGGCACAGGTAAAGTTTATATAATGAATCTTTAGATTTTTGTGGAAATGCTACCTTTAGCTGCAAACCCAGGGCAACATACTTTTAAAATAATTTTCTCTCTGCGGGGTTTGGGCAGAGTAGGAGTGCAGTGGCGGGGGGAGTGTGGGGCTGCCTTGTGACCTGGCTGCATTCCCCCTTTTCCTCACAGCTGCCCAAGGATGACAAGAAGAAGAAAGATGCTGGAAAGTCAGCCAAAAAAAAAGACAAAAGACGCAGTGAACAAATATGGGCCAAGGCCAAAAAGAAGAAGTGGCCCAAAGGCAAAGTTCGGGACAAGCTCAATAACCTGGTCTTGTCCAACAAAGTGACCTATGACAAACTCTGTAAGGAAGTTCCAACTATAAGCTTGTAACTCCAGCTGTTGTCTCTGAGAGACTGAAGATTCAAGGTTCCCTGGCCAGGGCAGCCCTTCAAAAGCTCCTTTGTAAAGGAGTTCATTAAATAAAAATAAAAATAAAGTAATTTCTTCTCTGGAAGAACCATGGTTACATCCTCTTAGATTTTCCTTCTCTCTGCAGCAAAAATATTGAGAATTATACTTTACCATTAACTCCCTCCTCAGATCTTCATTCTCATACTGATATAGGTGACTCAAAACATCCTCAATCAAGTGACTCCTTCTGACTGTCAGATTAAAAGTGGGCAGCAAAGCTAATTCGGACCTTCCTTGTTGCATAACTCCGGCCAGCCGCATACAAGCTCTAAATTTTTTCTCCTAGGAAAACAAATGTTTCACTTCATTTCACCATTTGCTCTAAGTAGGAATTTATAAAGGGGAATAAACTGGCTCAATTTATCCTGAGTGCACATCACAAACATTTATGAAAAGAGCTTTGTTTACATATGCCATTGGAGAGAAGCTATACATTCAGTATTCACACTCAGTAAGCAGAAGATACACCAAAGGAACGAAAAGCTTTGTGGAGCCAACCAGGATCAGGAGGGAAGTGATCAACTGTGGCCTCCACTAGTCCACTTTATCCTACAAACACAATTATTAATACTTAGTTACCAGAGCTAATTACCATCATTAGGCTAAGAGAAGAATTAGCAGATACTAAAGCAGTGTGCTGAAACAGAACATTCTCATTTGGAAAAGAATTACAGAAGTTTAGAAAACAAGCATGTGGGGCACCAGGGTGGTTCAGTTAGTTGAGTGCCCAAATGATATCAGCTCAGGTCATGATACCAGGGCTGTGAGACTGAGCTATGTCAGGCTATGCGCTGAGCATGGGGGCTTGTTTGGGGTTCTTTCTCTCTCCCTCTTTCCCTCTCCCCTGCTTGTGCGCTCTCTAAAAATTTAAAAAAAATTTTTAAAAATAGAAAGAAAGAAAGCTGCAGGAAAAGGTCAGGTATGAGAGACCTCTCTAAAGACATCCTAATATCAGAGGAAAACCCAGTAAGAGATTTTAGGACTCTCTAGATGCTCTAAGAAGTTATACAGGAGACAGAGACAAGACACACACACACACACACACACCACAAAGACTATCTGACCAAATGGCAATTTGAGATTAAAGTCTAAGGCTCTTGACAAAACAACAATCCAATACTGGTTCCATAAAATTATTACTGGAGTCCTATTTAAAATTAGTAGAGGGGCACCCTGGGGGGCTCAGTAGGTTGAGCTTGACTCTTGATTTTGGCTCAGGTCAAATTCTGATCCCAGAGTTATGGGATGGAGCCCCACATCGGTGCTGAGCATGGAGCCTGCTTAAGATTCTCTCTCTCTCTCTCTCTCTCTCTCTCTCTCTCTCTCTCTCTCTCTTTGTCCCTCTCCCTTCTTTACGCTCTCGCTCTCTTTCTTAAAAAAATAAAAATAAAATAAAATTAGGAGATAACAGCTACAAGAGTTAAAAAAATGAAAAAAAAAGTTCTTGTATCTTTTTTCCTTTCATTTTCCTTTGTTAAATAGTTTATTAATGGCCACAATCATAAATCAATTTGATTTACAATGGTTAACTTCATTATGCAAAACTACTTTTAGGACATACATTTGAGTATTACTCATACATATACATATACAGATACATATATAAATGATAATAAGAACTAAGACTCTTAATCACTTAAACTTCCCTAAGCATTTCCTTTTTTTAAATATTCTTAAATGTTTATTTTAATATTTATTTTGAGACCAGGAGAGAGCACGCACACAACGGGGGAGGGACAGAGAGGATCCCAAGCAGACTCCATGCTGTCAGCACAGAACCCAATGAGGGGTTCCTTCTCACAAACTGTGAGATCATGACCTGAGCTAAAATCAAGAGTCGGATGCTTAACCAACTGAGCCACCCAGGCTCTCCTCCATAGGCATTTTCAATTGTCCAGTTTTAAATTCTAAATTTAACTTTTCCAGACATGCTGACAAACAGAACCAACTCACCTGATGACAGTTCATTGAAAAAGGGATATTTTTACAAACCTTTATCATGGTATCATCAGAGTACCAGCCATTTATGTGTGTCTCCATTTCAAGAATCCTCTGTCACCTCTATTACTACTGCTGTTTTTTGTTTTGTTTTGTTTTATTAGCCTGGCCCTCCTTAAATACTGGTGCTAATCCCAATCAAACCCAAGTCTGCTATGTCTCTCTAAGTCCCATTCAGAAGACCTGTAGACAGGCTCCAACCTCACGGTAAAAGCCCTACAAACTAGGTCAGTTGCCCATACTCTACCCTTCCGTACTGGGGCCTTAATACGCTTCAAGGCCAAGCCAATCCAAATTATAACTGTCTTTCTTGCCATCTTTATTAGTCTAAGCTCCATGAATGTTACAACCATCAGTCTCACCATGGGATAGCTCCCTTATCAACCCCCCAAATACTGTATACTTATGAAGACATTTGTCATTTGACTTGACATAGGCATACATACCTGTATTTTTAAAAGTGAATCTGCATATAGTAGTTTGATTTTCGACAAAATATTAAAGATAAATGGAAAATGACTGAATATGACAGTATACGGAGTGTCTACTGAAGTGCCCTAAAAATAGAAATGACAAGAATTCTGACAAATCAAATGACAGAGAAATCTTACACTGTAGCTCACAGTCTTAACCCCCTGGTAGTTTACGGTCTCAGTTCTTAGAGCCAAAGCAATCCAAACTGCTGGTTGGCAGTACTTAAATATATAAAATTCTAAGAAAATGTTTTGCATGTATCAATGAAAGGTATATAAACCTAGTATTATCTGCACTCATTTAATTTAGCAATTAACAATAAACTCCAGATGCTTTCCCAAAGAATCTGTTCTGCCACAATCTGCACTTCTGAAGTTCGAATTAGTTCAGACGCATCTAGTGAACGGGTGAATGACAGAATGTGGATAGTGGAGGGGCGCATAGAGGATTTCTGCTGGTCTGTGCTAGCAGAATTACAGCCTTCAGACAGAAGGAAAGAACCTCAGGTCAGCTGTTGAACTGGCAGCAACAGCTCATTAGCTTTATTTTAAGAAGATAAAAAAGGAGTCCTTCCACCTGGAGCAAGTGCCAAGGCTGCAGCCCTGTCCTACTGGCTCCTGATGAGGCACGCCACCCTGTACGCCCACCTATGGGCAGAGCCCTCGCATCTATGTGAACTCAACATCACCGGTCCTCTATTTAGAGTGTGGGTAGAATTCCAACCTTTTGTCTTGTGCAATTCATACTCTCATGGCACTCTCCATAAGCTGCCTGCCTGTGGTCGAGCCAGGTGATCTAAAGTAGCAACCACTTTTCCATTAGGGTTCTGGCTACAACACTGCATTGGTTTTCAGGGGTCTGTCTTGCTTTTCCTGTAAGCCCTGTTATTCCTACTGAGCAATTTTGCAGAGGGCAAGGATATTTGGAAACTCATGCACAACGTTATAGCACAAATAACCTATATTAACTCAATGATGGTCAACTTTACTCCTTTAAACGTGCCATACTTGGGGCACCTGGCTGGCTCAAGTGGAGCATGTGACTCAATCTTAGGGTTGTGAGTTCGAGCCCCACACTAGGTACAGAGATTACTTTTAAAAAAATTAAATCATTTAAAAAAAGGATAAAAATAAAAAAGAAACATGCCATACTTACCAAGTTGTTCACTTTCCAAGAAGATCTTCTATATGCGTCCCCATAAAAATCAAGCCATTGTGTAAGCTCATTTATTTTAAAAATACTTTCGGGCAGGTGACATTTAGCCTGGTTTACCTTAAATAAAATATGGGCCTGTGAGAACGTTTTATAAATGAAGACAATTTTGCTTAGGGCTATTAATTAGATTAGCAAAATAAATAAGTAAAACAGTCTTTCAATGAACAAAATAAAGTTCCATCCAATTCCTCCACTGACAAAGCCCCACATTTTCAGGAACATGAAGAATACCTATAATTTAATAGCATAAATTGATGATATGATGATAGACTCCCACTTACTTTTAATTCATAGAAAGGTTGTAAAGAATTTTAGGTCTGCAGTATGAATCCAAAGTACTCTCGGCCCCAGTATTTCAGGCCATATTCTTCAGAGCTTAACAACATACCAGTTATAGATGTTCCCTTCTGGCAAGGCATATGTGGAGCATTCCCCTCCTAAACCATGGGGGAATTTTCTAGCCTTCCATCCCCTAAGATGACCAGAGTTATTTATTTTGACATGCACACAGAAACCTGGAACAGTGCTAACCATCAGTTAGTCAAGTCACTCATAATGACACTACATGCTCTGGACACGAGTGACCATTAGTATATGGTCTGGTTGGACACAGTCCTAGCCTAAATGACTAATTCTCAACAGATCTTCTAAAAGCCCCTCTTAGCTGTGTAAGCTAAGACTATTCACCTGAAATATTCTTACTGACCCTGGCCCAGACCCCAAATGATCCAAGCCTCCCAGTACCAACACCAAGAGCATCGTGAAGCTGTTTCACCATGAATACAGTTCTCTGGATCCTGCTGATCTCAGCCTTCCATAGTCGTCAGCCTTAACATCCCCAGTTATGGAAAAAGTGGGTGGTTTATCATTGTGGCTTCTTGTGGCCTCCCTTTTAGGTGTGTGTGGGGGGTGTTGACAAATAATCTGATGTCACTGTCAGAGTCAAAGAATAAAGCAGGATCCCTTGACGATTTATTTTGTTGTTCAGTATTTCTCAGAATTCTTTAAAAAAATTTTTTTAATGTTTACTTTTGAAAAAGAGAGAGAGAGAGACCGTGTGAGCAGGGGAGGGGCAGAGAGAGACAGAGACACAGAATCCAAAGCAGGCTCCAGACTCTGAGCTGTCAGCACAGAGCCCGATGCAGGGCTCACACTCACAAGCTGTGAGATCATGACCTGAAGTCGGACACTTAACTGACTGAGCCACCCATGTGCCCCAGGATTCTCTTTTTTTAAGTGGAAAAAGCTTATTAGAATACATTTTCCCTGAGCTCTTCAGTAATTTTCTCAATTTTTCAAAACACGAATTATTTTCTTTTATTAAGCTTTCTCTTTTGTATAAAACTTTTAAAGATAGCCAAGGATAGGCACTGCTTTTTAGCAGTATGGCAGAATTCATTTCGCAGTATGACAGATTAGCTACCTTGATTCACTGAAAACAACCAGAAATACAAGAAAAAGTATGAAAAAATATTTTTAATACAACACTAATACTGTAAGTAAATATGAAATAATCACATCAAAATCAAAGTGAAGGTAGCATGTGCTATGAGAACATTTGCCAGAACTGGTGACTTGAACTTCACTTTGCAATGGCCCAGACTGTTCAAATTATAGGGCCAATAATAGAATGCCTCATAAATCTGGGATCCAAAAGGGGTAAACCATCACAGTGAGGGTAAACTAGAAGTGAACAGGCTCTTTCCTCCATTCCTACATCAAGCGATCCCCATGGACCCCAAGCCCATGAAGCAAACTGCAGCTAGTCAAAACAGTGCCAAATTGTGGAAAAAATATTACCTACAAAATGTGTAATCACAGAAGCACTTTCCTAAAAATTCGAACACTGCATTAGCACCACACCTAGAGATCTAAAGAGCTTCAAACCAAGAATTTAATTTAAAGTAGTACCAAACCAAAGTGGTATCTCCTGGTAGAAGCAAATTCTCCCTGAAGAAACTCAGCCCTTGAAGAATTCCAAAAGATAATGTTCCAAGGAACACACACACACATGCACACACAGAGTCACAAAACATACAATAATGAAGGCGCTATAAGGAAGATTCAGCTGAAGAAAGAGGGCAAAGCTGACCTGTAAAGACTTCAGATACCATTAATATAACTTCTATAGATTTAAATAAGGAAAAATGGAAGCCTGAAAATAAAGGCAAGATGAAGATACCATAAATAATGACCAAGGATAAAAATTTTCAAAGAAACAATGAGAACTTCTCCAAGTGAAAAACACCAATTACTTGAAATAAAAACTCAAAGGGCAGTTTTATTAGCAGGCAAAAATCACTGAAAAGAGAATTCATGGAAAGATATGGCTGAAGAAATCACCCAGATGGGATGTAATCAGAGATGAAAAATAATAAAGGTTAAGAGACATGGAAGATGGAGTGAAATGGTCTAACATATAAACTGGAATTTCAGTAGGAAGGAAAGAAGTCAGCATTTGTTTGGATTTAAAATGTGTAACAACTTAAGAACATCCCCTTCTATTTAATAGTGATACTCAATTTTTTCCTTTAAAATCACAAACAAGGGGCACCTGACTGGGTCAGTCAGTGGAGTGTGAGACTCTTGATCTTGGGGTTGTGAGTTCAAGCCTCACATTGGATGTAGAGATAACTTAAAATACTTAGGGGCACCTGGGTGGCTCAGTCATTAAGCGCCCGACTTTGGCCCAGGTCATGATCTCACAGTTCGTGGTTTCAAGCCCCACAATGGGCTCTCTGCTGTCAGCACTGATTCTGCTTCAGATGCTCTGTCCCCCTCTTTTTGCTCCTCCCCCACTTGTGCAGTCTCTCTTCAAAATAAATAAACATATATAAAAAACTTTAAATAAAATACTTAAACAAGATAAGGAACCTATTATTACCAACACTTCTATTCAACAGGGATTGTACTGCTGTACAAGAAGGCTTAGTCAGTGCAACATGGCAAAGAAAAATAATAAACGTATATGAATTAGAAAGAAAAAAATTTTTTTTCTCAAAGATATGATTGCATGCACAGGAAATACAAAAGACCTATAGTTAAATTACTAGATAGAATGTGAAAATTTATCAAATTTGCTGGCTATAAAAAAATTAATATTCAAAAATTAATGCATCCCTACAAACCAACAAATAATATAATTTTTAAAAGATACATCTATAAAACCTAAAAAAAACAAATATTGTGAAATAGATTTAACTAAACATAATCAAGACTTCCTAGTAAAATAACAAAATTTTCTGAAAGACTTTAATGACTACCTAATAAGTGAAAGAAATAGACACCATGAAAATTCACAATAGTAAAGAGATCAATTCTCCCCAAAGTGAAATATAGATTCAAGCAACTCCAATCAAATTCCCAGTAAGATTTGTTTTTTGGTTTGCAGTGTCTATCAGCAGGGAAAGAACAGAATTTCAGTATGTGGTGCTAGGTAATTATTTTCATATGGAAAATAATATAATATAAATTTAACATAAATTTACAACTGGATCAAACACCAAATTGTGAAAGGCAAAGCCAAAATCAATACTCCCTTTAGACCAGGGTATGAGGGACTTTTGCTCTGGGTCCTTGCCCTGGCCTTCTTCCAGCCAATCCCTTTCTCAAAAAAGTAAAACTAAGATAAGAAGTCTGCAGAGCAAGGGGCCCTGACTACATGCACAGGCCTCTTCCCCTGCATGGTCTCTCCAGAGTAGACAGTATTACAGGTGAGCACAGCTGTAGGCTCTGGTGCTCCAAAGTTGTAAGGTGCAGCTGTCATGGAGGCAGGGACAGAATGCAGACTTAGGGGCTGTGCACATATGTCCACATATGGGTACATGATACCTCCAGTGTGGGACAAAACCAAGAGAGAAGAAGAGGAGGACATTGGGAGGCATCTGCCTTGAACCTCCACCTTTCAGTGCAAAACTTTATAAGGAGTCCAAGATTTCTAAATTCAAATCCTCCCCAGTCATTAGGAAGGTTTATTTGTCAAGGTGGTGGGTAGGGTATATTTTATTTCAGAGTATATTTATTCCACAGTTTTTTGGCTAGGTTTCCAACCTTTTAAATATTAGACATAGTTATATGGGCCTCTGTTTATACTCTCCCTCTGGCTCCAGCTATCACTTCTATTATAAGACTATCTAGGGCAGCTTTCAGGCCAAAACCTTTTTGGAACACAGCCTCACCCACTCATTTTCTATTTTTTTAATAATTTTTTAAATGTTTATTTATTTTTGAGAGAAAGAAAGAGACAGAGAGTAAGCAGGGAAAGGGCAGAAAGAGAGACACACATAATTCTAAACAGGGTCCAGGCTCCGAGCTGTCCACACAGAGCCTGGCGTGGGGCTCGAATTTACAAACTGTAAGATCATGACCTGAGCTGAAGTTGGACACTCAAATGACAGAGCCATCCAGGTGTCCCTCACCCATTCATTTTTGTACTGCCTATGGCTGCTTTCATGATGTTCCTGCAGAGTGCAACAGTTGTGGCTGTAACAGAAACCATGTGCCTAACAAAGTCTAAAATACTTACTCTCTCTCTAGTCCTTTCCAAAAAGACCTCCTGATTTATGGTAATAATTTAAAAACTTGGAAGAAAAAAAGCTTAGAATAAGACACAAAGAGTAAAAACCATAAAGGACTAGATTGTCAAATTTATCTGTATTAAAATTAAGAATGTGGTTGAGGCGCCTGGTGTCTCAGTGAGTTAAATATCTGACTTTTGGGGCACCTGGGTGGCTCAGTCAATTGAGTGTCCAGCTTCGGCCCAGGTCATGATCTTGGGGTTTGTGGGTTCGAGCCCCGCGTCAGGCTCTGTGCTGACAGCTCAGAGCCTGGAGCCCTCTTCGGATTTTGTGTCTTTTTCTCTCTCTGACCCTCCCCTGCTCATGCTGTCCAAAAATTTTTTAAAAAAGTCTGACTCTTGATTTTGGCTCAGGACATGATCTCACTTTTCAGGAGATTGAGCGCCATGTTGGGTTCCGTGCTGACAGCGTAAAACCTGCTTGGGATTCTCTCCCTCTCTTTCTCCCCACCACCCCTTCACATGCATGGTCTCTCTCTCCCTCTCTCTGTCTCTCTCTCCCTCTCTCTCTCTCTCCCCTCAAAATAAACAAACATTTAAAAAATTAAGAATGGGGATTGATAATAAAACACCATAAAGTGAAAAGCCAAGCTACAAACTGGGATATGACATTTGCAACACATATAATTGACAAAGGACTAATCTACAACATAAAAAGAACCCCTAAATTTAAAAAAAAAGTTGAATACATTTCAATGAATGAAAGTCACACAGGCCTTTACACAAGAAGAAACAAATATTGCAATAATAAACATGACAACATGCTCTAATGCATTAGAACCAGGGAAATAGAATTGAAATCATAATTTGGTATCATTCAATACAGAAAATATTTTTTAAATTTCAAAACCAGACTTGGAGCAACAGGTACTCTCACTGTGTCCTGGAGAGGATTTAAATTAGCCCAACCACTTTGGAAGACAGTTTGTCACTACCAATAAAGAACACATACATATCCTACAACCTATCGATGCCAGAACTAGGTATGGAGAGTACAAACCAAACCTTGATCCATGAATGCCAAGATATATGTATGAAAATATTTATAGCAGCATGTTTTCTCATAGAAGTAGGTCCCTCCCCCCAAAACTGTGAACATCACATATCTCCCTCAGTTCTGGAATGGATAATTATGGCTAAGATTCACACTATGGACCACAATGCAGGAGTGAAAATTAATGAAATGCACCCATCAATATTAATTGGGATAAATCTACAAAATAAAATGTTTTGTAATAAGTGGATATTTCACTCAGACACATTTCAAATATAGAAAAATTAAACAACATAGTTTAAACAATAAAGGGAAGGACTGACCCAAAATCTAGGATCCTGGCTATCTCCAGGTGAGGGGGTATAAGATACACAGACATTTCTAAAGTACCGAAAATGTTTTCCTTTTAAACATGGGCAGTAGTTACACTAACATCTGTTTTATTATTTTTCTTCAAATTGCACACAGCTAAGTGTATACACTCCTGTATATGCAGGACTTAACTCACAGAAAACAAAATTTTAAAAATAGCAATATAAATGCCAGTTGAAACCAATGGAATTTTTACTGCAAAATAAAAATCTGTGAATATCTAAAAGAACCCTTACCCTGAACAGCTTTCTCAGCATTTCTAGGAGAGCTTTAATGTGACAATTGTCCTCAGAGCTTTCAGTCCAGTAATGCAGCTGAGCAGTGATGGCTCTTTTAAACATCTGGACCAGCCTGCTGAAGGCAGGTTCCTCCAGAGATGCCCAGTACTCCTCTGAGGGACACAAAGGTAAGTACTTGTTAGCATGTAATTTCTCATGGGCTCTTTAAAGGTAAAAAGTGGTCAACAGTTTCCCAAACTGATGGAACACTGCCGTATGTATCAAGAGTTACAAAAACACATTTGTAATACTTTTCAGTAAATACAAGTGCAATGAAAAGTTTACAAATTTAATGTCCTAGAAAAGAAAATCCCTCAACTGTAACAAAACCATGAATTTGATCTAACTAATTTGTGGGGAAAAACCCAGTAAGATTAGTCATATTTTTTTTGCTCAGATAAAATAGCATTCTGTATTAAAACCAGATTTAAGAATTATTCACAATTATCCAACTCTCTTTTCTCACACCCAGTATGAGTTTTTAAATCCTTGTTTTAATGTTTATTTTTGGGAGGGAGCACACCGTGTCAGGACATGCTTGGGATTTTCTCTTTCCCTCTTCTCTCTCTGCCCCACCCCCCACTTGCTCGCTGTCTGTCTCAAAATAAACAAACACTTAAAAAAAATTTAAAAGAAAACCACCAAAAAAACATCTCTAGGGATTCCTGACTGGCTCAATTGGTAGAATACATGACTCAATCTCAGGGGCAGGAGTTCAAGCCCCATGTTGGCCCAAGAAGTTACTTAAAAGAATACACACACACACCTCTCAGCATTGTAAAAAAATCCAAAAAAAATTTAAACTAGTTTGTCATCACTTACCTAGATTTAATAAAACATAAGAAAGAATGGACTTTCTTGGGCTGAATGCGCTGTTTGTTTCAAAAACCTCATTAAATCTAACTAAGCCCCTAGACCTAACAGCCAGTGTACTGGAGATATAGAGAAAGGTGGAAATAATCAGACAAATCTAGATGTGGGGTGTTCGATAGGACGAGTTACTTAGACTCTTAAAACAAAGGCTGTAAAGTGCTTTTGGTATTTGAATATGGTGCAGAAATTTTAATATGGCTTAGATATTAAGGAATTATGGATAATTTTATTAGGTGTGATAATAATGTGGTACGATAGGATCTCAAATTCTTAGGAAATGCATGCTGAAATATTACAGGTAAAATGTCATGCTGTCTCCAACTTCCTTCCAAGTACCTCAGCAAAAATAAAATGTAATCTGCACATAAAGAGAGAAATATACATGGCAAGAAATTAACTGTCGCTGACTCCAAGGTAGAGGGTATATGAATATTCACAGTACTATTCTTTCAACTTTCATGTATAAAATTTTTCATAATGAAAAGTTGGGGACAAAGTACTCCATGCCCAAACCACACATGTACCATTACGAAAACTCTCAAAAGGTACTAAAACAATCTATTTTGAATGGCTATAATAATTACTACAGCATCTTTACAATATGCTAAGAATATGAACTAAAAACTATGAACATATTTATAATTATCTAAGTTTGGCTATAACTATAACAGGCGTCTGTTTCCATGGAGAGGATGGTGAAAGTATTTTCAAACGTGCAATCTTCAGTCTTACCCAGAACCCCCAAAGACTGGTTACTCATATTACAAACAGCCTCTGCAAACGGAACCACCAGACTCTCCCAGTTGTTATAATCATGCATCATGGGACATTCAGGAAGAAGGAAGAAAATTTCTACAGCTTCTTGGTGTGGAGAATGAAATGGAAGATTTTTGAGCAGATTATCCTTGAGACATGTGGTTATCTGTGGTCAAAAAGGATTAGGGAAAAGACACTCAAAACACAGAAGGATACAACTTGTAATAAAAGAAAATCTAGAACCTGGAGTTTCATTCCACCATGAAACTGGAATAATCATTCAGTCCTAAAACCCACATTTACATCCCATCTCACCTACCCTCCCAGATACCCGAGGTAGGTGATGAGCATTAATCTCCACTTAAGTGCTGTGAAACATGAAGGAGGTCAAGAAGAAATCATGTGTGTAAGACTGGATAAACAAGGAAATCAGAACTAACAGGCAGCCTTCCCAATAATAAATACTACATTCTGCCCCCTCATTCCACTATCACGCCTCATTTTTTTTAAGAAAA
Source organism: Cryptoprocta ferox (assembly GCA_028646485.1). Taxonomy (NCBI): domain Eukaryota; kingdom Metazoa; phylum Chordata; class Mammalia; order Carnivora; family Eupleridae; genus Cryptoprocta; species Cryptoprocta ferox. Next base: position 123,224,044 of record CM053567.1, read on the forward strand.
AGAATGTTTAAGAACCCGAAAGAAAAACAAAAATAGAAACCCCAAACAAAAAGCAATAACTCCAACAACAAAAACCAACATGGTTTCCTACTATCTTCTCATAAGACCACCTGTCTCATCACAACTCCCTCTACTACAAACTCTATGGTTTCTAGCCCTTCTGACATCCTTACCACTTCCCTAATTCAAAGCACAAGTATTCAGGAAAAATTCAAATGCAATTCTGAATGTTTATGTCATGTGTATCAGGTAACAGAAATAATTTGTTTCAAAACCCACTAATAAGCTACACTAGTATTTATGGAGTACTTATTTGTCAGACATTACGCTGAATGACTTCCATATGTTAATTACGTCATTTAATCCTTATTTTTTTTCTAGAACGTACATGGTATTATTGACCCCATTTTATAGGCAAGAAATCTGTTATTTGCTCAAGGTCAAAGAGCTAAGTGGGAATCTCTTCTCGATCTTTCTGGCTCTAAAGCCCAAACTCTTAATCATTCAATTATGATACTAGCTAAATGATATCTCTAAATGTATAAATTCTTATAATTATCTATTTTTATATCAAAACGCTATGCCAGGGGCAGCTGGGTGGCTCATCGGTTGAGTATCCAACTTCGGCTCAGGTCATAATCTCACAGTTTGTGAGTTCAAGCCCTGCTTCGGGCTCTGTGCTGAGCAGAGAGTTCAGAGCCTGGAGCCTGCTTCAGATTCTGTGTGTCCTTCTCTCTCTGCCCCACCCTGTTCATGCTCTCTCTCTCTCTCTCAAAAATAAACAAACATCCCCGTCCCCCCCCCCCCCAAAAAAACCACTATGCCAGACTCCTACTACATGGTTCAGTCTTTGGAGGACACATACCTGACTACTTTATAAACAATGTTGGTAACACACACCCCTCCTACCTCTTTGCTCATCATCCGTCACATCCTCAAACCTCACAGCCTTCTCCCAACTCTGCAGAACTACTGTGATACTCTCAGGTCAGTTGTACTGTTTCACACACTGTGGCTCAGTGTACACTTCCCTGACTGCCAGGAATGCCCTTCCTGAGGTAGGCACCAGGTAAACTCGTACGTACTCTGGGGACCTTGTTTGAGTAGTCTAAGTAGAGGTGACCATCCACTGACCTAGTGATAACTGAATTCATCCATCCAAAAATATTTATTATACATCTACTAGGTTCTAAGTGAGGCATTAGGGAAGACAGTGGAGTGGAACACACACCCAGCCTTCCCACTAATATCTATATGTTCATGTCTTGTGTCTGACTACATTTTAAAGACAGGTAGCATGTCTCTTTCGTTTTCATCAGGAGTCCACACCACAGTGCCCTACACAGAGCAGCTATTCTAGTGTTTCCTGAATTAATAAATTGCAAAAATCTGTGTATCCATATCACAGAAATCTCAAAAATAGAAAGAAAAATTATAGGTCTTATGATCCAACTATGTGATCTGAAATAATGGAAGACTGCTCTGTGATTATGTTGACAGCATATCATACAATATTGTTCTGGCACAATCAAAGGTATAATTAGCTTTAGTGAGGAAGTGGTCCAAACTCTTCCCTCCACAGATGCAGAAATGGTGCTCTTTACACTAAATGCTGCAGAGCCCTGATAAAGGTGCATAATTAGGGATCCATTTTCCTCAGACTCCCAATAGAGTTGTGGTTCTACCAAAGTTAGCAGAATTAAACTTTTCATCTTCCCTTGAGAGAAAGGAGTGTGTGTAAAGAGACCATGAAGCTCAGATACAGAATGCTGGTTATGGCAAACTGAGCAAGAGAGTAGGTGAGGCAGCCGAGAGGAAGGAGGGAGAGAAGTCAGGGAGACTGAAAGAGAAGAGAATCAAAGGTACAAAACAGAGGCCAAGAGCAAATGAGAGAGAGAGGGGAGGAGAGGGAGGGAGAAAGGACTAGAGAGGGGAATGGGAGACAGGGGAAGAAGAGAGAGAGGAGGAGCAGGGGATGGCTGGGAGCAGATAGAGAGGCCTGGAGAGAGATAAGTCAAAGAGAGGGAGAGAAAAGGAACCAGAATGAGACCCAGAAAGAAACAGATTGAGAGAACATAGACAGTACTGCCCCTAGGTCAACCAGTATAAGGGAACAGAGAAATAAATTAATAAAGGCTGCTTAAGGCTAAATTAATAAAGGAAACATGTCTGGAGCATCTGCACGTGGGAAACCTAAAGCCTTAACAATATCTGAAACAAAGAAGTGACAATCCCTAAAAGAGTAAGAACATTCTAGAACCCATAGAAAAACACAGAGAAAAAGAATCCAGGCAGTCGCATACCAAAAAAAAGTGTTCTCATTTCTATACTTAAGATCATTGCAAAGATCATGTCGTTTGTATGCTACTGTACCAACCTTAACAAATCCTTTAATCATCTTCCTTACAGCCAGAGGGTGACAAAATTCCCTCTAGAGAGGATGTGCATCTATGCATAGAGGTATGTGCGTGTACAGATGAACCATTCAGACTATTTGTAACCTGTGTGATTATGACAGCAAACCCTGTGTCCCCAGTGGGCCAACTCCTGAAGGCCATCTGAGTTTCACCTCATCTTGCTATGCTGTGGGCTCTCAGAGACTCTCTCAAAACCAGGTATTTCTTCTGAAATTCTGAGTTCTTATAAAACATGATTTAGTGTACTTTGTTTTCCTAAATAATAATCTAAAGAATACCGTGTTAGCAATCCAGTCCTTCTGGGTTAACTCCTTAAAAGCGTTTCTTGCTTTATTTAAGTCCAAGTGAACAGGCATCATTTCTGCAGCTCTTTTGTAGAAGGAAAAATCAGTAGTTAAGTAAGTGAAGCAGGAGTCTTCAAAATAAAGTATTTTATCAGGTTATTAATCCAGATGAAAAGTTTCTTCTGAACCTTTGTTCATTTCAATAAAATTACTTTTTCCCCTCAGCTTTACAATAAAGGTAATTTGGCTAAATACAAATACAACTGAAAATGTAGTTGACAACTTACGATTATTTCTAAAATGATAAAAATATCAAGACCACATTAACAATATATATACTATCCAAGTTTAACTCAGATATTGTCTTACCTTAAATACTTATTTAAAAAAAACAGCCACAAAAAAAAGGTTAAATGTTTTTCCCATTTCTGAAAAAAACGACCATTTCTCCCAGTTACATGAACTGAAAAGTGGGATTAAAAAATTTACTTCAGAGCAGTAAATTCTTAGGGTTGCAACAGAAAATCACTAATGAAATGTTTAAGTATCTTAACTTGTGAATTACATTTATTAACTAAATATGTTCAATGTCTTGGACATAAACACATTCTTCATAAAATAATACATGTATTTGGGGTCTGAAAATCGAAAACATTTTTTCAGATAAATATTATATAAATATCTAGGAAAAGAGGTACAAAGTCATTCTTTTAGAAGATTCAAAAATTCAAAGAAACCTTATCCTGCAATAAGGAAACGGCTAAATAAATTAAGGTATGTCCTTCCCAAGGAATACCATGCAGCCATCACAATCATGTTTAAGAAAAATACTGAATAATGTGAACTTTATAAAATAGAAAATGGACAAATATATTAAGTATAAGGTAATGTATAGGGGTGCTTAGGTGGCTCAGTTTGTTGAGTTTGATTTCGGCTCAGGTTGTGATCCCACGATTTATGAGTTCGAGCTCCACATGGGCCATGTGTTGACAGCACGGAGCCTGTTTGGGATTCTGTCTCCTTGGCTCTCTGCCTCTCCCCCACTTGATATTTCTCTCTCAACAACAAAAAAAGTAACATATAAAACAACATAATCACATTTTTAGTAAAAGAATAAGTTTGCACAGAAAAAAGACATATAAATAAATGCTGTTCCTTTTAAGTGGTGGATTATGGGTGATTTTCATTTTTTCCTTTTTAAAAGATTTTATTTTTAAATAATCTCTACATCAAACTTAACTTGAACTCACAACCTGAGATCAAGAGTCACATGCTCTACCAACTGAATCAGCCAGGCACCCCAAGTTTCATTTGTTTCAGTCACAGATCTTTATTTTTGACATTTTCTACAGTGTGCATATATTTGCTTTCATTAAAAAAAGTAATTTTTAGGGGCGCCTGGGTGGCTCAGTCAGTTAAGTGTCCAACTCTTCATCTCAGTTCAGGTCTTGATCTCAGGGTTGTGAGTTCAGCGTGCTCATAAAATAAAAAAGTAATTTTTAAAGAGATAAACACCCAACTAATTATTTTATCCTTCAGCCCTTTTCTTTATAATCTTTCATTTTTTTATTGAAACACAACTGACATATAACCTCAGTTTCAGTATGTACAACACATTGATCTATGTAGATATTGTGAAATAATTACTACATTAAGTCTAGTTAACATCCATCAATATTTATAGTTACAGATTTTTTTTTCTTAGAAGAACTTTTAAGATGTACTCTCTTAGCAACTTTAAATATACAATATGGCATTAACTACAGTCACCATGCTGGATTTAAGAGAATCTTAAACTTTATATATATATTATATTACCTTTCCCTTGAAAAACTTCCAGTCAGACAAGCAGGAGATGAAAATATCTCTCTGATTTCCCTGTATTAGGAATAAAATGGGTGGTTAAAACAAATTATAGTGTATGCCTCCTTATAACATGAGAATGTGATATATAAAACATCTCATAACGGTCCTTCAAGCTCTCTGTCTTGGATGTGTTTGCATATGCTTTGCCTTGGGCATCTAAAAGTCTCTTCCATTTTCCCAATCTTAAAATTTCAGTGGCAAACATGAGTAATAAAAAGATAATGTATTCAGAGAAGCCGCAGGGAAAGAGGAAAAGGATTGACTTAGTGTATTTCCTTGAATAATTAAATATTCCAATCCCACACAGCTTTACAAGCCCTATTTACTTCTGTTCCACTTAAGTGGAAGAAAAAAATTACCAGAAATTAAATGAAAGGATGGGAGTGAGGAGGAACTTCCAAGTTTCATCTTGGAAGCAACAGCACAAGTGTTGTTGTTGTTGTTGTTTTTAATTACTGAAGTATAGTTGACATACAATGTATCCATTCCAGGTGTACAATAGAGTGATTTGGCAATTCCATACATTACTCAGTGCTTACCACAGTAAGTGGAGTCACTAGCAGAGTTCTTGATTATCTATGCCCATTATGATGAAACTATTTCATACAACTATTTTAAGAATTAGGAAACCATTACCTAAACCTAAAAATATCTCTCAAAGGAGAAGTTTGTAAAAATAAGTATAATCTTTACAGATGGAAGGAGTTGCATTGTTTTGATCAAGACTGCCCACACCGTTCAGCTGTGAATAGGAAGTCCGCAAACAAGTGGTTCTAATGTCAAAAAGGGTTGGGAAACTTATTATAAGACTGTATTTCCTGCTCAAAAGAGTCACAATATATGCAAACATATCAAAGGTCCCAAGAAGTCTTGCAATAAAGAAAGCTGCCCCCATGGAGCTTACAGGTTAGTTGTGATATTTAATTTTATGTGTCAACCTGGCTAGGCCACGGTACCCAAATATCTGGTCAAACACCAATCTAGATGTTGCTGTAAAGGTTATTTTTTTTTAGAAGAGATTACCATTTAAATCAACAGACTTCAAGTAAAGCAGATCACCCTCCATACTATTGGTGCGCCTCACTCAATCATTGAAGGCTTTAAGAGAAAAAGGTTCCCAGGTACAGAGAATTCTGCTTCCAGAATGCCTTAGGACTCAAGCTGCAATGTTTTCCTGGGTCTCCAGCATGCTGGCCTGCATTATATATTTTGCACTTTTCAGTTCCTACAAGCATGTAAGCCAACTCCTTAAAAATAAATCTCTGTCTCATGGGGTGCCTCAGTGGCTCAGTCAGTTAAGCATCTGACTCTTGATTTCAGCTCAGGTCATGATCTCACAGTTCAGGGGATTGATCCCTGTTTTGGGCTCTGTGCTAACAGTGCGGAGCCTGCCTGTGATTCTCTCTTCCCCTGCATTGCTCGCACACTTTCTCTTTCTCAAAAAAAAAAATAAAAGAAACATTTAAAAATAAATAAATCTATCTCTACACACACACACACATGCACGCGCACATACACACGCACCTTATATATCGGTTCTGTTTCTCTGAAGACCACAAAATCTCACATCTCTGTATTGTTTAGAACCAGTCAAGGGGAAACACTACTTTAGAGAACTAAATGAGCAGAGAGACACATGAGATATACCTTTTTGTATTTTGCCACTGTTTAGTCCCCACATCAGCAATCCATCTCTTTACAGTCCCTTCGTTCAGTGTAGGAATTTTCCTCCTCAGATTAACATAGGAATTCTGTAAACAAACAAACAAGTAAAACACAGTAATTTAGATACAACAGAAACAGGTATCCACCTTTCAGGCACATTCTAAGGATACAGGGTGATACCGATTTTTAAATATGGATAACATAGCTCCAGGAAACCAAAAAGTGAGATTCTACCAAGAAGTAACATCATTTGCCTGGCTGCCAGCTTCTTGTCCAAGGGGCTTAAATCCGAAGTAAATTTCTCTGAGTGCTCCAACACTCAGCACTTTGTAAACTATAACTGGATTAAAATGAGCATCGCAGAGCCTCAAGGGGAAGATCCTGAAAGGACTGTGTGTAGAAAGGAGGAACTCGGATTGCCTCAGCAACATAGGGTGGGGAGGTTATGAGTTGATTACTCACAGACCTATGAACCTCAGGTCTTTTTCAGTACTGGCCAGCAAAATCATTTTAGAATGTCAAACTTTTGGCTTGCTAGGACACTGACCAAACGCCACTGGCAGGGCAAAGGAAAGATCTAAGGAAATCTGATTTGACATATACCTGAAACAAATCTGCTGATTTTTAGGAGTCAATACTTATGCAGTTTAGACAGTAAAGGATCAAAAATGTTTAGCTATTCTCCAAAAGTCAGCCTAGGAACTAGATTATTTTGGAATTCACCACACTTGGTGCAACCCTTTGTTTTGCTTTAAAAACCAAGTTATAGAACATCTAGAGATCTACTTTTACCTTTTTTCCCATCCAGAGCAAAATGCTTTGATTCCCTCCAGCAATCATTATCAACTCCTTTTCTGAGATAGGGCTTTCTGAAAGGGAGACACAGAAAGAGTGAAGAAAGTCATTGACACAAACATGCACACTCAAATTTAAATCATTTAAGATTCTTCTTAAAGTTAGTTCTTTTATCTTTTTGATACACTCAACACACTTCCCATCCATAAAGCAATAATATACATATCCTTCAGAGTAAGGTCTAGCTGGCAAACAAAAGTGACCTGCAAGGTTGACAGGTGACCATCAACTCTGACATCCATATTTAATGTAAATGCTTAGATATGAAATACAGTCAAACCAGTATTTGATTAACTGATTCCTGGTTTAATTCAGCTGTCATTACTGAAAACCATATTCTACAACTCAAGATATAACCAGGAACTATTAAAGAATGTAAATAAGTACTTCAAAAGTCTAAATGGTTATAAAAATCAAATACATGAACTGCTTAAGGAAATAATCCTACTGTTCATTTTCCCAAAGAACTTACGAGAATTCTGGTACCTTAGGTTACCACTAAGGTTTTAGAAGTAAATAAAGTATTCTTGAGGCACTTCTATGGTAGAATGTTTCAGAGCTCTGTGGCTTGGGACCCAGTTCAAATCTAGCCAAACCACTGACGGGCCGTGAGAACTGGCTAACCCTCTGCCCTCCAAGTCTCTGTACCTCCAATGAAATGAGACTGAGAACACAAATCTCCCAGAACTGTTGGACAGGTGACATAACAGAAGAAAGGGGTAAGCAGTTAGAGTGCCTGGCATAAGTCAACTGCTCATCATTCTCAGGGCTTTATAGGATTGTGAGTCAGTGTTACCAGGTAAGAAAAATCAATCACCGTGGAATTAATAGGTCTGCTGCAAATGAGAACTGGAGGCTGCAGAGGCCTCTGAATCCATATAACCTATTTCATGTTCTATCATTTTACATTCACATTAATCTTAATCTAAAGGGATAAGAGAAAACTAATGATTACTTTGACTTAATTATACTGAGTATTTTAACTTGTTTACAAGTAAAAATATGAAACCAATGTGTAGAGACTCTCCCTTCATAGCCATACATTTCTTTCCTTGCCACACTACATACTTAGAAAAGTCAGTTTCTCAACAAAGTATTTGTAAAGTGCCAAATCCTGTGTTCCTAACAATAAATTTACCAAATTTGAGTTCTTCATTTGATGGCAATTTCATGGGAAGTGGTATCAGCTGATTATGTGTTCCACCATTGCCCAGTTGTCCTTCTTTTCCAGAACCAAAAGAAAAGACCTTCCCCAAGTCAGAAACATAGGCAAGTGTGTGCTGCCTATTAAATAAAAACACATATGGTCAGTTAACAATTACCTACAAGGAAGAGATTACACAGCAACACGGTATACTGCTGAAATTATGTTACCCAGTGAGTGAAACTAGTTAACCAACTCTCATTGGATGAAATTAGCCATTTGGAAACTAAGATAGCATTGATGTGTAGCTAAAATTATTTTGGAATCCCTCAATCTGCTCAAAGCCATGACTGCTGTGCTTTGGCAAGTGGTGTTCCCTTTGTCAGGAACAAGCAGCACCCCTTGCTTTCTACTCTTTTTTCAAGCCTTGGCTTGAGAGTCACCACCCCTTGCAAGCCATCTCTTGAGTCCCTCCACTCCCCAACCTAGAAGATGGAATTAGGTGATCCTTTCTGAGCTCCCTATTTCCTAAAGATCTTTTTACCACAATGTTTCTCTTAACTAATCTGCTCCATGGTCCCTCCCACTCTAGAATGTGTAAGTAAAGAATTTGGCCTTTGTCCTCAGTTACTGGGAGGAAACCTCTAAGCCCTAAGAACTTCCCAGGTAACAGAAATATCTCTGTTATTCATGGCAGGATCCTGAGATCACACCTAACAGTTTACCCAGGTGGCTCTTAGAGGGCCCCTCTGACTGCATGGACACCTAACCTCCTGGGAAGGAGAGGCTGGAAGTTGAGTTGAACACCGTAAGTAATAATTCAATCAACCATGTTACTAAACAATGAAACCTCAATAACAACTCTGGACTTGGGTGAGCTTCCCTGGTTGGCAATACTCTACACCTAGTTATGTATCAGGCTGGGAGGAGGTAATATCATGCCATCCATGGCTCCAAGAGGAGTGGACAGAGGAAGCTCATTTGAACCCCTAGACTGTCCTCTACAGCGCTTCATTTAGTTCTAATGTGTATCCACTTATAATAAATATATGAATGAGTTTAACAGCATTCAATTCTGAGAGTCTTTCCAGTGAATTCTCCTGTGTTAGTAGAACTGTCCTGGTTTTTATTAAGGTATCTGTAACGTGACGACTCCTCTTGTAACACAAGCTACTTAAATATGTGTCATGAAAAATTCAGAATGTTGACAATGTTCCCTCGGTTAACGCAAAGAGATTGAATACAGAAAATCATATCATCCCAAAAATCTGGTCTAATTTAATATTCATCTATGTAATTTTACTCCAGAATCATAAAATTAGGTCTATAGATTGAAAATACATACACCAGTTTTTTACAGAAAAGGTTTTGGCAAAGAAATGAACCCAATATTCAGATAGAGCCTAAATTTGCTTAAGTTTAATGAGAAAAAATTGCCCCAAAGAAGAGTTAAGTGCATCTGGGTGGAAATATTTCTTAACTTTACCACAACCCCAAATCAAAGAATAATTAAGTAAACCAAAGAGTCTGAGCAAGTTTTTGTTCAAAAAAAAAAACCAAAAGAAGCTATGAAAATCAAACTTGTCAGAATATTCTACTCAAACCACTGACTTTGTCTTATCCTCAGTGATCACTCTCAAAGAATTATAGTACTTAGTATGTTGGTCCCTAAGGAGTTGAAGGG
>CM053567.1:123234458-123388421 GCA_028646485.1 Cryptoprocta ferox
GAGGACTGTGTTAACTTCATCTTACTTAACAAATACATTTATTGATAATATGAATTTGAAAATGTTTCCATACCATCAGTGTGGCCCAGGCCTAGTTGTCCAAAATCATTTCTTCCCCATGAGTAGATGTTTCCAGACATGGATAAGGCCATGCTGTGGGCTTTTCCTGCAGAAATCTGAACCAAGGGGATTCCTGACAGGTTCTCCACAATCTGTGGTATGGGGATTGAGGCAAACAGACTGCCAATTCCAAGCTGGCCATGTAAGTTCTGTCCCCACGCAAAAAGCTCACCACCTTGAGATAAACAAAATGCTACCTTATTAAATTAAATAAATTAAATAAAAGTGCAGGAGACATTAATTTAGGGGATTATATGTTATCCATACTATCAAGTCTCTTACATTCAACTTCCCAGATCCCATGTGTCTGAGACAGAAAAACTAGAAGAAACTTCTCTTTAGCAGTAACGATCATACTTCCTTACCTCCTATGTCAAAGAGTAATGTTTGTGTCCTTGCTTCCCCAAACCTCATCTTCCTAGACTGTGACTTACCAATAATAAACCCCAAACACACCCTTTGCCCCACATCACTAGACTGTGGGCTTCTTCGATGGTTGCACCCCTGCCCCAAAATTTCACATGTTGAAATCCTAACTCTCAATGTGATGGTATTGGGAGGTACACCTTTGGGAGGTGGTTAATATTAGGTGAGATCATGAGGATGGCGCCTTCAAGAACAGGATTAGTGCCCTTTTGTAAGAGAGATTCCAGGGGTGCCTAGCTGGCTCAGTCAGTGGAGCATACAACGCTTCAGGGTTTGAACTTGAGCCCCACATTGGGTATAGCAATTACTTGAAAATAAAATCTTTTTTTTTTTAAAGAGAGATTCAAGAGAGTTCTCTTGTCCTGTCCACCATGTTAAGACAGGCCCTCAACAGACACTGAATCTGCTGGCACCTTAAACTTGACTGCCAGGTTCCAGGCTGGGGGAAGTAAACTTCTGCTGTTTAAGCCAGCCAATTTATGGTATTTTCATTGTAGCAGCCCAGATGGACAGCCCAAATGGATAGGTAGAATGAAGATACCTGAACATATTACAATCAAATTCAAAAAATACTTATTTTTAAAAACTCATAGTATGGGTACGTGAAAACCAGAAACATTCTACATCTCAGAAAATAAAACCTAAAATTAATGTTTTTCTCTCTGTCAACCCACTCTGTTCATGTGCCTGAAGATCCTAAATAATTTACACATTTGAAATTACAGTACAGAATCTTGAAAGAGTCTGCATCTTCCTCCATTAATTGAATATACGGAGCACATTTTTCAAGAAAAGTTCTTAGACGTTATCTAATGGAATTGACAATATTGGAGTCTAAAAAAAAGGTATCAAAGAATTATTATTACCTGAGCATTAAATAATTAATGCTTACTGAGCTAAGATACCATGCAGGCTCTGGCGGGAGACAGAGCCTCTCCTTCTAATGTAATTATCAAAGGGATGCCTAGGTGGCTCAGTCAGTTAAGCGTCCGACTTTGACTCAGGCCTTGTTCTCTAAGTCTGTGAGTTAGAACTCCGAGTTGGGCTCTGTGCTGACACCTCGGAGCCTGGAGCCTGCTTTGGATTTTGTCTCTCTCTCTCTCTCTGCCCCTCCCCTGCTCATACTTTATCTCTCGAAAATGAATAAATGTTAAAAAAAATTTTAATTTATCTATCATGTGCCCATCAGCCATCAGAAACATAATGACATAATCATTTCCCTTTCTTGCTTCTCCAACTTTGAGTTTTCCTAGATTATGATTAACCAGTAATAAACCCTGAAAATCTCTTTTGCCCCACACCATTAGACTCTGGGCTTCTTGAAGACACAGTGTTGTCTGTTTCATCTTTTTAACTTGAACATGGTAGATTTTCAAAATGAAATAGGTGTTCTTGAATAGATGAAGTCAAACAATCAAGCCAGTTTTTTCCAATGCATAGTTCATATTCTCAAACTTCAAAGCAGATCAAATTCTGGATTATTTACTTCCCTTGAATTCGGGTTTCCCAACAGTTAGTTTATTCTGTCTTATATATTAAATAAACTTTTTTCCAGGGTGCCTGGGTGGCTCAGTCAGTTAAGCATCTGAGTCTTGATTTCGGCTCAGGTCATCTCACAGTTTGTAGGATTGAGGCCCCCATCCAGCTCTGTGCTGACAGAACTGGAGCCTGCTTGGGATTCACCCCCCCACTTCTCTCTCTCTCAAAATAAATAAACATTAAAAAAAAATTATTTAAGGGGCGCCTGGGTGGCTCAGTCGGTTAATCGTCCAATTTCAGCTCAGGTCATCATCTTCCGGATCACGAGTTCAGCCCTGCGTTAGGCTCTGTGCTGACAGCTCAGCCTTGGAGCCTGCTTTGGATTCTGTGTCTCCTTCCCTCTCTGCCCCTCCCACCTTGTTCTCTCTCTTTCTCTCTCTCAAAAATAAATAAAAAACATTTAAAAAATTATTAAAAAGGTTTTTTTCCCTTGGCCCTGAATGCCCATCTAGTACCTTCCTGTCATAATTATTCCTCCATGGTGAAGTTTCTTCAGGAATTAATCTGTATTTATTGCTTCCATTTCCCACTATTCCTGCTTTCCATTCTTTATTACTGATAAGACACAGGAAATAATAAATCTCCAGGGTCAAGATGGAGCCACTCCTGCCCAAGGTGCCACATCAGCTAACTGAACTTACATGTTCCTTTAGATGCTCTGCTTGACCAGAACCACCATTATCCAGTCAGCCAATCAGCAAATACCAGACAGCTTTGGGCTGTATGCTTATTTCCTTGTTCCCTGATCTTTCTAAGGAGATTTAGATATGCAACCCCAACCAATCATGCCGTATTTCTGCACTACTGCTTCTAACACTCCATAAAACTCACTCTTGCACAAAATCCCTCCAGAAGAGTGCTCCACTGCTTGTGATGCACTATACTCCCAAAGCATAAATTGTTTGTCCCTGAACAAAGGGTATCAAGTTCTTTACTAAACTGTTTTCGTTTTGTCATTTGACAGAATAAAATGTAGGAACAATAATTATGGAAACCTGATGATTTTATACGTCCAAAAATTCTCTTATTTTGTATCTCCTTTAAGAACAAGTGCCTTGGGGAACATGGCTGGCTCAGTAGAGCATGTGACTTGACTCTATGGACTCTAACTCAGGGTTGTGAGTTCAAGCCCCAAGTCGGGCCTGGAGCTTACTTTAAAAAAAAAAAAAAAAAGGAGTAAGTGTCCTGAATTATATCAAATTTAAAACCGTATTTCTGTCTGTTGCAAGGTGAGGCATATACATTCTACTAGTTCTACATATATATGCATTTATTTCCTCTAAAAAACAATATTCCATAAACGTACCTTTTGAGAGAGCAAGAGAATGATAATCTCCACATGTGATCTGAATTATACTTTTTTCTAGTAAAATGCATTGAAACCTGATGAAAGAAAATATATTTTATATCAATTACCATAATAAAAGTCACAACATCAATGTTAAAATTACTAATTGTATTTAATTGGGATGAAACCTCAAGGAAAAATTTAAATTTACTGCTTCATATTCAGTACATCTAAAATTACAAAAAATATTATATGTTTTATTTAATTGGTGGTTTAAAAGGTAAATAATGTGCACTATTTAATTACATTAAGATGATTTTAAGTCTCTTTTGCAAAGTTAATGATACAGGAATAATACAAGATAAAAATAAGTTCTAATTCACACAATCTACCAAGAAAAGGTCTCACAAATCATTCCATGGTAATGCATTTTTTTCCTAGGTTGAAAACTTTAATTTCTGGTAATCTAATTATAGGATCATTATGAGCGTAAAATAATCTAACGAATGTGAAAGTCCAATTTGGGACGTAGTCAGACTAACAGTCATTTCTTTCAAATGCCAAAGCAAGATATATTGTCTATGGGAAACAACTTGGTGTAGTAATTTACTGATGGAATTTACCGGTCATTTCAGAACTGCTTACTAAGAGCCACTATGTAAAGCAGGGGACAAGGTTCATATAAAATAACATTTTCCTACAAAAATTATGATTGCCTTTTGAGTAAAATTTAAATATTTTTAATAAAAGAAAAAAGTTCCCTACCTTGCATGTTCTATGCTATAGTTGTACTCAAATGGTTTTCCATCTGAGGATAGAATCAGCATGTGCTCTGCTCCTTGGTCCACGGAGTGTATCTTCGTTTTTTTTCCTAACTTAATGCACTCTGCAGAGCAAATCCAACCAGGAACTATCATCACTCTGGTTATTAACTCACTATTATTACTGATTTCATTATAACACACACTTAAAACACCTGGAATAAAATTTCAACTAAATAACCTTTGTCTTAACATGAACTTCTCCTTAAAGAAAAATTCAAGAAGGAAAAGCAGACAAATTAGCAAGGACTACTGTTTTGATGATGGGTTTTTTTCAATTTGGAAAAGCACAGATTCATACTTTGTTTTAAATTGAATACAGATTTAAAATAACCAATTAAATATTTGCTTTTAGGTTCTTGTTTAATAAATTGAGACACAAAAAATAAATTCGAAGTGACAGAAATGAAAAAGTCTATAAGAAAATACAATAATATCTGGAAAACATAACTCTTTAGGAGAAAATACATGGTGTATTTTGAGATATACTCTTTCCAAATACAAAACAGGTAACAATAATAAAACCCTCCTAACTGCTCAATATAGAAGCCCAGGTCTTGGGGGATTATTTTTAAGGAGGGATGCTGTTAAAAGAATTTTTATTAGCATTACTGCAAATTTAGCTCTTTCTAAAAGTTAAGAGATTTAAAATTATCCACAGTTACCATTTACTCTTATTTAATCTGTTCACAAAAATTAGATGTGGGATCTTGTTTTACTTTTTGGTTCTAATAAAATAAAATTTATTCATGTAAAAATCTCAAGTTACAAACCACTTCATATTAGAAATGATATGAAAAGCGTAACAGTTTGGTAATAAAGAAGAAATAGACGGAAGTTTCTTAGAGATCAGCATTTCAAACCAGTTGAAAAAAGGTTACTCAAAAAAAGGTATTGGGACATCAGACTAGCTAATTGGAGAAACAAATCTAGATTCCCCTACTTCTTTAAATCAAAATAATTATCACGTGTATCAAAAATTTTAACTTTAAAAATAAAAGCTTAAATTACTATAAGGATGAGTACGTTAAAAAAAACAACTTGAGACTGTGGATAGCGTTTTAACACAAAATCCATAACCCTTCTTAAAAGAAAAGACTGTAGGAAACTGTAAAATAACATGAACAAAAGTTGGGGAAAACATCACAATGTATAAGACCGACAAAGGGCTATTCTTAATATTCAAATAACTCCTTCAAATAAATTTAAAAAAAAGATTAACAACTCAAATCTTAAAAAGCTAGTCCAAGGTATGAAAAGGCAATTCACCAAAAGGAATGCAAATGGTCAATAAAAAAAAGAAAAGATGCTTGACTTCACTCAAGGTTAAAAGCAAAACGACCGGTAAAATACCATTTTCTTCACTATTCAGATGGGCAAAGTTTCTATATGGCCGTTTGCTTTTCTCCACCTATAAAATCGAAACCACAGTTCCAGACACCGAACCTACGCAGATTACCGCATCGGATAAATGCAACTGAAAGCACTCTTTAAATTGTTTGCATATATAAGATATTATCGTTGAGAAAAAGAGAACTGGATTCTCCAAAGGCACACGAAATCAGAGCCGGTGCGCTCTAAACTGAAGTGAAAATCAAACTTTGAACAGACACCAGCGCTGAAAGCGGACTAGCTAAAAAGATGCTGCCTGCACGCGCGCCCCGTCCGCGCGGCCAACTTGCGGAGGGCGCGACCCAGTTCTCCATACCCTCCTCCTCCCCCCTCCGCAAACTCTGCGCCAACTAAGAACGCAGAGAAGGGAGAACTCAGGGGCTCGCACGCGCCAAACGCAAAAGCTACCCGGCCCGGCGCGTTTCTGCGGCCACCGCGGACCGCTGCGGCGTAGGGGGCCTTTCTGAGATCTCCTTTCCGTTCAGAGGACGAGCACAATCGGGGTGCTCCGAAGAGAGGCGTCCTTGGCGGCCCTGGCCCCGCAGGCGCTGCACTAGGGTCCCCCGGCCTCCCAACCTCACACCCCCAGCCCGAGGCAGGAGAGCCGACCGGGCACTACCCTCCCCACTCACTAGGCTTCTTGACGCCGTCGCTCCCCGTCGGCAGCTGGTGGATCTCGACGCCGGCCCCGCCGCGCTCCAATACCACCAGGCGCTCGCGTGTACAGCACATCTGGCGCGTCGCCTCGGTCCTCTGGGGCAGTGCCCGGCGGAGGCCGGCAGCGCTGGGAAAGAGCCAGAGCTGCGTGCCCTGAGGCTCTGCGGAGCGCCCGGGCGCTGCGGTTCGGCGCGCGGGGGCCGGCCCGGGAGCCGAGCGTGCGCCGCCCCGCACCCCCCTTCGTGGTCTCCGCTCCATCACCCTTTTCCCGGCCTCCACGGCCGCGCCTCGGCTTTCCAGACCTCGTGGGAAATGGAGCGTCCGAGGAATCCGTTCCCGTCCTCGCGACGCGCAGCCGGAGCTAGCGGACTGCGCTGCGGCGTCGAGGAACTATAGCCGCTTCTGCTCCGCCCCCGCTCAGACGCCGGGCTCGCCACGTGCTGTTTGGGGGCGGAGCCGGCAGTTCTAGCAGGAAACGAAACCGACAGTCTTGTAAAGGGAGGACGAGAATTAGAAAAGGAAGGGGAAACTCGAAAGCGTCAGAAATGTTTTGGAAGGCAGCCAGAGTAAACAGGGCGCTGGCACGTCACGAGGTGGTGGGCAATGCTAAGGAGGTGTCCCCGGGCGAGCTGTGGCCACCTGAACTCCTGGACTAAGTGGCTTTGGAAGGAACACTGCAGTTCCACTAGGAGGAGCACTGAACACAAGCAGACCTGCAGAATTTCCAGAAACTATTGTAAGGAAAGCCGGGACGTTAAGCATTCTGTCTCAGGCTCTACCACACGATTGCGAGGAAACTGAAAGAACTGCGCTGTCAGTCGCTCCGCCCACGCCTGGCAACCAGTTATGTGCTTTCTGTCAGTAGATTTGACTTTTCGACAGTTCCTTACAGATGGAGTCAAACCTGTGCAGTCTTTGTGTCTGCCTTTTTCTCGACTTAGCGTTAATAATGCTGTTGAGATTAATCCTGCTGTATTTCAGCAGTAGTTGGTCAGTCAGTAGTGATTGTTGAATGGTATTCCGATATATGGGTATACAACAATTAGCTGTTTATCCATTCACCGATGAACAGGCACTTCAGTTCTTTTCCAGTTTGGGGCTACAATGAATAGAGGTGCTATGACTGAGCAAGTCTTTGAGTGGGTAAATGTTTTCTTGTGAGTAAATACCTAAAAATGGATTGCTGTGTCGTATGATAAATACATGACTGTGGTAAAAGAAACTCGGAAACCTTTCCAAAGTGCTGTATGCCGTTTTGCATATCCTCCAGCAATTTATGGGAGTGCCGGTCCCTCTATATCCTTGAGGACATTTGGTGTTGTCAGTATTTTAAATTATGGCAGTTGCAGTTGTCTATAGGTGTATCTTTGGGTTTTTTTTTTTTTTTGGTCTTTATTTTATTTTGAGAGACAGAGACAGAGTGAGTGGGGGAGGGGGAAGAGAGAGAGGGAGACACAGAATCTGAAGCAGGCTCCAGGCTCTGAGCTGTCAGCACAGAGCCCAATGCGGGGCTAGAACCCAAGGACTGTGAGATCATGACCTGAGCCAAAGTCGGTGCCCCATACTCTGGTTTTAATTAACATTTCCGTAATGCTTAATGGCGTTGAACATCTTAAAGATGCTTAAAGATGTGAAGCATCTCTTCATATGCTTATTAGTGCTAATCTCTGCCTCTTTGGTGAAGTATCTCTTCACATCTTTTGCTGTTTGTTAATTTGCTTAGTCTCTCAAAGTTCTTTATAGATATCACGGTATTTTATGTTATATATCAAGTCCTTTATTAGATATGCTTTGAAATGTTTTCTACCAGTCTGTGGCTTGCCTTTTTATTTAAAGTGTTTTTTGAAAAGCAAATTTTTTTTATTTTAATGCAATTTATACATTTTTTTCTTTTACATAGTTAATGTCTTTTTTTTTTTTTTTGGTCTTAGGAAAACTTTGCTTAACAAGGTTTCAAAGATTTTTTATATGTTATCTTCTAAAAGTTTTATAGTTTTAGGTATTTGTTACATTTCAAATGAATTAATTATTCTTCATGGTGTGAGATAAGGATAGGTTCATTTCTGTCTTTACAGATTTCCAGTTGTCCTACCTGGCCTTTGCTGGTTGACTTGCCTTGGTGTCTTTGTCAAACCTCCGTTTGCCATGTGTAATTGGAATTAATTTTGGACATTTTACTGTGTTCCCTTGATCTATATGTCCATTTTTACTCGAAGACCACACTGCCTTCATTACTGTAGATTATAATTAAGTTTCAAAATCAATTCATTCAAATGCTCCAGCATTATCCTTTCTTCAGTGTTGTTTTGCTATTTTTAAATTTTTGTTTTGGCTATTTTAGGTCTTTCCCATTTCCATATATATTTTCCATGTATATTCCATATATATTTATCAATATCTACAAAACAAACTGCAGGGATTTTGAAATTGCACTAAATTAAATGAGTTTGGGAAGAATTGACATAATTGATAATATTGATTCTTCTGTCCATGAGCATATCTCTCTCTGTTAAGGCTTCTTTAATGTCTTTAAGCAGTATTTTCCAGTTTTCACTGTATAGTTGACCACATATTGTTATATTTATCCTTAAATATTTTTTATTTTTTGATGATATTGCAAATGATACTTTTTAAAATTTCAGTTTATGATTGTTGTAAGTATATATAAGTAGTTAATTTTTATATTTGACCTTGAATCCTGAGACTTTTCTGTAGTTACTTAATACTGTTGATGGGTGCTTTGTTTTTAGATCCCTTAAGATCTTCTGCAGATGACCAGGTAGTCTATAAATAAGATAGTTTTATTCCTTCCTTTCAGATCATTATGCCTTTTTTTTTCTTTGCCCTCTTATATGGACTACTACCTCTAGCACAATGTTGAATAGAAGTGATGAGAGGCATCCTTGCTTTGTTACTTGTTTTATTTTTTTAAATTTTTTAATATTTTTAAAGTTTATTTTGGGGGGGAGGTGAGCACACACGCACAAGCACGTGAAAGGGGGAAGGCAGACAGAGAGGGAGAGGGAGAGAATCCCAGGCAGTCTTTGCACTGTCAGCACAGAGCCCAACTTGGCTCAGGTCATGATCTCAAAGTTTGTGTGTCATGTATGAGTGACTGTTGCATCTGTCTCTATTGAGGTAATTACATGATTTTTTTGATCTTGTGAATTATAATAGATTTTTAAGTGCATTTCTTGACTAAACCCCACTTGATTACAAATATTATCCATCTTATATTTTGTTGGATATGTCTGATATGTTAAAATCTTGGAAAGCTTTTTTTGTGTCCCTGTTCATGAGAGATATTTGTAGTTTTTTTCCTAAAATGTCTTTGTCTGGTTTTGATATTAGGGTAATACCAATATCGTACTTAATTGGGAAGTGTTTCCTCTTTCTCTATTTTCTTTTCTTTTCTTTCTTTCTTTTTTTTTTTTTTTAGTTTATTTATTTATTTTGAGAAAGTGAACTTATGACTGCGAGGGAGGGGCAGAGAGAGGGAGAGAGAAAGAATCCCAAGCAGGGTCTGCACTGTCAGCCACAAGCCTGATGTGGGACTGGAACTCACGAGCCATGAGATCATGACCTGAGCTGAAATCAAGAGTTGGATGCTTAGCCAACTGAGCCACTCAGTGCCCCTCTTTTTTTTTTTTTTTAAGATTTTATTTTTAAGTAATCTCTGCACCCAGTGTGTGGCTCTAACTCACAAACCCAAGATCCAGAGTTGGATGCTCTTCCCACTGAGCCAGCAGAGCAGGGCACCCCTCTTCCTCTGTTTTCTGAATGAGTATGTAAAGAATTACAATGCTCTGTTCCTTAAATGTTTAGTATAGTTCATCCATTTGCATTAGAAAGATTTATGTTGGAGCTGAATGGCCTAAAAAATACAACTGAAAAGTCAAGTGCCTAGGGTTCCCTGAGATTTAGAGGTTACCTTTTCCCTTAAAATTCAAATAAAATACATTTAGGCCTTCATTCCATTTATTATATTATAGAAACCAGACATGTCCAAAATAAATCTTGAGAACTGACTAGGGGCTTGTGTTCCTACAGACCTCCTCATATTCTAGTATCCTTAGTGAACTCTCTGTGTTCTATCTTCAGGTGATACTGCTCTCTTTCCACAACAGCACCCCGATGTTGATGTTACCTCATAGTCTTTCCTTTCCTAAAGCACCACTGATACAAGGCTTCTCTGTATGGTTTGCCATAACAACAGGCACTTATAGAACAGCTTACAGTTTATAATTTAATATAAGATAGAACTGATCTAAAAAATCCATTGGCCATTTACGGCCATACTTATACCTCTCTTTTAATTCATTCCATAGCCATATTGCTAAAGACGTATTTCATGTTCTTCACCTCCAACTACCATTGATTGGATGGGAGCTCCTGGTTGGGCTCAATGTTTAACCAAAATAATGATATATACATTTAGAATGATTTTTGCAACAGTATTGAGGATAAATATTTATTCAATGAATTAATGAATCCTTTAACATTTAGATTTTTCAAATAAACTACTCAGCAGCTGGCTAAATTCAAGATATATTAGAATATAAAATATATATTTACATGCCTCAAAAACCTGTTGAATTATTTTTATTTTTTCAAACTTCAGCATACCTTTCATATTTGCAGACAGTGTTTATTAGATGAACAACATTTTATTTTATTGGGTTTTTTTCTAAAGTTTATTTATATAATTAGAGAGAAAGAGAGAGAAAAGCAGAGAGAGAAGGAGAGGGAGAATCCCAAGCAGGCTCTGCACTGTCAGTGCAGAGCTGGACTTGGTGCTTGAATTCACAAGCCATGAAATCATAACCTGAGCCAAATCAAGAGTTGGACGCTTAACCAACTGAGCCACCCAGGCGCCCCTAGATGAACAATATTTTTAAAAAACTGTTTAAAAAATATTCAGTTTATTTTTACATGATAATTACTGTTCAGGAATAATTCAGTAAAAAGTAAACATTCAAATAACAAATTTAGGGATCAAGAAATGTTGACTCATTAAAAAATTATTCTTAAAAAATTATTCTTGATTCATCACACTATTGTTTATCCCAATATTTGTCAACTAATTCTAAAATCTGTCAACCCTTTGTGCCACTTAGACTTAAGGAAGAACAGACGAGTTGAAGGATGAAAGGAATACAAGGTGTCACCAAAACTATCGGGAGTCACTCTGTGACTTGGAGTGAGGCAAATCCTTTGTTGCTGTTGATGGCTACTTGAAGGGCTTCCTCCACTCTTTCCATCGTAGAATATTTAGGGAGGTCCAGAATATTATGACATGTCAGTGCTCTTGGATTATCTGTTTCACTGAAAGTTTTGGGACAGCGAAAGAAGATTCCCATTTCCTGTTTGCCTCTTACATGCAACCTGTCATTTCCTTTAAGAAAAACTAGAAAGGAATAAACTTTGGTTAAGATGGGTTGTTTGTTTGTTTGTTTGCTTTATATCCAAGTTAGCATATAGTGCAATAATGATTTCAGGAGTAGAATCCAGTGATTCTGGATATAACATATAACACTCTGCTCATCCCAACAAGTGTCTCCGTTAATGCCCCTTATATAACATATAACACTCAGTGCTAATCCCAACAAGTGTCTCCATTAATGCCCCTTATATAACATATAACACTCAGTGCTAATCCCAACAAGTGTCTCCGTTAATGCCCCTTATCCATCCTCCCACCCACAACCCCTCCAGCAACCCTCAGTTCTCTATATTTCAGAGTCTCTTATGTTTTGTCCCCCTTCCTGTTTTTATATTGTTTTTGCTTCCCTTTCCTTATGTTTATGTTTTGTATCTTAAATTCCACATATGAGTGAAGTCATATGATATTTGTCTTTCTCTAATTTTGCTTAGCATAATACAGTCTAAATCCATCCACGCTGTTACAAATGGTAAGATTTCATTCTTTTTGATCACTGAGTAATACTCCATTGTGTGTGTGTGTGTGTGTGTGTATACACATATATATATGTGTGTGTATATATGTATATATACACACACCACATCTTCTTTATACGTTCATCTATTAACGGAGATCTGGGCTCTTGCCATACTTTGGTTATTGTTGATAGTGCTATTATAAACATTGGGGTGCATGTGCCCTTTCAAAACAGCACACCTGTATCCCTGTATCCTCTGGATAAATACCTAGTAGTGCAATTGCTGAGTCATAGGGTAGTTCTAGTTTTAATTTTTTGAGGAAACTCTCTACTCTTTTCCAGAGTGGCTGCACCAGTTTGCATTCCCACCAACAGTGCAAAAGGGTTCCTTTTTCTCTGCATCCTTGCTAACATCTGTTGTTGCCTGAGTTGTTAATGTTAGCCATTCTTACAGGTGTGAGATGGTATCTCATTGTGGTTTTGATTTGTATTTCCCTGATGATGAGTGATGTTGAGCATTTTTTCATGCATCTGTTAGCCATCTTGATGTCTTTGGAAAAGTGTTTATTCATGTCTTTTGCCCATTTCTTCACTGGATTATTTGTTTTTTGGGTGTTGAGTTTGATAAGCTCTTTATAGATTTTGGATACTAATCCTTTATCTGATATGTCATTTCTATATATCTTCTCCCATTCCGTTGGCTGCCTTTTAGTTTTGCTGATTGTTTCCTTTGCCATGCAGAAGCTTTTTATCTTGATGAGGTCCCAATAGTTCATTTTTGCTTTTGCTTTCCTTGCCTCCAGAGACCTGTTGAATAAGAAGTTGCTGCGACCAAGATCAAAGAAGTTCTTGCCTGCTTTCTGCTCGAGGATTTTGTTGCCTTCCTGTCTTACATTTAGTTCTTTCATCCATTTTGAGTTCATTTTTGTGTATGGTGTAAGAAAGTGGTCCAGGTTCATTTTTCTGCATGTCACTCTCCAGTTTTCCCAACACTATTTGCTGAAGAGACTGTCTTTATTCCATTGGATATTCTTTCCTGCTTTGTCAAAGATGAGTTGGCCATGTTTGTGGGTCCATTTCTGGGTTCTCCTATTCCATTGATCTGAGTGTCTGTTTTTGTGCCAGTACCATACAGTCTTGATAATTATAGATTTGTAATACAGCCTGAAGTCTGGGATTGTGATGCCTCCAGCTTCTGTTATCTTTTTCAGGATTGCTTTGGCTATTTGTGGTCTTTTCTGGTTCCATACAAATTTTAGGATTGTTTGTTCTGGCTTTGTGAAGAATGCTGTGTTATTTTGCTAGGGATTGCATTGAATATGTAGATAGCTTTGGGTAGTATCAACATTTTAACAATATTTGTTCTTCCAATCCATGAGCATGGAATATTATTCCATTTTTTTGTGTCTTCTTCAATGTGTTTTATAAGCTTTCTATAGTTTTCAATGTATAGATTTTTCACCTCTTTGGTTAGGTTTATTCCTATGTATTTTATGGTTTTTGGTGTGGTTAAGAAAGAACAAAATGTAAAACGAAAAGGAAGAAATCAATCACTTCATTCAGTAAACTTTACTGACTACCGTTGTGCAAAGAGAACTACATAGGGCCATGTGGAGCATAGAAAAATCATGACTTTTGGTCTTTGTCCTCAGTGAGTTCATGGTCTAGTTGGGGAAAATCACATACATGGGAAAGAGAATAGCAAGATACCGGGAGGTTTAATTTAGCTCACCTAGGAAATTTGAGATGAAGAGCCTAAGGAAGGTCCTGAGACTGAGGGAGCAATAGGCAGGGGTAGCAGGGAGACTTCAGGGGTCACATCTGGCTGGTTAGTTCTCAAGGAAAGATGTTACATAAACTTTCAAGGCAGAGGGGAAAGCCCAAGAAAAAGTCAGAGGTCTGAAGATGTTAGTGAACTCACTGAATGCACAGACAGTGGAACCAGTGGGCAGAAGCAGAAGTTTACCATTAAAAGAGAAAATCAGGGGCACCTGGGTGGCTCAGTCAGTTATGTGTCTGACTTCAGCTCAGGTCATCATGATCTCGCAGTTTGTGGGTTTGAGCTCTGCATCGGGCTCTGTGCTGGCAGCTCAGAGCCTGGAGCCTGCTTTGGATTCCCTCTCTCTCTCTCTCTCTCTCTCTCTCTCTCTCTTTCTCTGCCCCTCCCCTGCTCAGGCTCGGTCTCTCTCTCTCAAAAATAAACAAACATTTAAAAAAAATTTTTAAGAGAAAATCAGATAGGTACTTTGGGCTTATGGATAAGTAGTTTGGGTTTGTGGAGAAGTTGGAATTGTCCTCCAGTGGCCTCAGCAGCAACAAAAATAGCAAGAAGTTAAGTATATCTCAGGAATAACTGAACAAAGGGATGGGGAGGGGAGAGAATAAGTCATTAAGTCTGTCCCACCAAGAGAAGTTCTTACACCACAGGCCACAGAGCTTAGTGGTTCAGAGCCTTGGCTTTGGATCAACCTGTTGGGTTCAAAGTCTGGTTCTCACACTCACCAGCTATCTGAATATAGGCAAGCTACTAAATGCATCAAGCCTCTTTTTCCTCAGATCTGAAATGGAAAAATAAGTACCTACCTCAAAACATTGCTATTAGGATAAAAGATATGAACAGATATGAAGTGGTCAGTACAATGCCTGGGATAAAGTAAGCACACAATAAATGCTCTTAGTATTATCATCAGTGGCCATTGCTATTGGTATTATTTCTAAAATGGTATTAGAGAAATATACATTGTCCTAATTCCATAATTTAGATAAATAAAGACAAGAATGTGGGATTAAAGGTTTGATTAGGAACCAACTAGCAATATCTTTATTATTATCAATTTTTTAAATGGGAAACTAAACTCATATAAGTAAAAACATTGGTTTAGGAAACCTCGCTTTCCCCTTAACATGTGTGACCCACACTATTAATAATGACATCATGGCAAATAAGTTATTTATCTTTTAAAAAGATATATAAGTATAAATCCATCGATTAGTAATACTTACAGAGGAATTTTCTCTTTTCTTCCAAAGTTAATTTGTGGAAAGCTTTCCAAAACATCAATATAGTAGGATGTGATTTGTGGTATCCTTGGCCATATTGTGAATTCTTGAGAAAAAGAGGGAGAAAGATGGTTTTTAGGAGGACTGTACAGAAGTTGTTTGGAAGAACTGGGGGTACTTTTAGGTATTACCAACCTTTTCAAATTGTTTCCAGTCATAATCAGTATTTCCAACCACTGCTGTCATTAGTTCTTCGGGCTGGAAAATTTTAAGCATCTCCTTGTCACAGACTTTATAAAATCCTCTCTGAAATTCCTCATAAACTGCCTTTACAGAGGTGTTGAAAATGTAATCAACACATAGAGAAACATATTCTTTCCTTGAGGGAAGCAGAAAAGAAAAAACTGATAACATACTTTACCATTGACTAAAATATTCTCTACTTTGCCCTTTTTACCATTTCTACTGAGAAAGAAAAATAAATTATTTCTGCATAGCATACAACTCCGTAGACAGAGGGAAGCAAAAACATCTGGTCAGCTGGAGGAAGGAACCTTGGAGAATATAGCAGAAGGACTAAGACTTTGTTTTGCTTCCATTTTCTTCCAAGAAAGATCCTTTAAAAACACTAATCAGAATATGTAATTCTCTGGGATGACTGGTGTTCTCTGGGACACCTGAGACTTCTGCTCAGGTCCTGATCTCCCGGTTTGTGAGTTTGAGCCCTGCGTCAGGCTCTTTGCTGACAGCTCAGAGCCTGGAGTCTGCTTTGGATTCTTTGTCTCCCTCTCTCTCTGCCCCTTCTCTGTTCATGCTCACTCTCTCTCTCTCTCTCTCTCTCTCAAAAAATAAAATAAAAACATTTAAAAAGTGACTATGTAATTCTCCTGCTTAAAATCTTTCAAAGGCGGTCTTCCATTGCCCTTAGGGTAAATTCCAAACTTCCCTGATCTCACTCTTGCCTGACACTGTTGGCGTCTTTGCATTTGCATTGGAACCTTTGGCCAAACCGACCCTCCTTTTTGTGGTCTCCCTGTCTCTCTTGTAGTTAGGCCACAGCCTGCAGTGCTCCCTCTTTACTTGGCAACTTCTGTCATCCATCAGAGTTCCATATAAACATGACTTTCTCAGGGTTGGTCCTCTGTTCCCCTCTCCCTCCTCTGTCACATGTCACTGTGTGTAACTTATTTCTGCAAAGTCTGTCTTTCTCACAACATGATGAATTTTCTGATGGCAGAGTTGCTGCTTGGAGTTATTCCCACCAGCTATCCACCAGAAACATGATAGTCTCCCACCCTTTGAGCAGTGTCTTGAACTGTCCTAAGTAGACTGTCCTACCTAAACCAATCCCCGTCTGGTCTGCTCTCCCCTGGAACCAGTGCTGGTAAATGGTTAACAACCAGCTCTCTAAAGAGAAGAAAATGAAGGGAACCCTCATTTGCAGCATTTGCCAGTTCTGGTGTAAATATTCCCACCATGGCTGATTTCATACTACTAACACTTTAATAATAAACTCTCAACATTTTTGAAAACTGAACAGTCAGCTCTCACAGGCAGATGCCAGCTGGCTCCAGCATAACACTACTGTAAATCTTTTAACTAACTTTCATCACAGTGCTCATCCTTATCTGACATTATATTACATAATAATTTATTTGTATATTGTCTTTCTGCCCCACTGAAACTTAAGCTCCAGGTTTTGTCTGTCTTTTTAATGGCTATATCTCTGGTACCTAGAATAGGATCTGGTACAGAGTAAGGACTCAAAAATAATTGTTAAGTAGATAACTAGCGAAAGTGCTGCGAAGGGAATATTTATCCTTACTCCTTTTTCCCTTTCTCTTACCCTGTAACCTTTTTAACCTTTTTTTTTTTAAGTAGACTTCACACCCAGGAGAGTCCAACATCGGCCTTGAACTCACAACCCTGAGATCAAGACCTTAGCAAAGATCAAGAGTTGGATGCAACTAAGCCACCCAGGCGCCCCTACCCTGTAACCTTTTTATCTTTCTCAGAGATGAGCTAAAATGATCATCTAAGAAGCAAAATACATTTATAAATTATAGTGAGGAGTGCCTAGGTGGCTCAGTTGGTTGGGCGTCTGACTTTGGCTTAGGTCATGATCTCACGGCTTGTGAGTTCAAGCCCTGTGTCTGTCTGGCAGGCCTGGAGCCTGCTTTGGATTCTGTGTCTCCCTTTCTCTGCCCTTCCCCCACTCACACTCTGTCTTTCTCTCTCTCTCTCTCTCAAAAATAAATAAATATTTTTAAAAGTTTTAAATTGGGTCACCTGGGTGGCTCAGTCAGTTAAGCGTCTGACTCCAGTTCAGGTCATGATCTTGCAGTTTATGAGTTCAGGCCCATCAGGCTCTGTGTGGACAGCTCAGAGCCTGGAACCTGCTTCAGATTCTGTGTCTTCCTCTCTCTCTGCCCCTCCCCCACTCATGCTCTGTCTCTCTCCCTCTCTCAAAAATAAATATTAAAAATAATTTTTTTAATTTTTAAATTATAGTGATATAAACATCTTATGTGTATTCATAGCAGATATTCTAAGTCTCAAAACTTACTTGTTGGTTTGGTCCACAGGTACAGAGATCCCATTTGGAATTAAATCAACATCATTTTTGTCCCAGTGTATCTGTAACCAAAATGTATTCAGGTACCAAACATGAAAGAAAGTCTGAATAATCAATTCAGGGGCCATGGGCAGATTGCCCCATGATGGGCCACATTGGCATGAAGGTTATTTCTGAGTTAAAAGCAATCAAAAACCAGCAGAATCACATACACAAAAAAACACACACAAAAATTTTAAAAACCCCAGCAGATTCTGGAAAAGCTCTTTACCTCCCCCTCAACTATCTAAAAATAATTTAGATAGAGGACCTGCACCCTTCTCCTTAGTTCAGAATGACATATATACCTCATTTCCCTGTCTTTGGAATTTCCATGTTTATATGGATTCCCTGTACATACAAAATTAAATTTAATATTCTCCTTTTAATCTGTCTCATGTCAATTTGATTCTTAGTCCAACTAGAAGGACTTCGAAAGGCAGAATAAAGTCTTCCTCCCAAATACAACCACAATATGATTATGCCAGTACATTCTTCCCTATAAAATTTTAAATAACTGGGAGCTAAACAATTACTTATGTAGTACAGCCTTTTAAATGCATATATAAATTTAAAAACCCTAGTATATGTTGTATATTGTCTTCAGCATTTATTTACATTGTTCGCATTGATAGCATAATTACTGTATTTTCACTTTATTGAGAGGTTACAAACATAAGGCATCAAAGGAGGAACAGGTGGGAGAAAAGTCTTACAGTACAGAAGTAAAATACCCTTCTTCCCAGGGGAGCAGGGCAGAAAATTAAACAAACAAAGGAATCTCATATTTAATATAAAAATTATTCTTAACAGATTAAAGCTAAACTGTAATCTGGCTTGCATTGGTACTCACAGAAAAATACATGTAAAGTTCTTCTCCAATGTCATCAGCTTCATTATTTAGAATTTCTTGCAAATTCCTAATAAAAGTTTTCATTAAAAAAAATTTTTTTAATTTTATTTATTTTTTAAAGTGATATTTATTAATCTTATAAAATTTAAAAAGTAATAAATGTTTAATGGAAAAAATCCTTGACAATATAGAAGTGTATAAAATGCCATGTAAATTCTCCTCTGGAGACTTACCTTCCCACTCCCTCTTTCTAGAGTTAAAACTCTTTACAGTTTGATTGGTTGGGCCACTGCTAACACAAAAGACACTGCTGTGTCTGGATGGAAATTATAGAAAGGAGCCCCTTCCTGTAGACCAGTGATTCTCAGTCTGGGGTGATTTCGGCCCTAGAGGACATTCGGCAAAATCTGGAAACCTCTTTGGTTGTTACAGTTAGGGAAGGGGTCGCCGCTGGCATCTACTGGGTAGCAACCATATAAGCTGTTAAACATCTGCAATGCTGAGATCAGCCTTCCACAACAAAGAATTATCTAGCCCAAAATGTCAGTGTTACCAAGGTTGAGAAACTCTGTTCTAGATGGTCAGGGCAGACAGGGTAAATCTAGGCAGTTTCTTTTTCCACTAATAGTACATGAGAAGAGAAACCTTTTCCCCAATCTGTTGCCAACTCTGTATTTTATGAAAAACTTTTTAACATTTGTCAATCTGGAAGCAGAAAAACGATCTCATTTTCATTTATATTTCCTGAATTACTAATAAGGTTGAACGTGTTTTCATTTTTAAAATTCTTTTTTTTTTTTTTTTACATTTATTTATTTTTGAGAGACAGAGACAGAGTGTGAACAGGGAAGGAGCAGAGGGAGAAAGAGACACAGAATCTGAAGCAGGCTCCAGGCTCTGAGCTAGCTGTCTGCACAGAGCCCGACATGGGGCTCGAACCCACGAACCGTGAGATCATGACCTGAGCCGAAGTCGGATGCTCAACCGACTGAGCCACCCAGGTGCCCCAAACGTGTTTTCATTTTTTATTAGCCATATATATATATACACACACACACACACACACACACACACACACATACACTTAGCCATACATATTTATGTATGATGACACAGATATACACATATATATTTATATGTATATATCAGCGATACTACTCCTTTGTCATATATGTTGCCAGTATTTTCTTACAGGATACAGTTTGTCTATTAACTTAGAACAAGTATTTTTCGGTTCTCAAAAAATAAAGTTGATGACACACTTATTTAAATAAATGATTATGATTTATTAAACTACATATAGCGTGCATTACTCTCATTACTCACATTAAGAATATTGTGTACTATTTCCATCTAGATAAATTCAAGAGACTAGGCCAGAGCTCTGTTTGTTTTAGGTGGATAATTAGAAGAACATTTGGCTTTTCTTTATTTATTTTCTTTATTTTATTTTTTTTTTATTATTGAGAGAGATAGAAACAGCGCATGAGTGGGGGAGGGGCAGAGAGAGGGAGACAGAATCTGAAGACAGGCTCCAGGCTCTGAGGTAGCTGTCAGCACAGAACCTGACGCGGGCTCAAACCCACGAACCGTGAGATCATGACCTGAGCTGAAGTCGGACGCTTAACCGACTGAGCCACCCAGGCGCCCCTTGGCTTTTCTTTACTTTTGAACACATACTTTATTATAAGTCATGGACAAATTCAAATTCATCGAAAGAGTATACATTTATTGAAATTGAAGACCTTTTCTCTGTGTATGTTTGTGATTAACATCATTTATTCCTGAACAACTGAGACTTATTAATTATAGTCCTGGAAAAACATTTACTTACTTCCCCAGAAGAGGACTAAGTTCTTTTAAATCTTGCAGTGATGGCTTTTGGTCCAAAAGTTTTTTAAACAGAGCCAGTGGGAAAGGAAGGTTGGCAGCATTTAAACTGTATAGGGAGAGTCCACACAATATCCCAAAGAGAAAATATCTCTTCTCAAATTTAGGCTGGAAAAGGAAAAGAAAAAAAATAAAAACCCATAATGTATTAGAAGTAATCAATAATCCAAAGGGATAGATTAGTAAAAAATGGTTTCAGTTCCCTTTTATAGAAGCCCCAAATTAGAAACAAAATGGGCTTCAGGAAAATAAAGTTTGAAGTTCTTACACAGGCTTTAATACAATTTCAATTTCTTCCTTAAGTTAAAATATAAATTAACAGTTCAGATAAATAAATGAATTCACTTTTTGTTACTGAAAGCCTATCTGGAGTATAAAAAAAATATTTACTTTTACAATCTTTGCCTTCAAATTCATGTAGAAAAATGACTCTGCAGAAGAAAGAGCACACTTGCTCTGCACTTTCATTGTGCATTAGGCATGTCATATAGTGTGTCCCCTTAGATGATACTACACTCAGTCTAGGTATGCTGACAAGGACAAGCATATGGGTCGGGAAGGTGACTGATTCTGTTGACCATGAAGGTGCATGGAAAGAAGAAGAGTCCTGATGAAACTGGCTTCACTCTTCTCTCTATACGTTGTAGTCCCAGATGAGGGAAAACACTGGCCACATCTTGCTAGGCCATCATTACCGCACAGCCAAGAGACCACTAGCCTGAACATTCTACATACATTTTTAACATTTATCCTCACAATTACTTTAAGTACACAGGGGACGTAGATTGAGGCTATTATGTAAGTGGCCCAAAGTCATTGACCTGCTAACATCAAGGCTGGCACTGGAATAGAAATCTTAGAATTTATATAAAATTCTAGGAAATTCAAGCTACTCCACAGTGACAGAAATAGATGAGTGGCTACATGGGCATGCAGTAGGGGAGTGGAGAGAAGCAAAGTGGGGGAGGAGTGGGATTAGAAAGGAGTATGAAGAAATTTGGGGGGATGATGAATATGTTCAATATTTTGACTGTGGTGATAGTTTCATGGTATATGCATACATACATATATCAAAACTTATCAAATCAGACACTTGATATATTGTCCATTGAATCTCAACTATACTTCATAAAAGCTGTTTAAAAATTTAATGTGCATAGAATCACCTGGGACTCTTATAAAATACATGCTCTGATCTGGGTGGGGCCTGAAGTTCTAACAGTTCCAAGAAGAGATGGTGCAGCTGCTGCTTGGTGGGTCATGAGTAGCAGGGCTTTTTATATGACCTAATTTTACATTATCATGTATGATTTCATGTTGCAGCATATGGTATACTTTTTCTGTTCTGCAAAACTGTAAGAAAATAAATAAAAGACTTACGCTGACAGGAAACCACATGTAGGAACCCTCTTCAGGATATATGAACATTCCATATTCTGTCTTGGTCATCTCTTCAAATATACAGTGGAAGAACTCAGACTTTACCCCTATTCCCACAGAACGAATTTCTGTAATAAACTCAATCTGAGGAAAGAGAACACATTCCAAGGCTCAGATTTAAAATACAATGCCTTGATCTTTGTGGAAAAGTTTCAAACTTCCTGCAGCCATCAGAATTCCTAGAATCCCACACTCCTTCGATCCCACACCTCACTGCAATTGGGTTCTCCCTCAATTTCCTGTTGAGCAGCCGATGCTGTGAACCTAATTACTGTCAGATTATTGTATGTGTGTGAGTCCTTTACACTGTCACATGAACCAAGTAAAGGAGGATTCTAGCAAGACTTAGCATTCACCAATTTTGTTGACCAAATTCTTGAACAAAATTTTGATACACTTCAGGTCCCTGGGCCACTAAATTCCCTGATTCTTTGGTCTTAATGTCTGTCTTCATCTCATCAT
The DNA here is from genome assembly GCA_028646485.1 of Cryptoprocta ferox. Taxonomy (NCBI): domain Eukaryota; kingdom Metazoa; phylum Chordata; class Mammalia; order Carnivora; family Eupleridae; genus Cryptoprocta; species Cryptoprocta ferox. The sequence goes on from CM053567.1 coordinate 123,256,861, forward strand.
TCAGACTTTACAGCTCTGGCTCCAGTTAACAGCTATTTGGTTTCTCCGGCCTCTCCCCTCATTAGAAACTCTGATAAATTGGGGCGCCTGAGTGGCTCAGTCCATTAAATGTTTGATTCTTGATCTCAGCTCAGGTCATGATCTCATGGTTTGTGAAATCGAGCCCTGTGTTGGGCTCAGCACTGACAGCATAGAACCCTTAGGATTCTCTCCTCCCTCTGTCTCTGCTCCTCCATTTCTCTCTCTTTCTCTTGTTCTCAAAATGAATAAATACACTTAAAAAAAAAAACAAAACTTCTGATAAATTGCCCTCCCAGTCCTCCTGGGTTTAGCACCTTTGAAGGAACCATCAGATCTTACTGTCCATAGCCCTCCTGGGAAGTCCCTTTTCTTTTTCTTTTCAGTTTTATTATGTATTTATTTAATTTTATTTTTAAGATTTTATTTTTATGTAATCTCTACACCCAACATGGAACTCAAATTTACAACCACAAAATCAAGAGTCTCATGCTCTACCAATTAAGCCAGACAGGCACCCCTTATTTATTTTTTAAGATATTTTCTTTTTTTTAAGTTTATTTATTTATTTTTGAGAGCAAGTGAGCAGGGGAGGACCAGAGAGAGAGGGAGAGAGAAAAAATCTCAAGCAGGCCTCTCACTGTCAGTGCTGAGTCTGACGTGGGGCTCAAACCAACAAACCATGAGATCATGACCTGAGCTGAAATCAAGAGTCTGGTGCTTAGCAGACTGAGCCACCTACGTGCCCCTATTTTTTAAAGATATTTTCCTTAAACACTATTGACACTGAACACATATGGCAGCTTAACCTACCCAAGTATGAGATTTAAGAAGCTAAAACTGTTCTAGCTTTATTAAAAGAATAGTTGTGCTGCAGAAACCGTCCTCTGAAGTCCACCTTGAGTCTCTGTGGCCAAGTACTATCCCAGTTTTCCTCCTACCTCTCTAACTACTTTTCCACTTCCTTCCCTGGATAATTTATTTTTATTTTTATAATATAAGCTTCACTAAGTTTCACTAAGCATTCTCTTTCTCCTTCCTTTGCCTGGAAGATCTTATCTCTACCACTTTGATGAGCCAACTCCTTGGCCACAAACCATCATCTCATCTCCAAGGGCCCACCTTATGTTCCATCTGGATATCCCAATAATAAACTAAGCTTACTTCCAATTTTCTAATTTATGCTTGCTTAATACTGGCAACTCTGCCTTCACTGTGGTCAGGACCCACTCATAAGTGTCCTCAACAACCCTGCCTCATTAGGAGTCTGTATTTTGATTAGATCTGTCTTGAAGTTCAGCTTCCTACCTCTTTGTCATCTCCTATGGGCAGAATAATTTTCTATTGATTTCCTCATAATCAAGATTTAAAAGAAAGTAGATATAGAGGGAGATATACAACTAGAAAGTCTGGCTTATAAAATAGCTTCTTTGTTTTCCATTTTGTCCCATGGTGGAAAATATCCCTCACCTGTCTGAGTATTCCCCTCCAGGTTCTGGTTTCCCCTCTGAGGGCCTAAGTCTTCTCTCATACCAGGAAAATCCTCCCTTCTGGACAGAGTCCAGCTTTTACTTAAAAAGTTACTCATTCTATAGCCTCAATAGGGCAAATTCTCTGAGATACAACACAATAAAAACCCTACAGGTACCACAAAGGATGAAGTGAAAGATGATTAGAATTAGAACCAATACAGTAGAAACTCTGGCCCACTCGGTTAAGCCTCCAACTGTCGATTTCAGCTCAGGTTATGATCTCGCGGTTCATGAGCTTGAGCCCTGTGTCAGGCTCAGATTGTCAGTGCAGAGCCTGGTTGGGATTCTCTCTCTTTCCTTCTCTCTCTGTCCCTCCCCTGCTCTCTCTCTCTCACACACAAAATAAATAAACTTTAAAAATAAAACTAGAGACAAAAAGTAGGGAAACTATCTGTTCTACCTGCTGCTTGTTGATTGCGTTAATAGCCCAAATTATTTACCCCTCCTGATACATGTCTGTTGCATGTGACTTTGCAGTTCCTTCCACTAAAGAAGCTGAGTATATTTCATCAGCTCTTGACTTGGGTTCAGCGACATAACTTGCTTTGACTAAAGCAAAGTTAGTTGTGTTATTGGGCTTGCTAACTTGTATCTCTGGCACTGAAGTGAAAAGAATACTACACTTGTTGGTCCCAGGAAGATGAAAAGCACAGGAAGCAGAGCCAAACTGCCCCAACCAAGCTTAATCTAGCCTAGATCATCCAATGCCTATCCAACTCCCAAATATGTAAACAAGTGCAGACAAAAATCAATAAAGCCACCCAAATAAATTCGATCTAAATCAGCAGATCCTTAGCTGAATTTCAGATCTCTGTAATGATAGCATTATTTTACGTCATTAAGCTTTGGTATGGTTTGTGATGCAGCAGTTTTGTAGCCATAGGTAACGAAGAGTTAACACCTAATCCCAGTATTCAATTAAACAGCCCATAGCTTTTCTCTAAAAGGTAAGCATTTTCTTTTCTAATTTTTAATTAAGTAATCTCTGTGCCAGTGTGGGGCTTGATCTCACAAATCCAAAATCAAGAGTTACATGCTGTACCCACTGAGCCAGCCAGGCACCCCAGAATTCTGGAAAACCATACAGCTGATAACTATAGGCTTGAACCCACAAACTGTGAGATCATGATCTGAGCCAAAGTCGGATGCTTAACCCACTGAGCCACCCAGGTGCCCCTGGCAACATTTAATACTTAAAGAAAAAGGATTAAGCATCATTCCACTTTCCTGTGTGAATTGAGCTAATTGGCCCTGGTTGATGAGGAAAAGTTCTTCTTTACAGAATTCAGTTAATAACTATAGGCAGGCTAGTACTTTGCTATATTATATAAATGTTTCCCTACACATTAGTAAAAATGTCCAATGAGACTTTTACTGTACCACTAATACTTTACAGAGGTCCGTGTCTTCAACTTGGCTTAACTGAAGCAGAACATCTTCAACTAGATGACTTCGTCTGACTCTAAGTGTAAATGTAGGGTGTCCATCCTTTTCTGGCAGATTCACTTGCCCCCAATCCAGGTATTCTTTCTGTTTTAAGCCCTAAAAAAAATATTTTAGGAACCTCATAGTAATACTAGGAAGTGTGTAATATTTCAAATAAAGATAGTCTGCATAGCATACACTTATGTCTACTATTGTTATATATACTCATATTGCAATTATTTAAGAAAAAGGGCATCATATCTACACTACATTGTGGAAGACAGAGAGATCACAGGATCTGTGAAACCATGGCATCTAGGAATTATATACAAGGAATTAGTCACCATGAAGTTACAGCTAAATAATTAAAAGCTATCTCATTTGTAGTAAACATGATCCTTTTTTTAAAAAAATTTAAAAAAATTTAATATTTATTTTTGAGAGAGAGAGAGAAAATGCAAGTGGGGGAGGGGCAGAGAGAGAGGGAGACAGAGAATCTGAAATAGGCCCCAGGCTCCTGCCTGTTATCACAGAGCCCTATGTGGGGCTTGAACCCACAAACTGTGAGATCATGATCTGAGCCAAAGTCGGATTCTTAACCCACTGAGCCACCCAGGTGTCCCTGGCAACATTTATACTTAAAGAAAAAGGATTAAGCATCATTCCACTTTCCTGTATGAATTGAGCTATGTGCCCCTGGGTGATGAGGAAAAGTTCTTCTTTACAAAATTCAGTCAATAACTTTGGAAGTAATGATAAGATTAGAAATAATGCCATTGTGCAAACTTCAACCAAAACAATGGATAAAATTATTAAATAAAATGTTGATGGGGGGACGCCTGGGTGGCTCAGTCAGTTAAGCGTCCAACTCTTGATTTTGGCTCAGGTCATGATCCCAGGGTCATGGGATCAAGCCCCATGTCAGGCTTCACACTGAATATGTGCTCTCTATCTCAAAAAAAAAAAAATTAAAAATAGATAAAATTTGATGGGGAGCATTAGAATGGAAGAATCATGTGGTCACCACCTGAACCCACTGATAAATCTCAGCATGAATAAGAGTGAAACAACCAGAAACAATGCACTGAATATGGAGAGGTGAAAGGAAATTGGGCCTGGGATTTGCTTTAAAATACTTAAGTTAAAATAGTAACAACTACATGGGGCACCTGAGTGGCTCAGTTGGTTAAGCATCTGACTTTGGCTCAGGTCATGGTCTTACATTTGTGGGTTTGAGCCCCACGTCTGGCTCTGTGCTGATAGCTCAGAGCCTGGAGCCTGCTTCAGATTCTGTGTCTCCCTCTCTCTCTGCCCCTCCCCCACTCATACTCTGTTTCTGTCTCAAAAATAAACAAAAAAAAATTAAAAAAAATAGTAACAACTACAAAACAACAAAAGTCAGAAATGGGGAAGTGTGGCAAAATGTTGATGACTTCTGAAACTTTGTGATGGAGCTCATTACACCATCATCTCTATTTTGTAAATGTTAGTAATTTTATATAATAAAAAAAAGTAGAGCATACATACCATTATTTTCAAATAGGACTCAGCTTGTAATAATTGAATTTTGGATAGCAAATTAAAAATAAATGGAAAATCACTGAAAATAATGGGACTGAGGTTTTCTGGAGGTATCTAAAAAATAAAAAGAGAGCTCAGTTTTAATAATTAAAAGGAAAAAAACCTTCTTTCCTTTACCTCATCACTTTAAATTGTTTTGTTCTATACTTTTTGGAATCCGTTTTTAAGAATTCAAATTATCTAGAAAAAATTCTAAGAAAACACATTTCTAAGAAAATGATCATCTAATTTAGCAATTCAGCATTGCAGTGAAGAAATTTTCAAATCTTGATTTATCAAAGAGATGCCTACATAGCTATTAATATGTCCTCCTATAAAGAATGAAAATTTTCAGAGGTAAAAATATTACTCTTACCAGGTTGTTATCTCTAAGGAATAGTCTTCTTCTGTCTTCACGAAAGTTCAACAAATAGGAGAGTTCATTTATGTTGAAAGTATCTTCTGGTAGTTGACAGTTAGCTTTGTTTACCTTAAAGAAAACATGACTTGTGGATTTTATTTTTTATCAATAAATGATTTAATCTATATATATACAGAGCTATTATATAGATAATTAGAGGAGAGCTCTATAAACCCAATGCATTTGTCAATGATGAAATAGAGTTCTATAAAACTTCCATTTTTTGACATATACTTTACCTAATTTTCATAAATACTGTAAAAGATAACAGATGTTGGCAGTGGAGATTAGTAAACCAATTCTTAGGGTACAGGTTTACTGGAAACAATTTTTCGATCTTGAGAATAAAGCGCCATAAAGGGTGCCAGGATGGCTCGGATGGTGGAACATCCATCCAACTTTGTCTCAGGTCATGACCTCACGGTTCAGTTCATGAGTTTGACCCCCATATTGGGCTCTCTGCTGTCAGCCCAGAGCCCACTTTGGATCCTCTGTCTCCCTCTTTCTCTGCCCCTGCCTCACTCATTCTCATTCTCTCTCTCTCTCTCTCTCTCTCTCTCTCTCTCTCTCTCTCTCTCAAAAATAAACATTTAAAAAAAGCACCATAAAAACCCAAGGTATTTTTGATAAATTCAGCCCTTTCTCCATTAATTAATATTAAGTTTTCACACACTACTTGTCAGGTGTGGGACAAAACATAAGCTAAAAATTGCCGACACATAACTTACAGTCTAATACAGTAGTCAGCAAACTCTTTCTTAAATCCAAACAATAAATATTTGAGCTTGGGACCCCACAATATCTGGTGCTATTCAACTCTGCCATTTTGGAGCACAAAACAACCTTACACAAAATGTAAACAAGTGAGTGTGGCTTTATTCCAATAAAACTTTATTTACAAAAACATGAGGCTGCCCATGGGTATAGATTACCAACCCATGGTCTAGTAGGTAAAAACAAGTAGTGAGGCATGGAGGATACAGTTTCTGATTGGAGGACTTAAGGGGTTTAAGAAGCCTTCCCAGAGGAAGCAATTCTGGAAAATCAGTGATCTAAATAAGCCTCTATCACATCAAATTAATCCAAAAGATAGAAGACAGGTAACAAACAATCTAAGAATATAAATTAAGGAAATAAATAACATGTACAGGGGAGAGGATCAACAAATAAAAAGATTGGTTCTTAAAAAAAAAAGCTTTCTGGTAAGGCTTTGTAAAAGAAAAAAGACAACCATTATCAAGAATGAAAAATGGGATAAGCCTACAGATTTTGATGTGTACTTTTTCTTAATGGAAGAAGTACATTACAAAACATCTTCAGTCCATAAAGTTTCTCACTTTTAAAAATTCCCAATTATTTTTTGCCAAACATTTTTCTTTTATGCATTACTCTAAAAAATATGGATCACCTGGGTGACTCGGTTGAGCATCCAACTTCAGCTCAGGTCATGATCTCATGGTTCATGGGTTCAAGCCCCACATTGGACTTTGTGCCAACAGTGCAGAGCCTGCTTGGGATTCTCTGTCTCCCTCTCTCTGCCCCTCCCCAACTCATGCTCGCTCTCTCTCTCAAAAATACATAAACATTAAAATTAATAAAAATAAATTTAAAAAATAACATAGAAATTTAAAAATATCTGACTCCTCATGATTCTTATTTGTCTTCTTAAGACTCCAATTGGCAGGATGCCTGGGTGGCTCAGTTAGTTAAGTGTCTGACTTCGGCTCTGGTCGTGATCTCACCATTTGTGAGTTTGAGCCCCACATCAGACTCTGTGCCAATAGCTCAAAGCCTGGCGCCTGCTTCAGATTCTTTGTCTCCCTCTCTCTCTGCTCCTTCTCCACTTGTGCTCTGCCTGTCTCTCAAAAATAAAAACATAAAAATTTTTTAAAAACTAAAAAAAAAGACTCCAATTAGCAATTTACCATAGCATCAAAAACAATGAAATGCTTAGCAACAGATTTAACCAAGGAGATGAAAGACCTGTACACTAAAAACTGTAAGACTTTGATGAAAGAAATTGAAGAAAATAAATGGAAAGATTTATTCCACAAATAAATGGAAAGATAGCCTTTGTTTGTGGATTAGAAGAATTAATATTGGGGCCACCTGTTAAGCATCCAACTCTTGGGTTTCGGCTCAAGTTATGATCTCACAGTTTCATGAGTTCAAGCCCCACATCAGGCTCTGCACTGGCAGTATGGAGCCTGCTTGGGATTCTCTGTCTCCCTCTCTCCTTGCCTCTCCCCAATGTGTACTGTCTCTGTCTCTCTCAAAATAAACAAATTTAAAATAAAGAAGAAAAATTAATATTGTTAAAATGTCCATAGCATCTAAAGCCATCTATACATTAGATATAGTCCCTCTCCAAATTCCAAAGGCATTTTTCATATATAGATATAAGAAAAACAATCCTAAAATTTATATGGAACCACAAAATATTGAATAGTCAAAGCAATCCTGAGAAAGAAGAGCAAAGCTGGAGGCCTCACAATTCCAGATTTACAGCTATACTATAAAGCTACAGTAATGGTACTGGCATAAAAATAGACACATAAACCAACGGAAAAGAATCAAGAGACCAGAAATAAACCCTCACAAAAATGGTCTACTAACATTTGACGAAGGAGCCAAGAAATTTCAATGGGGAAAGGATAGTCTCCTCAGTAAATATTGGGACAACTGGATGACCATATTCAGAAGAATGAAATTGGACCCCTATCGTATACCACTCAGAAAAATTAACTTGGAATGGATTAAAGACTTAAACATAGACCTAAAACTATAAAACTCCTAGAATAAAACATAAAGGAAAAGCTCCTTGACATTGTTCTTGGCAATGATTTTTTTTGAATATGACAACAAAAGTACAAGCAACAAAACCAAAAATTAGTAAGTAGGACTACCAAAAACTAAACTACAAAGTTTCTGCACAGCAAAAGAAACAACAATAAAATAAAAAGGCAACCTATGAAATGGGAGAAAATACTTGCAAATTGTATATTTGATAAGGAATTAATATCTAAAATATATACATAACACATACCACTGATCAAACAAAACAATCTGATTTTAAAAATGGAGAGGAACTGAATAGATGTTTTTCCAAAGAAGACATACAAATGGCCAACAGGTACATGAAAAGATGCTCAACATCCATAATCATCAGGGCAATACAGCTCAAAGCTATACAGTGAGATACCACCTAATACTTGTTAGAATGGCTGTCATCAAAAAGACAAAAGATGTGTTGGCAAGGATACAGAGAAAAAGGAACCTTTGTACACTGCAGGTGGGAATGTTAATTGGTGCAGTCATTACGGGAAATAGTATGGAGGTTCCTCAAAAAATTAAAAACAGAACTACCATATGATCTAGCAATCCCACTTCTGGATATATTTAAAAAAATTCATCTGAATAAATACATTCATTTCAAAGGAAATGAAACCACTATCTCAAAGAGATGTCTGCACCCCCATGTTTAATGCAGCATTATTTACAAAAGCCAAGACAAGAAAACAACTTAAGCATCCTGGATGGATAAATAGATAAAGAGGATGTATATATACACTGGAATACAATTCAGCCATGAGAGAGAAGGAAATCCTGCCACTTGCGACAACATGAATGGACCTTATCCTAAGTGAAATAACTCAAACAAAGGAAGAAAATATGTATGATACCACTTATCTATGAGCCGAACTCAGAAACAGAAAGTAGAATGGTGGATGTCAGGGGGGTGGGGGAAATGGGAAGTTATTGGTCAAAGGGTTCAAACTTCCAGTTGTAAAATGAATAAGTTATAGATATATCAAAGCAGTATATTGCACACTTTGAACTTACACAATGTTATATGTCAATTATATCTCAATAAAGCTAGGTAAAAAAAGAAATATACTACTTTAGAAATACCAATGCATTAGTACTTCTGAAAAGAACTAACTTTTGTATCTAATATTTTCTCCTATTGAGCTTGATATTTTGTGATGAAATTGGTTTTGATTACCATTTAGCAATTTATATTTATAAAATCATCTTATTTTAGCTAATTATTTTTAATTGAACAGTACCAATTTAATTCTGCTCTTTTACTTAAAATGCTCTGCTCCTCCCTATCCCCCAAAAATCATTAGGTTTATTAGTAACCTAATTTTAAATTACTTCTAGATTATGTTGTATGCTGTACTGAAAATGAATAATCATTCTCATTTTTGAGTATTTGTGTATCTGATATATGTAATATATGTTACAATATATAATACATATATTACTATATGTAATACATATATGTATTACATATATATATTCAGATGAACCCTTACCTTATGCATTTCTTTCATCATTCCTAGAAGAGCTTTAAGATTGCAGTGATTCTCATTGGTTTCAATTGCAGGCCAAGAATTCAGCTCAGAGATGACGGCAGTTTTGAGCATCTGGATCAGTGTATTGAGAGAAGATTCTTGCAAAGATACCCAGCAGTTCTCTGGGGGGTATAAAATCAGCCACGATAAATATGCGCCCTCCAAAAAAATCCCATTTCCTCTAGGTTCTTTAATGTATGAAATGGATAACAGTTTACATTTCTGATGGCAAAACCCATAAAATATCATCTCAGGGTACCATCCTGGAAATTTATTACTCACAGATGTGAAAAAAATGTTTTACCCTCATCAAATATCATTGGAATTGAAAGTTCAAATGTAGGATTCATTTGTAGGAAGAAATTTGTTGATAGTTCATATATTTTTTAAATTTTTTTGATGTTTATTTTTGAAAGAGAGACAGAGACAGAACACAAGTTGGGGAGGAGCAGAGAGAGAGGGAGACACAGAATCCAAAGCAGGCTCCAGGCTCTGAGCTGTCAGCACAGAGCCTGACACGGGGCTCAAACTCACGAACCCGTGAGATCATGACCTGAGCCGAAGTCAGCTGCTTAACCGACTGAGCTACCCAGATGCCCCGATGGTTTGTATTAGTACTTGACTACTTGATTGATTTCACAATTTTCAAACAATTCTATAGAGTATCTATAAAATCTGAAAACTTACATAAGAATATACACACATGCATGCATATAATGTCATCAAGGACATTTTTGATTTGAAGAAAATAAAATATCTGTTTTCAGACTTTATGAACACCTGGTATATATGGATATATTTTTTAAATTAACTCAATAACAATATTTTAATATCACTTTGTTCCAACCTGGATATTTGTATCTTTAAAACATAATTCTCAGAAAACAAACCTATCAAATATTAAAATAGCTAATATAATTAAAATAATATGACCCAGATACATGAAAGGCAGATTTGTATAGTAGAGAGCCATAAATGGACATAAATACATGACGCGTTAGTGTATGATAAATGTGGCATTGCACATGAGTGGGAATGAAACAGATCATTCAATAAGTGTGTGGGAACAACTGAAAACTGATCCAGAAAAAGATCAAGCTTAATCAAGATAAACGCCATATGGATCAAAGAGTTAAACACAAAAACAAAACAATAAAAATTCTAGTAGAAGTGGGGCACCTGGCTGGCTCAGTAGAGTATATGACTCTTGATCTTAGGGTCATGAGTTCAAGCCCCACACTGGGCACGGAACCTACTTAAAAAAAAATTCTAGGGGCGCCTGGGTGGCTCAGTTGGTTAAGCGTCCGACTTCGGCTCAGGTCATGTTCTCACAGTTTGTGGGTTCAAGCCCCATGTCGGGCTCTGTGCTGACAGCTAGCTCAGAGCCTGGAGCCTGCTTCGGATTCTGTGTCTCCCTCTCTCTCTGACCCTCCCCTGCTCACGCTCGCTCTCCCTCTCTCTTTCAAAAATCAATAAAATATTTAAAAAAAACAAAGACACATTTTAGGGTAGCAAATCTTGCTCCCTGTGGGTCAAAATGTCTCAAGTTTTATTAATTTTTTAAAAAAATTTTTTAATGTTTATTTTTGAGAGAGAGAGAGCTGTATGGGGGAGGAGCAGAGAGGGGGACAGGGGATCCAAAGTGAGCTGTGTGCTGACAGCAGTGAGCCAGATGCTGGGCTCCAACTCATGAATCGTGAGATCATGACCTGAGCCAAAGTCAGACACTTAACTGATTGAGCCACCCAGGTACCCCAAAATGTCTTAAGTTTTAAAACATAAAAAGTTTTCAAATATGGATTTATGTTGACTGGATGCTCTATGGTTATTAAACTCTGAAGTCAAAGCCATGTCCAAGTCTAAGAGTTACACATGCTTTGTATGATAAGAGAAATGATTATAATGTTAGGTCAATCTTTTCAAATATTCACATACCACATACCCAAACATTTGTGTATTTTTAAATGTTCTACCTAAAATTTGCTCCAACTTTTACTTCAGTGATTCTCTGTTGCGAGTATACATAAAGTGACAAAATAAATCAAACTTACTCAGGACTCGTAAAGATCGGTCACTCATTTTACAAACAGCTTCTGCATATGGAATCACCAGACTCCTCCAATTCATAGGATCATGCATCACAGGACATTCTGGGAGCAGAAGGAAAACTGATAATGCTTCTTGGTGTGTAGAACGACATGGAAGACCTCTGAGCAGATTATCCCTGAGACCTGTAGTTATCTGTGGTTGAAAGGATCAGGGAAAGGGCCCAGGATATATTAGATACAGATTATAGTGAAAAACAAGGTATGGGACTAGGGGTTTCATTCCACTATTTCCCAGTGATGTAATCATTTATTTTTTCTCAAACCTTCTGTTCCAACTCCATAACTCCTTGCATCCCAAATGCCCCTAATGTATTATGTGAGAGCCATCCTCCCTATTTTATGTTGAGATGCATGAAAGAAATAAAATGAAGTCACATATGCATGTACATACTGTGTGAATCATGGAGGTCACTCAATTAGAGACTGACCATAGAGATCAAGGAACCATACCCAGATCTATCTGACTTAAAATCTAACATGGCAGAGATAATGGGGTATGTTCACCTCACCAGTACTGCTTCATTTTCCTTCTGGGCTCACAGGAAGATGGCATTTCCCAGCCTCCTCTGCAGTTATATGGGGCCGTATGATTGAGTTCTGGCTAATGGGATAGCAGTGAAAGTGATGTATATCCCTTCTGGGCATGACCCCTGCAACCTCTCATGTAAGCTTCCATACTCTCTTTCCTTACCTGCCAACTAAATACAAAAGATCTGCTGGAGGATTTCATGGCCCCAGTGCCTAGAACTCCAGAAAGAAGGTTTCCAAATCCCTTCTCAATGAAACTGTGCAGAGGTGGGAAGGGTAGCAGAATATACCACTCAAAAATTATCCACCCTAAGGGTGCCTGGGTGACTCAGTCAGTTAAGCGAACAACTCTTGATCTCGGCTCAGGTGGCGATCTCATGGTTCATGGGATCGAGCCCCATGTCAGGCTCTGTACTGATGGTGCAGAGCCTGCTTGGAATATTCCCTCTCTCTCTCTCTCTCTCTCTCTCTCTCTGCCCCTCCTTCACTTGTCCTCTCTCTCTCTCTCTCAAAATAAATAAATTAAAAAGATATATATATATGCCATTCTGGCATGAGGATTATTTTGAGCTGAAGACAGGTAAGAAAAAGCAGGCACAGAACAAGCTTTCTGGCTTCCCGCTATCTACTTGAAAACAGTATAAATTTGCCTTATAAAGGTGTCCTCCTGCTCCTAACTTCTGTACCAGGAGGAGGGCAACGACCTTATCAGCAGAGATGAGCAGGCACTGAGGAAGAGTCTACACAGGGGGACAATACATAAGAGACTCTTAAATACAGAGAACAAACTGAGGGTTGCTGCAGGGGAGGTGGGTAGGAGAATAGGCTAGATGGGTGATGGACAGTAAGGAGGGCGCTTGTTGGGATGACCATTGGGTGTTATAGGTAGGGGATGAAGTACTAAATTCTACTCCTGAAATCATTATTACACTATATGCTAACTAACTTGAATGTAAACTTAAAAAAATAAATTATAAAAAGAGAGAAAGAGTCTACACAAACAAACTTTATGATCTAGACCTTATGCTAACCAACTTGTATGTAAATTTAAAAAAATAAAAGAGAGAGAAAGAGTCTACACAAACCTTATGATCTAGACCTTATCTAACCTTTCCCCAGATATTTTCCTCCCTGCATTTTGGTACCCTTAGAAGCTCAAACTCCTTTTCCTTTGTGTTATCTCTTTACAACATTCTTGTTCTTTGCTAAGATGCTATATAAGCGAGTTCTAACCACCACTTTAGTTACTCATCACTGGGTGTATATGCAGCATGCACATATTAATAAACTTCTGTTTATTTCTCTCCCATTCATCTGTCTGTTGTCAGGCTAATTTGCAGGGTCCCAGCCTAAGATGGGTGGAGGGGAAACATTTCCTTTTCCTCCCCTGCATGTGTTTCCTGTCTCCAACCCTCATTGGACTACTATGTGAAAAGAAGTCTTTGTTGGTTAAACCAATGGGATTTGGAAGTTGTGTGTTACAACAGCTAACATCATTTATTCTAATAGGTCTTAGATGCTCTTACCAACAGTGTCTATCTCCATGTCATAAGGGTTAAGATGATACTTGCAACAATAAAAGTACTATATATTATCATTATTACATTAATATCCTTAAAATTTATTTTTTTCAGATGTCCAGAAGAACATTTCTATGGAATGCTAGTAGGCATATATAGGAAAATAGCGTTACACAAAGTCAAATAACTTTGAGAAAAATAGGGCTAAAACAGCTAGATTTCTTTTGGTGTGTGATATCATAGAATCTTTGATTTACTGATGTTCATTATGACTTCATAATAGTATACAGTGTATCCAATGTTGTTTAACTTAGAATCCGTTTTCAGGGAGCATTCTGTGAAACTAATGTTCCTTGGAACTCACACTGGGAATAGCACCCCAAGTTATCTCCTAACTATATTTAACCTAACTAAATTTATTTTTTAAATATATTCTTACATATAATATAAGAATATTATATATATATAATATATATTTATAGTTAGGAGATATATAGTTATCTCCTAACTGTATATAACCTAACTAAATTTATTTTTTAAATATATTTTTGGGCACCTGGGTGGCTCAGTTGGTTAGGCATCTGACTTCTGCTCCGGTCATGATCTCATAGTTCGTGAGTTTAAACCCCACGTTGGGTTCTGTGGTGACAGCTCAGAGCCTAGAGCTGCTTCAGATTCTGCGTCTCCCTCTCTGCTCCTCCCCTGCTTGTGCTCTGTTTGTCTCTCTCTCAAAAATAAACATTAAAAAATATATATATTTGATAACATCTACTATTCTTACTTCTTCCTCTTGAAAATAAAAGTATCGTATCTTCTACATATTAAAGAAAACTCTCCTTTCCCTTCCAAATGTGGGCACCCAAAATGGTATATATACAAGATGACTTTAAATCGAAGGCATGTGGGTGGGATACAGCTGATGCAGATAGAAGACTTCAGATCTTCCCCTTATCTGACTAAAGGCAGGGCCTTCCAAGAAGCTTAGAGGGCAAGTTTCACTGTCAGGCAAAGACCAGCCACTTGCACTTGGATGAGAAATCACACAAACATTTTCACAAGCTGTCATATCTTCCATTTATCCCTCTTAAAGCCCATTTGTCTCCCTGAAAAGTCCATTTGTTTTCTCAAAGAAGCCTCTTCTCCCCCCAATCCCTTTTCCCTATTAATTGGTATATAAACCCTCATCCCTCACTGTTCAGGGAACCTCTTCATCTAAATGCTCCCTGCAAACACAGGAATATTTACTCAGTCTATTAATCCTGTTACTCAGTCTATTCGTCTTGTTACTCAGTAATAGACTTAACTCTTAGTACTCAGTCATGAACTCACATGAACCTGAGTTCGTAGAGGGAAAGTTTTCCAACACAACCCAGAATCACAAAATATTTAACTAGAATAGAGCTTAAAAAGGAACTCAATAAATAAGGAGCCCCCCAAAAAAGGTAAAAAAAATATGACCTAAATAGGATAAGGGATGAATTGGTAGCAGATTCATCTTAACTAGATTTGACATTTCTCTCAAAAGAGAGAACAGGCTTCCCATTCTCCCAGTCCAGGTAAAAATTATCTCACTTCCCAAACTAGTGCTATTTCCATGTCTGCTTATGGTTATTTACCTCTTAAGCATTGGTTTTTTCATGTTAAAAACAAAAATACTGTATTTGTGGGACATTTAAATATTCAATAAGAAAGTAAATTCCACCTTGTAATATAGTGTCTAGAATATAATAACCGTATCGTGAACACTAGCACCCTCCCTTATCACAGAGTCCCTCTGACTCAGCTCCCAACAAAATTCAACTGCATTCACATTTGTTCCTATAAAGAAATTCTATTGCTCTATTTCTTAAGTAAATATTGGCTATTACCATGGAAGAAATCCATTCTATCTTTGTTAACTTCTCGAAGGTATCTCTTGCCATTTGTAAGTCCACATCAATGGAAATCGTTTCTACAGATTCTCTTTGGATACAAGAAATGTAAACAAAAAAACACATAAACAGATGGAAAAGAACATTTCTAAACTTCATACATAGTTATTGTTTTATTTTATTAAATAGCACATATAAACGTTTTTCTTACAGTTTGTCTCCTTTAAAAATTATCAATTTATTTGGCACACAAAATTTATAAAATTTATATTCTCCTAAAAGAGTAGGTAACTATTATTGCTAGAGTAGCTACAAGTTTGGGCTGCAATGATAGCAAAATTTCATATGCTGCATCTGAGAACCAAAACTGTTTACCCCTACACTCAGCCTGTACACTAAAATCTGAAACTACCTTCCCGCCCCACACAAACACAACACACCTTACCATCATCTACATTTACATTACTTTAGGATTCCACTGTTTCATTAGCATGACTTCACTATTTCAAGAGACACTAGCCCAGGCAAATGGCTTTATTGTTCACTATAGGAACTTCCTGAAAAGACCCATTAACTCTTCAGTGGAAAGCATTAACAGTTTATGCTCTAAGATTGTCTGAATCTCTTGCCTCAAAATGGTTGTCTTGCAGTTTCCACCCATCCTGAATCACTGTATCTTTTCCCAATCCTAATCAAGCCTCAAGCCCTCCCCTTTCATGTTGAAAGACCTGGCCTAAAACAAACTGCCAATTCTTGATTAACTGCAACCTAGCCTTCCCTCTCAGAAACACTGTCAAATCTTTGTCTAGGTGTGTTTTACTGGGTCGTGTTGGTGATATTTGAAGAGACTTGCATTCTGTCAAATAATTTTTTATAATGTTCTATCAAGAAATACTTCATGCTTGTTGAATTAACTGGTCAAGAGAAATGCCAGGGCTAAAGTATTTATGCAAATATTCAAACAAATTATTGTAAGTTTCCCCTTAAAATATAATATCCTTTGCAGTCTTTGGCATCTTAAGACCAAACCTCAAGGCTCACCACTCCTGGGAGGATACTTTTCCACTATAGAAAGATAATATTCTAAGTGTGGGAAAGATTCTATATGCAGTAAGGATTAGCCTGAGGTTAGAGTAGGGAAGAAAGAGGAAACCCTGTTTGGCAAAGTCCCTGTCCCTCACTTCTTGTCTGGAAGGGTGGCAGGAAGAAGAAAGCAAATGGGAGAGGGAGAAGGCAGAGGGAAGCAGTGTCTGATTTCTCTTCTCCACCTTTGACTGGGATATGTGGGGATGAACAGGGATGCTTTTTTGGACTCTAGAAAGATACTGTTTCAGGCTGCCAGTGGGAAGCATGGCATTCAGCTTTCCTGGGTTTCTCTGGTTCCCACGTGAAGTTGTTGGACTCAACAGCTCCTCCAGTCCCCTTGAGGAGTGACTGACAGTCCAGCTGGGTGAAGAACCAATGGGAGAAGAATGAAATCTTGCCATGTGCAACAATGTGTATGGAGCTAGAGTATTTTATGCTAAGCGAAATAAGAGGCCAGAAAAAGAAAAATATATGATTTCACTCGTACTTGGAATTTAAGAAATAAAACAGATGAACATATGGGAAGGAAAAAAAAAGAGGGAAACAAACCATAAGACACTCTTAACGATAGAGAACAAACAGGGTTGATGGAGGGAGGTGGGTGAAGATTGGGCTAAATGGGTGATGGGTATTAAGGAGGGCACTTATGATGATGAACACTGGGTGTTATATGTAAGTGATGAGTCACTAAAACAAAACAAAACAAAACGAACCAGTGGGACGACTGTGGGTTGCACAGAGGCAAGGAATGCAAGCAGCATGAGTTAAATGAGTGCCACCTAGTGGCCAGCAGGTGGGGATACAAGATGTATAGAACTATTCAGAATCAGGTGAGGCAGCTTGGGGGCCCACTCATCAGGGAGAGATGAGACCTGACCTAGTGGGGGAGGGTAGGACTGAGTTATATCCACTACAGACACATCAGTAGGGCACTGGCCTCCAGAGATGGCAGAGGGCAGCCTAAGGGCCTCGTTATGCTGTTATCCTCCTTTTCCCTTAAACACTGTTAAATTAATTAAACAAGGAGGCCATTACACTGAGGTAGCTCTATCACCATGATGCTTTACATACACAAACTAAAATCTAAGCCTGTAAATACCTCAGTTATAAAATAGAAACCAGGGGTGCCTGGGTGGCTCAGTCGGTTAAGCCTCTGACTTCTGCTCGGGTCATGATCTCACGTTCGTGGGTTCGAGCCCCGCATCGGGCTCTGTGCTGACAACTCAGAGCCTTGGAGCCTGCTTCGGATTCTGTGTCTCCCTGTCTCTCTGCCCTTCCCCCTCTCATACTCGGTTTCTTCCTGTCTCAAAAATTAAAAAAAAAAAATTAAAAAAATTAAAATAGAAACCAAAATACAACCAGTCACGAACAGCCAACTACGCTGTAAGCTCTAGTCAATCAGGGGCGCCTGGGTGGCTCAGTTGATTAATCAACCCCGTCTTGATCTCACGGCTTGTGAGTTCAAGCTCCGCATCAGGCTCTGCGCTGCTGGCGCGGAACCTGCTTGGGATTCTCCGTCTCCCTCTCTCTCTGCCTTTCTTGCACATTCTCTCTCTCCCTCTCACCCTCTCTCAAAAATAAATAAATAAAGCTTTAAAAAAATGTTTTAAGCTATAGGCAATCAATTAATTTCCTTTCTTTGCTTCTGCACCTTCTCTGCATCAGTATTTATACTAGCTCCTATTGGTGGAGTGCTCTATTCACTTCCAATTAGCTGCTGCCCAATGTGAATCAGTATTTGCTTAAATAAACTCTTAAAAATTTTAATATGCCTCAGTTTATCTCTTAACAGTTCCCAGGCACAGTGTTGGAAAGCATAAAGCGAAGGGAAGAAATACAAGACCAAATGTAGAATATTTCACAAAAGAACTGTTTATAATACTGGATCAGACCAAGTGTCAAACCAAATAAAGAAATTAGATTTTCCTCTGTAGTAGTGAACTTAGTTCAAGATAAAAATAAATAGAATCTATTTTCCCTACTGACCTCACCACAAAAAGAACTGCCAAGTGCTGCCTTGGCCTCTAAGTACTAAAGCAATGTTAGAATGATCACTCATGGATACAAAGATCTTGAAAAAAAAACACACACCATTCCTTCCAATCAGGTAACAGAGGACGGCAGGGCAGAGGAAGTTAGCTACGTGAATTAGGAATCACAACTTATATTGGTCTTGCAGAAAATTAGCTTACAAAATGGAAGAGTTTTGTACCAACCTATGGGGTTCTCTATGTTGGACTTTTTGTTCACAGGTAACATAATTTACAAATTAAAATGACTGACTTGAAACATTTCATATTAAATATTCCCCAATGTTTCAAATAAAGGTAAATTTCGTTTAAAAATTACCTTATCTTGGGGTAACTGGGTGGCTCAGTCGGTTGAGTGTCCGACTTCGGCTCAGGTCATGATCTCACAGTTCGTGAGTTCGAGCCCCGAGTCAGGCTCTGTGCTGAACGCTTGCTCAGAGCCTGGAGCCTGCTTTGGATTCTGTGTCTCCTTCTCTCTCTGCCCCTCCCCCGCTAACGCTCTGTCTCATTCTCTCAAAAATAAATAAATGTAAAAAATTTTTTTAAATAAATACAATAAAAATTACCTTTTCTTTAAAAAACTTGCAGTCAGACAAGCAGGAGATGAAAATATCATCCTAATTTCACTGTAAAAGTCATAATACAAGTGTTAAGTCATAGTATATTATAAAGCAGGCCTCCTTTTATCTTCTGTCCAATTATATAACTGAAAACATGGAATCATTATTAATAAAAACAACTCCTCGGGACACCCGGGTGGCTTAGTCAGTTAAGTGTCTGACTTCAGCTCAGGTCATGATCTTGGTTCATGAGTTTGAGTGCTGTGTCAGGCTCTGTGCTGACAGCTAGAGCCCAGAGCCTGTTTAGGATTCTTTGTCTCCCTCTCTGTCTGTTTGTCTGTCTCTGTGCCCCTCCCCTGCTTCTGTTCTCTCTCTCTCTCTCTCTCTCTCAAAAATAAATAAATATATTTTTAAAATAAATAAATAAATACATACATAATAAATAAAAACAAGTCTTCCAAATTCTGGATATACTTTGTGCTGATAAATCTCACCAAGACCCTTCATAGTTGATTTTACCAAGTCATGTAGATTTAAATATAATCAATCCTTCTGTAAACAGAAATTTATGGAGCCCCAGAGTGTAAACTATGAAGATATAAAAAGAGTCCACTTAAGTGAAGGCTTTGCAATACACAAAGTGTTTTGGATTAACTCCTGCATCTCTCTCACCTATCAAGGTGCCTGAGAAATTGTATGTCGTCAAGATACTTCTGTTAAATAAATGACGAATGAATCAATGACTTCTTCAAACTATGAGGTGGTGGAAGAGAATCATGGTTAAAATGCAAATGTTTTCACAGCAAAGCCAAACCCTCTGTCTTATATTTAGCATAAAATAACTATGGCTTTAAAACCAATTATAAGTGACTTATAATTTATCAGACAGAGCTACCTTTTAGCCATTTCATGTTCAGTGCTTCCTCTTGTCACTGCCATCCATTTCTCTGTCAGGGACTGGTTAATTTGGCTTATTTCTGGCAGGATTTTCCTGGAAACATTTGTGGAACTAGTATCCTTCAAGGAAGAAAAAAAATGATTAGGAAAACTCACAGCATGGGCACATGCTGAGTAATATATACCACAGTAAAGCTTGTGGCAGGGGTGGTAGGTAGGCCCCGCCCTCTCAGACAGTGGGGTGTGGCAAGAGGAGTTAGGTCATCAGACTGGCCTGGTTGTTCTAGTCCTAGCCTTGGCCACTTTGCTTAGTTTTGTCATTTTAAAATGGGATAACACAAAGAAATTGAAAACAGGGACTCAACCAGATACTTATACACCAATATTTACTGCAGCATTATTCACAATAACCAAAAAGATAGAGACAACCAGTGTCTATCAACAGCATCAACAGATGAACATCATGTATTCATGCAGGAGAATATTCAGCCATAAAAAGGAAGGAGATTCTGACACATGCTGAAACATGGATGAACTTTGAAAACATTATACTAAGTGAAATAAGCCAGATACAAAAGGACAAATATTGTATGATTCCACTTATATGAAATCAGCAACTTCATAGGAAGTAGATTAGAGATTACGCAGGGCTGATGAGTCACAGAACAGAGACTTATTATTATTTAATGGTTACAGAGTTTCTGTTTGGAGCGATAAAAAAGTTTTGGAGATCATGGTGGTGATGGTTGCACAACATTGTGAATGCAATTAATGCCACTGAATTGTATACTTAAAAATAGTTAAAGTAGAAAATTTTATGATACATTATATATATATATATATTTACCACAATAAAAAGGATGAGATAATAATATCTACCTCTCTGGGCTCCTGTTAAGATTAAATATTAGGTATACAAAACCTTTGGATTATAATTGGTATTCAATAAATACTAGTTTCTTTCTCCCCTTCCATCACCCATAGATTTTTACTTTTAGATAATTGGTTTTCAGACTTTGGCATGCAATAGAATTACCTGGTGATCTTGCTAAAGCATAGATTGCTGGGCCCATCCCCACAGTTTCTGGTTCAGAAATGGAACTCAAGAATTTGCATCTAGCAAATACCCAGGTGCTGCTGCCGCCGGTGGTATAGGGACCACACTTTGAGAACTATGGTTCAGGGGGCGCCTGGGTGGCTCAGTCGGTTAAGTGTCTGGCTTTGACTCAGGTCATGATCTAGCGGTTCGTGGGTTTGAGCCCCGCGTCAGGCTCTGTGCTGACAGCTCAGAGCCTGGAGTCTGCTTCGGATTCTGTGTCTCCCTCTCTCTCTCTGACCCTCCCCTGCTCGTGCTGTCTCCGTCTCTCAAAAATAAATAAAAAACATAAAAAAGATTAAAAAAAAGAGAGAGAACTACGGTTCAGTACAATACCTGAAACCAAATGGCTCAGCCATGGGTGTTAGAAATCACTTGTCTGGAAAGAAAAATCTGTCTTTTAATATAGTTTTCCAAAGACATTAGTGCTCTGTTCGTGTTATACCTCTGCCTCCACTGGACTTGGAATGAGTCAGGAAATTGTTTATTTGTTTATTTATTTTTAGGTAAGCTCTGTGCCCAATGTGGGGCTTGATCTCAAGACCCCGAGATCAAGAGTAGCATGCTCTATCTACTGAGCCAGCCAGCAACCTTGCACTCTCAATTCTTAATCTCATCTCCACCCTTGTCCTCTGCTCTCCTTCAACCACCCATACCCTGGATCAGGGTTTCATATGTATGCTTTTGACATTTTGGGTCAGATAATTCTTTGTTGTGAAGGTCTTGTGCATTGAAGGATGTTTAGCAGCAGCTCTGGCCTCTGCCCACCAGATGCTGGTGGCAGCCACCCCAACACGCCTGCCCCTTTCCAGTTACTACAGCCTGAAACGTCTCCAAATATTGCCAGATATTTCCTGGGGCAAAATGATTCCTAGTTGAAAACCACTGCCCTAGGTACAGGTGATACCCTATGCTTTATAATCATCAATAATTGTTTCACCTTCTAAAATTTATGTTGGAGACATTTTCTTCTCTGATCATCATGCACCATTTTTCTGATTCTCTTACTTTAGAGTGAAACTCTCAGTCCAACATTCTTTGATATGGGAATGAGTTAAGGACATTGGGGGCTGTTGGAAGGGAATAAAATGTATTTTGTATGCAAGAAGGACATGAATTTTTTTGGGGGGGTACAGAATATTATGGGCTGAATGTGTTCCCCCCAAATTCATATGTTGAAATTTTAACCCTCAGTATGATGGCATTAAGAGGTGGGTCCTTGGGGCACCCAGGCAGCTCAGTAGAGCATCTGACTCTTGATTATGGCTCAGGTCGTTATCTCATGGTTCATGGAATTAAGCCCCAAGTCGGGCTCTGTGCTGACAGCATGGAGCTTGCTTGGGATTCTCTCTCTCCATCTCTCTCTGCCCCTCCCTTGCTCTCTCTCTCTCTCTCTCTCTCAAAATAAACATTAAAAAAAAGAGGTGGGGTGTTTGGGAGGTGACTGGATCATGAGGAGGATGGAGCTCTCATGAATGGGACTAGTGCCCTTATAAGAGACCCCAGAGAGCTCTCTTGCCCATTCTGCTATGTGAGGACACAGCAAGAAGATAGCCTTCTACCAACAATGAAGCATGTCCTCACCAGACAGTAAGTATGCTGGCCCCTTGATCCTGGACTTCCCAGACTCCAGAACTGTGAGAAGTAAGTTTCTGCTGTGTAAGACACCTCGATTATGGTGTTTTGTTAGCAGGCAGAGCAGACTAAGACATTTATTTAATTTATTTTTTTAGTGTTTTTAAAAATTTTTTAATGTTTTTTATTTATTTTTGAGAGACAGTGTGAGCAGGGGAGGGTCAGAGAGAGAGGGAGATACAGGAGCAGAGGAGGGTCAGAGAGAGAGGGAGACACAATCAGAAGACAGGCTCCAGGCTCTGAGCTAGCCGTCAGCACAGAGCCCGACACGGGGCTCCAACCCACAAACCGTGAGATCATGACCTGAGCCGAAATTGGCCGCTTAACCGACTGAGCCACTCAGTCACCCAGGTGCTGCTAAAACACTTACTTTAGAGTGGAACCCACTTGAACATTCTTTGAGGCCATTAGGATCTCCAGTCCACCGACCTTATTGCTTGTTCATTATTATCATCCTTATCCTTACCCAGCTTAGAGTCTATTGTCAGCATTATAATAAGTTCCTTGCAGACACTTCCTACTCTGTCACTTTCCTATTGTACTTACCTAGCAAAACTCCATCTGTGATTAAAATCAACTCTGGATTACTCCAAAAATGAATCCAAACACGACTGAATCCAATCCATTTACTGGAGAAAATCACACAACCGTGCTGACTGATTTCGCTTGAAGTCTACTACCATAAATGTCAAAGGGCACCCAACACTGTTTAGTAATTTCCCACAACATTTGCTTTCTCACTCTCTGAGACAACTACTGCACACCTTCCTTTTATTCCTAAACCTCTAGTACTCCTCCTCTCTTCCACTCACTCCCAGATGAGGACTTTGCTTTGTGTGTCACTGAGGAAATTAAAGCCATCAGGTAACTCCATCATCATCTCCCCCCCAACTTCCACTGTTCCTTATTAGAACAAGATAAATATTTCTGCTCACACCCCTACATTCTACATGGACAGGATCCTGCCTCTTCTCTCCTACTGTGGGACATTGCTTCTGCAATTACTCATTCTTTCTCATGCACTGTTTTCTCCATTTGAACCAGATCATTCTCCAAAATAATCTCTGTGCTCATCTTACTTGATCTCTCAAGCAGTATGTGACAGGATTAGCCACTTCCTCCTTCTGGGAGTACTTTCTTCTCTTGTCTTGATAACACACCCTCTCCTGGTTTTTCCCTACCTCAGAAACTGGCCCTTTTCACTTTGTCTTCTGGCACCTCCTCACTGTCAGACCTCTAGATGCAGAAGTCCCTTGAGGCTAGATTCTGTCCCCTTTCTCTGCTCATTTGTACGCTCTTAAGGTAACCTTTCCCCCAGGCCTCAGCTTTAAATACTGTCTATATTTGAACAACTACCATGTCTATATTCCAGTGCTGACATGCTCCGTGAGCTCCAGATTTGGACATCCAACTAAGGCTCCAGATCTCGTCTCCAAGGACACTTCACACTGACCCCATCTCACCTACCTGCCTCTTCACATAACTCTTCACCCTTTCCTATGTGCTCTGCCCTTCTGGCCCTCTCTCTGTCCTCCCATGCTAAACATATACTTGCCACGGGGCCTCTCTATGTGTGGTTCCCACTACCTGGAACACTCTTTCTTTGGATCTAAGCATGGTTACGGTCTCTGCTTCAATGTCCCAGCCACTGAGAGGTCTTCCCTGACTGACATTTCTAAAGAAGCCCACTTCATCAGTCTCCCACCACCTGCTTTGTGTGCTTCAGAGTACTTCTGACTCTCTAACACAATCTTATTTATTTTGTATTTACATATTTATTGTCTGTCCTTCCCTGTAGAATCCAAATGCCATGAATGAGGATTGCCTGTATTATTTACTTTTATCCCAAGCACCAAAAGCAGACCCTGAGACACAGCAAGCAGCTGCTGACTGGCTGAGTGGCTGTAACAGAACAAACAAGTGTAATCTGACTAACCCCAGCAGCACAGAAACCTTTGCCTCTGACCGTTTTCCGTCCCAGAGAATATAGTAAGAATCTATATGGATGTCATGGTTGAAACATTCCTGATAATTTTTTAAAAAGTATGAATTAGGAAAATACACAGCATACCTCAGAGATCTTGAGGGTTCGGGTCAAGACTACAAATATTGCCAGAAAGTGAGTCAGATGAATTTTTTGGTTTCCCAGTGCATATAAAAATTATGTTTACACAATACTGTTGTCTATGAAGTGTGCAAAAGCATAATGTCTAAAAAAACAATGTATGTATCTTTTTTTTAAGGTTTATTTATTTTGAGAGAGAGATTGAAAGCAGGGGAGGGACAGAGAGTGAGAGAGAGAGAGAAAACAGCAAGCAGACTCTGCATTGTCAGTGCGAAGCCCTGACAGGGCTCAATCCTGTGAACTGTGAGATCATGACCTGAGCCGAAGTCATATGCTTAACCCAGGCACCCCCAGCTCTAGCCTGATGAAATGTATTTCTTAAATAATAATACTTGAAAGTCAAAATGACTCCTTGATCCATGGGCTGCAGAATGGATGTTATGTTAACAGGCATAAAAACAACATTAATCTCATTGAATATCTCCATCAGAGTTCTTGGGTGACCAGGTGTACTGTCTATGAGCAATAATATTTTGAAAGAAAACTTTTATTTTAAGCAGATCTCAACAGTGGGCTTAAAATATTCTATAAACTGTATTATAAAGAGGTGCTGCCATCTAGGCTTTGTTGTTCCATTCATGGAGAACAAGCATATTAGATAAAGCATAATTCTTAATTAAGGGCCCTAGGATTTTCAGGATGGTAAAAGAATACTGGCTTCTACTTAAAGTCACCAGCTGCATTAGCTCCTAACAAGATTAGGCTGTGCTTTGAAGTTTTGAAGGTAGGCAGTGACTTCTCTCTAGCAATGGAAGTCCTGCATGGCATCTTCTTCCAATGGAAGGCTGTTTCATCTGCATTGAAAACCGTTGTTTAGTGAAGCCACCTTCATTAATCACCTTAACTAGATCTGGGTAACTCGCTGCAGCTTCTACATCAGCACTTGCTGCTTCACCTTGCACTTTGAGGTTATGGAGATGGCTTCTTTACTTGAACCTCACAAACCAAACTCTGCTAGTTTCAAACTTTTATGCTGCAGCTTCCTCACCTCTCTCAGCTTTCATAAAATTGAAGACTTAGGGCCTTGCCTTGGATCAGGCTTTGGTTTTAAGGGGATGTTTGATCTTCTATACAGACCACTAAAACTTTCTCCATATTAGCAGGAAGGCTGTTTCACTTTCTTATCATTGGTGTGTTCACTGATGTAGCACTTTTTATCTCCTTCAAGAACTTTTCCTTTGCATTCACAACTTAGCTAGCTTTGTTGCAGTTTTAAGCCTGTCTCAGCTTTCGATGTGCCTTCTTCACTAAGTTTATCATTTCTAGCTTTCTATTTAAAAAGAAATGTGACTCTTCCTTTTCCCAGAACATTTAGAAGCCATTGTAGGGTTATTAACTGGCCAAATTTCAATATTGTTTTGTCTCAGAGAATAAACAGGGAGGCCTGAGGAGAGGGGGAGAGACAGGGGAACCACTAGTTGGTGGAACAGCCAGAACCCACACATTTTATCCATTAAGTTCGCCATCCTATACTGGCGTGGTTCATGGCGTCCCAAAACAATTTCAACAGTAACGGCAAAAATCACTGATCACAGATCACCATAACAAATATGGTAATAATGGAACAGTTAGAAATATCGCAAGAGTTACCAAAATGTGACAGAGACAAGAAGCGAGAAAATGCTGTTGGAAAAATGGTGCCCATAAACTTCTTCAATATCGCATTGCCACAAACCTTCAGTTTGTAAAAAGCGCACTAAAGCAAAGTGCCAATATAATGAGGTATACCTGTGTACTTCTGTCTCCATACAAGCATTTCACCCAGAAATACGATAATAAAATCCTTTGTCAACAATTGGGAGGGTACTGTGGTAGGTGGATAATGGCATAAGCTTTGGAGTTGGATTGCCTGGTTTGAATCCAGCTCAGCCACTTCTTAGCTGTGCAACTTTGGGTGAGTCCACTTCTCTGAGACTCAGTTTTTTCATATATAAAATGGGGGAAATAATACCAATGGCAGTTGACATGAGGATTAAATGGGTTGATTGACTTGGGAGTATTTTGATTGATCCTTAATGCATGATGGCTATAATTAATACTAATCAATTAATATTAATCACTACTGTTAATATTATCATTAATATTACTTAATAATAAACAGTGTAAAAACAATGAATTTAGGTTTGGGGGTCTCATCTCTTAGGAAGCCAAATGAGGAACTGAAAATTACAGAATATTTTTTTAAGAAGCATTCTAACAGAGGATCTTATTATTTTAGTAAAAAATTGGAATACATACAAATGATACATTGTTTCAAATACTGCTCTGAAATCTAGAGGAAAACAATGATTTTTTTAAAGAAACAGAAAGTGTAACAGATACCTTATAAGTTGTCACAAAATTGGCATGCGTTCCAGCAAAAATGTGTTTGACTTGAACATCTGCAAGGCCTAAAAGAAAGTCATAAATCCGTGTTTATTGTTTTTAGAAGTAAAAAGTAAATCTTTTGTTATAAACCTTAAAACTACTCTAAAAAATTTAGTCTTTAAAAAAACTGACATATTACCAAGCTAACTTTACTTATTTATTGGCAGTTAGTATTCTTCTAAATGAATTTTGACAAGCATCATAAAAGATTAATTTTGATCAGCCTACATGTTGTATACACACTTAGCTTAAAATTTAATTTTTCATGCACTTGCTTAATGAAACCAAGGTGATGTGCTTTAGATGTATTTTTTTTTAAATATTTTATTTTTTTAAAGTAATCTCTACAACCAAGGTGGGGCCTGAACTCACAACCCCGAGATCAAGAGTCACATACTCCTCTCAGCCAGCCAGGCGCCCCTAGAAGAGGTTTGATTAAATATATAAAAGTGTATCTTTTTGATCATTCATCAACTTGGGATCTTTTTTGTATTACCTTAATCTTTAGAAAAAATTACTAAATATTCCAGGAATCAATACATAAGAAAAAATGCATATGGTATGAATTAAAAATAACAGTACTAAAAGAACCAGAGATCTGTTCACTCCTGTGAAAGGAGATAAATAATATTTCCCCTCCAGTGGCATCACTTAAAACAAAATCATGACTTAGTGGGACCACTCGTACGCTCAGCAGAAATCAGGCAGGTAACGTCCGTGTTCTCTGTCACAGGTTCCGGATGATTTGGGCGGCTTTTGCAACTTGGTCCTCGACCAAAAGACATCACCTGACCTGTGGTGTAGACATATGCAAGGGTATGGTAACTGCAAGAGAGAGAATATAATGAAGACCAAGGTACTCACTTTTTGAGAAAGATGATGTCTCTTAATGCAAAATAACAGATTTATCTACTCAGTACTCAGACCCCTTATCATAATGTCAGGGTGAGAGGCTACCAAATGACATGGCTAAACAAATGGTAGGTGAATATTAACTTTTTAGTAACCTTAAAGATAGAATATTATTGTTAAGTCTTTACTGTGGTTTCTATGATCTGTGTTTTTTTAAATTTTTTATTATGTTTTTAATGTTTATTTATTTTTGAGAGAGCATGCATGCTCAAGAGCACCTGTAGGGGAGGGGCAGAGAGAGAGAGTGACAGAGGATCTGAAGCAGGCACCGTGCTGATAGCTGAGAGCCTGCTGCGGGGCTTGAACTCACAAACTATTAGATCATGACCTGAGCAGGTCAGACGCTTAACTGACTGAGCCACCCAGGTGCCCCTTCATTCGTGTGTGTTTTTGTTTTGTTTTGTTTTGTTTTGTTTTAACGTTTATTTACTTTTGAGAGAGACAAAGACAGAGTGTGAGGGGCAGAGAGACAGAGACAGGGACAGAGTGTGAGGGGCAGAGAGAGAGGGAGACACAGAATCCAAAGCATGCAGCAGGCCCTGAGCTGTCAGTACCGGGCCTGATGAGGGACTCGAACCTATGAACTGTGAGATCATGACCTGAGCTGCAGTTGGCTGCTTAATCGACTGGGCAACCCAGGCACCCCATTTGTGTTTTAAATGTAAGCTTTGTTATTTATGAATTGGGTAGATAATATTCAGTGTCCTCATAATTGGGTTATGCAAAACTCTGAATATGCATATGCAAATATGTATTATCTGTTTGCTTGAGAATACTTTAATTTTGACTTATCAACTCAAGTAGGCAAGCACCACTGTTTTTATTTTAAACCCTCCTGCCAATCTCCAGTGCCTAGTAAGGTGGTCTATACACAGTAGACTTCCAATAAATTCTTATTAAATAAATGAAATGTCTGGAATAAAGAAGAAAAAATAGAGAACTTAAACTATATTTAAAAGAAGTAAATTTTCAGAAAGGAAAATAACCTAGCAAAAGAGTAGTTACATATTTTGTGTTTTAAGTTTTGATAACATTGCTGAGGAGTCATTTCTAAATCATAAAATAGAACATATTCTAATCACACTAAAAACAAATAAATAAAAACTAGCTGATTACCTTCCACAGTCTATCTGTGAAACTAGGCCATCAATTCCTTCCATGAGTTGTGGACCTGTCTTCTCAGCAGTGGGGCTGTGTCCCAGCTGTCCACAACTATTATCTCCAAATGTGAACACTTTCCCATTCTGTTTAAAAAAGAAGGAATCAAACTAATTTCAGATTTTAAAAAGTAACTAAAAACGTAAAGATTAAGTATCATCAGAGAATTATATGAGAGTACTATATGAAGGGTTTTATATTATTTCTAAAAGTGTATGTAAGTTAACTCATTAAACATGAAAAACCGTTGGCTTTCATCATAGAATGAATGTATGGACCAATTAATTGGTTCAAGGATAATACATTTAAGTAGAGGATTGTGTTATTTATTTGAACCTTTCTCTGAAAATAATCCTTTCTCAAAAGATGATTTTTTTTAATGTTTTATTTATTTTTGAGAGAGAGAGAGACAGCGTGAGCAGGAGAGGGACAGAAAGAGAGGGATACACAGAATCTGAAGACAGGCTCCAGGCTCTGAGCTAGCTATCAGCACAGAGACCGACGCGGTACTCGAACCCACGAACCACGAGATCATGACCTGAGCCGAAGTTGGACGGTTAACCAACTGAGTCACCCAGGTACCCCATCAAAAGATGATTTTTTAAGTGTATTTATTCTTTTTTTGGTAATCTCTACACCCAACATTGGGCTCAAACTCACAATCCCTCTATCAAGAGTTGCATGCTCTTTGGACTGAGCCAGCCAGGTCCCCCTCAAAAAATGATTATTTTTTTAAGCCTTACTTATTTATTTTGAGAGAGAGAGAGAGAAAGGGAGAGAGAAAATGAGTGTGAGTGGGGGAGGGGCAGAGAGAGAGAGAAGGGGAGAGAGAAAGAACCCCAAGCAGGCTCTGTGCTATCAGTGAGGAGCCTGACACAGGGCTCAATCCCACAAACTATGAGATGGTGACCTGAGCTGAAACCAAGAGTCTGGAGGCTCAACCGACTGAGTCACACAAGTGCAAACAAAGATGACTTTTGATTAAAACAACTCTAGCTTTCTCCTGTCAACTAAGGATAATATAATCCAAACACGATTTTAAAACAAATAATACTAGGGCACGTGGGTGGCTCAGTTGATTGAGCGTCCGACTTTGGCTCAGGTCATGATCTCATGGTTTGTGAGTTGGAGCCCCACATCAGGCTCTCTGCTGTCAACACAGAGCCTGCTAGGATCCTCTGTTCCCCTCTCTCTCTGCCCCTCCCTTGCTCAGGCTCTCCTTCTCTCTCTCAAAAATAAACATTAAAAAAATTAAAACAAGTAATACAAATTATTTTAGATATTTAGTTTTAGTTCCACCACACAAATAGTTTTCAAGTCTATTCCTTATGGCCATGGAGAGAATCTGCCCTATTGGAATGTACTGTTGGGCCAGTACAAAAAGAGGAAGCAAACATTTACAAAGCAGCCTCATAATTTTGCAAGCAAGAAACAGAATAAAGTCTGTTCTAGTCTATAATTCGGCTTATTGAAATCTGTAAAAATTATTTTGTCGCTTCTACAATAATTTTCATCTGTAGAACTACATTATGAATGAATCATTGCTAAAAGGATTAGCTCCTATATTAATCTAATTCAGCTGGTATCTAAAAATATTTCATAAAGCTGAAATTAGCTTTTGTTATAGGATCTTGAAAATTTCATGGTTTATATTTGGTTAATTTCTCCTTTTTAGATATTTGTACACTGAATGGATATAGGTGAGATACTGATACACATATGGCTTTCAACAACTGCCAATACCTATACCTTGTGGTAACATTTCTCAGGAATTAAAAAAAATAATAGCAAAACATTTTAGATTACCCGGGTGAGCACTGCAGTGTGCTCATGACCACAGCTGATATAAACCACACCGAGAGTTTTCAGCGCACCAATTGAACGAGGCTTGTAGCTTTGCACTGTTGGAAGAAAGTAGAATCTCTAGAGTATAAGAAACAGACTCAAAATTCATGAGTTTTTACATCTTTTAATATTTTTATCATCTTATAATTAGTTAACATAATTTTAAATGAACACTCAGAAGTATTATAAAACAGAGGGAAAGCCTTGCTTTAGAAAAGAAAGAAAAGCAGTCCTTTAGCATATATTTCTGGAAACTTTGATCTTCTGTAACACCTAATGCTACTCTCCTACAAAGCTAAGTTTTAAGACCTTTATTCCCAATAGTATTGCCTTTATGTTATATTCATTTGTCACAGAGTAGGTGTTCTGAAAATATGCAATAATAATTGAGAAAATTGAGAAAATTTAATACTGTCATATTGATGGTATGAAATGAAACAAGATGTAAGTACTGGCACTTAACAGGCGCCAAATATATGTTAGCTAAAAGTTAACTACTATCAGCGCAGTAGGAGGAACAGGGTTCATGGGGAAGACTTCACAGTGAGTTTAAGGGTTGCCAGGAACTGGTTGTTTCTCTGGCTAGCATCTTCTAATCCGGTGGTTCTCAAACTTGACTGCACGTTGGAATAACCTGTGGAATCTTTAATAATGACCGATGCCTGGCTTCCATCCACAGACATTCTGATTTTACTCGGTATGGGGTCTGACTTGAGCCCTGGGACTTGTTTGGAGGGGGTGGGCACTGGGATTTTTAAATGCTCTTGTAGTAAACAAAATAAGGGGCTTCGAAGATGTCCAAGTCCTTTCCCCAGAGGCTGTGAATATGTTAGGATACACAGCAAAGAGGAGTTAAGGAAGCAGATAGAATTAAAGTTGCTAATCTGCTGACCTTAAAACAGGGAGGTTAGTCTGGATTATCTGTGTGGGCCCAGTGTAATACAAGGGTCCTTTAACTGAGGAAGAGGGAGGCAGGAGAGTCACTGTCAGAGTAATGTGACTTGCGGAAGTCTTAACCAACCATTGCTGGCTTTGAAGAAGAGGGCTATGAGTCAAGGGATCCAGATGGACTCTAGAGGTGGGAAAGAGGCAAGAAAATGGTGCAAGGTCCATACCCACCCCACACCCGGTTGCCCCAAAGCTTCCAGAAAGGAACACAACCCTGATGACACCTTTTTTAGCCCAGTGAGACCTGCATCAGACTTCTGACCACCAGAACTGTAAGATAAGAAATCTGTGTTGTTTCAAGCCACAAGTTTCTGGTAATACAGTACAGTGGCAATCAAAAACTAAGATGCACCCCAGGTGATTCCAATGCATTCCAGAACCTGGGAATCACTGCTCTAATCATTCAGAGTCCCCTTTGCAGAGCTGGTCTTCCAACTGGAAAGAAAAAATGATTTACTGCAAGAACAAGATTATGTCGTTACCTGGGACATTATTCCCGCAGAGGGCCAGCTGCCCTGCATTGTTATTTCCCCAACCAAATGAAGTCCCAGAGAGAGACAAGGCAAAGCTGTGGGCCCCGCCTGCAGCCACCTGAGCCAGGGGGATGCCGTCCAGGGACCTCACCCTCTTCGGACTGGCTTGGGAGGGGAGCTTCTTCCCCAGGCCCAGCTGCCCATGGCTGTTACTTCCCCATGAAAACACTTGGCCATCTACAGAAATAAAGAAGAGAAATTCAAAATTGCAAAAAACATTGGAATACCAAATTCAAGTAGAAACTACCACCCTAATTCTAAGGATCTTTAGTACTTAAAATAGGGATGAAGGAAGTTAGAGTATTCTGACTAAATGCCAGGAGGATGGTCAAGAACACCTTCAAAACACCTTCAAAAGTACCTTCCAACAATATCCACTCCTCTTCTCCCTCCCAGTCAAGGGCAACTGTGTTCTTTCAGCTGCTCAGACCAGAAATCTTGGGAGTCATCCTTGACTCCTTTTTTTCTTTTACACTCTTCCACCTAGCAAATCCTAAAGTCTCTATCCTTAAAATGTATCGGGAATATGACCACTTCTCACCTTCCCACTGTTACCACCTTAGCCACCAAGCCACCATCATTTTTCTCCTGGAAGATTACAACAGCATCTCACTGGGCTCCCATAGTCCATCCTTGTCTGTTCTCCAAAGAGTAGCTGGGGTGGTCTTTAAAATAAATAAGTCAGACTGAATCCTTTAGGGATTTGCTGTCTCACTCAATAAAAGGCCAGTCCTCACCACAGCTCACAAGCGCCAGGTCACCAGGATTCCCCACGACACTTCTCAGACTTCATCCCCCGCTTGCTCATACCTTTCCAGAGCCTCTGCTGTTGCTGAGCAGACTGCTGAGCATGTCACGACCTCATGGCCTTTGCATCTGGATCATTCCTCTGGATCATGGCCTTAGCATCTTGTCTCCCTCCCTCCCTTCTTTTGGTGTCTGCTTACCGTATAAGAAATAGCTTCCCTGACATCTTTTATAAAAGAGAAAGACCCCTTTCCTCCACTTGAGTGCTTGCTCCCATTCCCTTACCTGGCCTCACTTTTTTCATGCCCTTATCTCTGTTATTTGACATAATTATTTGTCTATGTGTTTAAGGTTCACTTCCCCTACATCCCCCCAGGATATAAGCTCCATGAAAGCAGAGTCTTAGGTTTGTTCACTGCTATATCCTCTTTGCCTCTAGGTACCTAACAAATATTTGTGGAATGACTGTATGGGAGAAAAAGACCAACAACATGTTATATTGAATTTGACCAGAGGCGGATAATTTACATGAGGTCAAAAATCAAGATCTTCTAATGTTTCATTGTCTATCAAGAAAACTGCCAATGTATCTCAGATTTTTATTTTATTACATCTAATTTTTCTTTTTTAATTCTTCTAAAGCTAGTTCTACCACTGAAAAGTATTTCTGAGGGCATACTGCAGAATGTCAAACCCACATGAAGGCCTATGAGAACTCATAGTTCACCATAGCAAATGTACTGACTGGGTACCTGGGCTCCACACAACCTTTACAATCCAGACCAACATAAAGACAAAGCAATACCCTGAGGAAATAATTCAAACTATTTCAATAATCAAGAAGAAGGAAAGTATGAAAGGAAAAGACACTAATATTTATTGTACCCCTACTATCTGCTGTGGATTGTGCAGATATATTGTGTGACTTCTTTCACTGAATCTTCTAAACAGCCTGTAAAGTAAACATCAGTACTCCTACAGATGAAAAAATCAACAGTCATGTTAAATAGTGTGCCCTAGATCAAATAGCTAGAAATGGTAGGAAGGAATTCTACAATAGCCACATGATTACAGTATGGTCTCATGGCCTATGTGGTCCAGTGGTTAAGCGCTTAGGGTTAGGATGTAAACAGGTATAGGTTCAAATCTCACTATCTGTTAGTATGTGACCTTAGGCAAATTACTGGAAGTCTGAGTCCAAATTTCTTCATTTCTAAAATGAGGATACAAATAATGCCCAGGTTCTGTGTTTGTTAAGTGTTAAATGAGATTATACATATAAAGCATTTCACAATGCACAATGCACAGAAGGCAACTAGGAAATAAATGTTGGCTGTCCAAATAGCCCTTATGGTACAGCTGCAATTAGTGCACAAGACATCACCTGACAGACAGGCAAATGTTACATGTCTCTTGAAGGCAATCAGAATATGCCACCCAATATATGTCACTTTGGCATAAGGATTATCTTGAGCTGAAGGCAATTGAGAATCAATCCATGCAGGAAAATTTCTCTGTCCTCCTCTTATCCACCCAAAAGCAAGGTATATATTTCCCTTTGTGAAGGTGTCCTCTCCTGCACCAGAGATGGGGCAGTGACTCATCACCAGAGATGGAGAGTCTACGTCAACATGAATCTTCACAAATAACCCTTAATAAAATAACTCTTATCTTCCATTAGTGTCTCCCACATATTTCCAAGGCACTTCCCTACAATTGATCATCCTGCAAAGCCCAAGTCTTTCCTTTGTTAAAATGGTATCAAAGTCCCCAAGTCTAATGACTTCTTGAATTTCCCTTCTTTTTTTTGTGAACTTCCATGCATGAAAATATTAATAAAACTCATGTGCCTTTTCTCTTGTTAATCTTTTGTCACATAAATTTGCAGGGCCCAGGTACTGAACCTAAGAGGATGGAAGAAAAGTTTTTCCTCTGCAACACTCTCCACTGAAAAATTTTGACTGATGATGGACAAAGGATGGGGGATGCTAGTAGAAAAAATGTAAAGTCGTGATTTTGTAAAAGGCAAAAGATTTATACCATCTGAAGAGAAACCAGAATATGATTTTGATACCTCGACTTTTCTTTCTTTTTTCTTTCTCTCTCTCTCTCTCTCTCTCTCTCTCTCTTTCTTTCTTTCTTTTTTAAGGTGGGTTTTACATCTAGCAAAGCCCAATGTGGGGCTTGAACTCACAACCCTGAGATCAAGACCTACTTTGAGATCAAGAGTCAGATGATTAACTGACTGAGCCACCCAGCCACTTCATTGACATTTTGACTTTTCTTTTTTTGATCTAAGTCAAGAAGACAAATAGGCCTTAATGTATTTGAGTTTGCTGGTGTAAATAGCCATTCAGCATAAAGGGCAAAGTTCTGGAAATAAAGCCACTACTAAGTTCTGAGGGAGTCAGATCAGGTCATGTGAGCAGAGATGACCCTTTTATGGCATTGATATGAATTAGTCGCTACTTAGAGTATAATAAGAACAAAGAAAATTGGAAAAAAAAACAATACAGCTTATGAAATCTAAAAAGTTAAAAACTTCTAAATGCATTAAAATGAGTCCCAGTGCATTAGAAATCAACAGGCATCATTCATATTAAAAAAAATTACTTTGTAATGATACTTAAAAGATCCAAAAAGCCGTTTTTACCTTCTGATAATGCCAGTGAGTGGTAGTGTCCACAGGAAACTTGTATAATTTTTATACCAGTCAGAGTTTTTATCTTCCTGTAGTAAAAATAATACAAAAACCTATTAATCCTTCTTTAGAGTGGCTCACCAAGTGAACTACAGATATGTAAAATGATCCCAAGTAATATATCCGGTTTAGGAAAATAGCTTTCTTTTCTTTTTTTATAAACTGGGCCATTTTAATGTTTTTTACAATAGAATAGTTCTCTTGATGACTGCAGATATGTAGGGCTGTTTGGTAATATTCAGAAACACCATGGTAATGGTGGTTTTCGTGGTTGGTGTGTCATCTTCAGAAATTATAGTTACTTGTCTAAAACGGCTGTCAAGCCAATAAGACTGCATTATGCATCCATCGTTTTCAGGATTGTTGGTAGCCTGGGCATAGGTTCCCCAGAAATAACTTATTTTCTTATAATTCTGTAGTACCTTGAAGCCAAAGCCCTCAAAGTGTTTTTAACATGACAGCAACATGCATAAAGGTACAGAGCAGAATCTAAACAGTTATAAATCAAAAGTAATTTTTACCGGACTTTTAATTAGTTATATAATATGCTAACTTCTATTCTATATTTATTGGCTTAGGAGAAAAATAAATTTCTTCATGCATATATGATACAGGGCTTTAGAATTTATAGAACACTGTTATTTACATCACCTGATCTAAGCCCTATTTGATAAAGAAATCACTAGGTTGAATCGTATTACATTGCCATTTTTGTGAATCAAAAGGGTAACTACCAGCAATTTCCTATGGTTGCGTCTAGTAGAGCTCAGAGTTCTTGTTTGCTCTAGGGAATCATGTTATAGGTATCGCATTGTAGAACTAGACTCAAACCTTTGTCTTTTCATTTGAAGTTCAATGCTTGTTCTCCAAAGCCACAGTACTCATAGAATTCAGAACCAGAAGAGGTAACAAAAAGTAACTTCCTAGTATTAAAAATCATGCTTCTGAAAATTTTTAAACATGTAATTCATGAACATACAATTCAGACTGCTTATCATATCATTTGTCCTAGGAAGCTGTTTATGAGGATATGATCCTACCCGCTCCCCCACCACCTTACTACTTTTCCCTAAGTAAAAGTTTCCTCTTC
This sequence comes from Cryptoprocta ferox, assembly GCA_028646485.1. Lineage (NCBI taxonomy): Eukaryota > Metazoa > Chordata > Mammalia > Carnivora > Eupleridae > Cryptoprocta > Cryptoprocta ferox. The sequence goes on from CM053567.1 coordinate 123,293,935, forward strand.
CGATTTGGATCCAGTGATAGGGGGCATGCAAATTAACCGACAATAGACAGATTGAAAGGAGAAAAGACAAAATTTATTTATATGTACAGATGGGAGCTCCCAATAATGGAAAATTTGTATATATTATATATATATCAAATATATATATATATGTATATATCAATGTAGCAAAAAGGAGGTTTTTAGGGCTTCAGTAGGAGAGTATGGAAGGTTTCATAGGGTTTTTTGGTGTTGATTAGGCAGTCTGTCTTCACAGCATCTGAATTCATAAGAAACTCCCTCCAAACTGTGAATGGCAGCTGTTTTTTCAAGGAATCTTTGCTTTAGTCAGAAGGGAAGTTCAGATAAGATTTCTTGCTGCCTCTTCTGTTCAATGTTTTTACTTTAAAATAATCTTTATATTTTATTTTTATGTATAGGTTATGTTTATTTTATATTTATTTATTTACCAAGTGGATCCCCTCAGTTATTTCCAATACATGAGATTAAGATCAAGGGGTCACGTGTTCTCATTTTTCCCTGCCCTTCTTCATAGGACTCTAATTAAATAATAATTGGGGTTAGGAGTTTTTTTTCTCTCACTACACCATAATCATTGAGGTTAGGGACTTTGTCATAGAATCTTTGTACCCTGACATCTTGCATGGTGCCTAGCACATGAAACTTAAGAATACTGAATGAATGAATGAATGGGAATACTTACTGAGGTATAAGATTTATTTCCTTAAATTCTCCAATTCCCAGCTGCCCTTCAGAACCAGCTCCCCATGCGAAGACCCTTCCTTTGTAACAGACAGCAAGGGAGTGTTCCTTTCCACAGCTCACCAGTTCAACACGTAGAGTTTCTAATGCCTGTATTGGTTCTTCAGGAACAAAAACAAAATAAAACTCCTCAGAAAGGTCACTCAGATTTCTCATCTTTTCCAATGGACTTTTAAATCATGCCCTGACATCCATGCTAAAGGTCTGAAGGAAAGAAGCTCGATGTGCATTACACTGTCTGTATGGGAATAGGGTTGCTATTTAGAAAGGTGAGCTTCAGGGGCACCTGGGTGACTCAGTCAGTTGAGCGTCTGACTCTTGATTTCAGCTCAGGTCATGATCCCAGGGTTGTGAGATTGAGTCCCATGTCAGGCTCTGCGCTGAGCATTGAGCCTGCTTGGGATTCTCTCTTCCTCTGACCCCTCCTCTCTCTTTCAATATAGAATAGAATAGAATAGAATAGAATAGAATGAGCTTGGTGGAGGTAGCGAACTTGTAGGAACCATGATGCTTGACTTAATGTTTCTCTATGAGGATAGTAGCAAACAAAGGGAGACAGAAGATATGATTGCCTCCACTCTACTCAGAACTTTCCCAGCCCTGAACAGTGAGAATAGTGAATTCCTTGCTCAGGAGGAAATGAGCGGGGAGCCGCCTCATGAATGTGACAGGCAGAAGCCAGATCCTCTCACAAAGACAAATGCAGTAGGAGCACCTGGCTGGATCAGTCTGTAGAGCTTGTGACTCTTGATCTCAGGATTATAGGTTGGAGCCCCACACTTGGTGCAGAGATTACTTTAAAAAATAAAATCTTTTAAAAAAGCAGTAATGTGCCTCTCATGAGCCAAAAGTGCCCACAAATGAAAACCTGATCATTGTAGCATGATCCCTACAAGTCAATCTAAACTTTTTCCAAAGTGTTTGTTTCTGAATTATTAGAGGTTTTGAGTTAAATATATCACGTTTATTTTGAGAGAGAAAAAAAGAGAGAAAAAGTGAGCGGGCCGGGGAGGGGCGAGGTGGAGGGGCAGAGAACGAGAGAGACAGAATCCCAAGCAGGCTCCACTATGCCAGCACAGAGCCCTGATTTGGGGCTTTATCTCACGAACCGTGAGATCATGACTGGGGCCGAAATCAGGAGTCAGATGCTTAACTAACTGAGGACCCAGGAGCTTTCAGTTTTCTTTTTTTTAAACTTTTGTGATCTTATCTTTTTCAATTATTTACTTACAAACTATAGGGCAATAAAAAATGTCCCAAAGATTCATATACTCATGAAGGCAGAAACTGGTACCACATTCCTAGACAACAATTTGGCATCAAGTATTATGTTGCCCCTCATTTCCACCTAAAGGGGATTAGGATATGCCATCCCAAAATATTCCACTTTGGCAATTTTTGGAGTTAAAGGCAACTGAAAATCAACAGAAGCAGGAAGAGTTCTCTGCCTTCCCCATATCCACCTAAAAGCAGAGCATAAATTTTCCTTGTAAGGGTGTACCCTGTCTTCCATACTAGGAAGAGAAGAGTAACCCTTATCACTGGAGTTGGCACTAAGATGTGTCTGTATAGACAACTCTTACCAAAATAACCCTTTTTTTCCATTAGTCTCCCCCATACATTTCCCAGTCACTTCCCCACAACTGATTATCCTTCAAAGCCCAAAACCCGTTTTCTTTGCTAAAATGGCATATAAGCTCCTGAGTCTAACCACTTCTTGAGTTTCCTTTCTTTTCTGTGAACTCCTGTGCACATAAAATATTATTAAAATTATATGCTTTTTCTCTTGTTAATCTGTCTTTATCAACTTAGTTTGCAGACCTTCAGAACAAGAACTAATAGGGTAGAGTAGAAGTTTTTTCTCCCAGACACAACACTTGGGAATTATTCTAAGTAAGTAATCAGACGTTTGGTCAAATAATGGCAATCATTTATAAAAGCCCCTAATGAGAAAAAAAACACCCTAATTTCTAACAAAGAAAAACAATTAAATCGTCTTGTCAAAACCTGGAATGTTATGCAATAATTTAAAATGCATTTTCAAAAACTACATAATAAGGGTCACCTGAGTGGCTCAGTGGTTGAGCCACCAACTCTGGATTTCAGCTCAGGCCATGACCTCAGGGTTGGTGAGATGGACCCCCACCTGGGGCTCTGTGCTGAGAATTCTGCTTGGAATTCTCTCCTCTCTCTCTCTTTCTCTCTCTCTCTCTCTCTCCCACCCCCCTCGAGCTGTCTCTCTCTAAATAAACACAAAAAATAATAAAACAGCAATGTTCGTATGTTTCATAAGAGCACAGTTTACAGAGTTGCATAAATACTGCGTATACAAAACTATATAATGACATGCTTTTAGAAAATTGAATATATGACAGAAAAAAGCAAAAAAGAAATGCACAAAATATCAGTAGTTGTCTTCGGGTATAGGAATTACAGGCAATGTCTTTTCCTGTGTTTTTATAATAATCAGTAATGGTAAAAATGCTATTACGTATTTTAATTAAAAAAAAAAAAAAGACGCCGTGGGGGTATTTCTGAAAGAGCGGTGTCCCACCCATAAACCACGTTTGGAAAGTCGTTCTGACTGGCCCAGATAGATTCGCTCAGGCAAGGACTGGTCTGGAAAGGCTTAGTGGGAGGTACCACGTCAGTTTTTAAAGGAGCGCGGTCCCGTTACGTTCAGCTGTCAGTTTCGCTTTGAAGATGAACTGGAAACCGAAACAACCGCGCCGCTGGAAAACGAAACTCACGAAGTTGCGCGCGAGCAGCGCGGGGCACCGTTTCCCCGTCTCTAGAGAACCAGTGGACCCGGGACTCCCAGCAGCACCCCCTGGCCCCGCGCCCTGCACCTTTGCCCCCGCACTTACTTGGCTGTCCGTCGCGCTGTACGACCCTCCGCCCCAGCTGGCCCCGGCTGTTGTCCCCGAACGAGTGCACCGCGCCGTCGCTCAGCAGCAGCAGCGAGTGGCGCTCCCCGCTGGCCGCCTGCCGAAGCTCAGGGCTACCCCGGGCCGCAGGCGTCCGACGCAGAAGCCCTTTGGGGCTGGCGCCCCAGCAGAGGTACATCCCGCTCCCGCGCCCGGCCTCCAGTGGCTGTGCGTGCCCTCCTGGACCGGCTCGCCAAAGTTAGTGACAGCTGTGTGCGGACTTGCCTGCCGGAAACCAGGAGGCTAGGGAGGAGCAGCCCGAGTCTGAGAACACCAGGGAGTCCAACTCCCCCCACCCCCCAGCAGCACCGCCCTGGCACCCTTAGTCATCTAGCGCTCCCGCCAATGGCTCTTGGGGATCAAACGTGAGCACTGAGTGTTGAGGACCAGAGAGGGACTACAGAGGAAGAGCTCCTGGATTTACTTACATACTAGCTAAACCATTTATGAGCTGTGTGGCTTTGGGGAAGTTACCTAAGGAATCTGTGCCTCAGCTACCATGTCAATGAAAATGTGGACAGTAATGAAGCAAATCTAATGTTAGGGTAATTTAATACATAATACATAATGCTAGAATAATGCCTAGGATGCTTAATAAAAGCATCTGAAGCATTTTCTAGGCTGTTTTTGGCACTGGGAATGCAAAATCCTCCTGATATTAACATTCTGTTTATAAACAGGTAAATAGTATAATGTCAAGTGACAACATGAAGAAATTTAACACAGTAAAGTAATAGAGGGTGGGATCAGAAAGAAGTTGTATTTTTTAAATACTTATTTCTTTATTAAGGTTTATTTATTTTGAGAGACGAGAGAGAGAGAGAGAGAGAGAGAGAGACTGCATGAGTGGGGGAGGGGCAGAGAGAAAGGGGGAGAGAGAGAATCCCAAGCAGGTTCCGCACTGTCAGCACAGAGTTCAAGGGCTTGAACCGACATCCATGAGATTATGACCTGAGCTGAAATCAAGAGTTGAAGCTTAACCAACTGAGCCACCCAGGTGCCCTGGAACTTGTATTTTTTGATAAGATTTCAGAGAACACTACTCTGATGAAGTAACATTTGAGCAGGGAGCTTAGGGGACATGGAACATATAAGGGAATGAACCACGTTCATATCTAATGGCAGAGGGTGAAGGAGAGCAGTTGGAATGTTTTGAAGAGAGAAGTGACATGATCTGACTTTAGTTTTAAAAGATTCATTCTGAGTCCCATGTAGAATACAATAGAACAAAAATGGAAGTAGAAAAGCCAGTTAGGAGAGGCTGCTGTTGGAAGGATGACTTTGAGACTAAGGCAGTACCCTAGAAGGGAGGAGAGAAGAAATGAACACATTCAAGCTGTTTTGAAAGAGTCCACAGATTTGTTGATGGGTTGGAGGAAGGAGGAGAGAAAAAAAGAAAGGGATGAGGATTATTCTAGGGTTGGCCTGAACAGCTGGGTGAATGGTGTTTCCCTTTCTTGGGATGGGGAAACCTGAGGAAGGCTTCAGTTTGGGGCTGGTGGATCAGGAGTCCAGTCTGGTAATAACTGTGGGATGCTTGTTACATAAGGAGGCAATAAGATCAACCGTTTTGGAGTTGTGCAGAGTGGTCAGGGTGGAGTCATAAGAGAGTTCTCGGTGTAGAAATAGAAACGATACTTAAAGCCAGATGGGGGATTGAGATCACTCAGTGGGAGGTGAATGTGGCTAGCCTAGAACAGAAGACAGATCCTAGAAGGAAAACCAGGAAGGGTGGTTGTACTAAGCAGGTGACAAACAAGGGAATGATCATCTTTGACAGTTGCTTGTTGAGCAAGATATGGATTGAGTGTTGATCTTTAGGTTAGGCAAAATAGAGGTCGTTGGTGACTATGACAATGTTAGCCATCATTGGCATTACTGTTTTATTTTTATTTTTACTTTTTTAATTTTATGTATTTATTTTGAGAGTGAGAGTGAGAGAGTGCATATATACATGTATGAGGAGGGTGGGGGAGGGGGCAGTGGTGGTGGTGGAGGGGTTAGAGAGTGAGGGAGAGAGAATCCCAGGCAGGCTCCAAGCTGTCAGTGAGGAACCCGACTTGGGGCTTGAATGCACGAACCGTGAGATTGTCACCTGAGCTGAAGTTGGACACCCAAACTGATCGAGCCACCAGGCACCTGCCCCTTATGTATTTCTTTAAAATACAATCAACTGGAGATGTAACATGTGAATGTATTGTGTCCCCACCACCTCGCACAGTGTCTCACATAAAAAGAAGTCAATAAAAGTGAGATAGGTGAATACAATGCAAATTAAACTGATCATACTTTTATTGCTTGAGAAAGAGATAACTAGATAACTCTCAATTCATCTGTGCTCATGCACTTGAAAATGGTAGCTCCATTTATTGAATATTTACCATGTGTTGGCTATTTTATTTATTTATTTATTCATTTATTTTTAAAGTTTATTTATTTATTTTGAGAGAGAGAGAGAGCATGGGCAGGGGAAGGGCACAGAGAGAGGAAGAGAGAATCGCAAGCAGGCTCCACACTGTCAGCACAGAGGCCGACACGGGGCACAAACTCACCAATGGTGAAATCATGACCTGAGCCAAAATCAAGAGTCAGATGCTTAACTGACTGAGCCATCCAGGCGCCCTACGTGTTGGGTATTTTATATAAAGTATCTACATTAGTTCTTTCATCAGTTTTTCTCAGTTAAGATTCTTTTGGTTGCAAGTGACAGAAAATATGATCTAAGCTAATTGAAACAAAAGGGAAATTTACTGTAGATTGCATTATGATCATGCAAAAATATTTGATTTGCCTCTCTGCCCTTTGGCATCAAGCTTGAGCATGTGAATGTGTTCTGGCCAATGACATGCAAACATAGAGTGTCTTCTGGGCAGATGGTTTTAGGGCCAACAGTTATTTACCTACTCTCTTTTTCCTCTATTACAACTGCTGATTTTCCAGATAGAAATTAGCTCCATCATCCTGGATTCCGGATTAGGAACAATAACCTAGCAGAGGTACAGTTAATCTTTGTAGCATAGGTGAGAAATCAGTTTCCATTGTTGTAGGTCCCTGAGCTTTTGGAAGGTACTTGTTATTGCACAGATAGCCTAACTTAGCCTCTTCTGACATTCACATACTAAAAAGTCCATCAGCGTGGCTGATTTCAGGAATTACTGTCAACAAGGACTTAATGTCAGGGCACCTGCCTGGCATGTGACTTTTGACTTTGGGGTTGTGAGTTTGAGCCCCACATTGGGTGTAGAGATTACTTAAAAATAAGATCCTAAAAGGAAAACAAGGACTTAATGTCCTAATGATTCCATTCTCTGTACCTCTTCTCCTGCTATGAGGGCTTTATCTTCCAGCTCCTTTGAGGTAGCAAGAGAGTTTTGACAACTCTAATTTTTATATCCAGGCCTCTGCTTCACAACCTTGGAGAATGTGGTATTTAGGTGTGATGCTCTCACATGTCTCCCCCTGAGCCAATCAGGGCTGCCAAGAAATAGAGTCAGTCACTTGGCAGATTTGTCTGCAAGATGGGGATAAAACCTCACCCCAGCACTTGGTCTGGGAGTGGGGGGTAGGCAGATTCCAAAATGAAAGCTGGGCATGTTGCCGGAAGAAGTGGGGATTGGACGCTAAGGAGCTAAGCAACAAGTATTTTCTGTAGCATGTATCAATCATGTAAAATAGATATTGTTCTCATTTTGTGGGTGAGGAATCAAGGCTCAGAGTTTTGGTAACTTGCTTGAAGTTCCATGGCATGTAAGTGACAGGATATTAACACTGGTCAATTTGGCTAGAAAGCCTATTTAATGTCCACTATAGCACACTCTTTATGGTCTCTGATCTCTCCGCTTGTGCCCCCTTCAGATTGATGGCACATCCTTACAAGCATTCCACCTAGAAAACGCCAATTCATCTCATATTCCCTCCCCACTGAAAAATCCTCCCTGAACCAATTAGTTGCTAAAGGATGTGGACTCAGATCGGTAACATTTCATTTTCTATCCATTTAATATCTCCACCACTCCTACCCTTCCTCAGCTCTTTTGCAATGGCATCTCACATGTCTGTATGTATCTCTAATAACTGGCAATCTCTAAATGATCTTGGATGTTCTCTTAAGAGTTATATGCAGAAAACACAGGTCTAATCATATTACTTAGCTTTTTAAAGAGTTGTAGGCCTGTTGCTATAGAAAAATACATACAGAATCCTTTCTATATAATTTACGGCCCTGTGTAATCTGCTTGTGACTGACCTTTCCAGCTGCATCTCACCAACAGTTATGGGCATCACACACACATACTCCCACCCACACACAGGGACTATTTTCACAATGAACAACCTGCCTTTTCCTACTTGCTTTTTTCCAATTCCATGCCTTTGTTCATAATGTATCTTCTGTCTAGAATTTCCTTTTCCCTGTTTCTGGGGAAATTTTGTGAAAATATGTATATCTGATATCCTTTTCTGTGAAGTCTTTCTTGGACTCCATAATATCCATTACTCCTCTTCATAGGCTCCTATAACAAATGATGCCCTTAGTATACACACACTCCCCAACTTGAAACTAATTTCACTCCGTATTGTTATATTATTCTGTCTTTGCCCAACCAACTCTGTGAAAGACCTTAACATCTTTGTAGTCTCACCAGAGCCTAGCAAAGTGTCTGTTGTACAATACATGTGAAATATAGTGCCTTGCACTTAATGGGCACTCAGTGACTATCAGCTGAATTAAGTAAGTAAAATCCATATTTCATCTTTACTGAGTACACAAAAGATAATAATTATCACTCGCATTAGTATTTACTTTACATTTTGCAAAATCCTTCCAGCTACTTTACCTCATGTGTCCTCAGAAGCACAGAGTGAGTAGGCATGGGCAGGAATGCTGTTTCTGTTTCACAGATGAAGAATTTAGGCTCAGAGACATGAAAGTGATTTGTTTCAAATTACAGATAAGTGAGTGGGATAGCCCATGTTTTTTTCTTTCCGCCATTCCATTGTGTCTAATGAGCTTCCCTTTCTCAGAGAACACCCAGGTGGAAAAACAGAAAAACAATAGAAATTGACTGTCATCATATGTTTAAAATCAATCTTTGAAGATAATTTATACCTAACATCTCCTACCAACAGCCTATTTTTCTTTTTCCCTAACAGTGATTTCTGGAAGACAGGAGATTTGAGAGAAGCGAAAGTGGGAGAAAGAAAATAGCATTCCCTAACCACCTACCACATGCCAGTTTCCCTCACAGTAGATTTCCCCATGTAAGCTTTGCAACCACCCTGTAAGGTCCATTTATGTCCGCCCCATACAGATACAAATAACCCAAGTGTCAGGAAGTTTTAGTGATTTGCCCAAGATAAATAGTAAGAAAAATGGGAGACCCCAGATTCAAATCACACTTCCTTTCTCCACTGCCCTTCTACCAAACAGCACTCACTCAAAGTGAGGTGAGAAGGATGTTACAAAGAGATTGAGAGAGTATGAACCTTCATAAGGTCCTTACAAGCAAACGGGGCTGAGGAAAGACAATAAACCAGTCAGGAGGGGTGAAAACGGGCCTGAAGTCAATCCCTGAGGATCAGAAAGAAGGACACCTGAGAAGAGATAGGGTCACTGCAATTCCATTGCTTTCCTCTGTCATCCTATTCCCAGGCTCACTTCTACTTTAACCTTGATGCTTCTGAGTTCAGTGTCCATCCTCTGTGCTACTTAGCTAGGACAGCCCTTAGACTGGACAAATGGAAAATGGAACACATTCCATAAATTAGCTCAGTTTGTGATTACACTCCAGCTGCCACCCCAGTTACTGACAGGTAGCTCCCTGGCAAATGTCAAGTGGTTCTTCACAGGTGGACAAGACAATTAGGACAGCTAGTACAAGTCAGTGGGAGAAAAAAATGACCCACCTGTCAGAATGGCTCAAAGGAACAAGACAAGAAATAACAGGTGTTGGCGAAGATGTGGAGAAAGGGGAACCCTTCTGCACTCTTGGTGGGAACCCAAACTGGTGCAGCCACCATGCAGAACACTATGGAGTTTCCTCAAAAAGTTAAAAATAGAACTACCTTGTAATCCAGCAATTGCACTGCTAGGTATTTCCCCCAAAGAATATGAAAATACTAATTCAAAGGGATATCTGCACCCTTATGTTGATAGCATTATCTACAGTAGCCAAATTATGGAAACAGCCCAAGTGTCCATTGCCTGATGAAATGAATAAGGAAGATGTGTGTGTGTGTGTGTGTGTGTGTGTGTATGCAAGGGAATATTACTCAGCCATAAAAAAGAATGAAATCTTGCCATTTGCAGTGACATGGATGGAGCTAGAGAGTATTATGCTAATGAAATAAGCCAGAGAAAGACAAATATCATATGATTTCACTTAATATGTGGAATTTAAGAAACAAAATAAAAGAAAAAAGAGAGAGAGAGAGGCAAACCAGGAAATAGGCTCTTAACTATAGACAACAAATTGATGGTTATCAAAGGGGAGGTGGGCATGAGGAATGGGTGAAATAGGTGATGAGGATTAAGTGGTCCACTTGTGATGAGCACTGGGTGTTGTATAGAATTGTTGAATCACTATATTATACACGTGAAAATAATATTACACTATATGTTAAATGACTGGAATTTAAATAAAAACTTAAAAAAAACCCAAATATAAAAAAACCAACTTACCCAAACCCTGATGTTTCAATCTTCTTATAAAGGTTTTTTTCTTTTTTAAGTTTATTATTCTGAGAGGGAGATCTTGAGCATGAGTGGGGAGGGGCAGAGAGAGAGAATTCCAAGCAGGCTCTGTAGTACGAGCGCTGAGCCTGATGCAGGGCTCGAACTCACAAACCGAACCATGAGATCATAACCTGAGCCAAAGTCAAGCAAGAGTCAGACTCAACTGACTGAGCCACCCAGGCGCCCCAGTCTCCTTATAGATAAGAAATGGTAGTTTTGATTTCTAACTCTAGATGGCAGTATTAGTCAACTTGATCTCTTTTTTTTTTTTTTTTTCTTTAATAGCAACCATTTTTCATGGCAGGCTGACTTATGGTTGACATTTCTTCTCTAGAGGTAGTCTTACAATTATCCACAAGGATTTTAATGATTTTTTCCCATGCTCATTGGAAGATATTAGTATTTAAATTACGTAGAAAAAAATAAAATGCTATACTCACATGTTATATTATTACTGTAATTGTCATTATAACACATTGCATTGTAACACTAGCAATCTCAGAGCACCAGAACATAGTCCTGAACTGGGAAGAAAGAGTAAAAGTGCCTCTGAATTCTGGAAATGGTTGCCACTCAAGCCAGGGGCTTCAAAACATGTTACCAATATAAAATTGAGGGCTGCCCGAGATTTGTATATGAAACACTGTTTAACTTAATTTGTTAACCTGTGTGAACTAGTGCAGCTTTACCTGTAAATTAGGATTACATTCATCTGCATATAAAAAAGCTGTCAAATAATAATGGCTTAAATACAGAGTAATGGTTTAAATACAGGTTTATTTCTTTCACACATAAAAGCCCTGAGATAGGGGGTGCTTGGGTGGCTCAGTCAGTTGAGCAACTGACTCTTGATTTTGGCTCAGGTCATGATCCTAGTGTTGTAGGATGGAGCCCTTGGGCTCCCCGCTGGGCTTAGAGCCTGTTGGGATTAGCTCTCTCTTTCTCTGGCTCTCCACCCCACTCCCAGGTAAGCAGCCAAGGGCTCATGTGGCAGCTCTATCATTTTCCAGGAACTCAAGCACCTTCTATCTGCTTCATTAGAGAACCTCATTTACACTTTATGTTTCAAGATGACTGCTGGAGTTCTAGCTGTCACAGCTGTATTCTAACAGCTTAAAAGGAGGAATGAAGTTGCTTCCCCAAATCCCATACCACACTTCTGCATGCATTTGATTTACCAAAACTTCACATGGTTGTAGTAGTGGCATGAGATGCTGTAAAATGTAATTTTTAGCTGAGCACCTTACAACCCCAAATAAATCTGGGGTGCTGTTACCAAGGAAGAAGGAGAGAAGATATTAGGCAGCAATGTACCTTCTCCATAACCTTCTCCAACAAACTGAAACACAGCTGCCCTCACTTGTTTGCTTATTACCTGTGGCTGCTTTTCTGCTCCAATGGCAGAGTATAACAGCAACTATATTGCCTGAAAAGCCTAAAATATTTCCTGTCTGGCCTTTATGGAGACTGTTTACAGACTCTTGGTTTATTTATTTTTTAATATTTTTTATGTTTTTTTTGAGAGAGAGAGAGTGCGAGCAGGGGAGGGGCAGAGAGAGAGATAGAGAGGGAGACACAGGTCTGAAGCAGGCTCCAGGCTCTGAGCTGTCAGCACAGAGCCCAGCGTGGGGCTCGAACTCACAAACAGTGATATCATGACCTGAGCCGAAGTCGGATGCTTAACCAACTGAGCCACCCAGGTGCCCCTAGAGACCCCTGGTTTAGATAGACGCTGGAGAAACAGGGAGAAGAGAGAGAGCATAGGAGCAGGGACTAGGGTGAGGTGAGTGAGGCACACGCCTTGGACACAATATTTAAGAGAAAGAATGCCCAAAAGCCCAAGTAATCAATTAACGTTTAATGCAATATTTCTAAAAATCAAAACTAATGCCAAAAAGCCATGATGAAGAAAATATCAAAATTTAAGTGAAGATAGGATCAATAACAGTATTTGACCGTGCCATTTCAGAGACTGACACAAGGAACATCAGTAACTACAGAGATTTTTGGCGTCGCCTTAACTTTTGCATGGGAGACAAGTGCTTCACTCACTGCCCCCTGGTGGTGGCCCTGGTGTTACAGAGATAATCTGGAGGCCGGGAGGATGGATGATGAGGGACAAAACAAGGTGGCAGATGATATGGAGACTTAGGAGTGGATTTCAGATCTTAGATCTGGGATCTCCACTTTTAAGGGGAAATTTACACTCATTTCACCCAAAGTAAAAGCCAAAGGGCATGTCAGTTGTGCAATCCAGCCACCAGCCCCTCAGCTCTACCACTCCATTCCTAAGTACTCTCCTCCTAGTTTCCTTCCCATTAGCCAGCTGGACTCCTTACAGTCCCTTCACAAAGCCAGGAATGCTTCACCTCGGAACACTTGCTCCCTCAGTCTCTTTTCTCTGGAGTCCTCATCCTGGACATGCGTGGGGCTCATGTCCAAGAGGCCTCTCCTGACCACGATTTTTAAGATTAGACCTATTTCTCCACCCCAGCCCCCCACCCCTGCTTTATTTTTTCCATCGCATCTATCAACCTCTAAAGATTCTAGAATGTACTGATTTACAGTGTTTATGGTTTCTCTTTTCGTACCCAATTGCATGTTCCATGAAGGCAGGGTTTCTGTCTGCTTTGCCATCAGAATGCCCAGTGCCTAGATGAGAACCAGCCCCCCCCCCATCAATACTTGAGGACTACTTGAGCAGATCCAGTAGTATGCATGGTGACAAAGGGAAAAGGAGGGATTTTTCTCTTTTAAGGTCTAGGGCATTGCTTCTAACAGTGAACAAATATGCCTTCTGCTTCAACAAAACTGACAGTTGAAGTGTGAAAATTCTCACATTGACCCTGTGACCTGTTGACTGGTCTTCCTGTACACTCATTTTTCCTGCCTCTTGGAATTCCTAACTCTCTGTAAATTCCTAACTTAGTTGCTTCCTTTTTTCAAGGGCTGCTTTAATCACAATAGCCAATTCTAGGAACACTTCTACAGAAAAGAGAAATCAGTTATTTCTGTGTGTTTAACTATAAAGATATTGTTTGGGTTTTTCTTTTTCTGTTGGCATTTTCCTTAACTCTATTATCATGCACACTTTTCTGTTCAGGGCTGAGGTGATCTGTCTGTAATCTGTTACCCTCTTGCTGATTCTGCCAATAATTAGTCATAAGTCAGTTGGCCTCCTCACTTATTTCTCACAGTAAGTCCCTGCTGATTTTAGCAGGTGTGTAAAGTAGCAGCTGGTTGTCTGGCCATGCCTAGGCAGCTAAAAGACACTGTGGGTAGGGTAGTCATGAAAAAGGAAGGAATAAGTTAAACTTGACAGTTAAAGAAAGGGAGGCCCTATATCCTAACTGCAACGTGTCCAGAGAATGTATCTTCCCATCACCCCAGATATTATACCTATGCTGGTAATTACTGAAATCTGAATATCAAAATAGTTTTTATACAAAAGGAATAATCACTATATGTACAATTCTAATATGGCTTTAAATCCTCCCTCAAATTCCTTAGCGATTGATCTTTCCCTTCATACCATAAAATAAATGTATTTTAAAATAGTTACCCTGTCCATTTAAGAATAATATGAGAAGTATATCGATTGCCTAGGTCAGGGGTCAGTAAGCTTTTGTATACTGAAGGGCCAGATATAGAGCCAGATAGCAAATATTTTGGGCTTTGCAACCCATATATTCTTTTTTTAAATTGTTATTTATTTATTTTGAGAGAGAGAGAGAACATGAATGCAAAGGCAGAACAAGAGGGAGAGAGAGAATCTCAAGCAGGCTTTGTGCTAACCGCACAGAGCCTGAGCAGGGCTCAATCCCATGAACCGCGAGATCACTACCCAAGCTGAGATCAAGAGTTGGATGCTTAACCATGCAGTCCATATATTCTTGTCACAATTATTCAACTCTGACATGGTAGTATGAAAGTACCACAAGCATATATAAATAAATGAATATGGCTGTGGTCCAGTAAAACTTTATTTATACATTGAAACTGGAATTTCATATAATTTTTGTGTGTCACAAAATATTATTCTTTTTTGATTTTTTTTCAGCCATTAAATAATATAAAACCTATTCTGAGTTCACAGGCCTTAAAAAAATAGAGGAGAAGCGGCAGACCAGATTTGTCTCATGGGTCATAGTTTGTTTGCCAGTCCCTGGCCTAGGTTTAGCAGTCACACAAGACAGTAACCTCAGGGAATCTATTCCATAGAAGTAATTGCATATTTTTAAGTAAGGATATTTGTATAAGGATGTTGTTTAAAACTTTCTTGGATTGGCAGGAGAAAGAAGAAAGAAAACTAAGTGAAATTTCCTTTAATAGAGGGGTGATTGAACAAACTGTGGCATAGCCAATGGAGTATTAGGGAGTCATCATCAGAGTGAGTTAGATCTGTACTAATAGTCTTGGAGGAATTTTCGTGATTTATTTATTTTTATTTATTTTGAGAGAGAGAGAGAGAGAGCCAGCATGAGCAGGGGAGGGGCAGAGAGAGAGAGGGAGAGAGAGAATCCCAAGCAGGCTCCACACAGTCAGCCCAGAGCCCGATGAGGGGCTCAGACTCACAAACTGTGAGATCATGACCTGAGCCAAAATCAAGAGTTGGAAAATTAACTGACTAAGCCACCAGGCACCCCTCATGATTTATTTTTAAGCTAAGAGAGCACATTGGAGAGAAGTGATTTCTTTTTTTCTTTTTTAAAATATAATACACAATCTCATTTCTGTAAAATAAATAATGAACGCCCTGTCTACTATGAATAGCATTTGTGAGAGTGCAGGGGCACCTGGGTAGTGCAATTGGTTAAGTGTCCAACTCTGGAGCTCAGCTCAGGTCATAATCTCACAGGTTATGAATTTGAGTCCCACATCCGGCTCTGCGCTGATGGCGTGGAGCCTATTTGGTATTCTGCTTCTCCCTCTAAGTAAATAAATAAACTTAAAAAAAAAAAAGGATTGGGGTGCTTGGGTGGCCCAGTCGGTTAAGTGTCCAGCTTCAGCTCAGGTCATAATCTCACAGTTTGTGGGTTTGAGCCCCACATGGGGCTGTGTGCTGACAGCTCAGAGCCTGGAGCCTGGTTGGGATTTTGTGTCTCCCTCTCTCCTGCCCCTCCCCCAATGGTGTTCTGTCTCTCTCTCTCAAAAATAAATAAACATTAAAAAATTTTTTTAAAAAAGGATTTGTGAGAGAAGAGTTAGGGAGTGAATTAAAGAGGGAGAGACATAAGATCCCACTTATGTAAAATTATACATGGTACACATAAAAAAGACACAAAATTGTGATCAGCAAATGTTAGTGGTAGTTATTAGAGGATGGTAGAATTTCAGATGGTGTTTACTTTCTCCCTTACGATTTCATGTGTTCCTTGATTGTTTATAGTAAGGATAAATTACTTATGTATTCTAGAGGAAAGGCAATGCTATTTTTACCTCAAAGAAAAGATTTAACTGTAATGTTTATCAAACTGCCATCTCTCTCTTTTTTTTAAGATTTTGTTTTTTTAGTAATCTCTATAACCCAACGTGGGGCTCGAATTTAGTCCTGAGATCAAGAGTCTCATGCTCTACTGACTGAGCCAGTCAGATGTCACTAAACTGCCATTTCTAAATATTATTAAAAGGTTGGAAACTATCTAAAAACCCAATAGTGGGAAAGACACTGCTAAGTCTTTTGGCACAGCTTATATGACAGAACTGGCCTTTAAAAAGATGTTGTCAGTTGTAGAGATTGCTGGCTTTACAAGTGAATAGATCTGGGTATAAATCCAGAATTGCAAATACCAGCTAAGCATCTTAAGGAAGTCTTTTCATGCGCTGGTGAAATTTCCTCTTCTGTAAAATTGGAATAGTAATGTAATTTTGTTAATTCAGCAATTAACATATAGTACAGGCCCTTTATTATTATTTTTTATTTTTATTTTTTGGTA
The DNA here is from genome assembly GCA_028646485.1 of Cryptoprocta ferox. Lineage (NCBI taxonomy): Eukaryota > Metazoa > Chordata > Mammalia > Carnivora > Eupleridae > Cryptoprocta > Cryptoprocta ferox. The sequence goes on from CM053567.1 coordinate 123,310,293, forward strand.
CAGGCTCTTTGTCATCTAGTGAGTATTAGTAATAGTTATTTTGAGGGTTTATATGGAATCTAAAAATTGTATGCAATGAATATGTATTAAAAATTTCTTTTTAACATTTATTTCTTTTTTGAGAGACAGAGAGAGAGAGAGTGGGGGAGGGGCAGAGAGAGAAGGAGACACAGAATCCGAAGCAGGCTCCAGGCTCTGATCTGTCAGCACAGAGCCCGATGTGGGACTCAAACCCATGAACCATGAGATCATGACCTGAGCCGAAGTCGGATGCTTAACCAACTGAGCCACCCAGGCACCCCAAATATGTATTTTTTTTCATAAAAGAGAAAAGGACTACTTTTGATTACAGTGAGAGAGAGTTTACTTCAAAATGAAATGGTTACTAAGAATCAGTCAGTTTGGAATTGATGGCAAGGTACCTATTATAGTACAATGGTGGTTGGCTTGGGAGAGGAAGGCTTGCTGGGTATGAGTAACAGGTAACAATTACAGTGAGAGTAACAAGTGAAACTCGCCTGCCGATGTGGAGCATCACAGAAAGGAATACTGAACAGGCCTGATGATGAAAGAAGACAGAAGATGCCAGGCTGCATGGTCAGCAGAGAAAAACAAGTCTATTCTCCATCAAGGCAAATGGAGGACACCATGTAGCTTGGTTGACAAATAGTTACAATGGATAGATGGATGGTTGTCAAGGTCGTGCATTTAGGATCAGGTTGTCTGGACCACAAAGAAAGAACTAGGAAGGAAATCCTTCACTCTGTATTTTTGAAAAGAACCCTGAATTATGGAGAAATTATATGGGAAAATATTCATAACCCTATTAAAGGGTATATTATATGAAGGTGTGACTGCTGTGATCCATTTAGTCACTCAAAAAATATTTATTGAGTACCTACATTGTGCAAGCACTCATGATATACCAATCACAGATCAAGATGTGTTTTGTTTTGAATCTGGATAACTTTGCTGTCTGATCCCAAGGTGAATGATGTCCATGTTCACAACATGTTTGGAAGTTTATGAGGACAGTTGGAGTAGTCTTTGGGGCTTACCCAACTGGATGAGAAGCTAATGAGTTAGGATCACTAGCTGTGCCTAAGGCAATGTGGTTCTGCACATAAGCTGTGGGCTCTGGCATCAGACAACCAGGGTTCAAAATCTGGTTCCATTGACCCTATAATACTAGGTAAATTTCTTCATCTCTCTGAACCTCCATGTTCTCAACTGTAAAATGAAGATAATAATAGCATTTACCTGAGAGGATTTTTTTCTCTAATTAAGAATTAGTGAGATAATATATATGTGACCCTTGAACAATGAAGGGGTTAGGGGCACTTAAAAGAAGACTTGAGCTGCTCCATTTTGACCTCAAGCTTTTTAGTTGGGTTCTTCTTTCTAGTATGTCTCTTGGCCCAGGTAGAAGACCCTGAGGGCAAAGCATCCCCTGACGAGAACCAAAATGACTCCCTCAAGCAATAAAAATTGCCCTGAGCCAGCAAACCCCACCTGTGATTGATTCCAAGGCAATGATTAATTTGACCTTTGCTGCGCACCTGCACATATCCACCCACTTTTGCCCCACGTTTTCCTTATATAAACCTGAAAGTATTTTCAGCACTTTGGAGACTGTCTTTTTTTTTTTTTTTACACTTATTTATTTTTGAGAGACAGAGAGAGACAGATCACGAGCAGGGGAGGGGCAGAGAGAGAGGGACACACAGAGTCAGAAGCAGGCTCCAGGCTCTGAGCTGTCAGCACAGAGCCTGATGCAGTGCTCAAACCCACAAACTGTGAGATCATGACCTGAGCCGAAGTCAGACGCTCAACCAACCGAGCCACCCAGGTGCCCCTGGAGACTGTCTTTGAGATGCTGGTCTGCTGTCTTCCCAGTGTTGGCCTCACTGAAGTAAATTCCTTTCTTGTTTCACCACTCAGTTCTCTGCCTTTGGATTTTGTCAGCAGTGACAAACCTGGTCTGTTTGGGCCCCCCAGAGCCAGGATCTCTTGCAACCCTATGCACAGACCATACCCTGACCCCCAGCATAGTTGGAAATCCATGTAAAACTTTTGACTATCCCAAAACTTAACTACTAATGGCCAACTGTTGAGTGGGAGCCTTATCAATGACATAGTTGATTAACACATATTTGTATGTTATATATATTATATATTATAGTCATATAATAGCGTAAGCTAGAGAAAAGAAATTTTAAGAAAATCATAAGGAAAAGAAAATACATTTACAGTACTGTACTGTATTTATATTAAAAACAATCAACATGTAAGTGGACCTTCACAGTTCAAACCTGTGATGTTCAACTGTATAGGGAATGCCAGGGTGATGCCTGGCAATAGCAAACAACAGCACCCAGTAGATGTGAACTATTATTATTATTTCAACCTTGTGTAGCACTAGAAAAAAAAAGCAAGTTAAAATACAGCAAACCAGAACCAGGCCTGAGAAGAAGAAAATCAAAGATGCCAGGAAACAACTCATCTGACATGTCCTGGTTAAGAGAGAACTTTCATAGCTAAACCCTCCTGCAAAGATTCTTTAAGGGGGTGTTACTGTTTTGTACGTTTAGGCTTGGCCTCATCAAGGAGCGTGGTTTTGGAACCATATGTCTAGTGGAGAGTAGTCCTCTTAGGGATGACCTACATATAGAGAAGGGGGTAACTGTCAACGTCCTGGAGAAACTTAATAGGGGGTCCATGGTCAAGTACAGCTTCCTTGAGAAACACCCATTCTAACTCACTGACAAGTGCTGCTCTCTGTTCGAGGGGAAAGGAAGCTGCAGGCCATGTTAAAGCCCCATTGCCTTGGAGCTCTTATCAGTGTACAATGAAATTCATTTTCATTCATTCAACTTATGTTTATTGAATGCCTATTCAGTGTCAGGCAGGATGCTAGAGGCCTGAGGATACAGCACTAAGAGGGAAAAACTGATCCTGTCAGCCCCACCCTGCCCTCATGGACTTCAGGAGAGGGAGAGATAGGGAGAAAGAGACATTAGTCATATGATCACTGAAATAAATGTAAAAATATAGTAAGTGCTATTAAAGAAAGGTATATGTTGCTGTGATATCATGTAATAGAAAGATGTATCTATTTAATGAGACCATAAAGCTTCCTGGAGGAAATGATGCCAGGTGACAATGGGAAGGATCAGGGCTCCAGACAGTGAACACATTGTGCAAAGGTACTGTGGTAGAAGGAGGTATGACACCTTTGAGGAAAAACCATCCATGAGATGGAAGGAGCTAAGACATGCTAATAAGAACTAACATTTGTTAAGTAACTACTAAGTTCTAAGCACTTTACACTGGTTCTCACAACAATCCTAGGAGGTAGATACTATTTTTATTCCCATTTTGTACAGATGAAGAAACTGAAACACAGAGAAATTAAGTAATTTATTCAAGGTGATTCAGTTAGTAGGTGGTAGAGCAGAAATAATATTGGTTTGGAGAAGTAGGACAGGACCAAAACATGCAGACATTCATAAGCCATGTTAAAATTGTTGATTTTTATACTAAAGGAAACAGGAACTTACTGAAATGTTAATGAAGAAGGAAAGGTGTGTGTGTGTGTGTGTGTGTGTGTGTGTGTGTGTGTGTGAACAAACATATTTGCATTTCAAAACAGTTGCTTGAGCTGTAGCATGAGAACTAGTTGAAAGGACTGGAAAAGTGGATAGAGAAACCAGTTAGGAGGTGACCGCTGTTCTCTGGACCAGCAAGAGGCAACAGCAGCAGGACTGGGGAGTTGGGCCCAAAGGACAGAGTGGATGTGTTTGAGGTATATTTTGGAGAAAAAGTGGATGAGGAGTGAGGAGGGGACATGTCCAGGGTGATCCCCTAGCCGTCCAGCTGGTGTAATTGAATGGAGGATGGTGTCATGTCAGGACACAGAGAACACAGGAAGGGGAGCAAACCTGGGCATAGGAAAGAAGGTCACGATTTCAGGTATTTTGAGACACTCCAGTTGGCAATGTCAAGAAGGCAGCTGTATGTGTGGGTCTGGAGCTCAGATAGGTCTGTGCTAGAGACTAAATTAGGGACTCATCTGTGCGAGTGGTAACTGCAGACACGGAATGGATGAGTGAGAACTGAAGAGTTAAGGAATTGAAGAGTGAGAAGAGAGAGAGGATTGCTCAGTATGTGGTGAGGAAGCCCAAGTTTTTCTTGGCCTTGATGCAGCCCTTCATGTCTTTTTTTTTTAACCCCCTGATCCACACCCTCTCCTCTGTGAAAGGAAAACAAGTCCAACTGAAAGTCAGAAGGAGAAACTTATCAAGAAAATGATATAATGGCTTGAGTTAACCCTTGGACCGCCTTCACCTGTTTCCATTTATCAAGTTTGAAACATTCCTTCTACAAGGAAATAACTAACTGGAAAAATTCTTCCTTAATCCCTTCAGGATCTCCTTAATATTCAAAAAGCATTTCCTCTATGAAATATCAGACTAAGCACAGCCAGGAAGTAACTTGCCAAATAATGCTCCCAAAGGCTTGGAAGAATTGTTTCAGTTTCTAGATGAGTCTGTCTTACAGACATGGAATAACTTTAGCACTCTGAGAGGTTGACTCTTTATTTTAAAAACGTAATTCCCAGAGTTCTTATTTAATCCATAGCCTGCTAGGTATTGAGCATCCACCAAGGGAAGATACACATCTAGGTCTTACACTGTCTATTCATGCTATTGTTATTTTTAGTAGAGAATTTAAAAAAAACACTTCTTTTTAAATTATCTCTACACCCAACATGGGGCTCGAACTCACAACCCCAAGATCAAGAGTTACACACTCTACCGACTGAGCCAGCCAGGCACCCCCATTCTATTATTAAAATAGCTCTGGCACAGGGCTGCCTAGGTGGCTCAGTTAGTTACTCGCCAGACTTCAGCTCAGGTCATGATTTCATGGTTCATGGCTTTGAGCCCCACGTCAGGCTCTGTGCTGACAACTCGGAGCCTGGAGCCTGCTTCAGATTCTGTGTCTCCCCCCTCTCTGCCTCTCCCCCAATCACGCTCTGTCTCTCTCCCCCTCCCCCATTCATGCTCTGTCTCTCTCTCTCTCTCTCTCAAAAATAAATGAACATTAAAAAATTTTTTAAAAATTGCTCTGGCACAGATATATCTAACACAGTATACATGAAGTAAAAATCTGAACTTTAAAAGAAAGCATTACCTAACTCTTTTAGTTCGTAAGCCATTGAAGATGAACTTTATCACTGAAATTCAATAGTGAAGTTTCTTTCTCATTCTCATGGGGATTGTGAAGTATCTGAGCAACGCACTGTTGAATACTAGAGGCAGACAGGGGGAGCCATGCCAGTATTTTCTGGACCATTTAACTATCAGAATCTACAAAGTAAGTAGTTACAACTCCAGTTTTGTGACAGTCCAGGTTGCATGTGTTGAATGTATACAGAGTGAGTCATATCCAGCAGGAAACAGATGGTACAGTCAAATTAAAATAGGCCAAGAAGGTTGATTAAATGGACCATTTTCAAAAGTGCGGGAAGGGTAGAGGAAAGCAAGCAGGATAGGGCAGGATCCTGGGGCAATGATCCCTAGGCCCCAAGGGACGCAGGGAGGTATTGTTCACAAAACCCATAAAGAATAATTCAAAAAAGTTTTGTGGAGAGGATCACTTTGAGAGAAGCTATGATCTTCCAAGGGAAAGGTGTAACCAATTTTAAGTGACCCTGCAGGGAGGCAAGCAAGGGAGTAAATATTCTCCCTTGCCTCTCCTTCCTCCACAATTATTGGGCTCATCAGCTAAGCACTGACTAGTCCATTCAGGTAGACAGACAGCAGAGTGGAGAGGGCAGGGAGGATCTGGAGGGAGAAACAGAAGAGAGTGAGCACAAAAAGGAAGAGTGGCAAATGAACTCAAATCAGTATATAGAAGGTTCTAGAGAGTTGTGTGTGTGGCGGGGGTGGGAGGGTGATGGCAATGGTTTCATATAAGGAAGCTGGAGAGGCTGGCTCAAAAAGTTACACATAAGGGGTGCCTGGCTGGCTCAATCCGTAGAACATGTGACTCTTGATCTCAGGGTCTTGAGTTTGATGAGGGAGTATGGAGCAGGCTGAGGACAAAGTGCAAGGAGCATGCACGCACACACACACATACACACACATACACACACTCCAGGTGGGATGTGTGTGATATTCCTCAGGCACTCCTGGATGCCCAAGGATGAAGGAAAGGAAAGAAAACAAATGGCCAACTGATAGAGATCACAGTCATACAGGACATGGGTCTTCATCAGTTTACAAATATCTTAGTAAATTACAAGAAAAAGGCAATCTTATCAATAGCCTAATCTCCAGAAACCTGTAGACTCAGTTTCTTGGAGCCCCAACATCACCCCTCCATAGCAATGTGGGGAACAAAGGCAAGAGGGAAATGGCAGGTAAAATTAAATTTCCTTATAACCTGCAGCCCAACTGACAAATGCTTGAGGCAAATAGAGTATAACATTTCTCCAGGAACCCCTTGCAGTCATAATGTTAAAGCCTTACTAGAGGGGAAACAGCCTCAGGTATCTTAGGAGTCCTCTTTAGCATATGAAGTCCCTCTGGAGGCCTCCCTTTTGCCTTTACATCCCCAATCCATAGTATATAACCAGTCACTACTCACAACCCCAGTGCAGCTCTTCCTGCCCACGGGGTCCTGTCCACATGCTTTAATAAAATCACCTTTTTGCACAAAAGATGTCTTCAAGAATTCTTTGTTGGTCGTCAGCTCCAGACCCCCCACCATTACCCGAAAACCTTGTCAAGTTCAAGCTCCATGTTGGTCGTAGAGCCTACTTTAAAAAAAAGTTACACATTACTTTTATGACCCCATAAGTAATATGGAGATAGCAATTCTAAAACCAGTGGAAGTGATCATACTAAAGTCGAATTACTATCTTATAGAAATTTTATGGAAATTAGGCAGAACTGAGTTACTTGCAAGGTCTCTTTCAGACTTGTGTACTATAAGCCTACATTCTTGAATAGAAAGTCAAAGTTAATGTCTTGGCACAGGTACTGACAGAAAGACATGGGTTTTCTTTATTTTTAGTAAAATGGATAGTTGAAAAGCCATTACCTACTGAAAAATCTATATACACAAAAATATTTATCACAACAAAGAGCAAATGCTGGAGCAAACTTTATTCCTAACAGTTGGGGAAAAGTTAAGAAAATTATAGTATGTTTGTTCAATGCAATATTATATGGAAGCAAATAATTACAAAGAATTATGAAACACCATGGAAAATGCATATGAGGTGATGTCAGGTAAAAAAAAGCGGGATTTGAAATTTTATATATACTTTGGTCATAATGTTTTGAAAATATGTGAAAAAAGACTTGAATCTATTAAAAAACAAAATGCTACTGAGTACATTTGTAGATCTACCGGGTTTATTAAACGATTCATGAGCTGGACAGCATCCCATCTGGCAAGTTGAGGGGAGCTCCGCTGAGCTAAACAAGAGAAATGTTTTTAAAGGCAGAGAAGGGCACACACACACACACACACACACACAAAAGAATGGAATTTATTAGCAAGGAATGCAAGGTTGCCCTCTAAGGGGAGCGTAAGGGGTGTATCATTGCCCAGGAAATTCTATGCTGACTGGTTAATAAAGGTTACATTCCTGGGGGGTTGAGACTGCAGTTAGGTTAGTATTAAATCCTGGTTCACTGACTCGGGGCCTTAACCTAAGTGATGCCATTTTGGGCCTGTGGTTTTCTCTTTAACAAATGAAATGATCAGAAATCAAAGTAGTTTCATTAAGGTAGTAAACTGACGGATGGTTATTTTCTTCTTTTAATTTTTCAAGTTTTTAGTAATGTATGATCACATTTATTTACACATTTTAACATGTGTTAAATAACAAAAATTCAACCTACCAGATTATAAAGATCTAATTGGCTTTCTTAGTAGATTCATGAATCAGATAGCATCCCATCTACCAAGTAGAAGGGAGCTATAGGGGGCTATAGAAAATAAAGGGTTGTTAGAGGTAGAGAGGGAGTGGAAAAAAGGAAGTTTTTAGCAGAAAAAAATCTGTTGTTTTAGGCAAGGTGGCCCTCCTAAGGAGAGAGGAGAGGGGTTTGTCAGTAAATGTCCTAGCGCTCACCAGGAAATTCCCATGTTGACTGGCTGAAGGTTACATTTCCAAGGGGTTGAAACTGTAGTTAGGTTAGGTATTAGGTTTTGGTTTTCTAACTTGGGACCTGAACCTAAGTCATGCCACTGGGGACTATGGTTTTCTTTATAACACATGTCAAATAGTTACATATGCTTCATTTATTTGAATTATAATTTATATGTATTATTTTAAAATGTAATAAAAGTTGTACTTCATGGAGAGCTGAAATTTTTTTACATCTTGATCTGGATGGGGGTTACCTGACTGTATATATAATAAAAAAATCATTGAATTACATATTTACGATTAATGTAGTATATGCTCATTTATACATATATATGTATATATACACATACACACAAACATTATGCCTCAGTAAAAGAGTTTTTACAATTGTAAACCACAGCACATTATCTAAAGTACACTGGAGAAATGAAGTTGAGTGTAATCCTATATTTGCCTCTTACATTTTATCAACACAGTATAGCATGATATTCCTGATTTTTAATCCTAAAGACAAAAGGTTTATAGCATTCCTATTTATCAAAGCCTCTTTTTTAAAAAAAAACAAATTTATTTATTTATTTTGAGAAAAAAAGTTTATTTCTTTATTTTGAGAGAGAGAGAATGAGCAGTGGAAGGGCAGAGAGAATCCCAAGCAGGCTCCATGCTGTCAGCATGGAGCCCAATGCAAGACTCGATCCCAGGAACCGTAAGATCATGACCTGAGCCAAAATCAAGAGTTGGACGTTTAACCAACTAAGCCACCCAGGTGCCTCAGAACATGAGAGTTTTTGAAATATAATCCTGAGATTCAGATGGACTAGCTATTCTGAGCTTCTTTAAAAGGCTAGGTCTCAAGAATGTCAGTGTTCTTAATAAAAGTTGTCTTTCCATTTAAAGTTTCAGGCTTTTGATGTTCATTTAAAATTTTATATTCATTACTAGAGAATGTCTGATGCCTTAACTTATGGGTAGCAATTTCTTTCAAAGGCCACTTACCTGGAGATATTTCTGGGTGAAAGGTATGTCCTAATTCAAACAAAATGTAAATTTCAGGAATTGTTTTCATGTACAGCATAACTGCTTTTTTTTAAAGATTTTTTATGATTTTTAAGAAATCTCTACACCCAGCGTGGGGCTCGAACTCACAGTGTACCTTTGGCCTGGTTTCCAGTGTAGGTATAAGACGTTTTTTACCATGAGCTTATAAAGTAAATCATTTACTTTCCCATATTTCTCATTCTTCATGATTATCACACAAATGTTTGAAAATATTAATTAATGTGGGGCACCTGGTTGGCTCAGTTGGTTAAGCATCTGACTTTGGCTCAGGTCATGATCTCATGGTTCATGAGTTCAAGACCTGCGTAGGGCTCTCTGCGGTCAATGGAGAGCCCACTTCAGATGCTCTGTCTCCTTCTCTCTCTGCCCCTCCCTCCCCACGTCCCTCCCCCAGCCCTACTCTCTTTCAAAAAGAAATAAGCATTAAAAAAAGAAAACATCAATTAATATTATCTGAAGACTCTAAATGGAAAAAAAAAAAAAAAGAAGACTCTAAATGGGTCAAGGCCAATTTTTTCCTCTGATTGCTTTTTCCCCCAGCTTTATTTAGATATTATTGACATATAACCTATGTAAATTTAAGGTGTATAATGTGATGCTGTGCAAAATAAGGTTACATAAAACTTTCATACCTTCATGTAATTACCTTTTGTATGGTGTGTGGTCCCTAATTTCTTTTTGAATCAAAGTCATTACTTAATATGACCTATTTGATTATATAATTTAAAATATCTTTTCAACATATGCATAGTGAAAATATAATTTGATATCTATCATTTTAATTAAAGTCATATATTTTCAGAGAATTAGCAATGAAAAATTCAGTTGATCTATTCCCTAATGGACAGTCTGTCATTTGGCATTTGAGAACAGAGTACAGTGTTCCCCAAAAAGAACTTTCATGTTCAGAAGAAGGAAGTTCCTCTCACTGCTGTCTTGCTACCTCCTAAAGTCGTGCACCTCAAAATTTAGCTTTCACAATTAATTAGTACCTGGGGTTGTTTGTGAAGGGTAACAATATGCCACCCCAAAATATGTCTGGAGTTTGGGACAGGTCACCACAAAATATGCCACTTTAGCATGTTGATTCTTTTGGGCTGTGAGTACTTGAAAACAGCAAATACAGGGAAATGTACAGAAAGACTTGTTCTCCACTCCCCTTATCTGCCTAAAGACAGAGCCTCCAAAAGGGGCACAGGTTGTTATAAATCTTCCTGGAAGTTTCATCACCCAGGGAGGATTGACTCTGCTCACAGGAGAGGATAGATTAAAGTTGATACCACACCCAGACATACTTTGTCATAAACTACCCTACCTTCCATCTTCTAAAGGCCCATTAATCTTTGCTGAGAATAATTTATTCTCTCCTCTAAAGTCTGCATTTCCCTTCCCCTTTCCCTATTAAGATGGTATGTAAGTCTAAATTCTAAAGCTACCTCTGTGAGTTATTCCTTTTTCCCTGGAATCCCCCAAGTGTATACGTGAGATATGCATGTTAACAAACTCCTGTTTGGTTTTCTCTTGTCAATCCATCTTTTATTACAGTGACCTCAGCTAAGAACTCAGAAGTATGGGCAAATTCATTTTCCTCCCCTATACTTGTTACAATGCAGATTCCTGGGCCCAACCCCCAAAGAGTCTCATTTAGCAAGTCTGGTTGGGACCCAGGAATATGCATTCTTAAAACATCCTGAGAGATTCTGATGCTGGTGGTCTTTAGACTACCCTTTTCCAAACACAGCCTTTAGTTCTTACAGGAGAGCTTGCATCCTTAATTAATCAGTCACCACCTAGGATGATAAGCAAAAATTACCCAAAGACACACAAACATGCACACATACTTGAGCAAAGGTTACACTGATAAAGTCCTAAGATTGGGGTTGACTAGAATGTGGGACATATGTAGGATAATCCCATGCTTCTGAGAACAGTTCTAACCAAATGCACAGCCATGTATTTGGGCTAAAAGATCACCTTGTCCGTCAGTATAGCACTGGAGCAGGAGGAAGATAGGATTCTTCATCTGCAAATGTTTCATTATACAAGAAGCAAAGGTTTCGTGAAATTATAAAAAAAAGATTCTTAAAAGATTCCAAGATTCTTAGAATTCACTTATTTTTTAAATGTTTATTTATTTTTGAGAGTAAGTGCATGTATTGGGGAGAGTTAGAGAGGGGGGGGACAGAGGATCCTAAGTGAGGTCTGTGCTGAGGTCTGTGCTGACAGCAGAGAGCCAGATATGGGGCTCTAACTCACAAATCGTGAGATCATGACCTGAGCTGAAGCTGGACGCTCAACCGACCGGGCCACTCAGGTGCCTCTAATATTTTTAGAATTCTTAAAAAAAGATTCTAAAACTTAATGTTCTCTGGGTGGCAGGAGACCTTTGTAAAGCCAGGTATTTGAATTCCTGACCCCACTGTCTACTGTTCTACAAATTCTCCACCCAATGACATTTAGGCTCTACAGGAACACCCTGGGGAATGGGAAGCTCAAGGAAGTCCTGAGACCCTGATCATTAGAATTCTTTACTGCAGAAGAACTTTAGTCTGAATTTATTGGCCTGATTTTTGCCCTCGTTCCCACCCACTTCAAGTATTTGAAGACAGTTTTGTTTTCTACTCCAAATCTTCCTTTCCCAAGATAACTTCAGGCCCCTTCAATTGTCATTTATTTTCCATGTTCTCAACCCTTCACACCTGGTGGCCAGCCTTTGACTAATTTACCAATGTCCTTCTCTATATGTGTCATATAATGGAAGATAAGGCAAAAAGATCGATAAGCAGAAGACTTAAATGTAGTTACTGATTTGCTGCAGTTTTCTTAGTGAAAGTAAAGAGAAAGGAACAAGTTTCCCCTGATTAGTGTAATTGTCATCATTTATTATTCATCCATTCATTCAATACTTGTATGTCAAGTACCTACTCTGTGCAAAAGCACTGGGCTGGGTGTTGGAGTTTACAAAAAAAAAAGACAATAAGAACTCCACTTGGGAAAGTAGGTAAGAAACAATTATAACAGAATAAAGGGGGCTGGAATAAGGGTAAGCATAGAAACTAAAAGAGATCCTCTTAATCTGGAATATTAGGAAGTGTGGGAGTCAGGGAAGTTTTCCGGGAAAGAGGACATCTAGAACACCCTCATCTAAATTGGGTGAGCACTTATTTCATGCTCAGAACTATATAAAGTCTGCTCTGATAGAGGGATTGAAATCACACCCATGCAAATGAAATACAGAAGTCTGAACAGGCCTTACCCATGTTGTGAAATCATATTTATCATATTTAGCATTGGCAGAGAGTGCTAGGGAAAGCCCAAGACTCAAAGTTGTTCACTCACAATGTCAAGTGGTGGAGGCCAATATAAAAGCTTGCTGTAAGCGAGAGAAAGCCAATTCAATTTAGTTTAAATTAGAAAGAGGATTAATTGACCCAGTACCTGGAAGTTCAAGGCAATGTAAACTTCAGGCAAGGCTTGATCAGGCACTCAAATGATATCCCCAGCATACTGTCTTTCTCATCAATCTTTAGGTTCCATTTTCTTTTTTTTTTCTTTTTTAAAGTTTATTTATTTTGAGAGAGAGAGAGAGGTGGAGGGGCAAAGAGAGAGGAGAGAGAGAATCCCAAGCAGGCTCCATGCTGACAGCAAGGGAGCCCGACACAGAGCTCAATCTCACTAATTGTGAGATCATGACCTGAGTCGAAATCAAGAGATGCTTAACCGACTGAGCCACCCAGGCATCCCTGGCTCCATTTTCTTCTTTGGTGGCTTCATTCTCAGGCAGCTAGCTCTGTGTTGACTTCAAGCTGCATGATTGCGGTTAAACAATCCCAGAAGAAAGAATTTACCATAGTGCTAGGGTTGACTCCCCGTCTCAGCTTCTGTTGTATGCATACCTCTGGGCTAATCATTGTGGCCAGGAGAATTTGTTACACTTTGAAGGCTGGCCTGGATAACATTCTCACTTCTGGAACTGTGGATTTGATTTAACTCTATCTGAACTACATAATGTAACACTTGGAGGGAAGTAGTTTCTTCAGGGAAGCAAAGGATTAAGATGCTTTTTAGCAGAAGTAGGACTAGACACTGGCCATGCAAAAGCAAAGACTCAAAAAACCAGTTGTCCAAATCATGGAGATTAAGAGAAAACACATTCACATTTTTGGTATACAGTCACTTGAGCTGTTCAATTCAAGGTTTACTGAGTGTCGAGCACTAGGTGCTACAAAAGATGCTAAAATAAGCCAGATATAACCCTTACCCTTTAAGAGAAATTGCCTAGAACTTAGCTTTCAAGCTTTAGTATGCGTAAGATCCCTGGGGGAACTTGTTTAAAATGCAATTCTGGGCCCTCTTCCAGACTTATTAAATGAATATTTGGTACTGGGGTCTGAGAATCACCATTGTTTTAAAGTAGGTGATTTCTAATACAGGTGTTCCCTGTATTATGTTAGCATAGTACCGATTCAGCTGCAGGAAAGGTATAAAGAAGGCTAGATTTGTCTTTTCCTAGCACATCTCACACATCAGGAGGAAATTTATTTCCTCCGCTAAGGTTTCACTTTTCCTTCTCCCCAAACTTCCTGCCTTCCAACTACCCCCACATACACACCTCTAGGCTCTCAAAGCCCACAGTATACTCTGATTTCCTTTGACACCATAACTCAAATGTGTTCCCCCTTCTTCTCTATGTAGCTAAACCAGTCTTCCAGCATCTCCTTTACATACCTACCCAAGTTTGTTTGCTTATATCAGCTTACCTGACAATCCACCAAAGAAACTGACCTGATAAATTAATAGGAAGATGATATGCACTTTTTTAAAATATTTTTTTTCTTGAAGTAATTCTGTATCCAGTGGGGGGTTAGAACTCACAGCCCTGAGATCAAGAGACGCACGCTTCACTGACCGAGCCAACCAGGTGCCCCAGAGGATTTACACTCTTTATAAAGATATATGGAGGTATCTGTGGTCCAGAGTGGTAATCAAATGCCTGTTCCTGTAATTTCCATGAGAAGGTTGGTGGGGTAGGAGACATTTTTGAGAATGGAATCATGTCTGACATCATCTCTCAAATGATGCCCTGAAGATTTCCACTCATGGATGACATTTGGTACAGTTCCAATACTTTTGCCTGAAGGAGGCAGGATGACTAAGTAAAATAACATCCACCAAGAATCTCAAAAACCCCAATGATTACAGCCTTATTTTGGTAACATGATCTCAAATGTGCCAGTATGTGCTCTTAACCCCTTTCCCTTCCCACAAGCTTTCTTGGAGAACAATGATACAATGGGGTTAAAAATGAAGTAATTAAATGCAGTGAGGTATCCTGAATTGGATCCTAGAATAGAAAAAGGATATTAATGGAAAAACTAATAAAATCCAAATGGAGCCTGTAGTTAATAGTATTGTTGCCAATGTTAATTTCTTAGCTTTGGGAAATGTACCATGGTTATAAAAGTAACATTAGGGAAAGCTGGGTGAAGTGTATATAGCAACCATCTGTACTATATCTTTGTATCTTTCTGTAGACCTAAAATTATCCCATAATAAAACATTTATTTTTCAGAAAGGTGAAGAAAGAAGAGAATCTAAGCCATAATTAGCGTGTATTCAAAGAATGACTATGTTCCAACAATACCCTTGGTATAAAATCTTTCTCCAACTCACTCACAGAAAGGTGAACTGGCATTTCAGTGTTTTAGCAACATTTCATCATACATGATTATTAAAAACATAGCACAAAAAAGTAATCTGAAAAAAAGTCAGAAAAGAAATCATTAACAACACTTTAGAGAAAATATATTTATATTAATTTAGATTACAGATATGAGGGGAAAAATTAACCCCAAGTATTGTTTTTATAAAAGCTTGACTATTTAATCAAACAATCAGGTCTGGGAAAAGGCAGGGCAACATATGTTTTTGACTTTATGTACTTTTGTATTGCATGACTTTTTAAAAAATAATGAGAATGCATTATCTTTACAATTTTTAAAGCATATATATATATATATATATTTAAGTTTATTTATTTATTTTGAGAGAGAGGAAGAGAGCATGAGTGTGGGAAGGGAAAAGAGAGGGAGAGAGAGAGAGAATCCCAAGCAGTCTCCGTGCTGTCAGCACAGAGTCCGATGCAGGGGCTCAAACCCATGAAACATGAGATCATGACCTGGGCTGAAACCAAGAGTTGGACGCCTAACTGACTGAGTGACCCAGGCGCCCCTATATATATTTTAAAATTATTTATTTATTTATTTGTAAATGTTTATTTCTTTTGAGAAAGAGACCACACGCATGTGCGGGAGCAGGAAAGGGACAAAGAGAAAGGGAAGAGATAGAATCCCAACCAGGCTCCACACTATCAGCACAGAGACCAATGCAGGTACTCAAAACCCACAAACCATGAAATCATGACCTGAACTGAAACCAGGAGTCAAACACCCAACTGAGTGAGCCACCTAGGCAGCCCAAGATTTTACTTTTAAGTAATCTCTACACCCAACGTGGGGCTTGAACCTACAATCCTGAGATGAAGAGTCATGTGTTCCACTGACTGAGAGAGTTAGGTGCCCCAACAGATATATATTTTTTTAAGTAGCAATTTATATACTATGAGGAAGAAATGGCTATGTTTGAAATGGAACACCAGAAACACTGAAATTATAAAATAAAAGAAATGCAGTAATCAAAAAGAAAGAAAAAGAAGGAAGTAAAATGGAAGGGAATATGTACCGATGTTCATAAAGCTATATATGATGGTAAGATAAAATTTTTAACTTCTGTATTCTATATTCTTTTTAGTCAACATGCAGCTCTTCTTTAATGGGAACATTAAAAATAAAAAATTATAACCTTTACATATATGTATTTATCAATTTTTTTTGTGCAAGTATTATGACATATGTCCCTATGTGGGTCCTTAGACTTGAGGAAATGGCAAATTTCAGAACATGTATTATAAACTATCTTCAGAAAAAATCCTATATTAAAAAAATAGACTGTAAGAACTTGGCCACTGACTCACTGGTTTAGTTTCCTTTTCAAAGTTATTTAGAAAAAATATCTAGCTGTGTACGAGGGCTGCTGTCCAAAATACTAGAGATAATGGCCAGGTAGATGGTATTTGAAAATTCCTGTTAAGTGTCTTAACAGGACACTTATTAAGACTTAATAAGTATTTTCTAAAGAAGAACTTCAAACCTCTGGCTTCTCGCCTTGTGGTTTCTTTTCTCATCTCTACTTGAATATCTCTGAGACACCACAAAAATAAACAAACCCGAAATCAAATCCAACATCTTAATGCCTTGGAGTTCACAGACTTCTCCTCCTATCCACCTTTCCCAGAATTGAAAGCAGGGTTTGATTCTTTCCAGAAAAAAAAAAAAAGGTAAAATCTGGAGAGTTCACTCAGCCTCGGAGGGTACTTAGGCCGGGGATGGGGGTAGGGGCAGCATGTCAGATTCTCAGAGCTAAGTGGAATATCAACAGCCAGACAGGAGAAGGAGGAAGTTCTCAAGAAAAGCAGTGTGACAGCAATAGCCCTTAGAGCAGAGAGATTAGCAGCAAGAGTAAGTGTAAACTCAGGGAAGAGAGAGAGATGTTTAAAAGGGATTTGTAAGAAAGTTTGCCCCAGTGATGTGCGGTAATGTGCTGTATGCCCTAATCCCACCTCCAGTACAGCACTCCACTCTATTCTCAAAGCCTCTAAAAATGCAGTCTTAAGACAGACTCCCTAGGTTTGAAACCTGACTCCACTGACTGGCTGTACGCCATTTGGCAAGTCAGTGCACTTCTCTATTCACTGATTTCTTCATCTGTAAAATGGCATATGGTCATGCCTACTTTATGGGGGTTGTGTGAAAAAATTGACTTAATCTTGAATTAATCCTATTCCATAACTGAAATAATGTTTAGATGGCTGTAATAGCTACCATTTGTTCTTCCTTTCCTCAGAATATTCCAGCATTAATGTTCTTCAAAAAGGTGCCAGAGAGTCTCTACAATACAGATCTGTATGCATTAACCCCCAGCTTAAACCCCTTTGACTATTGTCAATAATCACTCATTGTTTCCAACTCAACTTCTTTTTTTTTGAGGTTCTAATATTTTATTGAAGTTATGTTAATTTGTTATGTTACTTATAGCATTTTAAAGGAGGATCTTATTCCATACAAAATGGAAGACTCCAAAATTATCCATTAAACTGTTAAAAAATAAACTGAGTGGCAAGAATATAACAGAAGTCCAATTTAGATTCTGAATGATGTCACCATGTGATTACAGTCACAGAGATTCTGCTTGCAGCTAGAACTCTTCGAAGCTGTTTCATCTGGTGCAAGTGCAAAAAAAAACACAACATGAAAGGAGATAAAGTCCTGAAACACTGGCTTCATCACATCCACCTTCTCTATCCTAAAACGGCACACGCGTGTGTGCCCACACACACACACACACAACAACAACAACAACAAAAAACCCAGCTACCATGCACTGCAGACTATTTTTTGTGTAAAAGAGGTGATGGACTGGGGTGGACACAGGTCATGAAAATCTGTCTAAAGTCTCTTTCAGATGAATTTGTACACACCATCAAACAACAAGCCTCTCCTTCATAAGGTAGGAAACTAAGCTTCACTTCTCAGGAAGTCACAATTTCATTCATTTACTTAATGACAATTTGTAAATTATCAACTTCCACTGGCAGCCATTTCTAGGTAAAAAAGAAATCTGACATCTCTAGAGGCCACCAAGTTCCCTCAAGTCTACAGCTGAAAGGGTCTTGTTTGGAATTTGTTTCTTCTTTATCTCTGAAAGAGTAACATCTTAGAGTGGAATCATCTTTAATCTGGAGGTCCAACATGATATTTAGCATTATTGCATCCCAGAAAAACATTAAAAGGCACACTAAATTCTGAAGGTAGCTATGCTGTAAAATAGTTTAAAATGAAATGATGGTACAGCATTCAGTTATGCTTGCCTTCCAGTCATAGACCAAGCTTGTGGCCACCAGCAGTGACATTCTTGCCATCCAGCGGAACTGACAGCATCACTCTGACACCATCACTCTGACACCATCAGTCTGACAGCTGGCTTTAGGGTCTGAATATGTCCTAAACCTATCAGGCTGGAGCTGTTCACTTTGGTGGAGAAACAGGCGTCAGGGTCGATCTGATACTTGACTGCTATTGCAAAGCCAGTGTTACTAGTTCCTGCTGTCGTGGCAAGATTAACATTGGTCTCCAATTTCTTGTTCACCTTCTGATAAAAGGAGCCACTACCCTCTGTCCTGTCATTTACATTAGTGTGAAGCTGCAATTCATGAGGCTTGTAGCCAACCACAGAGTTACTCTGCGTCTTTCCAGACTTTGTGGTCTCAGAATTCATCTGGGAGCCAGCCAACCAGCCGTTTTGACAGGGCACCTGAGCACCCCGAGGCTGAAGGCCACGCCATGTGGAAATCCAGATCTAGGTTGATGCCTCCTGCTTATGCCCTGTCTTGATTTTAGCCTCTTCCCCCGCCCCCTCCCCGCCCCGTGCTTAGTGAGAGGATGAATCAAAGGTCAGCTTCAGTCTGCATGCAAGCTGATCTTCCACAAATATCTCCGTGCCTAGAGTGTTGTCAGTGTTGTATTTCTCCGAAGACGTCAGACCATGCTCGGGGCATCTGTACTGGGTTTCTAGGCTGATGCTCACTTTAGTGGTTGGTCTCAGTGTTGGCTGAACCTAAGCTTGTACATGCAGTCCATTTTCAGATTTTGTTTTCAAATCAGGTTTTATTAAGCCAAATCCATAGCCCTTGGTGAAGACACCTCTGGCAGATTTGCCAAGATGAGCACCCGTGGGAGGCACAGCCATCTCCGGCTTAGGGGCCGTGGCGTCAGGCTGGGCGGTGGCTACCTCCAGGGCCACAGCGCAAACCCTAACTCGACTTCTGATCCTTAAGTACTGCTTTCCACCCACCTGCACCATCGTCACCCACACGCCTGGCCCTGGCATGACTCCAGGCCTCTCCTTGTGTTCTCTCCTTTCTCTGGATTGATCTCCTTATTATTTTTAACTAATGAGTTGCTATTTAGCCTTCAAGACACTAATAAAAAATTTTCTCTTCTGTGAAGTCTTTCTCAACAACCCCAGACAAAGATTAGTCACTTCTGCTTCTTTGTTTACATTTCACTTGATACAAAGTCCTGCCTTTGTACCTAACAGGTTGTGCTGGAATTATGTGTTTATGGATCTTTCCCTCTCAGGAAACCGTGATCTTCTCAATGACAAGGACTACTTCTAATTCCTTGTTTGCTGGAAACCCTGGCCACATTCCTAGCACATCAAAGATGTTTAACAACAGGGTGAAGAGTGGATGAATTAATAAACACCTCAGGTGACAACTGCATTGGTAAAGACAGTAAAAGGGTGGCAAGTAGGATACGGGCTCCACCATGTAGCCATGTGACTTTGGGCAAATTTCTTACTTTCTGTGCCTTGGTTTCATCATCTGTAAAATGGTGACGACAATACCTTTCTAGTTGTGTGAATTAAACAATAAATATAAAGTTCTTAGAAGAATGCACATGCCATTCAATGTGTATTAGATATTGTAGTCATATTGTTTATGGAGAATCACTGTAAACTCCATGAGAAGAAGGGATTATGTTTTAAGTCCTAACTGCCACAGTGGTTCATATAGAATAAGCCCTCAATAAAGATTTCTTGAATAAATATCAAAATAATAAAGAAGAGAATCAGTCTCACAGAGCCCTCTTCAGATCCTCTGTCTCCCTCTCTCTGCTCCTCCCACTCTCTCAAAAATAAATAAACATTTAAAAAAAAATAATAAGGGCTGCCTGGGTGGCTCAGGTGCTCAAGCACCCAACTCTTGGTTTTGGCTTAGATCATGAACTCATGGTGTCATGAGTTCAAGCCCTACATCGGGCTTTGGGCTCCATACTGACAATGCAGAGCCTGCTTGGGATTCTCTGTCTCTCTCTCTCTCTCTCTCTCTGCCTCTCCCTTACTTGCACTGTCTCTGTCTTTCTCAGAATAAATGAATAAACTTGATGTTGATAATAATAATGAAGAGAACAAAAAGAGAAGAGAGTGCAAAAAAAAAAAAAAACCCTACAAAGAGTAAATAGGGATTCATTTGGCACAAAGTACAAAGATATTGCTGTCACTTCAGGTCCTCCCTCCTGGGCTGTGTGACAAACTGCACCTGGAGTTTCTGAATCTTTCATTTCACCCTCATAAGAATTTTGACTTTGCCCACCTCAATCACAGTGTTCGCTTTAAAGACAGTGAGGGGGAAAAGGTTTGTCATATACAAGGAGTGATTTAATAATACATTAAGAGCTAGGAAAGCCTGTTCTTTCTTTTGTAGCCCATGGACTCATGACCTGCTGCTGAAACCACCTTTTCTGGTCCCCGGCTTGATCTGTAAAAATCAAACCTTAAATACTTGCATGCTTACTTGCAATCAGACTAGATGATGGTGGCTTCAACAATTGTTTGTCATCTGCTTTGCAAGGACAGAGTCAAAATGAGACTTGTAAGGGGGATGTCTTAGTTCAGGCCGCTATAATAAATTACCATAGACTGGGCCATGCATCAACAATAAAGATACATTTCTCACAGTTTTGGAGGCTGAATATATGAGATCAGGGTGCCAGCAGGGTTGGGTTCTGGTGAACCCTCTTCCAGGCTACAGGGTCCTCTTCCAGTCCTCTTCCAGGCTACAGATTGCTGACTTTTTGTAACCTTACATGGAAGAAAAAGAGAGACAGCTCTTCTGGTCTCTTCTTATGTGGGCATTAATCCTATCATGAAGGTTCCACCCTCATGACTTAATTACCTCCCAAAGGCCCCAACTCCAGATACCATCACACTGTGATTAGAGTTTCCGCATATGATTTAGGGGAGTGGAGACACAAACACTCTTTTTATTTATTTATTTATTTATTTATTTATTTATGAGAGATAGTACAAGCAGGGGAGAGGGGCAGAGGTAGAGAGAGAGAATCCCAAGCAGCTCCGCTATCAGTGCAGAGCTCGAGGCAGGGGTCAATCCTGAGACCTTGGGATCATGACCTGAGGTGGAAACCAAGAGTTGGATGCTCAACTGAGCCACCCAGGTGCCCTGGAGACACAAACATTCAGCAAGTGATCTGTTTCTTTATGTAAGGGTGGCAAAATATTATGTCTTCCCATCTTAGGTTTTTAGCTGGGCTTTTTAACAAAAAGACAGATTAATGAGAGAAAAGCAAACAATTTAATATGTGCAGTACACATCACATGGCAGAAACTTGAAGAGTAACTCATATTAGTGGCTTAGAACTCTGGCTTGTGTACCATCTTCAACAAAGAACAATAAACTTATAGAGAAACAACAGGACAAAGGAAAGTGGTTCCAGGCTTCCAAGGTGGCAAGCTGAGGGAAGGTAAATATGTGGGAGGAAGCTAATGGAATAAGGTTTGTTTGTAAATCTCTTTTTTATTGCTCTTGAGCTGATACATCTGTTTTCAGAAAAAGGAAAATTTATATCCTGCCTATAGGCAGAAAGAGGGCAAGTAGAGAAGAGGGTTTGCTGCTTCTTCATTGCCTTAAGCTTGAAACAATTTTTATGTCAAAGAGGAATATTTGGGGGGACATATTCTAGTCTCCTCCATTTACTATCCAAAAAAACCCCAAGGAAAGAGAAAATTGAATCAGAAGCATTATGACATGGCAACCCACTAGTTTGAACTCCAAACTAGAGAAAAAGAAAGCAAAGAGAGAAGCTATGTAACCGTATGATAAACTCCATGAAGAAATTATTGAAGTATAATTTTCCAAAAGTTAAAAATATGGTTATCTAACAAATATATAATGAATACATACCAAAGATTTTATTCAACTAATTATCAGAGACCCAGCAAGATGTTAAAGTTGGTTCCAATTTAAAAAAGGAATGTTAGAGTAAGATTGCTAGGTTAGATACAAAACTGGTTCATGTTCTTCAAGGCAATTAATTGTAACCTTTGTGGTTATCTTTTCTACTGGACAGAAATTATTTGCATCTTTATAGGGGGAAAAAACATGTAACTTCACTAAGACTGGAACCTTTAATCAGAAATGAACAGTGATTTGAACAAAGTGTATTCCCCCTATATTATTAAATAATCCTTGGGTGAGCCTGATAAACAATGGCCTCCCATGACATTGAAAGGAACTGCCACCCTTGTTTTTGCTTTATTTCCAAGTAGGTTTCATACCCAATATGGAGCCTGAACTCATGACCCTGAGATTGAGAGTCCCATACACCACTGACTGAGTCAGCCAGGCACCCCAATAATGTTTCTTAAGAGGAAATATTTTGTTTTATTTTCTTCACCACTGCATTACTAGCACCCAGAACAGTACTTGCAACTAGTAGGCTCTTAAGGAATTGTTGTTGAATGAGTGAATGGTTATTTTTTAAGAAAGATTTTTGTTAATTAGTTGTTTATAACTGGAATGCATTTCCCTTCAAAGTGATATTAGAAATTATGGTAGGTAGTTCTATGGTCAGACATATCTTTCCAACCTGCAGTGTAACCATGAAGGCCTGGCAAACAAGGGCAGGGATGTTTTTATAAGGAATGCATTCATCTATTCAAAATAGAGAGCCAGGGCCACATCTTCTCTTCGCCTCCACACTTACATCCCTTTGTTTCCATTTACCGTCCCCACCTCAGGACTTGTTTTCCCTCAAGGTCTCTATTGCTGGGCAGTGGTATTAGGAATTCCTAGCAGCAGTGCTGGATGCTTTGAGTACAGCCTGGAGCAGGCTGTAGTTAAAGAAAAGAAGAAGCAGGGAGTTGATCGTCTCAGGTTGGAGATGAAGTGCTCTGGGGTTTGGAATTATGGCAGTATAATCCCCAGGATTGCTCTCAGTCTGAGGTTTTACCACCTTTCTTTTCTTCTATAACTTCCAGGATGGACTTGCCTACTTCCCTTTTCTAGTCACCACCTTGTGTTCTGACTAGAGTCTCTCTCCTCTGTAAGCCACTGGAGGACAGAATGAAGTCTTACAGCTTTGCCTGTCCCTGACACATACAGTCTATGGAGGACTTTTAAAAAGGTGCATGTGCAGATTGAGTGTAACCATTCTGTGGATTTGTTGCAGTGATTGGAATAGCCAGATCTTTTCTACCCAAAGTATTTCATCCGAAGGACAGTTTATTGATTTGTATTAAATTCACCTGCATGTAACAGAAAACGTGAAATGATAGTGTCTTATTCAGGAGACAAGTTCATTTCTCTTGTGCATCAAAGAAGTCTGGAGGTAGGCAGGGCCTGTGTGGAGGCTCCACAGTCATGAGAGAGCCAGGCCCTTTCTATCCTTTCTGCCTCACCATCCTAGCACATGAATACCAACCTTAAAATCAGCTAGGCATCCAAGTGGTAGAGAATACCTAATCATAGATTTTCCTGGGATTACCCAAAGGGTGGAAGGTAGTAAGTAAACAGCTGTAGGGCTAGGGGTATCCTACTCTATATAGGAATTTTACCCTTTTTTTTTTCAAACCCTCCAAGACTGGCTACTGAAGACCAATCTGAGCCACCAGGCAAGCAAAAGGTCAAGCGAATATTGGATGTGAGCTGGAGAAGGAAGGGGGAAGAAAGGAAGCAAAATTCTAAGAAGCAGCAGAAATAACCCAAAACATCAGAGACACTGTTTTTGGAGGCTACATGGGTGTAAGAACTGTACATAAATTTGCTATTTGCCTCTTTAGTACTGTATCAGTTAGAATCTCAACAGAAAACTGGGTTTCACTCAAGTTTGATCATTTGAGAAAAGAATTTTTTTTTGCAAGTGGACTGTCCACAAAGTTGTAGGGTGTAGCATAACCACAAGAGAATGACATAACCTGGGGTCAGTAGCAGCAGGGGGATTAACACCCCTAGGCCTGAAGGGATGAGGGGAGGGAGTGGTTATTGAGAGGAATGCAAGGGTCACCTTGAAAAGAACTCTGACATTTGGGCAAGAGACGCAGTCTGAGGAAGGGAACAAAGAGAGTTAATGCTCCTGTTCTCTTCCTTCCTATGAAGCTAGAGGGCCACAACCTTTGGTGTGGTTCATACAGGTGAGCCTCCTGGGACAGGGAAGGGTGAAGAGTAGACTTGGAGGGACAAACAGAAGATAAAAAAGCAAGAACATTAAAATTAAACTGCAAATAAATGAGTAGAATAAAATCCCTTTCATTGGCACCCCCCCTTTTTTTTTGGAGACGCCACTCTGGGCATGGAGCCAATGCAGGGCTCGAACTCATGACCTTGAGAACAAGGCCTGAGCTGAGATCAAGAGCTGGACTTTTAATCAACTGAGCCACCAAGGCACCCCCATTGGCACTCTTTTTACATTCGTTCTGTCATTAACTGTGGTAGCCAGCCTCCAAAGTACCCACAGTGGTTCTTGCCTCTTGATATTCCTGTTGCAGAAATGATGGAGGGTGGCTCCTAAGGCTGGTTCACATCGAGATTTCTGCCTTCTGCCTTGGATCACTTATTCTGGAGGATACTAGCTGTCAGGTCATGAGGATACTCACACGATGCATTTGGTGTGGAGCTGAAGCTTCCTATAGCAACCACTTACCAGCAATGAGAGAAAACCATCTTAGAAGAGGGACTCCAGCCCCAGTCAAGCCTTCATATGACTGCAACCCTGGCCGACATCTTGACTGCACCCTCATGAGAGACCTCAAACAGAACTGCCCAGCTAAGCTGCTCCCAAATTCCTGACTCTCAGAATTATGGGAACTAATAAATGTTTGGTGTTCTTCACACAACAGGGTTTTGGAGTAATTTGCTATGTAACAATAGATAACTAATTGTGATTGTTATTTTAGGTGTCAATTTGACTGGGCCATGGGATGCCCAGATAGCTGGTGAAATATTACTTCTGGGTGTTTGTGCGAGGGTGTTTCTCAAAGAGATTAGCCTTTGAATTGGTGACTCTTGCCACTGTGGGTGGGCATCATCCAATCTATTGAGGCCTGAATAGAACAAAATGGCAGAGGAAGGCTTCGCTACTTGAGCTGAGACAACAACCCTCTTCTGCCCTCAGCACTCCTGGTTCTCAGGCTCTCAGACCTGGGCAGGAATCTACGCCATTGCCTCTCTGGCTCTCAGGCCTTCGAACTATATCCCTGGGTTCCCCCAAGGGTCCAGCTTGCAGCAGGCAGATTTGTGAGACTTCTCAGTCTCCAATTACATGAGCCAATGCCTTATAATAAATCTCTTTATACATATATAAAGGGTTTCTCTAGAGAACCCTGACTAAGACAGTAATGTATCAGCACAATCAGTTAACCCTCACTAACCTCTGTGCATTATTCATTATATCTTCATTGAAATCTTACAGATAAAAGCTATTTATGTTCTGCCCCAAAGTCGCTAGGACATGTGCCATTATTGCAAGCTTTCCTACAGCATATATGTACATCATACATTTTCTAAATATCTGAATATTTTCCTGACCCATTAAAGGCCTACGTTAGCAATGGCTTTGGGAGCGATTTGCAACCAATTCACTAAGAGCTACAACTGTGCATCATAAAGAGAAGATTAGGACTGAGCAGTCATAGTACATGTGATGACCATTGAGCATACTCACACAGTAAAACTGAGCCAATGTTCTATACTTAGCTTCATAATTTCACTGTATGAAATTGTGTTTGTTCACTGTTTTCACTCTGAACGCTATCTCTTTAGCAACCACTTGAGTTTTAGCTTAGTAGACAGCTAAGCTCAATATCATTTGCTGGATATCATTTACCAGAAAGTGATTGGGTGAAATGCTTTCTTCTCCTGAGCCAGAATTACTAGTTTGCTCACCTTTCAGGATACTGTCAAACTAGTTCTTTGGTGAGATAAGAAAAAAGTTCGATGCCCAGATTGAGGTTTCCATTAGAAAGTTATATTGAATATTTTTGAAACTACATTCTTTGCTCACTTGTTTTTATCATTTCCTTAGTATAAATTTCCTCAAAAATAAATGCTATGTTAAGACTTAACCACACCAGGGGCACCTGGGTGGCTCAGTTGGGTAAGCGTCTGAGTTCGGCTCAGGTCATGATCTTGTGGTTTGTGAGTCCAAGCCCTGCATCGGGCTCTGTGCTGTCAGCACAGATCCCCTGTCCCCCTCTCTCTCAAATAAATAATTTTTTTTAATCATAAGAAAAGATTTAAGGGCAAATTTTTCTTTTTTCTGAACTTTTTCATTCTGAAAAACTTTTTTAAAATATAGAAGTAAAAAACCATAACGAACTTCAATGTACCCATCATCCAGCATCCAGTCTGAACTGTTTTCAGACATTTCTTCTTTTTTTAAATTAATCTCTACACCCAACGTGGGACTCAAACTCATGACCCCAAGATTCAGAGCCCCCTGCTCCACAAACTGGGCCAGCCAGGCACCCCTCTCACAACATTCTGACACCAAATGAATGCCCAACAATTTAACTCAATTTTGACACTAACCACCTGGAGTTAGCACAGACCTCACAGGGTAAGACCTCAGTCTCACAAGGCTGTCCCATCCCCTCACCAGACTATTTTGAAGTAATCCAAGTAATCATAAAATTTCATTCATAATATTTTGATATTTATCTCTAAAAGATAAGGACCATTTAACATAACAATAATATTATTACCACAGATTTTAAAAAATTAAAAATAATCTAAAATACCTGTACATTTTGACTGTTGCAACATATTGCTAAATTGCTCTCATATGAGGGTGTAATAATTAACTCTCCCACCCCCAATTTACAGTCCTGATATTATCAATCTTTTTCATCTTCACCAATCTATGTCTCTTAAAAATTGTGTCTTGTTCTAATTCCCATTTCTTTCATTATTAATGAGATTGAGCAACTTCTTATTCAATACTGGCCATATATGTTTCATCTTCTATAAATTGCCTATTCATTCCTCTGTTCAGTTTTCTATGCATCAATCTTATTTTCATGTTGATTGATAAGTTAAGATAGCAAGAGTTTTAACAACATTGCATCATCTGTATGGTATACAATGGAAAAAATTGAAAATGAACTTTATTTTCAAACTATTGTTTAAAGTATTCATGGAAAATCCATAACATGGTACTCCATGAAGCTATGAAAAAGTATATATTTATCACTACCCAAAGAAATCCAGATTCAGTGCAAACCCTATCAAAATACCAATATCATTTTTTACAAAACTAGAACAAATAATACTAAAATATGTATGGAACCACAAAAGATCCAGAATAGCCAACACAATCTTGAGAAAGAAAAACAAAGCTAGAGGTATCACAATTCTAGATTACAAGATATGCTACAAAGTATATACTATCAGATAGAATGCAAAGTAGTAATCAAAGCAGTATCAAAGCAAATTAAACATATAGATCAACTGAACAGAATAAAGAGCCCAGATATAAACCCATTCTTGTATCCTCAATTAATCTATGGAAAAGAAGGCAAGCATATACAATGGGGAAGAAGAGAGTCTTTTCAATAAATGGTGCTGGGAAAAGTGGATAGCTACATGCAGAAGAATGAAACTGGAGCATTTTCTAACACCATACACAAAAATAAACTCAAAGTGGATTAAATACTGAATGTGAGACCTGAAACCATAAAAATCCTAGAAGAGAACACAGGCAGTAATTTCTTTGACATCAGCTATAACATTTTTCTAGATGTCTCCTAAGTAAG
Organism: Cryptoprocta ferox; assembly: GCA_028646485.1. Taxonomy (NCBI): domain Eukaryota; kingdom Metazoa; phylum Chordata; class Mammalia; order Carnivora; family Eupleridae; genus Cryptoprocta; species Cryptoprocta ferox. Next base: position 123,338,245 of record CM053567.1, read on the forward strand.
CCAAGGGAAACAAAAGCAAAAATAAGCTACTGGGATTATATCAAAATAAAAAGCTTTTGCACAACGAAGGAAACTCTCAAAAACCAAAAAGACAACCTACTAAATGGGAGAAGATATTTGTAAATGATATATCTGATAAGGAGTTATGCCCAAAATATATAAAAACTGCAGCAACATGGATGGAACTGGAAGGTATTATGCTAAGTGAAATAAGTCAGTCAGAGAAAGACAGATATATGTTTTCACTCATGTGGACCTTGAGAAACTTAACAGAAGACCATGGGGGGAAGGGAAGGGTAAAAATAGTTACAAACAGAGAGGGAGGGAGGCAAGCCATAAGAGACTCTTAAATACAGAGAACAAACTGAAGGTTGATGGCAGGGGTGGGGGAAGGGAAATGGGTGATGGGCATTGAGGAGGGCGTTTGTTGGGAAGAGCACTGGGTGTTGTATATAAGTGATGAACCACAGGAATCTACCCCCAAAACCAAGAAAACACTTTACACACTATGTTAGCCAATTTGACAACAAATTATATATATATATATATATATAAACTTACACAACTTACACAAATTATATATATAATATATATATAAACTTACACAACTCAACACCAAAAAAAAATCCAATTAAAAATGAGCAGAGGACTTGAATAGACATTTTTGCAAATGATCCAGTAATTCTACTACTGGGTATGTACCGAAAGAAAACAAAAACAATTCAAATAGATATATGCACCCCTATGTTTATTGCAGAACTGTTTACCATAGCCAAGATATGGAAACAACCTAAGAGTCCATCAATAGACAAAGGGATAAGGAAGATATGGTGTGTATATGTGTGTGTGTGAATATACATATATGTATATATACACACACACACATATATACATATATATAATGGAATGTGACATAGCTATAAAAAAGAATGAGGTTGTGTCATTTCAGACAGCATGGATGAACCTAGAAGGTATTATACTATGTGAAATAAGTCAGAAAAGAAAAATAGCATATGACTTCACTTGTGTGGAATTTTAAAAAACAAATGAATAAACAAAAACAGAAAGCATAACCAGACCTATAAATACAGAGAAGAAGCTGATGGTTGTCAGAGGGGAGGGGGTGGGGAGATGGGCAGAATGGGTGAAGCAGAGTTGGAGATACAGGTTTCCGTTTATGGAATGAATAAGTCACAATAATCAAAGGCACAGCATAAGGAATATAGTCAATGATACTGTAATAGTGCTGTGAGCATAGCATAATGTATAAACTTGACAAATCACTATGTTGCACACCTGAAATGAATGTAACATTGTGTGTCAACTATACTAAAAACAGAAATATGTATTTGTAAAAACACATAATGTACAACACCAAGAATCAACCCTAATGTAAAACCATGGACTCTGAGTGACTGTCGTGTGTCAATACGAGTTCACTGATTGCAACAAACGTGCCACTTTAGTGGGAGATGTTGCTAGTGGGGGAGACTCCTTTATGTGTAAGGTGGGCATGATATATATGAGAACTCTTCATATATTACATGCAATTTTGCTGTGAACCTAAAAGTACTCTCAAAAGTAGTGTCTATTTTTTAAAAGATATACTGACATGAATAGCAATTGTCTAAAATTGGCACAATCAAAAGAGCGTGCAACTCTTGATCTTGCGGTCATGTTCAAACCCCATGTTGTGTGTACAGATTACTAAAAAAATCAATAAAATAAAATTGATCCAGTCCAAAAATAAATAAAATTAGTTATTAAATGTTCATATTAAGATCATTTCTCTCATTGAGTACACTATTTAAATACGAAAATAATATGTTGGTAATATAATCTAACAGTACAATCCTAGATTCAATAACAATGATTATACTGTTTAACTCTTTAACATGTATTTTAAATTACTCAATCATATTGTTAAATCAACTCCCATTTTTTTAAAAGATAGATTATTTTTGAGCAGATTTCTGTGTACCACAAAATTGAGTAGGAAGTAGAGATTTCCTGTATATCCTCTGTCCCCACACATGCCTGACATCTATTATTTATCTATATTGACATCGAAAGCTATCCATAATATATTTTGAGTAAAAAAATTAACAGAAGAATATACATAATAACTAGGATATGATTTGAGCTGTAACATGTATGTTTGTAGTTGCACAGAAAATACTTAGGATAGCTGACTTGTTTTATTACTATCCCTAATTCATGTGGGAAAACAGAAGCTCCAAGATGTTAAATGACTTAGCCAAGAACAATCAGCTATAAACGATGAAGCCAGGAGATGAAACCAAATTTGTCTGGCATGGAAACTGGCTTAGTCCACTTTAACATTAGGCAGAAAAGGTCTGTGAGGGAATGGTAGGAGCCACTGGCAGAAAGATGCAAGTAGGCTCTGCGCTGTACCAAGAGGTACATTCGTTTTAAGGAAATTGGACTATGGTACATTGCTGCACTTGTGGAATCGATGGTTCAACCTCAGTTTAGAGCAAAACCAAACATTTTGAATTTCAGAGAACCAAAGTACCAATCCTGTCTTGGAGAAATCCTTAAAGTAGTAAAGGAACTAGATCATCTCAGGATGTGGCCATAATGTTGCAACCTCTGTTATCATATTGAAAGAGTTGTTTGAGCTCATGTAGCTTTAGGTCATCTGATAAAATCTCCTATACAAGGCAGGAATCTCTCCTACAGCCTTACTAATGGATATTTTTAAATCTTTTCTGGCTCAATAAATTCTGACCTTTTATAACTTCTAGGAGGAGACTGCAGGTGTAGGACTAATTGCTACTTTTATTTGAGTGGGCTATTCTTTCAAATGTACTATTGCAAAATATATTGTTTTCATGTGTAATTTTTTGTTTATTTATTTTGAGAGAGAGAGAGAGAGAGAAAGAGAGCATGTGCAAGTGAGGGAGCATGGCAGGGGCAGAGAGAGAGGATGAGGGCGGGGCGGGGAGAAGGAGAGAGAGATGGACAGAGAGATGGAGGGAGAGAGAGAATCCCAAGTAGGCTCTGCTCTGTCAGCACAGAGGCTTGATCTTACCAACTGTGAGGTCACAACCTGAGTCAAAATCAAGAGTCAGCCGCTTAACTGACTGAGCCACCCAGGTGCCTCTGTGTGCAAATTTTTAATTTATGGAAACAGTATGGTATCATATATCTCCTTCTGGTATTTACATTTTTCTACTCAGCTCTATGTATTTAAGAGTTGTCCATGAGGCTTTGCCTACATCTAACCTGATGCTACTCACAGAGACTCCAGTGTGTGGATCACATTTTACCCGTCTACTCTCACAGGGATGAGCACCCATGTGGAGTTAATTCCCTTACACCTTTGGCTATGACAGAGGAAACTATTTTGTCCATGTTCCCATACAGATCCATGTGAAAATTTCTTTGGGATATTTACTAGGAGCAGAATTGCCGTGTCACAGAATACATGTTTTCATTAGACTAAATTATGCCAGATCACTCTCCAGAATGGCTGCACCAGGTAGATGCCCAACAGCAGTGGAGAACAGTATGTTCCCTTTCCCCCACATCTCTTCCAGCCCATGGCAAGATCCAAATTTCTGATTTTTTGTGAGCCTGGGAGGTGTAAAGTGGTATCTTTGTGAATGTGTTAGTTTGCATCGCTCTGATTACTAGTGATTCATGTTTATATAACTGACTAGCCCATAGTGAAATTGATATGCTGAGAAGGGTCAAGCTGACCTTGTTTCAGGTTTCTCTTGCACACCTTGTTCTGTTCCCTGGGTTAGGCCAGTATCTTCTTTGTTTGTTTGTTTGTTTGTTTGTTTAGAGAGAGAGAGAGAGAGAGAATCCCAATCATGCTCAGTGCTGTCAGCGCAGAGCCTGACTTTGGGCTCAATCCCATGACCCTGGGATTGTGACCTAAGCCAAAATCAATAGTCAACCAACTGATCTCAACCAACTGAGCCACCCAGGCGTGCCCAATATAAATTTTTAAACAGCTTTATGGAGATATAATTTGCATACCATATAATTCACCCACATAAAGTGCACACAATTCAATGGTTTTTAGCATGTTCACATAGTTGAGCAACCGTAACCACAATCACAATCAATTTTAGAACATTGTTATCACCTCAGAAAGAAACACTGCACCCACTTGCATTTATTCCCCATTATCCCCTAAATTACCCTACAGTCCTAGGAAACGATGAATCTACTTTCTGTCTCTGTAGATTTGTCTGTTTTAGACATTTCATATAAATGGAATCACACGATATGTGGTCTTTTGAGACTGGATTCTTTCACTTGGAATTGTTTTCAAGGTTCATCCATGTAGTAGCATATCAGTACTTCATTCCTTTTTATTGCTGAATAATACTTCATTGTATGGATATACCACAGTTTCTTTATCCATTCATCAGTTGATAGATTTGGGGTTGTTCCCATTTTTTGACCGTTATAAAGAATGCTACAATGTACATTCACATACATGCTTTTATTTATTTATTTATTTAAAAAATTTTAATGTTTATTTATTTTTGAGAGACAGAGAGACAGAGCACAAGCAGGGGAGGGGTAGAGAGAGAGGGAGACACAGAATCTGAAGCAGGCTCCAGGCTCTGAGCTGTCAGCACAGAGCCCAACGCAGGGCTCAAACCCACAAACCGTGAGATCATGACCTGAGCCGAAGTTGGACGTTTAACCGACTGAGCCACCCAGCTGCCCCACATTTATGTACATGCTTTTATATGGATATGTTTCAATTTCCCTTGGGAATATACCTAAGAACTGCTAAGAAGGGTAACTCTATGTTTAATATTTTGAGCAACTGTCAAACTGTTTTCCACAGTGGCTGCACAATTTTATATTATCACCAGCAATGTACTAAGGTTCCAATTTCTCTACATTCTTGTCTACACTTTTTATTGTCCATTTTGTTTGTTATAGCCATCCTAGTGGTTGTGAAGTGGTATCTTATGGTGATTTTGATTTGAATTTTCCTCATGACTAATGCTGTTGGGCATCTTTTCATTATAAATTTTCATGGGTGATTTGTATATTTTCTTTGGGGGAATGTCTATAATGTTTATAATTTTTAATAACAATAATTATTTAATAATTACTAATCGGTAATTAATTAATTTTAATAATAAAATAATTGAGTTACAAGAATTCTTTATATACATTGACTACATGTCTCTTATGAGATAGGTGATTTAAAATATTTTGGGGGGCTAATTTCCTATTAACTTAGTCTCAATGTTACAAATGTAATAGCTGCTATCACTAGTCACACATTTCTGGAGTAATCTGTGAGTCTTTTTTCACAACACTCTGACACCAAATGTGTGGGTTTTTTTTACCCCATACCAACCAATTCTCCAACTCTCTAGACACCAAGTAGGTGTCCTACTATTCAGTTAAATTCTGACACAAACCACCCACAGTTAGTGCTGACCCCACAGGTTAAGGACTCAGTCCAACAAGTCTGCTCCTACTTTAGCTTGTCACTTGTACTTCTGACTAATCAGCTACAGATGGGAGGTTCCAATGACCCCTTCCTCAAGCTCAGTTAATTTGCTAGAGCAGCTCATAGAACCCAGAGAAACATTTTACTTACTAGATCACTGGTTTATATAATAAGAAATAACTCAGGAACAGCCAGATGGAAAAGAGTCACAGGGCAAAGTATGAAGAAAGAGCATGGAGCTTCCAATCCCTAATGGAGCATACCACTCTTCTTGAATCTCCATGTGTTCAAACACCTGGAAACTCTCCAAACTCCAACATTTTGGGTTTTTATGGAGTCTTCGTTATCTAGGCATGATTGATTAGATCATTGGTTATTGGTGATTACCTCAGTCCCCAGCTTCTCTCCCCTCCTTGGGGGTTAGAAGTTTCACTGAAAGTTCCAATCCTTGAATCAAGTCTTGGCCTGATGCTATCTATCTAGGGGCCCACCAAGAGTCATTTCACTAGAGAAATGACTCTATCACTCAGGAAACTCCAAGGGATTTAGGAGCTCTGTGTCAGGACCTGGGGACAAAGACCAAATATATATTTCTTATTGTATTGCAGACATAGATTGGATTGAAGACGAGTGGAAGGAAGAAAACAGATTCCAGGTTGATTGTCAATTCAGTTCATTTCCCACACTAACAACCACTGTCTCTGTGCAAGCTATTCTAAGTGTACAGAGAAACTTCAAGCAGCTTCGAGTCACAACATAAATGAATGGAACGGAGACTGCCAAACCTGCGAAATACAAAAAGCAGAAAGTATTCATTTCGGTGACTCCAGGCTCTAGCAAGTGTCCGGCACAGGAGTTGCTCCACAAACATTTGCTCACTTTAACTGAACTGAGATAAGATCATAACTAAAAGATATGGCAGAAGATAGAAAGTGACACAAAAGTCCAGACATCTCTCCTGCTACAGCTGTCTGCATTAGTCCTTGGGTTTCTACTGGGGCAGAAGATGGAACAAGTAAAGATAAATGTGAAGGAAATGAAGGGAGTTGAGAAGAAAGACTTTAAGAACAGATCAAGGAGACCCGTGGTAAGGTAAAGAAAACCTGGAGGGGAGAGCCTATGGTTACCTGCCTGAGGAATTTGGAATTTTTAAAAGCACTCCCCTAGAGCTAATCAGGCTGAACTCTTTCTGCACCAACACTTAAAAAGCTTCAGTAGATCTGAGATTTTTACATCAGCCCCACTGTTGTGTGCCACACAATGTGTGAAGTAGAGTCGAGAATAGCGTACACTGAGGGGTGTAACAGGTCAAAAGAGCTGCAAAGGAAGGCAACAGAAACCATGCCGCAAAGCGAGAACCGAAACATTTAGGTAGTTTTTAGTTCTGTTTTCTGTTCTGCTTCCATGACAGAGAGGTGGACCCACAGTTTCTATTCCTAGCTTCTTTTCTGTTGTTTTTTTTAAATACTTTATATGATAGGTTTGAGTTTTTCAATCGTGAAATGCTATGTTTGTAATTCCTCCAACATGCAGTATTTTGAAGAGATGACTTGCATTTTCCAAGGAAGCCTGGTCCTCTAAATTTTGTGCTCCAGATTCAGATTTCAAAAAAAAATTATTCTCTTAGGAAACAAGATTCAAAGATGTGCAGTAGCTACCATATAATATAGCCTGGCATGTTGACTTGTAGGTATATACTCAAAATAATGAAAACACAAATTCACATAAAACTTGTACATGAATGTTCATAGTGGCATTCTTTATAATAGCCCCAAAGTGGAAACAACCGAAATGCCCATCAGCTGATGAAAGGATAAACAAAATCTTGTATCTACTATCTTAAAAATTGAAAATGCGGACATATGAACTTTACAAAACATATGAAAGTGATCAGTAGTCTGCAAGATATACCAAAATCTTGTTTTCTGGCAGCAGAGTAGTCTCTGGTGGATGTACTTCTTTATAAGGTGGCAGACTTCCAAGAGGCAGGACATACAAGCTGCCTGTCCTCTAAAGGGCTGGGCATTGAGACAGTTTTGCTTCCCTGATTTTATTGGTCAAAGCAGTCACAGCCCAGCCCAGATTCAAGGGTGTGCAGAAATAGACTCTACTCTTGGTAGAGCATGTGAGTACAGGAAGAGAAGAACTGGAGATAAGCTATCATAAAGATAGAATTTGTTGCCAACTAGAAAACAGATGTAAAATGTCAGAAGCCACAAACAACTAAAGAGCAACCTACATTTAATAATTTAAAGTAAACCTACATTTAAATTCAGGTAATATACACTATAGTCATGCACACACTTGTGTGATGCAGAGTGTACTTCTGTCTCTTGACTTTGGGCTTTGACATATCTATTATCTATCTATTGTTGCATACCAAAGGCCTCATCTCAGTTAATCACTAACTACATTTGAAAGAGCTTCTTACACCTCCCTTGAAATTTTCTTTATTGCCTTTCTCTTGCTTTCTATTGGTTTTCCTCCGACTTCATTGCTACTCCTTTTTTAAAAAAATTATTTTTAAGTTTCTTTGTTTATTTGTTGTTTATTTATTTATTTTGAAAGAGAGAGAGCAGGCACGTGCAAGGGAGGAAGGGCAGAGAGAGAGAAAGAGAAAGAATCTCAAGCAGGCTCTGTACTGCCAGCACAGAGCCCACCGTGGGTCTTGGGCCCCTGAACTGTGTGATCATGACCTGAGCCAAGATCAAGAGACTGACTCTTAACCAACTGAACCACCCAGATGCCCCTCATTGCTACTCCTTCTTAGTCTCCTTGCTCAATCATCTTCCTTTTTCCAACTTCCTACATTCTGCAAAATCCCATGCCTTGGCCTCCAGCCTCCTCTCTTCTCCATCTTTACTTACTCCTTAGGTGATCTCATCCTCACGGCTTTACATTCCATGCACACACTGATGACTCCAAAATTTAGGTTTCTCAACTTGACATCTCCCTAGAACAACAGATAATATATTTAAATGCCTAAGCAAAATCTTCACTGTATGTTTACTAATGTCATAAATTTAACACCCCTAGGGTGAAACTCTTGATTCTTTTTCAGCTCCACTGCAAGAAGTTTCTACCTAGTTCCTTTGTTGCTACTCCTGACCCCCTTGCAGTTTATTCTCTGCACAACATGAGTGATCTCTTTCAATCACAAATACATTCCTGACACTCCTCTGGTCTCTCTCCTTGTGTCTTCTCATTTATGAGAATAACATCCACATTTCTTATCTTGGTGTATAATGCCTTACAGAGTCCAACGTTTCTCCAGCCTTAATTTCATTCATCATGCTTAATTTCATTCACTAACTATGCTCCTGTTATGTTGGCTTCCCTGACACTCTGCTGCAGGGTCTTTGTGCTGGTCCTTTCTTCTGCCTGGAATACTTTTTCTTCAAATACATGCATGGTCTGTTCCCTCCCTTCTATTATGGTTTCTGCTCCTGAGTACCTCTGACTCTAAGAGGTTTTCCCTGGCTTTCACACCTGAAATAACACAATCTCCCTGCTCTGTCCCATTATTCATTATTATTTTTTCTACAGACCATTTATTGTTACAGAAAGCAGAGAATGTATTACTTTTCTCTTATGTTCCTTTTTCTAGAGTGTGTGTTCCATGAGGACAGAAATTCTGTTTAGTTCACTGTGGTATCTTCTGCTCTCAGAACAGTTTCTGGTATATAGGGGGATGCACTACATAAGTATTATTTGAATGAGTGAACAGCCATTTATTGAACAAATATGGAGAGTTTTAACAGAGAAGAGGAGGAAGAACAGAGACATTCTGTGAGCAGGGGACAATGCCAGAGACAAGCAAGCCCAGAGCAAGATAGGGTGTTTTAGGCAATGACAGGGAATAATAAAAATTCCTAACATTTACTAGGTTATCTAAAGCCAAGAATGGGGGTGCCTGGGTGGCTCAGTTGGTTAAGCGTCCGAATTTGGCTCAGATCATGATCTTGGGGTTCATGAGTTTGAGCCTTGTGTCAGGCTCTGTTTTTGACAGCTCATAGCCTGGAGCATAGCTCAGATTCTGTGTCTCCCTCTCTCTCTGCCCCTTTCCTGCTCTTGCTCTGTCTCTCTCTCTCACTCGAAAATAAATAAACATTAAAAAAAATTTAAAGTCAAGAATGACTCTAGATACTTTGCACATGTTAGTTTCTTTAATCCCCCCAAAAAGAATGATTTGAGGAATACTACCATCTCCATTTAAACGTGAGGAAACTAAGCATAGGAAGGTTAAGAAACTAGCCTAAGGTCACAGTTCATAAATGGTAGAGCCAGAATTCAAACAGGCAGGGTATCTCCACAGTCATATTCTCTACCACTATATTACACAGCCTCTCAGACAAGGCAAGTAGGAGGTCACTGAATTTACATTTTACTTGTCCAGAGTTAATCCTACCTACAGTCTTGGTGTCTTTCCTACAGATATTGCAGAAGAAATACACCTAATTATGCAAACCTTTTCTATCAATTGGCATGTCCTTGCTAGAATCTCTGGCTTTGTTGCCTGTTCTTAGGAGTTATGATTGCATATGATATGAAGGAGAGTTATGATATGCATATGATATGAAGAGATGCAATTAGCACTTGACAGGGATGCCGAAAATTTGGCCTATAATTACTCCCAGTCTGTAGTTGTACCAGCTCTGTGGGCTTGAGAAAATCCTATCACCTCTCAGTGTTTGCATTTAATTCTCTGAAAAATGAAGGGGAGAGGAAGAGGAGGAAATAAATTCAATGATACCTCTCAGCTCTAAAGTCCTTTGGTCACATTGACTTCTGGTCAGGTAAAAAGATTTCTGGGCCTTTTCCCTCCCAGGCTATCCATTTAGTCAGTGATTTAAGAAAGATTTAAGAAAGGGGTGCCTTGGTAGCTCAGCTGGTTAAGCATTCATATCTCTCTCTCTCTCTCTCTCTCTCTTTCTCTTTTTAAGTTTATTTATTTATTTGGAGAGAGAGAGAGTGGAGAGAGAGAGAGAGAGAGAGAGAGCCGGGGGTGGGGGCAGAGAGACAGGGAGAGAGAAAACCCCAAGACGGGTCTCCGACACAGGGCTTGATCCCATGAACCATGAGATCATGACCTGAGCTGAAATCAAGAGTCAGATGCTTAACTAACTAACTGAGCCACCCAGGCACCCCAGGTCTTGATCTCTTGAGCCCTGTGTTGGGCTCCATGCTGGGTGTGGTGTGAAGCCTACTTTATAATTTTTTTTAATGTTTATTTATTTTCGAGTGAGAGAGAGAGAGAGAGAGAGAGAGAGCATGAGTGGGAGAGGGACAGAGAGAGAGGGAGACACAGAATCTGAAGCAGGCTCTAGGCTCTGACCTGTCAGCACAGAGCCCGACGCGGGGCTCAAACTCAGAAACTGTGAGATCATGACTTGAGCCGAAGTCAAATGCTTTACCGACTGAGCCACCCAGGCTCCAGATGAAGCTTACTTAAAAAAAGACAAAAAACAAAAACCAAAAATCCAAAGGTGAAAGGTCCATGGTGGCAACACCACTCTATGACGATCCTTATCTCGAGTAAACGATCAGGTTGCTCTGCCTTCTCATGCATCCTGTTAGGCAATCAATATCCTTTTGGAATAGAACTTTATACATCCGTAGCTTAAAAGCAGAAGGAAAGTAAATTTACCTAATTCCAGGGTAGCAAGCCAAAACTGGAAAATGGTGGTTTCTGTTTTATGTTTTCCTTCCCAGTCAAAGTCCTTGCCAGCTGGCTAGTCAGGTAAATTCACCCCTCCAATTCAATTTATATTCTACTTTAACTGCTCATTTTCTCCCACTTCAGTGCCTCAAAGTGATGTGTTCTCTCCTTGTACTTTCTCTATACACAGAAGGACCCCAGGAGATGATACTATATAATCTCTACATGGTGAAACAGAAGATGCCCCTTTTTCCTCTTTTCTTTCCATTTACTTTAGCTGTATCTATGTTCTTTCCTGGTGCATGAAGTAGTCAGAAATTTATGTTCGTAGGTATAGTGTATTTTAGTTGTGGAGAACACCAAAAGAGAAAACTAATTTTCGTTATGTAATTTGCAAAGCCAATTTTTGATAAAACAGTTCAAAGTTTTCAAAACAGAGATGAGTAGGAACATTTTCAACATATTGATGAACTATACACAGACAGTGTGGGAAGAGATATGAATGAAGACTGAGGGTTCAAATCCTGGCTGTTCCATTCAATATTGTGTGACCTAGGGCAAGTCATTTGCCTCACAGTGCCTCAAATTTTACTCATCTGTAAAGTAGGGACAATATTACCTACATCAAAGGGCTGTTGTGTGGACATACCTAAGTGTCCTGGAAAGAGTTGACATTTAACAGATGTTAATGGTAGGGAAGCAAAGATGTTTATGGGGGCAGTGGGAAGAACAGATAAGGCATCAATGAGTTCAGCTTTCGCTTTCTTTTTCTTGAGAGGTAAATCCCACAGCAGTTAAGAACAAACTTTGGCTGTGGTTCCTGGGTGGCTCAGTGGGTTAGGCGTCTGACTTTGGCTCAGGTCATGAACTCGCATTTTGTGGGTTTGAGCCCCACATCGGGCTCTGTGTTGATAGCTCAGAGCCTAGAGCCTGCTCCAGATTCTGTGTCTCCCTCTCTCTCTGTCCCTCCCCTGCTCACACTCTGTCTCTTTCTCTCTCAAAAATAAATAAAGATTTTAAAAAATTAAGAAAAAAAGAACACACTTTGGAGCCATGTTGCCAGGATTCAAGTTTCAGCACTGTCATTTATAGCTATATGATCTCAGGCAAGTTACTTAATCTCTCTGTGCCTCATCTATAAAATGGGATGATAATAGTAAACCTACCTCATAAGGTTGTTAAGAGTAAGTGAGTTAATACATGTAAAGTATTTAAAACAGTACCTGGACAGAATAAATATTTATATGGGTTAGTGCGATGATTAATTTTATATGTCAGTTTGACTTGGCCAGGGTACCCAGATATTTGATGAAACATCAGTCTAGATGTCTCTGCAAAGGTATTTTTAGATGGGATTAACATTTAAATTGGTAGACTTTGAGTATTTGAGTAAAGCAGATTGTTCACCATAAGGTGGGTGGGCCTCATCTCATCAGTTAAAGGTCTTAAGAAAAAAAGACTGACATCACCTAAGGAAGAAGGAATTCTGCCTCCAGACTGCTTAGGGATTGTGCTACAACATTATTTCTTCCCTGGATCTCTAGCTGCCACTCTGCTGCAGGATCTCTGTGCTTGCCTTTTCCTCTGCCTTGAATATTTTTCCTTCAAATATATCCACAGTCTGCTCCCTCCCTTCAGATTTGGACTTACCATCCCTCATAACATGTGAGCCAGTTTCTTAAATCTCTCTCCCCCCCCACACACACACACATACACCTCACACGAACGTACCTTATTGGTTCTGTTTCTTTGGAGTGCCCTAATAGTTAGTAATTATTATTTTTGTTTGTAGCATGAAGTAATACTCTATACTGGTCCTTCTATAAGAGCACTGCAATCAATAATCACATGGCAAACCTTTTCTTTAATCTCCCAGTTCCGAAGATTTAAGAAAACTAGGAGGAGAAAATAAAGGTTTGCCCTTTAAAAAGGCAAGGAAGCAAGGAGGCAAGATTGCTCATGGCAGGTTTAGAAAATGATGTGTCTGGGTGGACTAAGGGTCCACTTAGGGAATTAGTGGGTCATAAGTTTGACGAAGGGCAGAAACAGCCCCTGGGAAAGTCTGAATAGCAGCTTTAGAAGCTCAGGATTTCTTTCCCCCTACTGGAAATGGGGAGCTACTGAAGCTTTGTGAAAACAGGGCAATTAGATGAAAATACCTATCAATGGTGTAGGATTAGGTAGGAGGAGGGAGAAACCAGGGAAAGAGAGAACAGGTAGAAAATATTATGTAACCTTGCATTATGCAGTTATGTACAGTTTATTGCCAAAGAACATTAAGCATCTGTTCCCTTACTGTTTTCATTGGGTCACATTTTCAGCCTTATGGTAGTCCCTCATGTAAGCAGGCTGATGTCCCTCTCTTGATTCCCTTCCTTTTTTCCTTTGCTGTAACTCTGCTCTCCTCCCAGGTCCCATCTTCCTGACTGTTCCCTGGTCTATGTAAAGGTAGGGATAGGGAACCCCATTTTTGTTGTCCTTCATGACCTGGGGAGATCTTTCCTGGTTTCAACCTGGGAGCTGGAGTGTCAATTCCTATTTTCTTTATATTAAAGCATCTTCAAGAAAACAAATGTCTTTTGCTTTCTTTCTATAGCAGAACCATTATATGCTATTAGTTTATTTGAGTTTTAAGAACTTTTTCTGGAGGATCTTTTTATATAAAATCTAGATCACTCAAAGCCAAAGTAACTTTTTAAGTGATAAATGCTAACCCTGGTTTTAACGTCTATATTTAACACTGCTGGGGAAAGAAACACAGCTGGGTACTTTCCCAGGGTATGCTAATGAGCTGAAAAAAAGAATACTTTCTTTTCTGCTATTGGTAGAGAAACTGACCAATAGAAGAGCAAGTCAGCACCTACGCCCACTCTGTACCAAATAAGGAGGTGTGTTTGTTCATGCAATAACTTATGCTTTTGGTTGCCTGACAACCAGTAATAAGTGTGCCTTAAGTCATCTCTTACAATGTTACCCTGAGATTCTGAACTTTAATCTAAATGAGACTCAGAAAAGAGGAATGAGCTTAGAAAATTAGATATCATTTCTATAGGTTATAAGCATACACACTTCTGATTACAGATTTTGAAGACAGTGGCAGTTTTTCTTAATACTGTGTGCATTTTTCTGTTTATCCACTTGTATGAGCTAGTTATTTGCACATTCACTTCATACCACTGACAAGAAATGTATTGAATATCCTTTATGAAGATTACAAGGGAATTTTTGACCTGTTTCAGACATATCCGAATAACAGTACATTAGAAGATATTACTTAGCAATAAACACTGAGTTTTAGATTCTTGAAATTATAATTTTCAATGTGTTATTCTGTACCATTTCCCACAGCTAGAAGGGCGTCATATTACTTTGTTTATATGTTGCTTAATAGGTGGGCCAAATGTTTTCATTATTTATTATTATTATTATTATTTTAGACTGGCTGTTTATAGACTCCTCCAATGCACTGTAAAATCTTCAGAGTAATAACAGTGTTTATTTTTATGGGACACTTACATTCTCTACCTAATTTAATTCTTGCAGCAATTATGTAAGTTGGCCAGGAAAGGTTATATTTAGTGCTATTTTATATCAGATGAAACAGAGGCACAGTGAAGTCAGCGACTTATCTGAGGCCACACATTGGTCAAAAGCAATGTTGGAGTCTAGGCTCCAGACCCAAGCAAGGTACAGTTTCTTTGATTCCAAGACACTTCTCAGGAGTCAGAAATTTGTTTTTTCTTTCTTATTCTTTCTAGGTAGCCTTGTATAACATTCAGCAACTGAATAATCCCTAACCTAAAAGAGAGACAGAGACAGAAAGGAGAATGTGAGCCACAAGAGTCCTAGGATAATATTTAGAGAGCGCCATACTTTCCAATTGCAGCATTCATTATACTTAAGTACATGTGTACTGTCTACTCTCCCGCCTCCCAATTTTCATAAGAGCAGAGATCATGTTTATATTGTTCAGTCATTGGTATAAATCTAACATACATAGTAGTTGATGTACAGCAGGAATTTCACAAAAAGATATTGAAAAAATTAACACTAAAAATTGCCCCAAGAAAAACTGAACTGAATGATTTTAAGTCGGAGCTACTATCTGTAGCTGGGATACAGTTGGGATAGGCTGATAGGTTACATTAGCTCAAGATGCAGTAACAAACAATAATATCAGTGGCTTAAAATGATGAAGGTTTGCTTTGCGCTTATGTTATTTCACCGTCGTGGAGCAGAATAATGCTCTTCATAGTCACTCAGGGATCCAGATTGAAAGAGCAGATATGATCTAGAACAGCGTTGGTGGCAAAGATAGATAGAAGTGGCCCTGGATGGTTTTGCCGAGGAACATTGAATGTTCCAACTAAGAAACGCCATCACTTCCACTTACATATTCATTGACCTGGACTAGTCACAGGTACCCCAGCTCCCCAGAGCATCACCTGCATAAGGGCCAGAAGCTGCCTGGGTGGTGGAGAGCAGGAAAAACTTGGCAAATGGTGCCAAATCAAAACCTAAGTCTGTACTGCCTGAAGGCTAAGATATAAAAACCTAAGGACAACCAATCACAAACATCAAATTAAACTTCCCCAAGTAAAGTAGTTGCTTAAGCTAGAGCCAAATAATTTTCTTGCTTTGCTTTCCTCTCTTATCTATAAAGTCTTGCCTCTAGCTTCTATTGCTGGAGCACGCCTAACCATTTCTGGTTTGGAGCTGCCCAATTCCAATTGGTTTTTGCTCAAATAAACTCTTAAAATGCTTAATATGTATCCATTTACCTTTTAACAGTTCCATGTCAGTGGTTCATTAGCCCAAATCTCAAAAGGCTTACTCAAGACTCATACATCCTCACTTAATATTTTATAAGCCCCCATGCCACCCACTTACTCAAAGCCTCATGGACCCATCTTGGGTCTAATTTCCTGATAGTCGGTACTATCAACCAGTTCACTTCTTTAAAATATAAAGTGAAATACAAAGGAGCTCAACTTTATTCTTTTGGACATTATGAAATGATCCCTCATGCTGAGTACATGTGCATTTGTACTACATTTAGCCATGCTTTGGAGATTCAAACAGAAGTATATAATTCAAAGGAAGTAAATTACTGGCTTTATTTGTTGTCAGCTGTGGTAAGATATGGAATTGTATGGTTTTCAAATATAACTCCAAGGACTGCAATAACATCAAACATATGCATATTCTTCAGGGCAGCCTAACTGATCTTGTTTATCACATGACTGTGGATTATAGTCTAGTAGAGTAAAAAGGATATAGCAAAGTCATAATATTCTCAAATGCTGGGCATGAAGTTTGCAAAGAGCTTAAAAAGAAGGTCAAAAAGCCAAGCATAATTCAAAACGTTTTAGACTTCCAAACTTAAAATTTCCCAAGTCAACAGTTCTTGTTGTTGCCAAAAGTGTTCACATTTGTGACTGTGAAGTCTTTCATTATCTGGTCCAAACGTTTGGGATATTGCAATATACGATACCACATTTATTGCTGAACAGTCAAAAATAACTTCATTGTATTTAAACCTCAGCCACCACTGGGGCACCTGAGTGGCTCAATCAGTTAAGCGGTGGACATCGGCTCAGGTCATGATCTCACCATTCATGAGTTTGAGCCTTGCATTGGGCTCACTGTTGTCAGCGCAGAGCCTGGTTTGGATTCTCTGTCCTCCTCTCTCTCTCCCTCACCCCATGCTTGCCCACACACTCTCAAAAATAAACATTAAAAAAAATTAAATCTCAGCCACCAAAATGCTCCATCAACATAAAAGTCCATCATCAAAAGACATACACTAGAATGTACATAGTAGCACTATCTGTAATAGCTCCAAACTGGAAACTACCCTAACATCTGTCAAAAGGATGAATTCATCAATTGTGGTATATTCACAGAAAGGAATAAAATGAATAGTCTACAACTACATGCAATAATATGGAAGAATCTCATAAATATAAAGTTGAATAAAGAAGCCAAACACAAGAAAATGCAAACTTTATGATTTTATATATCAAGTACAAAGACAGGCAAAACTAAATCTATGCTGTTGACAGTCAGGATAGACAATGACTGGAAGGCAGTATAATAGGGTCCCTGCATGTTAATAATGTTCTCTTCTTTTACCTTTGTTGGATAGCATACCAAGTTGTGGTCAGATTGTGAAAATTCATAGAACTGTATACACAGCTTGGAACGTGTGTACTTTTCTGTTCAAAAGTTAATTCCAGGAATCCCATGAAAACTGAATTTCAGCCCAATGTAATAATCCTTAATGTCATTACTAGAATTTGTGGGCCATCAATGAATCACCCTCTAAACGGAGTATTTAATGAACTGGATTCAGAACAATTGCCCAGGAGCAGGATACCTGATATGTCAAAACAAGCTAATAGTTTACCTTTAAAATCTGCAATCTCTCTGCTTTTCTCTACCTTTAGTGACATCACTGGAGTTTAAGCCAGATGAATCTCATCTGAGATGGTCTCCTAACCAGTTTCTAATAGCCTATTCTACTTGTTCTCTACACATTAAGGTGTTAAGTGATGTAAAGTCTAAACTAGATCCTTTTACTTCTTGCTTAAAATGCCTCAATGGAATCCCAATAAGTTGAAAATGTAATGACAACTCCAAGAGGTGGGTGCATGGTCTGGCCTCTGTCTATATCACCCACTCATGTCATGTTGCTCTCCCCCTCCCTCTGTGCTAGAGCCACACTGGCCTTCTTTCTGTTCTTCCAAAATGTCAAACTGTAGGACTTCACACCTTTGTGCTGCTGTCCTCTCTGTCCAGAACAATCATCACTTTTCAGATTCCTTGGTTGATTGATTTCCTTCTCACCCTTAAAGTCTCAGTTTAGATGGCTTCTTATAAAGTTCTCCTATAACAACCCTATTTAATGTCAACCTCCTATTATTCTCTATATCCACATTTTATCTATTTCCGTCCTTGACGTAATTATTGTTTTATTTGCTTTGTTTACTTGTTTTTCCCCCCTTTTCCTCATTAGACTGTAAGTTCTGTGAAGGCAGAAGTCTTGTCTATTTGTGTCAGGATTGGAGCGCCAATGCCTAGCACAGTGCTTGGCAAACAAAGGTCCTCTATAAACATGGAAACACTTCTCAGATGAATGAATCGACATTCCCAAGGGATCACAAGACGCCTGTTCAGTCACGAAGAACATTGCTCTGTGAGTTTTCCAAAGAATAGCAATATAACCAGATGCCTTTCAAGCCTCTTTACGCAGGCAAACTGTTGGCATTCGTTCTCGGTTTCCTAGTTGTCACAACTACCGCCCCCTCGCCACAGGGGACACACCCCCCTTCTCGACCAGCTGACTGACTTCCCGACCTCCGGATCCCACCCAACGCTCAGGCGCCCCCTCATTGGCCCGAATGTCAAGGTCTTCGGGAGGGCGGGATGTCACTGCGAGCCGCTACTGGCCCAAGTCGACGTCGCTCTACCGAGCGCTGCTAAAAGTCAGCCAAACCAAATTGTAGTTGCGGAGAGGCTCGTTCCCGTTGGAATCTATGATTGGTTGAGATCAAGAGCCCGTGGCCGGCGCACCGCCTTTTTCCGAGCCCGGATTGGCCAGAGCTTGCCGTCAGTCAGCGGGAACAGGCTTCCCCCTCTCCCTCTGGCTCGCTGAAGGAGAAAAATTCTCGAGATTTTCCAGCAGGAGAGCCAGTGGCAGGCTGTTCTAGCTGCTTGCTCCAGAAATCAGAAACATCGGGGAAGGCAATCTTATTTTCCCACCAGGAAAGCCCCTTCCCTGCCCTCCATTAACTAATTAGAAAATTTCCAGGGACATAGCCAACGCGAGGTAAGAGCCTAGAGAATGCACTTCATTTATTTTTAACAGTTTATGATATTATTTATAGGCAGGGTCACATCCCACCGCACCCGGTCCGTGGAATGGAGAGTAAACGGAGGGTTCGTCAGGGAGGGGAGAGGAAATGTAGGTTTAAATTCCCCAGTCCGACAGTCAGTCTCTGGGTTCTCTGTGCACCGCGTTCTTCCCTTTGGAGGTCATGAGTAGCATGTCCCGACTGGGCCCACTCGGGCTGCGCGGCGAGCAGCAGGCGTTTCCTGCTGAGAAACTCGCGCTTGGCCTTGAACTTGACTGCAAGCTGCAGGCGCCACCCAAGCGAGTGGAGTGGGACAAGGTTGGAAGGAAGGAGAGGCCAGGGACTGGGTGGTGGAAAGGGCGGAGGCTGCGCATTAGCGTTTTTTGGTAGAGAAGCTCCGGGTCGCCCTGCTCGAACCCCGGATTCTAGGATGCTACAAGGGTCAGCGCCGCTTCGTCGCCGCACCTGCGGCCGGAGTGAGGGAGACGTGGCGACACCCAGGATCTGTTCCGGGAGAGAGTGATTGGGAGGCCGAGACCGGGCGGCGAAAGGTGCTGGGGGGAGCCCAACCATCTGCAGCGCTGCGCGGGCGGGAGGGTGTGCTTCCTATGGTGCATCACACTGGCTACTGGCGAGCCCAGGCTTCTGAACTGTCCAAGGGTGAGCATGTCTGGGGACCAGAATAGAGCAGGATGCAGAGACCTGATTGCTGTCGATCTGAGGATGTGGGTTTTGCTTTGCCAGGAGAGGCCTTGTGGCTGGTGATGTCTTTTTTTTTTTTTTTTTTTTTTTTTTTTTTTTTTAGCAGCCGTTTTATTGTAGATTATAGATTTCACAGAAGGCGACAAAGACGAGACTCCGGTGAAAATAACTGGGGAATTTGGAGTCTCTAAAGCTTCACTGGCCTTTCCGAGCTTCAGACTGAAAATGAACAGCAAGGCCTCTTCAGCCCTTGGCACCCCTCGTCCTCCAGTGCCGAGGAAGGAATGAGATAGATTGTCGTTTTCAGGAGGAGTGACTAAAGGGACAGATTATAATGGCCATGAAAAAAGAGTAGTGGTGTGGTGGTATTAGAGGAGGAGAACAGATGCACCACTGGGTAATAAAATAGTTATAATTTTTGAGTAGTGAGTATTGATTTTTTTTTTTTTTTTTTTGCAACCTTAGTCACTTTCTATTGACAATCAACACAGACACCTCTCTTGACTGGAATCTTAGAGAAGAGGAAAGAAAAGGGGGAGAGGGCCTGTTGATGTAGTATAGAATATAAGGGAAAATTCTTAAAGTATAAAGGTACAGGTTTGGAATGTGGTCTGTGCCTTCTGTGCCTACATTAACTAAGATGTTTTAAAAGACATCTATGGAATTAGAACGTTGAATACTTTTCACTGCTCCCACGTTCTTTCCTCTATTCATACATCCAAACATGTTCACATCAAACCTAAGGGGAATCCTTTGGGGGTTTTTTTGTTGTTGTTTCCCTCATGTAGACTATTACAATTTCTTTCG
Source organism: Cryptoprocta ferox (assembly GCA_028646485.1). Lineage (NCBI taxonomy): Eukaryota > Metazoa > Chordata > Mammalia > Carnivora > Eupleridae > Cryptoprocta > Cryptoprocta ferox. Next base: position 123,358,727 of record CM053567.1, read on the forward strand.
CTTTCTCCTAGCAGAGTACTGATAAAGAAGATATTGGAGTCCACATTTCTTGAAATACTTTCTGGAGGTTTCCATACCATTTGAATGTATTGGGTTGCAGTGGTTGTCTTTAAAAAAGTAGATAAAAGAAATATTGGCTTTCAGAATATTAAAATGACCTTGTGTTTCATTTGTGGAAGTTACTGATGTAAAGATAGCTGAGTGCTGCTTTATATTGGGCAAATAAGTATTGGTGAATACTTTCTTAAATATTTTTGCTGGAGAGATAGATCTAAGCAGCTTTCTGTAAACTGAACCTTAGAACACCTGAATAATTTTGGCATGTGCTTAAAGTTACAACCATAAATCTCCCTTTTGACCTGCTTTCAACAGTCAACAGTTTAACTCAACTCCGGAGTGCACCCTCCTGCCAGAGACAGTGAGTGCCTCTCTTTTCCAAAAATAAATTTGGACAGCCCTGAGGTGTTTAAACTATTGAGGGATTATAAAATGGTAGTGAGATGAAAATGTAAAATTGGCATAGCAATCTCATAGCTGTATATGTGGCTTTTCTTCACCACCTTTTATTTTTAAATCAAGTATGTACTTCAAAAGTTTACTGCAAACCAAATGCATTTTTTTTTTCCTTCCTGATGCATTTCACCTGAGATTTCCTACTCTCAGGATGTGGGTTTTCAGCAGTGCCCTTATGCAGAATCTCTATCTACTCTCATGTTCTCACAGTGAATTTCCAATTTAACCCTCTTTACTGAGAATCCCTCCTGCCAGTGAGAATTGTTAAACCAAGTACCAACATTTTTCACTGGGCAAGGGTTCTATGCCAGGACCTAAAAACTTTTTTTTTTAATGTTTATTCACTTTCCAGAGGCAGAGAGAGACAGAGCATGAGTGGGGGAGAGGCAAAGAGAGAAGGAGAAAGAAACTGAAGCAGGCTCCAGGTTCTGAGCTGTCAGCACAGAGCCCCATGTGAGGTTCAAACCCACGAACTTTGAGATCATGACCTGAGCTGAAATCGGATGCTTAACTGATTGAGCCACCCAGGTGCCCCATATGTCAGGACTTTAAAGTATCAGATTAAACTGTTAAAGCATTAAAGAGGAAGATGGAGAGGCTTGGTCACAAAAATCAATGTGAAAATGGTGAAAACAGAAAATGTTTTTGGCATTTCTTTATTGACAATATATAGACTATATTGGGTTTCTGTGTGTATATATATGTATGTATACTCACATTTTAAAAAACTTGATGTGATTAAAATAAATTTATGGTTCATGCATTTTTGTTTTGTTGGGAAATAAAAAGGAATTATGGAAAAGTTTGGTCTAGAAGGAAGATGATCCATTTTCTTTTTCCTTTTGGTATATGACTATCAATATAGTTCAGGTTGCTGATATGTATAACCTGTTCTGTCACTAGGATTCCAATCAAGTTCTTTATTTTCTTGCTTAGCATAGTTTTTATATTTTATTTTTGCTAGTAGAATATGATGTGTGGGTAATGTGTTCTTGTGCTAACTTTTGCTCTGACATTTTTGTCTTTAGATGGTTTTCAAGCAGAATTAATTCTGCCCTTTGACTCTTTTGGATAACTTTTACTTTCAAAGCTTAAATATAGGGGCACCTGGTTGCCTCAGTCGGTTAAGTGTCCAACTTCAGCTCAGGCCATGACTGTGCAGTTCCTGAGTTCAAGCCTCACATCGGGCTCTGTGCTGATGGCTCAGAGCCTGGAGCCTGCTTCAGATTCTGTGTCTCCCTCTCTCTCCACCCCTCCCCAACTCATGCTGTCTCTCTCTCTCTCTCAAAAATAAACAAACAATAAAAAAATGTAAAAAAAGCTTGAATATAAATGTTAAAATGGTTAATAAAAATATAAGCAAGTCTTGATTTCTGACTGAGAGATTGACATAAAAGATTCCTGAATAGCATTTTTAGTTTGCAGGATGATAAATGCATGCCAGTTTATAATTGCTGAGCTGAAAAATAATAAACATATCTCTTAGGTGTTTGTCAGTTCTCTATTCTTTTTGTTATGAAGAACACTGATGCTTTTTTTTTTTTTTTGCAGGCTTTGGTTTTTTTTTCACATCATAAATTATACTTTCTTGTCTGCTAGTCAATGTGTAGTCATTTCCATGGGCATCTGGAGAACTGGGGGCAGCTGATGGCTGATACCTTTTTGAATTTCTGGAGGAAATTTTCTTGATGTGCTTGTTTAACTCAAAGGTGTTATTTAGCTTGGGAACACAGGTCCTCTTTGGATTGTTTCCCCAGGAATATAGAGATTAATATAATTTAGTTCTATTGCATTGGAAATGCACAGTGTCACCTGCTTGCATAAATGGTGCTGACCTAGTTTTGTAAACTAGAGATATATCTGGCTCACATTTCATCTATGCCAATAAAAATAAATGTTTTCCTATGACTATTCTGCTTACTTTTGAGATGATTGTGCAAATAATAAATGATGAAGGAGGCCAGGTTAATGATTGATTTTAGTCCATGCAGGGTTAAAGAAACTGCCCAACTTGCATTTTATTTCATTCTTAAGTGTTTCCAGTTGATATTTGTTTCCTGCTAAAATGCAGCTCTGTTTTATTTTTTGAGTTTTGGAGGAAAGAGAGAGAGAGAGAGAGAGAGAGAGAGAAGAAAGACAAGAGTAACCTAGAAAAACTGTAAAAAAATTTTTTTTCAATATTTGTTTCTAAATCTAGAACTTTTATTTAAAGTAGGTAAACAACTGCAAAATAGCCCAAGGCTGAATATGGCACACATGATTTCACATTGAAGCCAAAAGAATAGTGCTTTGCTTATACAAAAATAGACTTATTATATTGTGTGTGCACCTGAAACTAATATAATGTATTGTCAGTTATCCTCAGTTTAAAAGAAAAAAGAATAGTACTTCACTAATTGCTGGTGCATTCTTCAAATATGAATGGTTTCTAATAAATGTATCTTAAAACTTTTATTTTTTCTCTATGGTATAAAGCTGCTTTGTGAATTACCTCTATCAATAATCAGTACTTAGTTCTCTAGCATAGATTGTATTATGGCCTGAAATTTCTTCACAAGTCATTACCTTTATAAACACCTTTTTCTTTGGTAATTTAATGTGTTGCTTCTCTTTGATACTTAATAACCAGAGATACTATGTCTCCTTCACCCCTAATATTGTCATAAAAAGGTGAGTTTTGGCCTTTTATACATGATATTAACTAAAAGGCCAAGAAGGAATGGCCTCCTAACTCTTCCATGATACATTCATTCTTTGGGAGGCCATATTTATTCTAAATTCTGTGAAGGCAGGGCTCATATGTTGTTCCTTATGCCCTAAATATCTTAAGGGTGCTCTTTGGAACTTCATCTTTTCCTTCTACTGTTTTGTTTACTGAAAGGAGTAATGGCCAATACAGAGCTAGACCGATTTCCAAAAATGTTTTTGAAAGTGATTGTTTGAAATCGCTAATGCATTTACTTATGGGTTCACTCAAGTTGGGCTTTTTGTATGTGTGTATGCTTGTGCCTTTTGCTGAGATATAGTTTTTCAAGTTCACCTTTTATTGCGAAATAATTCAAACATACGATTGAGCATAATATAATACCTGCATACCCTGCACCAGCATTATAAAATATTTTCAAGTTGGTTTCTAATACATAAAGGAACAGAAGAAAGTACTGTGGAGTTGAATTCTTGCTTAGGACCTTATTTGTGTGGAAAACTGCCAAAAACACAGCCCTTCCTGCAGGGGTGTAGGAATTCCCCCTGACAACACCCAGGGGAGGCCTTTGGATTCAGCTTTGGGACAGAGTTCAGAAATGGGGTACAGAGTAATAGTTTTAAAGACAGGTAGTCTAGTGTCAGGTGCTGTCTCCTGCTGCAGCGGTCGGCAGGTAGTACTTAGAAAGGCTGGGCTGCTGGGCTTGTTGAGAGGAGACCCGCAGCTGTTAGTGTAAATGCATAGATCAGTTGCTTTTTTTTTTTTAATTTTTTAATGCTTATTTATTTTTGAGAGAGACCACAAGTGGGAGAAGGGCAGAGAGAGAGAGGGAGACACTGAATTGGAAGGAGGCTCCAGGCTCTGAGCTGTCAGCACAGAGCCCAACGTGGGCCTCAAACTCACAAGCTGTGAGATCATGACCTGAGCAGAAGTTGGACGCTTAACCGACTGAGCCACCCAGGCGCCCGATAGATTCGTTGCTTTTAAGTCACAAACGTTGTGCCCTTCAATCCCACACATCAGAAATGGCTTATCCTGGAACCTATGGGAGTGTTTGCGTGAACCATTCTACGTTAACCATAGTAATGAAGTATGTGAAGTTTAGTAAGTTGACAAATCTCAAAGAAAATAGAATTTAGAGTCTAGATTGTGTCTTTGCTAAAACTTGGGCACTCTGAATACAAAACAGTCATAACTATTTTATTAACCAGTTACTTTTCTTATTTCTTTCCCTCTTAAGGGACTTTGTTATTGTTAACATTTGCCCCTACCTTTTCTTCAGAGCAATGGAGTTAATGAAGGAAGACTATTTACTTACACCCATGTTCTGTATTCTTGCTACTCAAAGTATAGGCCCGCTGGCTCAGCAGTTTGCTGTCTTGAAATGCAGAATCTCAGGCTCTACGCTGGACAGACTAAATCAGAATCTGCATTTGATTTGGTTTTTTTTAAAGTTTATTTTTTTTTTTTGAGAGAGAGAGTATGTGCGCGTCTGTGCACAAGTGGGGGAGGGGCAGAGAACTAGAGGGAGAAAGAGAGAATCCTGAGCAGACTCCACATGGTGGGTCAGTGCATAGCCTGATATGGGGCTCAAACACCCGAACGGTGAGATCATGACCGTAGCCAAAGTCAAGAGTCTGATTCTTAACTGACTGAGCCACCTTAGCGCCCCCAGGATCTGCATTTGAACAATTTCCCCAGGTGACTGTAGGTTAAAGTTTGAGAAACACTTGTTCTATATGATATATATACATTGTCACATTTTAACAGAATTTAAACACTGTGAAAGGGGTAGGCAGATCAATTCATTTTTGATCTATTGTTAGGAGCAGGGTGTTAGGTCCCATATTCTTTATGGCCTTACATGTTGGTAATATCCAATGGTACATCAGTTATATATAAAATTACTGACGGAGTCTCTCTCTCTGTCTCTCTCTCTCTCTCTCTCTGTTGCATCTCTCTCTCTGTCCTCAGTTGCATCATTTTTCTTGAAGACGTTCCATTATTGTTCTACTGACCTTTCCCTCATTCTCAAGGCCTTTGGAGTTGAGTTATGTCAACAGCTGCCTTAATTACTTTGGTCAGAAGTGGTGGGAACCAGGTGAGAAGGAGAGTGCTGCTGAGCTCCCGCCTTCTGCAGGACGACCGGCGGGTGACGCCCACGTGCTACAGCTCCACTTCAGAGCCTAGGTGTTCGCGGTTCGACCCAGATGGGAGTGGGCGTCCAGCCACCTGGGACAATTTTGGGATCTGGGATAACCGCATTGATGAGCCGATTCTGCTGCCGCCCAGCATTAAGTACGGCAAGCCGATTCCCAAAATCAGCTTGGAAAACGTAGGCTGCGCCTCGCATATTGGCAGACGAAAAGAGAATGAAGACCGGTTTGACAGCGCTCAGCTGACAGATGAGGTGCTGTACTTTGCGGTGTATGATGGACATGGAGGACCTGCAGCCGCTGATTTCTGTCACACCCACATGAAGAAATGCATCATGTATGTACAATGGCTGACTTCTTCACTTTGCAGTTTGCTTTGTGCTTCATGTTTAAACTTTAACCTTTTGGGTGAGACATTCACTGTTAGCCTAGTTATTTGAGTGGCTCCATACTGTTGTTTTAGGAAGAAGCAGTAGCTTAAGCATGTCATTTATTACTGATGGTCGATGGTTATTACCATTTGGTCAATGTATTTCTTTTTTTAAGTTTATTTATTTTTGGGGGGAGGGCAGAGAGAGGGGAACAGGGGATCAGAGGCAGCCTCTGCACTGACAGCAGAGAGCCCAAAGGGGGGCTTGAACAGTGAGATCATGACCCCAACCTAAGTCAGGTACTTACCTGACTGAGCCCCCCAGGTGTCCCTCCGCCATGTATGTTTTAACAACTCCTCTGGTGAGGGCGCTGACCGGAATCAACAGCCCTTGATTTGTGAACATTTCAAGTGAGTTAGCATAAAGTACATGATCTCATGTGCCATGAGAAGCCTTTACTCCTATCAGTGCATAGCATATAGTACTTCAATGAATGGTAATTATTCTTACAAGTGGTATGAATAGCTTTGAATATTTGTTAAGAATAGCTTTAGATGATTGGCATTGGTATGGGGAAAATGCATTTAATGAGGCTGTTTTGAAGGTCTTTAGTTTATTTATTGCAGTTATTGTGTTTTGGTAATCACATTACTGCTTGAATTAAAAGGGGGAAAATATGTGATTATTTCTTGCCCTCCTATGGAATTCATGCTGCTCATCAGTTGATTTATTTATATTTTGAACTCTGGCTTAATTTATTTTTTATTTTTTTATTAAAAATTTTTTTCTTTAATGTTTATTAAAAAAATTTTTTTTTAATTTTGTATTTATTTTTGAGAGAGAGACAGCATGAGCAGGGGAGGGTCAGAGAGAGAGGGAGACACAGAATCTGAAGACAGGATCCGGGCTCTGAGCTAGCCGTCAGCACAGAGCCCGACGCGGGGCTCCAACCCACAAACCGTGAGATCATGACCTGAGCCGAAGTCGGACGCTTAACCAACTGAGCCATCCAGGCGCCCCAATGTTTATTTATTTTTGAGACATAGAGGGACAGAGTGAGAGCAGGGAAGGGACAGAGAGAGAGGGAGACAGAGAATCTGAAGCAGGCTTCAGGCTCTGAGCTGTCAGCACAGAGCCCAGTGTGGGGCTCAAAATCACAAACCGTGATATCATGACCTGAGCCGAAGTTGGCTGCTTAACTGACTGAGCCACCCAGGTGCCCCAGGGGCTTAATTTAATATGAAGAAACTCTTGACCTCTCAGGGTTGTAGATAGAGAGGATTAGATTAATCTTTTAAGGATAGAGACTTGGACTTTAATTTTATTGTTCTTAAAGGCTTATCTCTGTGCTTAGCTATTTCCTAATTTGATTTGTTAATCTGTGGATTTTAAGCATCCATCTGAAAGGCAAACCATGATGGTCCATTATATGGAGTAACAGCTAGCCAGCTAGCTAGAGGAAGAAGAGAAACCTATTATAAAATGATTCTTTGGGACTCTTTTTTTTCTCCCCACAAAGGGATTTGCTTCCTAAGGAGAAGAACTTGGAAACTGTTTTGACCTTGGCTTTTCTAGAAATAGATAAAGCCTTTGCAAAGCATGCCCACCTGTCTGCTGATGGTAAGTAAAACAGTCACGTTCCTGGGCGCCTGGGGAATGTCTAGTACAGAGGAAACGATTTCAGCCCTTTAGGGGTGGGAATTTTAATGTAAATTTATTTGTAAGGATGCTTACGTTGAAAGTGATTTTATATAAGGAATAAATTTAAATGCTGTTTGGAATCCAGGGTAATATTAGCACCTCACATTTAAATGAAGTATATTGGAGACATTTTCAAAAATTGAAACTCTAAAATGGTTCTGATATTGAATTTAAATTTTAAAAAGATTTGAAATTTTTAAAATTTGATTGCTCTTTTTATGAACAAAAGGCCCATACTATGAGAGGGTTTACTGTTTTTGGTTTTTTAGTTGAATCTGTTGAGCAAGTACTGAAATACACTATTGGGTAATCTTGTTTAGCCAGATAGAAGACAAGAAGAAAATTGCTAACTGGTCCTAAATAAGAAAAAGACAATGGCTAATATGCACTGCTTTAATTAGAAGGAAGATCTGTTTTCTCCCACTTTTTTTTAATGCTTATTCATTTTTTGAAAGAGAGAGAGAGAGAGAGTGGTTCGGGAGGGGCAGAAAGAGAGGAAGACACAGAATCCAAAGCAGGCTCCAGGCTCTGAGCTGTCAGCACAGAGCCAGATGCGGGGCTCAAATTCACTAACTGTGAAACCATGACCTGAGCTGAAGTCGAATGCTTAGCTGACTGAGCCACCCAGGTGCCCTTCTCTTACTTCTAAAAAAGCCTGCTCTTGCAGCTTTGTGGTAACTGGTGATGTTTTTGTTTTTATTTGTTAAGTACAAGGTCATGTCAGCTCAATTCAAAAATTTCCAAATTCCTTAAATTTGGAAAGTAAAAGATTTCTGATTTTGACTAAATTTATCAAAAGCTTTCAGAAAAATGTGGTTAGTGTTTTCTAGTTAGCTGGCCCAAAATCTTTTGCTCATGGCTCTGCAGCAACCATGTAAATGTACGCATACAGACCTCATAACTGATTTGAAAGTGAATCATGCAATACTTTTTTAAAAGTTTTTTAAAAATCTTTATTTATTTTTGAGAGAGAAAGAGACAGAGTGCAAGCAGGTGAGGGGCAGAGAGACAGAGGGAGACACGGAATCCGAAGCAGGCTCCAGGCTCTGAGCTGTCAGCACAGAGCCCAACGCTGGGCTCCAACTCACGGAAGCAAGTTCATGACCTGAGCCAGTCCTGAGCCAAAGTGTGACACTTAATCGACTGAGCCACCCAGGGGCCCCATGAATCATGTAATATTAATCAGTGTTTGGTTCATCTTTTTATTTAAAGAAAGTCAAAGCATCACAGAAATAACATTTCATGGTTTTCAGTGGGAGAGCAGAGGGATGGAAATTCACCTCATTTTGCAGATAAGGCCAGTTGCAGAGTGAGGGCTGGGATTTTCCTGGCACCCACAGTAGTCTCTCTCATGGGCATGTTTAATGATAAAGATTACGGAAGGTGACTAGGGTGGCTCTATCTGCCATCTTTCGAGATTTTCCCTGCCCTTTTTTGAAAACCTTACCATCATCATACTTGGAAAAGCATTAGAATCCACTCTCTTTGTTCAGGGATTTATTTTCTTGTTGATAGATTGATTCAGCCCATTTTCTCTTCTTCATGCCTTTGGACTTTTTCCCTTCCAGCTGGTTCCTTACCCTTGAAAAGAGAGGTTGAGAGAAGGTAAATTTTACGTATAAGATTTAGCTCTTGTCCCTGATGGATAAAAACGTGTAAGAGAACAGTAAAACAGAGTTTTATCTTTATAACTCTGAATATTGGTGTGCCCTTGTTTCATCCATTACCAGGTTGGCTGTATCTCACACCACAGTGTTTGCCGGCTGTAATGCAAGTGTGTACCCTGGCCGTTCTGTAAACAGGTAGCCCCTACTTGGGCAAGGTTTCAGAAGAAGAAAAGTTTATCATGGGAATGTGGCCGACAATCAAAACATTAACCCTTTATGGGTGCAGTTAGCCCCTTCTGTAAAGGATCTAATTGACCAAGATGCTTAAAACTGATAGATTTGCTGCAAAATATGAGAGGGGCCCTTTCATTTATTAAATAATAAATATAATTAAGGAGAATTTTGAACCTAGGGAAAGAATTTGTTTAACTTACCTACCTTAAAAGAAACTTTCTAAAGGTGCCTTACTCATAGTCAGATAGTTGTGCAAAGAAATTAATCATAAAAATATAATTAATTTTGAATAATAAATTTAAATTGTATTTACTTAATTGAGTTCATCCATTCAATGCTTTGAATTAACGATCTCGGACCTTTCATAAGATATTCTAAAATTTATATTTTGTTTAATGGCCATTTATTTGTTTGCAAGTATAATGGAGCACAACGAATGATACCTAGTGCGCTGCTAAAGGAAAGGGGCCTGCTGTGACATTGTTGTTCTCAAATCTCGTTTTGTATGTATTCCTATAGATCACCTGGTCTGTGTGTGTGTTTTTTAAATAAGTATTTTGAAAATAACTTTAAGATTGATTCTTAGTAAGTTGCCAAAGCTTTCAATCTTGCTAAAAATTGCCTTTTGATATTTGGGGCCTGTTTTATCAAATATGTTAAAACCACTGAAGATAGCACACTGTAAATTGTTTAACTTTTCAATTTGTGGATTAAAAGAACATATGCCATTTCAGACTTCAAAATTATTCTTTAAATTAAAAACACTTTTTTTTGGTGTTTAGTAAGAACTGAAGCTGTACCAGTATTATAAGAATGGATAACATTCCTTTTAGCATAGCTATAGGTAGGACCCAGCGCTACTTAAATAAAATGGGGAGGTAAGTGCAGATTGCCTCCTCCAATTTCTCTTTCCTTTTCTATCTGCATTAGTCCCATTTCTTGTCCTTGAACCCTTCTGGTGAACAGCTTAAAGGTAGGGACCATGGCTCAGCACCCTGTATAGAATCTGGAAGTCACTCAGTAATTATTTGGACTGAACTGATCTCCATGTATATTCTTTCTCACCAGAGTTATTTTTTAAAATATTTTTTAATTATTCATTTTTGAGAAAGAAAGACAGAGCATGAGGGGGAGGGCAGAGAGAGAGGGAGACACAGAATCTGAAGCAGGCTCCAGGCTCTGAGCTGTCAGCACAGACCCAACGCGGATCTTGAACTCACCAACCACGAGATCATGACCTGAGCAGAAGTTGGATGCTTAACCAACTGAGCTACTCAGGTGTCCCACTCACCAAAGTTATTATAATTTATTTTTTATTATCCTGGAGCTGATTTAACCAAATTATTAATATAATATATATGTTTTAATGAATTATCACTCCTGAGTGGATTTAAATTTTAAGTAGGGGAAGCCTGAAAAGAAACTGGTTAAAACCTAGGAATGAATCACTGATGGTGGAATTTGGGGGTATAAATGGGAGGAGTACCCCTCAATTATACTATATTAGCGTTCTTGAGGGGAAGTGAAAGAAATAAAATGAACATAAAACATTTTCCTCTTTTCAAGACTTTAGTCTAAAGCTGTCACATCTGCATAAGGTGCTTCAAATTATCCCATTAGCATTTAAAATAGTTACTATTTCAGTTTAAAATGGGGTGGTTTGTGAATAGAATCAGACTGCAACCTACAAGAAATAGCAAGAATCTTGCACTTATAAAATTGCTGGCGATATTTATTGATTTTTGTTGACACATTTTAAAATTTCCCTTATTTATGAAGCTGATTTCATCATTGTCGTTAAATGTTTTTGTATTTAATTTATGCCAGTTATATATATTATTACAATCAATGAAACCAGCCAGTAAATTCAAATGATATCCCATTACTCTACTATTTATGAACAAACTATCACTTAAAACAAATGGGATGGTAGAAAACTGAGATCATATCCTTTATATCCTATAAACTCTTCCAAGTGTTTCTAGATTGCATAAGGTTTGAAAGTCGCAAAGCTCCCCAAGAGACAAATGGATCAGAAAGAGAAGACTTGCTCTGATGATCGGAGCGTGAGATGTGGGTGACAGCATCGTGAGTCCCATTGGAAACTTCCATGCTCTTCACATTATCTGATCTCTACAAAATAACCAGTGTTAGAAAGGCAGTGTTTTTGAGTACCCTTCTTACACTGGGGACAGCTGAAAGGAAAAACAATAGGGACAACATGGGAAAGATGCTTATTGTGCTGTTACTGCTTCAGCTCATTCCTTTGATTTTGGTGTTCATGAGTCCTACATGTCCAGAACACCCATGTTTAATAATATTGAAACCCTATTGGTTTATACAGATTATTGTTTACACAGTAACTAATAATTGCCAGGGGGGTTATACTTTGAAAAGTACAGCTTTTACTCTTATGTTGCCATTCAAAATCTTGATCATTTTTCTTTTGATATGTTGACCTGCAACACCGGGGAAAAGAGAGAGCTGCAGAAATACCCATTTTATGAATTACATAAACTTAGAAACATGCATTAGCGCTCAAGAGCCTTACTAGCCTATATTTAAATAATTAATTTAAATTAATCATTCTCTTCCAAAAGAAATGCATCAAGCGTCATTAACAAATATGTTACTTTTTTTTATCTGGTATAGGAGGTGCTTTGATTCCTTCCTGATACATATTTAAATCCCAGTAATTTGGTGGTATCCTGTAGTTCACATCCTCTCTGACTTCTCAGATACAAATTATTCACTGTTACTCCCATGAATTTTCCTGTTAGTTTTTGGGATACTTCTGATATTGGCATTAAACAAATTGACAGGGTTTTTTTTTTTTTTTCAACTCAGTAAGGGTACCGATTTACTTTTCAGGACTGTGTGTGTGTGTGTGTGTGTGTGTGAGAGAGAGAGAGAGAGAGAGAGAGAGAGAGAGAATGAGTCTATAGATGTGTGACTGTGTTATACCACATATGTGTTTTGCATACATGTGTTTATATATAGTTTTTCCTGCCTTGGAAAGCTGAAACTAAGAAGTTTTACTCTGATGAAAAAATAGATTCAACTACAAAATACCATCAACTTAGGCAAATTGAGTCTCGGAATCGCTGATTTGGCATCTCCTGGAATATTATATAATTTGCTAGTGGAATTTTTACCAAAATAAAAATCCTTACCCTTATTTTGCAGCTCTTTCTCTGCCCTCCCCTGTGTTGCAGGTTTGTAATGTTTGAGCACAATTCCTGGGTGAATTTCCTATTTGCCTCTGTGCGTGTTATTTGTGGCAGAGAACTGTGCCCGGTCAGCAGCTCTAGACCTGGAGCCCGTGGACACTATATGCTGGGCTTCAGTGGAAAGAGAAATCTGCTTAATTTTGTCCCAGGTGAAGGAGTCCAGCGGTTCCTAGCCTGGACTACTGGAAGGTTCCCACATCCTCTTTGTCCCATTAGTTGAGATGACTTGCAGTAGGAAATGTCCAGTGAGTGTTAAGACCTTATTGAAAGATGTCTTAGTTTTATAGTTTTGTTGTTAGGGCAAAAAGTGAGAATTTTTACTTCCATATTAAATGTTAAATGAAATAAATGCTTATTTAATACTTACTTCTTAGATGCTTAGCAAGCCAGAATCAACAGTTAGTTTTGAAAACTTTCCCATAAATCTGGGATTTTGGAACTGTATAAAGATGGGTTGGTAAAACTCAAGCTCTTTTATTTGTGAGAGAGAGAGACAGAGAGTGGGGGAGGGATGGAAAAAGCTAGGGACAGAGGATCTGAAGGTGGCTCTGCACTGGCTGACAGCAGACAGCCGATGCAGAACTCGAACTCACAAACTGTGAGACCATGACCTGAGCGTGCTCAACCAACTGAGCCACGCAGGTGCCCCCAAAATCAAGCTCTTTTAAATTCCTAGCTGGCAGAGCCATGAATTATAATAGAATCCTAAACAGCTAAACTTGGAAGTTTTTGTTTCTGAAATTTTAACTCTTTTGGTGTAACTAATTAAAACCACTTTTTAAAAAAGCTGCTGCTGACCATTTCAACAAAGGAGAGGAGTACTAAACTACCTGGACAGGTAGCATCTGAGTAAATGCCTGTATTCTCTTGCCTGGCTCTTCTCATCATTGGAAAAATCCACAGTGGTGAAACTGTGAAGATTCCATCACATAATGTTTTGGGAAACTCAAAAGTTTACTTTTGTAATATAAACATCACTGATACTTACGCTAAGACATTAACGTTTTACAGTGACAAATATGTTTTAGCATTGCTGAGATATTACCTTGCACAACAGTTCCAAAATCAAAAGATAAATGGGAAGATAGTGCAACTCTAAATGCTATTTCTCAATAAATTAGATTCAGCATGGATATAAAAGATTAAGTAGGGTTTATTAATGTTTTTCCATTATACTTTTCTGATTAAAGCAGGCATTTTAATATACCAATTGGAATAAATATCTATATATAAATATATATATCCTTCCAAAATGCATTACTGATGAAATTTTTTAAATTGTCTTTTTGAAAAAAAAATTGGAAAGATTGAGCCTCATTCAGTCAAATTAGTAGCACGTGATTTTTCCTAAACCTACCTTTGTAGAAGACATCTTTGGATGATCACCTGAATATTTTATTTAGATGCTTTAAAGAATTAACCATGTTATTGAAGATAATACCTGCTTTAAATAAGTTATCTTTTTCAGTTTCTTCCAGTTTGCTTTACTTTTTAGCCCTTAATTTCACTTTTCACTTATTCTCACTTTTGGCAAGGCTCAATGCACCTTCAAAATTTTTAACAAGTGATAAAGAAATTGGGGCAGACACTTAGAATAAATCAAAGAAAGATGCAAAAATGCAGTTTGGATTGGATGAAGGAAACAATGGCGACCTCAAGCCAACTGACATTTAATTTTGATTTTGGTCAGGGAAGATTAAATGTGAACTGCAGGAAGCATGTGGGAAACTAGAATGAACTTCGCTCTCTACCCTCCCATACTTTAATGATGGCTGTAACTTTGTTTCATGTGTGGGGAGGACAAAGATAAATAGAAAAGAATGCGAACTTTAACCCTTTTAGGATTTTTTGGTGAACATTTATAAAATTAGAACAATTGTAGAAGGAAAGAATATAAAATATAGCACTTTAAGAGCAGCTGGTATGCCCTTGGCATTCTTGTTTAGCTTATTAACTGATAATACTTTCACAGGATAGGAGTAAGAAAGGGAAGAGAAAATCTTCTGAGTGCATAGATTACAGAAAAGTCAGCTTGCCTGAATTGGCTCATAGACCTAAAAGTCATCCTGCTGTATTAGCCAATCTCATTAAAATGTAATACTTTTAATCCTGACACCTAATGTAGACACAGGCTGTCATAATTATTATAGGTTCAAGTCAGTTCTACTTTATATAAAGAGAGGCCATTTGGAGACAGTGATGCACTTTTTACCAAATTAGGTTAGCAACTTTTTCTATTTGCATGGAGCCTTGTTACTGAATTAAATACTTCTTTCTCTGCATGCTCTCACTTACATAGTTCATTTTCATTTTATTTGCATAGCTGTAGTTAAGTTAGAACGATACATTTCAGTGTTAGTTTAACATGCCTGTGTTTTATTTTGTAATAAAACTTCCATATCCAGTCATTTGACTGTCACTGACTTACCCTCTTTTTCGTACTGTTTGCAGCAACCCTTCTGACCTCTGGGACTACTGCAACGGTAGCCCTGTTGAGAGATGGTATTGAGCTGGTTGTAGCCAGTGTTGGGGACAGCCGGGCTATTTTGTGTAGAAAAGGAAAATCCATGAAGTTGACCATTGACCATACTCCAGAAAGAAAAGATGAAAAAGAAAGGTAGCACCTCCACTGATCATTCTATGAGAATCATGTTTATATAGTTCAAAATAGAAATGTAACCTTGAATTTTAAACTGATTTCATCTTAAGTTTAACCGTGACTTTGTTTCTGGGGTATCATGTCATAATCTTTTTTTCTTGGACCAGGATCAAGAAATGTGGTGGTTTTGTGGCTTGGAATAGTTTGGGACAGCCTCACGTGAATGGCAGACTTGCAATGACAAGGAGTCTTGGAGATTTGGATCTTAAAACCAGTGGTGTGATAGCAGAACCAGAAACAAAGAGGATTAAGGTAAAGAAGAACCTGTAAACATTTGATACATATGCAAAGAACGAATGCTGGGTTGTTCCCAGCCACAGGCTTTCTTAGAAGCCTTAATTACAGCCAACATTACCTTTTTTTTTTTTAAGTTTATTTATTTATTTTGAGAGACAGAGAGAGAGAGAGAGAGAGAGAGAGAATGGGGAGGAGGGGCAGAGAGAGAGGGAAAGAGAGAATCCCAAGCAGGCCCAGTGCTGTCAGCACAGAGTCCCGACTTGGGCTCCATCTCACGAACCATGAGATCGTGACCTGAGCTGAAATCAAGAGTCAGACGCTTAGTTGACTGAGCCACCCAGGTGCTCCCTGACCAACATGACTTTTATTTTATTTTATTTTTATTTTATTTTATATTTAATTTTTAAATTATTTTATTATTTTAAAAAATTGTTTCAATGTTTGTTTATTTTTGAGAGAGAGAGGGAGAGAGAGAGAGAAAGAGAGAGAAAGAAAACATGAGCAGAGGAGGGGCAGAGAGAAGGAGACACAGAATCTGAAGCAGGCTCCAGGCTCCGAGCTATCAGTACAGAGCCCAATGGGGGCCCGAAGCAGATTTGGCATTTCAAAGTTCTGCTACAGTGTCATTTTATTTTTTTAATGTTAATTTATTTTTAATGTTTATTTATTTATTTTTGAGACAGAGAGAGAGTTTGCACAAATGGGGGAGGGACAGAGAGAGAGGGAGACACAGAATCTGAAGCAGGCTCCAGGCTCCAAGCTGTCAGCTCAGAGCCCCATGCAGGGCTCGAAATGGTCAACTGCGAGATCATGACCTGAGCTGAAGTCGGACGCTTAACCGACTGAGCCACCCAGGTGCCCGAGTAGTTTAGGGGTGCCTGGGTGGCTCAGTGGTTAAGCGTCCAACTTCGGCTCCGGTCACGATCTTGTGGTTTGTGGGTTCGAGCCCCGCATCAGGCTCTGTGCTGACAGCTCAGAGCCTGGGGCCTGCTTTGGATTCTGTGTCTCCCCCTCTCTCTGCCCCTCCCATGTTCATGCTTTCTCTCTCTTTGTCTCTCAATAATAAATAAAAATTTAAAAAAAGAGAAAGGAGTAGTTTATGGAAGGATATGAACTTTTCAAATAAAATAAGATACTGGCCTACTGTACAATGAAGTGAGGTTTAGTTTTACTTCACCCTGTACTGGAATTCACCTGGTTGAATGGCTCTACTGCCCTTCATCCCTACACGTGATCATCCAGTCCCCACCACTTGGAATTTGACCCTCACTTCTCTTTTCCACCAAACTAAATAATTGCCCCAGTTTCTCTGACATCTTTTGTATACTACTAATCAGTGCCTTCATTACACTACACTTCCTCCAGCACACACCTAGTTGTGAGCTGACACTTCCCTCTCTGCACCTAGTACAGTGTAGTGTAGGCAGCAAATGATTATTAATTGAATGATTTCTTGTCTTCTGGTTAGTTCACTCATATTCATTTTGTCGAACAGACACTTAACATAGGTTTTACTCTATGCCAGGCCCTATTCAGAATAGCTACTATTCCCCCATTTTACAGAGAAAACAAATCTAGAGCATAGGTGAACTTACCAATGTTTGCCTAGCCAAAAAGTAGAGGCAGATTTCAAATCTAGGGAGCCTGGCTCCAGAGACAGTGCTGTCAACTGTTACAACGTGCTGTCTCTCACCATTTGGCTATCTAGCTTCTTCCTTTGTGGTGATACTAAGTAAATGTTAGGTTTGTCCTTGGTGGTTGATGTTAAATGTTGCTAATTTTGTCCAAAATATAAGCCTTCCATTTTCACTATGAAGCGTTTTTTAAAAATGTTTATCTATTTGTTTTTGAGACAGAGAGAGAGCGCGTGAGCAAGGGAGGGACACAGAGAGAGGGAGAGAGAATCCCAAGCAAGCTCCATGCTGTTGGCGCAGAGCCCAATGCGGGGCTCAAACTCTTCCCAGGAGTGAGATCATGACCTGAGCCCAAACCAAGAGTTGGATGCTTAACCAACTGAGCCACCCAGGCTCCCCTTTACTGTGAAGCTTTTAAACAGAAATGACCACTCAGCAAACAAAAAAATTTGTGAATTTGGAAGATTATTCACATACCGAGTCTATGTGTTTGGTTCTGATTGCAGCTCCATCATGCTGATGACAGCTTCCTGGTCCTCACTACAGATGGAATTAACTTCATGGTGAATAGCCAAGAGATTTGTGACTTTGTCAATCAATGCCATGATCCCAATGAAGCAGCCCATGCAGTGATTGAACAGGTGACACAGCAGAGCCTCTGCTAGAAAAGTTCCGACTGTGGGTGGTGGGGGAGAGGAGGAAACAACAGCCCAGGTGCGGGTCTTGATACAGCCTGGAGGGGCTGCCACAGGCTTGAGATTACTTTGAAATATTGTGTTTTAGCTTTAGTATTACAATGAATGTTACACTTGACTCCATAATATTTCCAATTTATTTTATTTTATTTTTTTAATGATTTTATTTATTTTTTGAGAGAGAGGGAGAGACAGAGCGAGTAGGGGAGGGGCAGAGAGAGAGAAGGAGACACAGAATCTGAAGCAGGCTCCAGGGACTGAGCTGTCAGCACAGAGCCCAACGTGGGGCTTGAACTCACATTTTGTGAGATCATGACCTGAGCAAAAGTCAGACGCTCAACTGACTGAGCCACCCAGGCGCCTCATAATATTTCCAATTTAAAATTTTTTTACAATTGTCCCAAGTAGTTAAGTACAACTAGTGTGCCAAGGAATGTGCTATGTTTATTTTTTGGATTTGTACACATCTTGAAAAGGTAGTAATAGCAGTAGTAAATTATAATAATAGTTAGTAGTAATAATATCAGTATGTGTCAGACACTCTTCTGTTCAGTTATATTTAACTCATGGAATCATCACAGTAACCTTCTGAAGCTACAGCTAGTATTATCCCTTATCACAGATGAGGAAAACTGAGGTACAGAGGCTGAGAAGTTAAGTAACTTGTTCAAGATCATAAAACTATGAAGTTGTGGAACTGGGCTTTAAACCCAGACAGCTAAGCTTCTGAATTCAACTACTGGACCAAACTAGACTGTTTCAAATAAGTATCCAGTATAGGAACACTATAGCATAGGCGACTTCTGGTTTTTAAAAATGGGTGTGTAAAAAAACCCAAACACATTTAAAAAGGTATATGGATAGGTTATGTGTTAGTTGTCAATTAGAGCTAAAACGGGATACCCAGTAATACCCAATGAAGAAAATGCAAAATTTCCCCATGCTGTTTAATATTCTGTTTGGATCAATAGCTCTTTTAAGTTATAGCCATCACTTAATCATTAGAGACATGCTTTAATTTAACAGCTATTTTTACATTTCCCAATTTTTATGTTTGCAACCAGGAAGGCATATTTAGCCCAAACTTTCATGTGCTAAGACATGAGACCTTACTTTAAAAGACCTTACTTTTATTTGCTTGAAAATAGATGGACGAGCATGAATTATTCTCTTGGTTACTATATATGTTCATGAGATTTAAGAAATGAACCCAATTCCACGGATGATCACTTCTCTCCTAATTTCACCTACCTGTTTTGAGATACGTGTGTTCTCATTCACACAGGCAGTGATATATTAATGACTGTGTGGTATTCCACTATACTTGTGTACCATAATTCATTTACTAGTTCCCCTAATCAACAAATTTAGTTCATGTTCACTTTTCCATCTTATGGAGGGGAACACTGAATAAACCGTATTGTATCTCTTTGTACATATCTGCTTCCTTCATGTATTATTTTCTTAGGTAAAGTTCTTAAAATTGCTAGGCAAAAAGAATACACTGTATTCTAAAGCTATTTTTTTAAGTTTATTTATTTTGAGAGGGGGAGGGGCAGAGAGAGACGGAGATGGAGAGAGAAAGAATCCGAAGCAGGCTCCATGCCATCAATGGAGAGTGTGACGTGGGGCTCGAACCCACAAACCGTGAGATCATGACCTGAGTCGAAATCAAGAATTGGATGCTTGGGGTGCCTGGGTGGGCTCAGTCGGTTAAGCGTCCGACTTCGGCTCAGTTCGTGATCTCAGGTTCGTCGGTTCGCGCCCTGCATCAGGCTCTGTGCTGACAGCTCAGAGCCTGGAGCCTGCTTCGGATTCTGTGTCTCCCTCTCTCTCTCTCTGCCCCTCCCCCTCTCATGCTCTGTTTCTGTCTCGATAATAAATAAACATTAAAAAAAATTAAAACAAATAAAGAAGAATTGGATGCTTAACTTACTGAGCCACTCCAGAGCCCCATCTAAAGCTTTTAATAAGCTTGCCAAATTGCCCTCCAGAAATGATACTCCAATTTATACTTTTCTCTAGCCTGTTTATAAAGTTTGTTTCTCTAAATTCTTGTCATAGTTTTTTACCAATTTAATAGGTAAAAAAAAATCAAATTTTAGTGTTTTCTGTTTGCATCTTTTTTGTTTGTTAGTGAAACTAACCATTTGCCCAGGTTTGTTAGCCATTGTATTTCTTGTCTGTGGATAGCTTTTTTCCATTCTTTTATAGGCATGTTTGTCTTTTTCACATTTGTTCTAAGAACTTCCTATATGTTAAGTATATATTTTTTGTCTTTCAATTTGTTTGTAAAACTTTTTAATATTTTGATGCTTTTTATATCAGATATTTTTTATCAAACCTTCACAGTTTTTGGCCTCAGGCTGTGAATTCTTTTAAAATACATTTGCTGTTGAATATAATCCTGAGCACTTCTTATAATGCTGACTATGTCATTTTCTGTTTGAATTAGTCCCTAAAATCGATTTATAATTCTCCTACTGTAGGAAATTTAGTTTATGCCACTTTTCCATTTTGTAGGAATCATAATAAATTTTATTGTCATTATATCTTATACACATCCATTTCCTTAGGGTATCACTTTTTAGGCTAAATTCCTAGAGGCAGAATTGCTAGGTAAGAACTAACACTGAATTCTTACTTTGTATTAGTCCCTGTGCTAAATGCTTTATATTCTTCTTCAAGAATATATGAATATTCAAGAGCTGTATATCTTGTATCCTAGTCCTTTGGTATTTCTGTTGCCAAAATTGCTACAGGGGGATATAGTTAATATGGTTGTTTGGTGTGTGTGGGGGAGTCATCTGTTATTCTATGTGCAATCTAATAAACTGTGTGGACCTTGATACATGTTGAATGAATCACAAACCATTGTGAAGTATCTGGGTTAAAAACTATATTTTTAAAAATTTAACAGAGAGAGAGAGAGAGAGAGAGAGAGAGAGACATCAGGGGAGGGTCAGAGAGGGAGGGGCACAGAGGATCTGAAGCAGGCTCTGCACTGACAGCATAGAGCCTGATACGGGGCTTGAACTCACAAACAGTGAGATAATGACCTGAGCTTAAGTCGGACACTTAACTGACTGAGCCACCCAGGCATCCCACTAACTGTATTTTGAATGAGTTTATAGCCTTCTGAGGAACAATGATTTCCCTTTGTACAGACTCTGATTTCCTGTGTTTTTTGTCTTCCTTCCTGCCAAACCTTGCAGGCAATACAGTTTGGTACTGAAGATAACAGTACTGCAGTAGTAGTGCCTTTTGGTGCCTGGGGGAAATACAAGAACTCTGAAATCAACTTCTCATTCAGCAGAAGCTTTGCCTCCAGTGGACGATGGGCCTGACTGCTTGCTGGGACTTTGAATTTCTGTGAAACAGTTTTTCACTATGTCAAGAAACTTACTAGATCAAACGTGTGAGCTGTGCCAGGGTAACTTTGTGACTTACTAGACCAGTACACAAGTTAGTCTAAACTAAGAAACCATTTACATAGTAGTTTTTCATAAATAGCTCATATTTATGTTCAGCTGTACATACTCAGTGTAAATATATGTGTAATTCAGCTGTGGTGAATCTTTGAGTGAGCAAATGAAGAGTGGTCTTGACACACTTGCTGAATGTTAAATTTCTAATTTTTAAAACTCTTAGGCAGCTATGAGTTTCTTCTGATCATTTCTGTTCTTTATTCATTTGAACAGATTCTTCATGTTCTTCAAAACTAGTAGATATTTTGACGGTTCTGCAATGTGTTAGCTGCGTTTATTTTTAATAATTCTACCAAGGAGTGTGAAAACAGAGTTCTGTGTGGCTATATTTTGTATTCTGGACCACATACTGGTAAAGTTCACAAGGCGAAAGACATTAATTCAGATAATATGGCACTGCTAAGTTGTATGCATATTTACAACAGTGCAGTTACCAATGTCAGCTGTGTCACTTGGTCTTCCCCCCCCAATCCCCCATCCCCCTTCATGCCTCTTTTTCTGTAGCTAAGAATGTTATATAGATATATAGACTACTCCTTTATATCAGAAGAGTATGCACAGGCTGAATCTTTTGGTCAAAGCTATACAAACTTAAATACTGATAGTATCAAGTATTTTGTATAAAGTTTCCATTTGTTATCTTTAACTCTGTGTTTTGTGTTTTATATGTAGTATGTTTATATCACCTTTTGTATAGAATAAGCAAGTTGGATAATTTGTCAGTAGAAATAATACCACATTGTCTGATAATATGACAGATATAGCGTGAAGTTTATGTCTCCTTTTTGCTTATTTCTAAGATTTAAAGCAAAGAATAAATCTAAAACATTAAAGCATTCTATATTTTCAGCTTGCTAATGTAATTTAGGAATGTAAAACTATACTTCTCTATATCTGCATGTAAGTTTGCTGTTAAAATGTGAATCTCTACATGCGTGTTTGAAATTATATCTGCAGTTTATTTTGCAGACAATAGAAGTTTGTTATATGTGTGGGGGTATGTACATATGCAAATTTTGGAGTAATAGAGAATTAAAGGGAACAATCCTGCATAGCTCCTTCACCAGTGAGCTTTAAATTATTAATATGTTTATCTCAAGGGCTCTTGACAGATGGAGGACAGCTTTATAGTGGAGAACCAACGGTTATTGGCAGGTGAAGAAATAGATTGAAAATAGCTATAGGAGCTATTTTATGGCAGGTCATTTATGCAGAAGACACTGAAGCAGATTAGCATGCTGAAGCTACATTGCTCTATGGTAATTTGCAAATAAAATAATAGGATGTGAGAAAAATGCTGAGTGTTAGGAATGATGTGGAGTTTTGTTGTAGAAACCAACAACAACAAAAAAAGAAACCGAGAAGGTCAAGTTGGTGTAGTCTATTCCTTCCACTTTTGGTTTTCATGGTTGAGTTTTTTTTCTGTCTTTATGTTTTATTTAACAGTTTGTTAGAAGGAAGAGGGCCCAATATAAATATTCACACCTTCTCACCTTTTTGGGAATGGAAGAAAATAAATCTTGAGTTTTGCTGCATATATTAATCAGGAATTTTCTTTTGATAAAAAGGTGACAAAGAAATATTTGAATGTTTTTTTTTTTTTATTTTCAAGGAAGGTTGGTGAAAGTAAAGAACATTGCAGGAAGGAAAACTGTCGCCTGTTCATTGTCTGGGAAGTGAGGAACCAAAAGTAGGCTAAGACAACTGGGAAACTTTCTTGCTCTTGCTGAGTTAGGTCCTGGAACCTAAATATTGAAGCTTCATTTAGGAGTATGGAGAATTTATGAAGTAACAAGCAGACGAAAACTCTAAAGCACATTCTGAAAATGTAGGTTTCACTTCTGATTTGAATTCTTCATATTAGTATTCCTCTGTTTTACTTTAAAAACTGAGGGTGGGAGTGATGTCGTCAAGCTCAGAAGTCACTGATTCACCGAGGTGGATTGCAAAGTTTAACCAATAGGAATTTGTAGGGCTGTGTCAGCCTTGGTCTGGGGTGGGTGGACTTTGCTCTGCTTTACTCAAAAAGCAGAAATCAGTCAACTTTGCTTAAGCATAAAAACATATTGGTGTTTGTTTTTCAAGCCACAATGTTAAAGTATCATTTGTAGATTATTGTAATCCACAAAAGATAATAAGCTTACATGTATTAGGCTTCTAGGCCTATTATAAGGAATTATGCAAATAGTAGTGAAAAAAAGGACTGTTCTAAGTATAGATTTTTAGTTATAACTGTGAACTTGCCATGTGGTTATTAACATGTGGGTATAGGTATAGTGTAGATTATATTAATGTAATTAAACTTAAATCCATTGTAATTTATGTTTGCCTTTCATTTATATGTAGTGTATAAATCATCTGTAAAAATGGGTTGCCAAACTATTTGCCAACATTTATTTGGCAAAATATTTTTAAAATCATTGTGATTTTTCACAAGTATAAGTTCCTAAGTACCTGGTATATTCAAAAGTAAATGCAGTCCTGCTCTCTATCAACTGTTCGTTTGTTGTAGATTTTTGTATTTCTGAAGTGCTTCAAAGTCTTACTCATTTTTTTCTGAAAAAAAAAATAATTTTGAAGGGATCAGTTTAGAATCTCTATACTCTATGATGTGAACTTTTCTCAAGTTCAAAAAAAAACCCTACTTGCTTTGAAGAATTATTAGCACATAATCTAAATACAAATTATGTCTTCAAAGTAGAATTTGATTTTTTTTTTAAGAATCCTGGCAGAGAATGATTAGGCCTTTGTGAACTCCTCAATATCAGAAAGGACATTTAGTTTCATTTCTAAGAATGGCAAGGATTTATTTCATGGTAATATGACAGCAGGAAAACGAGCCAAAGCAGGGCAAGGGGAAGGAATGGTTACAGTTTAGCCTCAAACAGTTAAATACCAACATGGGTTTGTTTGTATTTGGCACTTCGGTTGTTCACGTACCCTTGTCTGTGGAAAGCACATAAAATTTTGGTTGGGTTACATTTTATTGTATTTATGAGATTCACTTATCTGGATGACTTCAGCAGAAATAAAATGTCATGTCTTTATAAGCCAAATTGTGATGACCTGTCTGTTGCTTATGGCATCTGGAATGAGACTGACTGACTCTGGCAGCTCCCACTGGTCGTGAGATGGTTGAAATGGTCCAGTGATGGTCAACTGAGTGTTCCAGGCTGTGAAACCATGGGGTGCTTCCACCTCCAAGAATGACTCATCTGCCTTTGGATGCCAGTACAAAACTGAGCAGCTTAATGTGTTCTGAATTAATTTAATTTCTGCTGAAGTGCTCTTGTGGACCTTGTTTTATAATTTAACCAAAGTGCTGCTTGGGTGGACTTTGTACTTTTCCCAGTGAGTTGACGTAATTGCTGCTTTGACCGTTGTTTTAAATGTATGTATTAGAGTAATTGTGAGTAGACTTATATCATATATCTCAGTGTTCAAAACACCATTTTAATAAAGTATATCCATTAAACCCTTTTTAAAATCCAAGCATGTTTATTTGGAATCCAGACTTTCCAGTATTTATTATGTGCTCCTGTGACACTGATATACAGGAGTCAGTGAATGCTTGTAAATTTAGTAGACAAAATGAGGATGTTGGCAAAATTGAAGAATCTTTGGAAAAAAAGTGTATACGTTTATCTATTCAAATCTGTTATTTGATCTGAAACAAAATTTGTCTTTTTTATTTCCTTCTCCCAAATATTTGTTGGCATATCAGAGGAAAATGGTCATGATGATTTTCCAATATTTTGTATGCAGTATATTTCACTGTAGCATTTCTGTGTATTAAAAGAATAGAAATAAGTGTTTGGCAGCGGTACTGCAGACCTCAGCGTTATGCATTTAACATGAGCAATTTTCTTTTTTTAATGTTTATTTATTTATTTGAGAGAGAGAGGGGTGGGAGGGGTAGGAGGGGCAGAAAGAGGGGGACAGAGGACCTGAAGCGGGCTCTGTGCTGACGGCAGAGAGTCTGATGTAGGGCTTGAACTCATGAACGGTGAGATCATGACCTGAGCTGAAGTCAGTTACCGAATGAGCCACCCAGGTGCCCCGACATAGGCAATTTTTAATGTCCTGTTGTTGACTGAATAGTTGCACTACATTGGCGGAAAGATCTCTCCTAGATTGTATTCCCTGAAGGTAACTTGATAAACTCTGTGGCATTAGAGATCTGTCTGTTCTGTTTTGTTTAAACTCCATACCTAGCACTAGTTATAGGTCTAGCAATGAGGAGAAAATGTTTGTTAATTCACTGATCATTAATGTTTGTTGGATGAGTAAGTTAATGTAATGCACTGGATTATACTTCCATTAATTTTACATTAGTGGGGAAATAGTCTTTAGATACCTTAAGTATTAAGCGAAACACAGTATTCAATGGTGAAGAAATGATATCTCACCTCTTTGGGTGTTTCCTTAGACGATGATCAGTATATATATGGTTCAGAGTTGTTCTGAACAAAAATCTAAAAGAGCAGTGCTGCATGAATGACTCTAACCTTGCTTTTTTTTTTTTAGAAGACTGAGAAGGGGAAATGAATATTAATTGTTTCTTTTGAATGTATTATGTCACTTAATTCTCCACAACAATCACACAGGGAAGTCTTTCTAATTATCCTTTTTATAGATGAGGACATGGCGCCTTTAAGCAGCTAGTAACGGCACGATCTAATTCAGACCTCTTTGACTTCAATGTCTGTGTTCCTTCTTTTCTACCCTAACCTCCTTTTATACATTACCAAAAGCAAAACCATTCACTTCTATCAAGCATCCATTTGCAGAAGGCTCTCTGGCAGACATGAAAAAGAATTACAAGAAATGATCCAGAAATTCTTAGTGGATGGATGAATATATTAGAGTTAGTAATTGAGCATATACCACAAAGATAAATTAGGGTAGAGAACTAAATTATGTCTAAGCCAAGTAAGTATAACTGGGAAGTAACTGTAAGTCAATGAACAGAATTACTGCTTTAAACAATACAGGATTTAGATGACTACTTAATGGATGTCTAATAAGTCAGTTGACCAATGACAAGCATTTACTGAGAACCTACTTCATATATCTGTAAATGACACCAGGGTGAGCCTAGCAGGGCTTGGGGAATGTAGTTGCTTGCCTATCTTCCTATAAGAACTTTGTCAGAAGGCAGAGAAGTAACGGAAGTGAGTTATACCAGAAAGCTAGTGTTCACCTGGACAGGTAAAGCAAAGATGTTTGGAGCCAAAAGAGATCTAACCAGTGAAGTCATTAAGCCTTCGGTCACATGTCAAGGGTAGGTTCTTTCAAGGACCAGGTGACCTATGTCATGTCTTAGAAGGCAAGTGGCCAAAGACCGAACCAGTTATATATTTCATACAAAATGAAAATGCCAGGCCCTTGTTCAAAATGTATTAAGAATTTCATAGACAACAACTACAGAACACTAAACCGAGTGTGGAGCCCTTCTAAGAGTGGTGTCCTGTGCTCCTACACAGTTGTGCACCATGAAGCTAGCTCTGACCTTAGTGAAAATACTCTAAGAGCAAAATTTGCAAGCTAATGCAGAGCACAGATAAAAGAAAGGAGCACGTCAGCAAGGCAAGAAGAATACCCTATAACACAAAAATATATACAAGCTAGGACAGCACAAAGTCTTGATAGAAAGCTTTTCATGATGAGAGCCAAAAAGAGTAACTTTCAATAAAGGTGCCCAGGAGTTGTCCTAGGCACCTTTACTTATGTTGTCTTATTTATTCCTTTCTAAAATATTGCAAGGTGAGACTAAGCTATTGCTACAGATTGGGTTCCCTGGGAAGCAGGCTCTGAGACAGAGATCAGATTAGAAGTTTATTAGGGAATGCTCTTGGCAACAACACATGTGGTAGGGATGGGAAATAGGCAGGGGAGAATTTGGGCTGTGATGCAGAGACCCATGGTCCTCCACAGGAAAGCTCCGAAATTGGGATGCCCCTTTAGAGTTGCTTTGTTTTGTTTGATTTGGGGCTTAAATAATGAGGCCTTTATTATTTCACAAACCAAAGCAAGGTGTGAGGTAGGTGACAGGTTGGTGGCGTGGAGGCTGGAAAAATCCATCATGAGCATCATTGGAGAACAATGTCTATGAAAGTGACTCTCCTCTGCAAGTGGCCAGCAGAACTGAGAGAAGGTCCTTTAGGACACAACTGGGTCAGGCATGTGCCCTAATTAGAGAGAAAGGAACAGGTCCCCCTAAAGCCTCAGGCTGCTCAGTACATTCTCTAGAGAGAGCACAGATGTATACTCCCCTAAACAGGTTGGGGGTGACCACCAAGACCTGACAGGTAGAGCTGAGATGACTTGTGTCACAGAAACTGGCAGAGACCATTTTGGCAAGGGCCCTAGGCAAGTTAGGAAGTACAACACAACTGCTGGAAGCTTCTCACATATCTAGAACTTATAGAGAGATTTCCCCATTGTGTATATTCAGATGTATGAGTTTCAACCTCAGGAACATGTCTCCCTCATAAAGGTTCTCCTTCAGTATCACTATAGGGAACCAGGAGATAGCCTGTTCCCTGCATGTCCATGGCTTTGCTTCATGTGAACTTTCCTGTACCCAGTGAGGTGAGACCTTCAGCTGAAGGCTTTCTCAAATTCACTGCACTCATAAAGTCTATCTGCTCTGTGAACTTTCTAGGGCTGAATCAGAGCAGAGCATTGGCTGAAGACTTTCCTGAATTTGCAGTGTACATGAGGCCTTTCTGTGTGGTGGTGAACTTTATGGTGCTGCATGAAGTTAGACCTTCAGATGAAAGCTTTCTCATTTGCTGCACTTGTGAGGCCTTTCTCTGATGGTAATTTTTTGGTGCTTAGCAAATGGGGCTGTAAAGGATTTCCTACATTCCCTGCACTCATGAGGCCTTTTTCCCACGTGAAGTCTTCTGTGTTGAATGAAGTCACAATTCCCTGTGCAGAGTTTCCCATATACTCATGCACTCAATGCCTTGCTCCAGTGTGAACCCTTTCCTACAATAAGGCTGGAGCTTTGGCCAAAGAATTTCCCATATTTGCTGCACTTACAAGGCTTTGCCTCAGTGTGAATTCTCTGGTGTTAAAGGAAAATGAAGATGTGGGTGAAGAATTTTCCAAGCTGGTTGCATTTATAAGGCTTCCCCCCCCCACCCCCGGTGTGGGCTTTCTGAAGCTGAAAGAGGTTCAATCTTCCAGGGAAGGTCTTCCCACATTCACTGCACTCCTAAAACCTTTTGAAACCACTATAAAAATGTAAAAATGGTTGGAAATTAAGATGTACAGACCAATGCTTCAGTAAGGCTTGACTTTGAACACTCTTTTTCCCTCTTCCACATTCTTGGAGCCCCCCCCCCCCACAACAACTTTGTTTTTCTGTAGACTCCTTTGTTCCAGGAACTTTGTAGCAATGTTGACATCTCGCTGACCTCAATGTATACTTAGAGATGAGACTTGGACGGCCCCTGCCAGCCGCTAGTCATGAGACCACACTGAAGACATAAGGGCTGGAAGCTGGGACCAGATTCCTATTGAAACTGCCCAGATCCGGTATTTTCCTATTAAACCCCTCACTCTTTTATCTTCGACGGGTCTGCAGTTTTGAAGGCATTAGCCTGCTGCAGCCTCCTTTGCCTACCAAGGAAATAGCAACAATTGTCCCTCTGTATCCCAAACGCTATCTTCGTGTTCTATTTTGGCTCCGGAGCACAGAGGTCGGTTTTCCACGACAGTTTTTGCAGCGCGGAAGACGCACGCCCTCTGGCGCCTGGTTCTGAGTAGCTGCTGAGGCGGTGCCGCTGCGGGGATTCGCGGAATCTCCCACCCCGCCGGGCGCCCGGCGGTGCAGGCAGCGAGGACCCACACCCGGCGGCAGCCAGGGCGGCGCACCGCGCGCGGGGCCGGCTCGCTTCGCTCCCTCCGCTCCCAGGGCGGGGAGACTGCGCCCCGCGGCCGCTCCACCGGCCCTGCGGCGCCCGAGCCTCATTTCCTCCACTCCCTTGGCATTTGCCGGACAGGCAGTGGCCTTTCGACTCCTCTTTTCTCTTTTATTTCCTTTCCTAGTTCCTTCCTTCCTCCCTTTTTTTCCCGGGAGGCCGCTGGGACGAAACTTACCCCTCAGACCTCAAACTGAAGTGTAGAGACCCGCCCCCGCAGTCGCTCCAAAGCTCCGCTTTCAGGACCAGGCCTCTACACCCCAGCACCCAGCTGGATGCGGACTGTTTTTGGAACGAGGACACGACTGTCAACCGACGGCAAGGAGGCTGTCCCCTGCCTAGGGGGGTACTCGGAGAGGATGGCAGATGAGAGCTGTGGTCTGGTAGAGCGCCCAGCGACTGAGGGAGTAGGTTCTCCGGTCCTGAAGGTAGGTTCTGAAAGCACAGCGCAGCATCCACGAAGTGTTAACAACACTGCAGATAAGGCTGAAAAGACCGAGGGATTTGCCCAAGGTCCCAAGGGGGGGGGGGG
>CM053567.1:123388921-123405188 GCA_028646485.1 Cryptoprocta ferox
CCTATTATTTTTTTTTTTATTGTTTCCTTTGCAGTGCAGAAGCTTTTTATCTTGATGAGGTCCCAATAGTTTATTTTGGTTCTTGATTCCCTTGTGTTTGGGGATGTGTCGAGTAGGAAATTGCTGCAGTTGAGGTCAAAGAGGTTGTTTCCTGCTTTCTCCTCTAGGGTTTTGATGGCTTCCTGTCTGACGTTCAGGTCCTTCATCCATTTTGAGTTTATTTTTGTGTATGGTGTAAGAGAGTGGTCTAGTTTCATTCTTTTGCATGTTGCTGCCCAGTTCTCCCAGCACCACCTGTTAAAGGGGCTATCTTTTTTCCATTGGATACTCTTGCCTGCTTTGTCAAAGATTAATTGGCCATACATTTGTGGGTCCAGTTCTGGGCTCTCTAATCTATTCCATTGGTCTATGTGTCTGTTTTTGTGCTAGTACCATGCTGTCTTGGTGATGACAGCTGTGTAGTAGAGTCTAAAGTCTGGGCTTATGATGCCTTCTGTTTTGGTTTTCTTCTTCAGTATTACTTTGGCTATTCGGGGTTTTTTGTGGTTCCATACGAATTTTAGGATAGTTTGTTCTAGCTTTGAGAAGAATATATATATATATAACACATCTTCTTTATCCATTCATCCATCGATGGATATTTGGGCTCTTTCCATACTCCATACTTTGGCTATTGTCGATAGCGCTGCTATAAACATTGGGGTGCATGTGTCTCATTGAAACAGCACACCTGTATCCCTTGGATAAATACCTAGTAGTGCAATTGCTGGGTC
The DNA here is from genome assembly GCA_028646485.1 of Cryptoprocta ferox. Taxonomy (NCBI): domain Eukaryota; kingdom Metazoa; phylum Chordata; class Mammalia; order Carnivora; family Eupleridae; genus Cryptoprocta; species Cryptoprocta ferox. The sequence continues at coordinate 123,389,695 of CM053567.1, forward strand.
GTAGGGTAGTTCTATTTTTAATTTTTTGAGAATCTCCATACTGTTTTACAGAGTGACTGTTCCAGTTTGCATTCCCACCTGCATTGCAAAAGAGATCCTATTTCTCCGCATCCTTGCCACCATCTGTTGTTGCCTGAGTTGTTAATATTAGACATTTTGACACATGTAAGGTGGTATCTCATTGTGGTTTTGATTTGTATTTCCATGATGATGAGTGATGTTGAACATCATTTCATGTGTCTGTTGACCATCTGGATGTCTTCTTTGGAGAAGTGTCTGTTCATGTCTTTAGCCCATTTCTTCACTGGATTATTTGTTTTATGGGTGTTGAGTTTGATAAGTTCTTTATAGATTTTGGATACCAACCCTTTATCAGATATGTCTTTTGCAAATATCTTCCCCCTTCTGTCGGTTGCCTTTTAGTTTTGCTGATTGTTTGCTTCACTGTGCAGAAGCTTTTTATTTTGATGAGGTCCCAATAGTTCATTTTTGCTTTTGTTTCCCTTGCCTCCAGAGACATGTTGAGTAAGAAGTTGCTGCGGCCTAGGTCAAAGAGGTTCTTGCCTGCTTTCTCCTTGAGGATTTTGATGGCTTCCTGTCTTACATTTAGTTCTTTGATCCATTTTGACTTTATTTTTGTGTATAGTGTAAGAAAATGGTCCAGGTTCATTTTTATGCATGTTGCTGTCCAGTTTTCCCAGCACCACTTGCTGAAGAGACTGTCTTTATTCCATTGGATATTCTTTCCTGCTTTGTCAAAGATGAGTTGGCCATATGATTGTGGGTCAATTTCTGGGTTCTCTATTCTGTTCCATTAATCTGATTGTTCTTGTGCCAGTACCATACTGTCTTGATGATTACAGCTTTGTAATACAGCTTGAAGTCTGGGATTGTGATACCTCCTGCTTTGGTTTTCCTTTTCAAGATTGCTTTGGCTATCCGGGGTCTTTTCTGGTTCCATACAAATTTTAGGATTGTTTGTTCTACCTCTGTGAAGAATGCTGGTGTTATTTTGATAGGGATTGCATTGAATATGTAGATTGCTTTGGGTAGTATTGACATTTTAACAATATTTGTTCTTCCTATCCAGGAGCATGGAATATTTTTCCATTTCTTTGTGTCGTCTTCAATTTCCTTCATCAGCTTTCTATAGTTTTCAGTGTATAGATTTTTCACCTCTTTGGTTATGTTTCTTCCTAGGTATTTTATGGTTTTTGGTGCAATTGTAAATGGGATCAATTCCTTGATTGCTCTTTCTGTTGCTTCATTATTGGTGTGTAGGAATGCAACTAATTTCTATGCATTGATTTTATATCCTGCCACTTTGCTGAATTCCTGGATCAGTTCTAGCAGTTTTTTGGTGGAATCTTTTGGGTTTTCCATATAGAGTATCATGTCTTCTATGAAGAGTGAAAGTTTGACTTCATCTTTGCCAATTCTGATGCCTTTTATTTCCTTTTGTTGTCTGATTGCTGATGCTAGGACTTCCAGCACTATGTTAAACAACAGTGGTGAGAGTGGACATCCCTGTCGTGTTCCTGATCTCAGGGGGAAAGCTCTCAGTTTTTCCCCATTGAGGATGATATTAGCGTTGGGTCTTTCATATATGGCTTTTATGATCTCAAGGTATGATCCTTATATCCCTACTTTCTTAAGGATTTTTATCAAGAAAGGATGCTATATTTTGTCAAATGCTTTCTCTGCATCTTTTGAGAGGATCATGTTGTTCTTGTCCTTTCTTTTATTGATGTGATGAATCACGCTGATTGTTTTATGGATATTGAACCAGCCCTGCATCCCAGGTATAAATCCAGTTTGGTTATGGTGAATAATATTTCTGACGTATTGTTGGATCCGGTTGGCTAATATCTTGCTGAGGATTTTTGCATCCATGTTCATCCAGGAGCAACTTGATTTTTATAATTAATTTATCTTGGAGGTCTTTCTTTGTGAAGACAGTACATATATTTCTACCTCATTCTTTTAAACTGTTGAACATTTCATTGTATGCCTGTGCTACATTTTATTTAACCATACCCTTTCTGGTAAACATCTACATGCTAATTTCTTTCCTCCTTTCCTTCTTTCTTCCCTCCTTCGCTCCCTCTTTTGACATATCTCTTCCTTGCTACTTTCCTTCCTTTTCTTATTGAAGTACTATTGTCTTAATAGTATATCTAATAACATAAAATTACCTTACACGAAACATTGGAGAAAACTTTAAAATGAAAATTTATGTTACCTTCTGTCAGAAAAGCAATATGAGTTTCCTAAATTGGGATCACTTAGATTTGCCTCAATGGAAAAGAAGCTTCAGTGACTTCTTAAGCAAGGATTTATCTAATGTTTATTGTTCTGTAATGAGGGGAAATCATGAGAGCTTGAGCCCAGTTACTCTGAGCCTTGCTAAGAGTTCACTGGGTCACCTTAGCCAAGTTGGCTATAAGTCCATATCAGTGGGAAGTGAGGATCCAGGGTCCACAGTCTATGCTGGGTTCTCTCTTCTCCCCCTCGATACCGCCTGAACTAATATGGAATTCAGCCAGCTCTGCTGAATGTGTGCTAGTCTTTTCTATCCCAACTTGATGTCAGTTCCTGGAGGACAGGGACCATGTCTTACATTCCTTTTTTTTCCCCCAACAGTGCCTAGCTGATTCTTCGAATCTTGGTTATTTTTAATATGTATTTTAATTATCCTTAAAATTGTATTTGCAAAGTAAGCTCTATTTGGTTTAGAATAAATCTTGCAATAAAACTCTGGCCATGTCTAGGATTTATCAGCATTTCTTTTAAACGTACCATTGATTAGAAATTTGTAATTTTGCACTGCTTTTTACCTTTAGGCCTTGCTCATATACAATCACACTACTGGTATAATACACACATGGTTCGCTTAATTATATTCCAGACAAGATACCTCTGCTTTGCCCATGCTTACAGCACAGCCAAATGGTCAACTATGCAAATGTCCTATTATTGCACTTGACATCCTCATGTTTTCAGAATACGAAATGCCTATTTAATATGGTCCTACCTTCCTATTCTATTTCTGGCTTAGAAAAGGAGAACAGGAGCAGGTTACATCTTCTAAATATAGCCTCTCTCTCTTCTTCCAATCTCTGGTGGGTCTTTGCCCTGAAACCTAACACTGTCCTTGCTTTGGTTTCTTTCACTTCCTTTCAAATCTGTTGTCTTCCTGCTTGTACTTTTTTGCCAGAAGGCAGGGCCTATGAGAGGAGACCCCCCCTGCCACTCCCCCGATTTCGTCAGAGCGGGCAAAAGACAGGAAGTTTACACAGAGCAAAACGATTTGCTAGGATTGGTTTTGACCCTTCCTTAAGCTGTTGCTTGTGTCAGAGATGCTGTTGTCAGGATTCTGTTGCACAAAGAGAAAGATAAAAATATCTCTCTGACTCGTGCATTTTCTCCCTTTACCATCCTCTTGCCAGGATTGCTGCAAATGGATCCCAGGCTGATTGGAGGCCTGGTGTCAGTTTGAATCTCAGTGGTTGAGAAAGAAATGTGGGTAATAACTAGCTGATGGTGGAGAAGAAAGGAACTCAAGGAGGTATGAGAACCGTTCATTTTACATTGGATATTTCCTCAAGGCTAATTTTTCTGGAAAGCCTCTGTCTTTCTGGTCATTGCAGGACCTGGCAGAGGAGCCGTCCCTTTTTGTTTCTGATTGTTTCTCTTACCTCCTGACGGCTGGCAAAGGGGAGGTCCTGGAACTTTCAAGAGCTGCAGTCTCTATAGGAAAACCTGTAAGGGGAGAAGTCTTCTCGGTATCACCACTTCCTCTCTACCAAGGCTCAAGCTGCTTTCCTTCGAGCACCACCCATCAAAAGTGAAGTGAGTTGTCTGTTTTTATTTTTTCAAGTGTTCATACTAAGTAAAGAATCTTGATTCAATTTTGGTATGGGCTTTAACAAATGCGTCATGTAAACCAGTACTTCTCATGGTTTAATGTGATTATGAATCACCTGGACATTTAGTTAAAAAGGAGCAGAGTTCTGTGGGTCTGGTTTGGGCCTGAGACTGTGCATTTCTGCAGGCTTGCAGGCAACCTCAGATCTGCTGGTCCATGGACCATGTCTTGAGTAACAAGGCCTTAAGTCCTCTAGGCTTTTTGCTTTTCAGGAAAAGGGATGGGGGGCAGGGTGTTGGTGAAATGAAAGGACTTAACCTAGTACATGATCTATGTAGAGCACCTGAAAAGAAAATCAGTCACCATCCCTGCCCTGGTTGTACCTGCTTTAGCAGACTATCTCCAGAATTTGGGGTTTCTATTAAAAAGGTTCTAGATGTGGGAAGCTAAGTCACCCCAAGTTAGAGAGAATGTTGGGCTGCTCCTTACACTGCATGGGTCACTTTGAGCAGAGCCAGAAATCTCTTTTTAATTGTAATTTACAGGATTAAGTGTCCATATCACGCCTCAACCAGTATAGCTAGTGGTCACTTTGAACATTTCAACTTCAGTTAAAAATTATACATGCTTGAAAAATAACTGATGTCCCTACCACCTACCATCTGGAGGAATCCATTACATGGTTTAAAGTCAATTCCAGTAAGGGATATACTTATGAGAGGCCTTTAAACCCTCCCAGTAGTAGCTCCTTGTCTTAAGTGATTCACATTTATCTGAAAGCCGCTTTTAATCCAAGAGATAATCCAAGCGGCAAAAAATGAATAGAGAGGAAATGTACCTATTCTGTCCCTAGTTGAGGGGAGAAAATAGCAGTGGGAGAAAAGAAGGGGAAAGAAAAGAGAGTGGTGGCCTGGGATATCCTAGCTTTGCGAAATGAATAAAAGAAACCCCAGCCTAGAAATTGAATTCTTACCCACACATGCATGAGAGTCCTTCCAAAATGGTAGCTCGTGTCTTCCTCAGCCAGAGAAATGTGCTAGAAACAGAATAAGTAAATTATAAATTGTGTTGTTTTGATGAATGAACATGCTGAAACTATTTGTCATTAAGTTGAGGACTGTGCAATGGAGTCAAAGGTCAGAGGAATAGACGCCTCGTGAAGCACAGGATGAACCCATTAAACCATCCCAGAAAGGGGGGAATTGCTCTTGTTTGAAATAAACTTCAAATAACATCTCTTTCTACTATGGAGTATAATCAGAGGTGATATTTAAAAATTTAACAGCCTGAGTGGCACAAACATTGACCAATCAGAACAGAAGCTACTGTAAACAGCCCGTATAACAGCAAATGCTAGGCTGTAAGAACGTACAGGACTGAATATTGGCCTAAGCTATTATAGGTTTTAGTTAAATATTCCTGGGGGGAGAAGTTATATAGCTACAGATGAGTTCAGGGATATATAATGGCATTCCTACCACCACCTTCCAGTGCTCTGGCCCCATTTTCTCATGGAGGACACTTCCCTCTTTTCTGTCTTATGAAGCCCAGAGCAACCCCTCATTCTGGCTGTGTATCCTACAACCTGCACTAAAGAGAATTCTCTGAAGTCACTGCAAGACTCAAAATCCTATCTAGTTCCCGAGTAGCAGAGAAGATGCATATATTCTATTGTAAAGAGTTACAGCAGAAAATGAAACTTGATCACTGTGTTAGCCTTCCATACAAAGCATTGTCACATACATTATCTCACTTGATTTTCACAAACATCATGGGGTGTACGTCAAGGGGATTATTATTTTAACTTGTTATTTAAGAAATTGAGGCTCTGGTTAAGCAATTTGCTAGAAGGCACACAGCTGGTTAGTAGGCATATGGACTTGACCCAGGCCTGAATGCTTGAAGTTCAGGTTCATCCTGTACTTTTTTTCATCCCCTCAAGCAGCCTCTCAGGACCTTTGGCAACTTTTATTTTGTTCTGTCCTAGGATCTTTTTTTTATGTCATAATTTGAGACCTTTGTACGTTAAAAAGAATTTGATTTCTACTTCTTTTGTCAAAATTATTCTCATGCTTGCCTTAAGCTTTGCCTCCATTAAGGCCTTTACTCCACAGAAAAAAATGTTTTAGAGCAGTGAGCCTCAAATTTCATCAGGCTTAAAAATCACCTGAGAAGCTTACTAAAACTCAGATTCCTGGGCCCTACCTCCAGAGACTCTGACTCAGTGGGTCAGGGCTCAGGCCTGAGAATTTGCATTTCTAATTGAGTTTCCAGTTGAACTTAATGTTGCTAGCCAGAGACCACGCTTTTAGACTATGGGCACAGCTTCAGTATTTTATTTTATTTTATTTTACTTTATCTTATCTTTTAATTTTTTAAAAAAATTCTGTTTTTAAGTAATCTCTACACCCATCATAGGGCTCGAACTCACAATGCCAAGATCAAGAGTTGCATGCTCTTAAGTGAAATAAGTCAGGCAGAGAAAGACACTGTATGTTTTCACTCATATGCGGAACAGGAGAAACTTAACAGAGGACCATAGGGGAGGGTAAGGGGAAAAAATAGTTAAGGAGAGGGAGGGAGGCAAACCACAAGAGACTCTTAAATACTGAGAACAAACTGAGGGTTAATAGGGGTGGGGGAGAGGGGAAAATGGGTGATGGGCATGGAGGAGGGCACTTACTGGGATGAGCACTGGGTGTTATATGGAAACCAGCTTGACAATTAACTATATTAAAAAAAAAAAAGAGTTGCATGCTCTACTGACTGAGCCAGCCAGGCACCCCTTCAGTCAGTATTTTAAATATATATATTTTAATATTTATTTATTTTAAAGGAGAGAGAGACAAAATGAGCAGGGGAGGAGCAGAGAGAGAGGGAGACACAGAATCCAGAGCAGGCTCCAGGTCCCTGAGCTGTCAGCACAGAGCCCGATGCGGGACTCGAGCCAACAAGCTGTGAGATCGTGACCTGAGCTGAAGTCAGATGCTGAACTGACTGAGCCACCCAGGTGCCCCAGTCAGTATTTTAAAATAACATCTTCATGGTTTAGTGAGGGAGCTTAATGTGCTTAATAGCACAGATTGTAGAGCCAGAATTCCTGAGTCTGAATATTGATGCCCTCACTTATACAAGCTGTGTAATTCTGGGGGAGTTAGCCCTTCTGTGCCTCAGTGTCCTAATCTATAAAATGGAGACAATGATACTACCTACCTTAGAAGATAGTTGTGAGGATTAATTGGCTTAGCAGTGCCGGGCTCTTTCTATACAAATTTGCTCTTTTATTACTAAGTCTTGCTCAATTCATAATTATGCTTTACAATGGAAATATGAGCAACAAGAATTCACACAGATATCAAATGTTCTTCTTTGACGTAGATGTTACCTGTGACTTAATCATGAGCCAAACATGCTCTTATGTTATTTGTGTGAATTAATGTCCCAGGCTGTCAGCTAGCACTTGCCACCAAGGGGAGAGAGAGCAGATGATGCTGAGAAGTTGGCAAGAGCTTGGTTAGTCAGGGCCTTACAGGTCATCCTCAGGATTTGGACTCAACTCTAACAGTGATGAAAGCCATAAATATAGTTTGGAGCTGGGGGGTACAATCACAAATTAGGAATTTTCGTGCAGCAGTTTGGAGGCTAGTTTGGAAGAAGGTGAGGCTACAGGCAGAGGCTGTTTGAATGGACTGTTATGATCATCCTGGAGAGAATTAATAAAGGCTTGAACTAAAGCAGTAGGGTAAGCTCAGAGCAGCTCCCATGGTTCAGGTGATGGAATGGAGAGTATGTCATGAATCAGAAAGGAAATTTGATCTGTTCTAAAACTCCTTAGCTTACACCTCTTCTCTATATTGAAACCCCATGAAGCTGAGGACTGAGCCTAACTCCTATGTAGTCCCAGCTCCTAGCTTCCAATAGGACCCTGATGGATGTTTGGTGAGTGAATGGGTGAGGAAGAACAAATCAAATCCTCATGGTTTACAGGTTTCTTTGATCTGGTTCTTACTTATCTCTCCAATCTCACCTTTCTCCTCTCTCACCTTTATTCTAGTCACACTGGCCATCCTTTTGGACCTTTCAAAATGTCCAACTGTGACCTCCAGTCCAGAGTGTTACACTACTGCTTTTGGGGCAAATCTATCCTGCCACCTATTATTATAGGTAGCATTTTTTTGGAACACACCCACCACCATATGATTGTGTGTTGTTTATGGCTATCTTAGTGTTATAATAGCTGGGTAGAGTTATTGTGACAGAGACTACAGAGACAGAGACAGAGGCCTGTGAAGCCCCAGATATTTATTATCTGGCCCTTTACAGAAACAGTTTACTGATCCCTACTCTACTTCTTTGAAATTGCTGTGACCTCTGATTTAAAACTCTACCCTCAACAAAACTACAGTAATCAAAAAACTGTGGTACTGGCATAAAGAAGAACATACGGGCCAATGAAATAGAGTGGAAAGCCCCCAAATAAGCTCTCATGTATGTGCTCAAATGATTTCTGGCAAGGGTGTCAAGGCCATTCAATGGGGAAAAGACAGTCTTTTTGAAAAATGATGCTAGGAAAATTGGACATCCACATGCAAAAGGATTGTCAGACCCTTATCTTCTTACACTATAGAGAAAAATTAGGCCAAAATGAACCAAATGCCTAAACATAAGAGTGAAAAGTATAAAACTCTTAGATGAAAACAGGAGAAAAGCTTCATGACACTGGATTTGGCAGTGATTTCTTGGAAATAATAGCAAAAGCACAGACAACAAAAGAAAAACTAGATAAATTGGACTTCTTCAAAATTAAAAACTTCTGTGTATCAAAGGACATTATTAAAGTAAAAAAACAACCCACATGATGGCAGAAAATATTTTCAAATCATCTAAAAGGAGTTAATATGTAAAATACATAAAGAATTCCTACAGCTTAACAACAAAAGCCAAACAACCCAATTAAAAAAGGGCAAAGGACTTGAATAGACAGTTAACCAAAGAAGATATACAAATGGCCAATAAGCACATGAAAAGATTCTTTGCATCACTAATCACTAGGGAAATATAAATCAAAAACACAGTGAGATACCATTTCATACTCACTAGCTGGCAATAATAATAATAATAATAATAGTACAAAACAAGAGTTGGTATGGATCTGAGGAAAATGCAACCTTCGTGCTTTGCAGGAAGGAATGTAAAATGGTGTTAGGTGCTATGGAAAAGAGTTTAGCAATTCCTCAAAAAATTAAACATACAATTACCATATGATCCAGCAATTTCACTTGTGGGTATACACTAAAAGAATTGAAAGCAGGCACTCAAATAGACATTTTACACTTGTATTCATAGCAACATTGTTCACAAAAGCACAAAGATGAACAACAAAGGAGTGCCACAAATGTGGTATATACTTACAATGGAATATTCATCTTAAAAATTCTGACACATGGAAGGGTACCTGGGTGGCTCAGTCCATTAAGCATCCAACTTCAGCTCAGGTCATGATCTCATGGCTCGTGAGTTCGAGCCCCGCATCAGGCTCTGTGATGACAGCTCAGAGTCTGGATCCTGCTTCAGATTTTGTGTGTCCCTCTTTCTCTGCCCCTTTACTGCTCACTCTCTCTTTCTCTCAAAAATAAATAAATGTTAAAAAAATAATAATAAAAAATTCTGACATATGGATGAACGTTGGTGATATTATGCTAAGTGAAATGCTCATTATCGAAGGACAAACATTGTATGATTACACTTATATGAGGTATCTAACAGGAGTCAAATTCATAGAAACAGAAAGTAGAATAGTGGTTGCCACTGGGGCAACAGGGGAGTGAGGAGTTATTGATTAGTGGGTGCAGAGTTTCAGTTTGGGGAAGTGAGAGAAGTCCTGGAGATGGGTGGTGGTAATGGTTGGACAACAATGTTAATGTACTTAATGTCACAAAACTCTACTCTTAAACAGTGATAAATTTTGGGGTGCCTGGGTGGTTCAGTCAGTTAAGCGTCCGACTTCAGCTCAGGTCATGATCTCACAGTTTGTGAGTTCAAGCCCTGCATCGGGCTCCTCCCTCAGAGTGTGGAGCCTGCTTGGGATTCTCTCTCTTTCCCTCTTTCTCTGCCCCTCCCCTATTTGTGCTGTCTCTCAAAATAAAATAAACTTTAAAAATGGTAAATTTTATGTTATAGATATTTTACCACAGTGAAAGAAAAAAAGCAACATGTCTTTGCATGGCTGGTTCTTATTCTTCAGTTTTCAGCTTAAGTGGTATTTCTTCAAGGAGGACTCCCATTACTCTTTGTAACTTCCTTGTATCACATGTCATTCTCAGAAATCACTATATATATATTTATATAGAAATATATAGTAATTACTATATATAATATATACTTATATAGAAATATATAGTAATTACTATATATATATGTATATATACTATATACATATACATATATATATACTATATATATATATATATAGTAATCTGTCTTCATAGAACATAAGCTTCCTGAGGATAGTGTCTTTGTCTAATTAAAAGCTATATCCTAACACTTTGTTCTTAACACATGGTAGATGCCCAGTAAACGTTTGTGGAATAAACTACAGTTGACTCCTGAACAACATGCGTTTGAACTGTGTGGGTCTACTTATAAATGGATTTTTCTGATAAATATATTGGAAAATTTTTGGAGATTTGTAACAACTAGGAAAAACCCCAGAGATGAACTGCATAGTCTACATATATCAAAAAATTAAGAAGCTAGATATGGCAGGAATGCATAAAATATATGTAGATACTATTTTGTCATTTACTACCATAAAATATACACAAATGTATTACAAAAATTTAAAATTTATCAAAACTTATGCACACAAATACAGCCCATACATGGCACCATTTACAGTCAAAAGAAATGTAAACAAATGCAAAGATGCAGTATTAAATCATAACTATGTAAAATTAACTGCAGCACATATTATACTACTGCAAGAATTTTGTATCTATCTCTCCTAGCAATGGTGGTGAGCTTAAGTATTGCCAGTATATGTTTAAAATGCTGTGTTATGATAATAATCTCCATATGACCAGTTTTTCTCTCCAGTATATTGTGTATGTATAACAGTAAAATGTTTTCTTGAGGTTCTTGCATGTTTTTCACCATGCTTAGTGCAACACTATAAACCTTGAATAATGCCATGGGACCCATGCGAAGTGCCACTAGTGATGCTCAAAGTGCTTCCAAGAAGCAGAGGAAAGTCATGACATGACAAGAAAAAGTTGAGTTGCTTGATATGTACTACATGTAGATTGAGGTCTGCAGTATGGTGGCCTGCATTTCAAGATAAATGAATCGAGTATAAGGAACATTGTAAAAAAAAAAAAAATGAAGAGGAAATTCATGAATGAAACTGTCACCAACAGGGGTGAAAACTTTGTACTTGTTGCAAAATACCTTTTTATCTCCTATGGAAAATGCAGCTCTTATTTGGGTACAGGATTAGTATAAGAAAGGCATACCTATAGATTCGAATATGATTCGAGAAAAAGTGAGGTCATTATATGACAACTTAAAGCGAAAGGAAGATGAAAGATCTGAAGCTGAAGAATATAATGCCCGCAAAGGATGATTTGATTATTTTAACAAGAAGTTTGGCTTGAAAAATGTCAAGAAAACAGGAGCAGCAGCTTTCACCGACCAAGAAGCAATCAAATGGATTCTCAGACACTATTAAAAAAACCACTGAGTGGGCGCCTGGGTGGCTCAGTTGGTTGAACATCTGAGTCTTGGTTTCAGCTCAGGTTGTGGTCTCACGGGTTGTAAGTTCAAGCCCTGTGTTGGGCTTTGCGCTGGCAGTATGGAGCCTGCTTAGGATTCTCTCTCCGTCTCTCTACCCCTCCCCCCTCACACAGTCTCTGTCTCTCTCAAATAAATAAAATAAAACTTTAAAAAAATCATTGAGGAGAAAGGACATCTGCCTGAACAGGTTTTAAGTGCAGACTAAAGTGCCCTATTCTGAAAAAAGTGTCACAAAGACATTTATTAGTAAGGAAGAGAAACAACCACCAGGATATGAGGCAGGAAGGGATAGGCTAATTCTGGTATTTTGTGCAAATGCAATCGGGTTTATGGTCCAAACTACCTTATCTATAAAGCTACTAACCCCCGAGCCTTGAAGGGGAAAGATAAACACCAGCTGCTACTGTTTTGGTTGTACAACAAGAAAGCCTGGACAAGGAGAATGCTTTTTCTGGATTGTTCCACCAGTACTTTGTTCCTGAAGTCTAGAAGTACCTTGCCAGCAAGGGACTGCCTTTTAACATTCTTTTGATTTTGGACAGTGCCCTGTCTACCCAGAACCCCGTGAGATGTTGAAGTGGTCTACTTGCCCTCAAACACAATGTCTCTCATTCAACCTCTAGATCATGGGGTCATAAAGATCATTCAAGTTCATTACACAGAGTACTTTAGGGAAAAGATTGTTAATACTATGGAAGAGAACTACAATAGAGAGAACATTATGAAAGTCTAGAAGGATTACATCATTGGAGATGCCATTGTTATTATAGAGAAAGCCATGAAAGCCATCAAGCCCCAAACAATAAATTCCTGCTACAGAAACTGCTCAGATGCTGTGCCTGACTTCACAGAATTTACAACAGAGCCAAGGAAGTCATGAAAGAGATTGTAGATATGGCAAGAAAGGTGGAGGGTGGTTGTGGTGAATGGTTTCAAGATCTGGATCTTGGGGAAATTTAAGAACTAACAGACACCACACCAGAGGAATTAACAGCAGATGACTTGATGGAGATGAGTGCTTCCAAACCACTGCCAGACGATGAGGAGGAAGACATCGAAGAAGTGGTGCCAGAAAACAAAACTGGCATTAAACAATCTGGCAGAAAGTTCTGATTATTCAACTGCTTTGGAGTTCTTTTACAACATGTAACCTCTATGATATGGGCACTGAAACTAAAACAAATGGTGGAAGAGGATTGGTACTATATAGAAACAGTTTTAGAGAAAGGAAGAAGAAGAAAAGTCAGACAGAAATTACATGTATTTCCATAAAGTTACACCTAGTGTGCCGGCCTCTCCTGCCTCCCCTTCCACCTCCTCCATCTGTCTTCCCTGAGACGACAAGACCAACCAACCCCTCCTTCTTCATCCTCAGCCTACTCAAATGAAGATGACGAGGAAGACCTTTATGATGATCCACATCCACTTAATGAATAGTAAATAATCATCATGTACGGTTAATAAATATCTGTGTGTATGTATGTGTGTGTCTTTGTGTAAAAATCAAATAACTGTACAAGAGCCGTATTAAGACGTTTTGTGTTATTATCATCATCATTGCCTGAGTGTTCATCGTGTAGAACATTGTGTGCAAGAATTGTATGGAAGTGGAGAGCCTATCCTTCCCCCTTACACAGGCATAAGGTGAGTGATGTTTAATGTAAAATTAATATTGTGTTAGTTTTCTTACTGTTTTACAACTTTGCCTTCAGCAAATTACTATACAATATGCCTCTCTGTCTCTGTCTCTCTGTGTCTCTGTCTCTCTCTCAATTAGAATAAGTATATATCATCCTATCATTACAAGTAAGTGGTTTTTAAAAAAATGTGTTTCCTGTACTGTATTATGGGGGGAACCTGGCTGGCTCAGTAAGTGGAGCATGTGATTCTTGATCTTCAGGTCATGAGTTCAAGCCCCACATTGGGCCTAGAGTTTACTTTTAAAAAGGGGGACAATACTGTATTATGAATATGACTATAATACTATATGCCATAAAATTTTTGTAGTGATTCATTCATTAGTATATTAGCTAGGATACCATGAAGCAATCATATTGGTTACACTAGGCTTCCATAGAGCAATCATATTGTTGCTTTTTCATTATCAATGCATGATTATACCTATAAATAAATATTTCTTTCTTTTTCACATTATCTTTTCATTTTTGTTAACTTTTTTAATGTTTACTTATTTTTGAGAGAGAGACAGAGAGACAGAACACAAATAGGGGAGGGGCAGAGAGAGAGGGAGACACAGAATCTGAAGCAGGCTCCAGTCTTCCAGCTGTCAGCACTGAGCCCAACGTGGGGCTCAAACTCACAAATGGTGAGATCATGACCTGAGCTCGTCGGACATTCAACTGACGGAGCCACCCAGGTGCCCCTAATCTTTTCATTTTTAAAGTCTAGTTTTAGTAATATGTATAACATCTGTAGTCTTTTGTATCCTATAAGATAATATTGAGGCAGCCACTCTGGAAAACAGTATGGGGGTTCCTCAAAAAGTTAAAAATGGAGCTACCCACCAGTTGCACTCTATATATTTACCCAAAGGATACAAAAATACTGATTCAAAGGGATACATGTACCCTGATGTTTACAGCTGCATTATCAAGAATAGCAAAATTATGGAAAGAACTCAGATGTCCATCAACTGATAAATGGATAAAGAAGATGTGGTATATAAATGCAACGGAATATTACTCAGCCATAAAAAACAATGGAATCTTGCCATTTGCAATGACGTGGATGGAACTAGAGAGTATTATGCTAAGTAAAATCAGTCAGAAAGACAAATACCATATGATTTCAGTCATATATAAAATTTAAGAAACAAAATGAGCAATGGGAAACAGAGAGAGAGAGAGAGGGAGGGAGAAACCAAGAAACAGATCCTTAACTATAGGAAACAAAATGATGATTACCAGAGGGTGGTGAGTGGGGGGATGGGTAAAATAGGTGATGGGGATTAAGGAGTGTACTTGTGATGAGCACTGGGTGCTGTTGGGAAGTGTTGAATCACTATATTGTACAACTGAAACTAATATTACACTATATGTTAACTAACTGGAATTTAAGTAAGAACTTCAGGGATGCCTGGGTGGCTCAGTCAGTTAAGGGTTTGGCTCTGGTCATGATCTCATGGCTTGTGTGATCAAGCCCCATGTCAGCCTCTGTGCTGGGTGTGGAGCCTACTTAGAATTCTATCCCTTTCTCCTTCTGCCCCTTACCCTGCCTCAACTAATATATGAATAAATAAAAACTTTTAAGTAAAGGTAATATTGATGTAGACACTGAGAGATGATTCATCTTATAAACAATGTAAACTTAGAGTATCAATAAATATAGTACAGTACTATAAATGTATTCTCTCTTCCTTATGTATATAACATACTCTAGTTCACTTTGTATATAACATATGAGATATGTGTTAATCAAATGTGTATGTTATCAGTAAGGCTTCTGGTAAACAGTAGGCTATTAGTAGTTAAGTTTTGGGAGAGTCAAAAGTGGGATTTTTTTTTATAGTTTATTGTCAAGTTGGTTTCCATATAACACCCAGTGCTCTTCCCCACAAGTGCCCTCCACCATAATCATCACCCCTCTTCCCCTTTCCCCCTCCCCCTTCAGCCCTCAGTTTGTTTTCAGTAATCAGGAGTCTCTCATGATTTGTCTCCCTCCCTCTCCCTATTCCCCCCTTCCCCTCCCCATGGTCCTCTGTTAGGTTTCTCCTGTTAGACCTATGAGTGAAAACATATAGTATCTGTCCTTCTCCACCTGACTTATTTCGCTTAGCATGACACCCTCGAGGCCCATCCACTTTGCTACGAATGGC
>CM053567.1:123405688-123440156 GCA_028646485.1 Cryptoprocta ferox
TTGAATGTGTAGATTGCTTTGGGTAATAATGACATTTTAACGATGTTTATTCTTCCGATCCAGGGGCATGGAATGTTTTTCCATTTCTTTGTGTCTTCTTCAATTTCTTTCATAAGTTTTCTATAGTTATCATCATACAGGTCTTTTACATCTTTGGTTTGGTTTATTCCTAGAAATGTGGGATTTTTGACTGCACTGGTGATGGATACCCCTAATCCTCAAGTTGTTCAAGGGTCCACTGTAATAAAGACAGCTTAATGGGAAAAGAGAAAGGTCTCCACCTGGAGGTTGTATTAGTAAGTGTATTCTGTGGGAGTTTTAAAAGTACAATATTCAAAAGTCAAAGCCAAACTGAAAATGTAACTTGAGTAGTGTTAGCTCTGACTGTGGAGTGAAAGGGCCTGAAGAAGAAATGAATCAAACATATTTGTTTAAAGTATTTCCATATGAAGTCCCTTCTTCCCATATGAACTCCCTCCTCAGCCTCCCAATTCCTAGGCCTCCAGCAGTTCCTCTCCTTCCTCTGTACAAATCACCCATTCATTTACTTCCTGTCTATGGCTGCTTTCATGTGACAATGCCAGAAGGAGTGGTTGCTATAGCAACTGCATGGCTCACAATCCTAAAGTATTTACTCTCTAGCCTTTTACAGAAGAAGCTTGCAAACCAATCCCTAATGTAGATAAAGATAATAGACTGAAGATATTTATTTACTATTCCCCAAGAACTTTCATGATCTTCATTCAAGTCAATTTAGAAATATTTATTGAGGACCTGCTATGTTTCAGGCACTGTCCTAGGCACCAGGGGTAGAACAGTGAATGAAATAGAACCCTGCTCTTGTAAAGCTCACCTTCTAGTGGGAAAAGACAGATAATAAACAATAAAGAAATAAATAATATAGTGTGTTAGAAAGTGAGAAGGGCTAGAGAGAAAAGTATAGTAAGGGAAGGGGTATTCAGGAAGGCAGAAGGAGGTTTTACAATTTTAAATAGAGTGGAGGTGGGATGCCTGGGTAGCTCAGTGAGCTCAGTGTCTGACTCTTGATATTAGCTCAGGTCATGATCTTTCCTGCCTCAGGCTCTCTGCTGACAGCACAGAGCCTGCTTGGGATTCTCTTTCTCCCTCTCCCTCTGCTCCTCCCCTTCTCATGCTCTCTCTCTCTCTCTCTCTCTCTCTCTCTCTCAAAATAAATAAACAAAAAATAAAAATAAAAAATAGAGTGGAGGAAATAATTTAGACAAAGGAAATGGAGGCAGGAGAATGTCTAGCACAGTAGAAAAACACCTTAGGAAGTCAGCGTGGATGGAGGAACCATTCTTTTCCATGGTCTCCACACCCGTGCACTCTGGCCCTGTGCAATATTTGCTGCTGGCTTATAGCATACATCCTGTGCTATAGAACAACATCCTAGCATTACATGGGACTACCAGCTGGCCCTACAATTGAACCTTCAACAGGCCAGATCACTGTTCTATCAAGCCAACTCCTTCTGCAAGATGGAGGTAGGTGGGGGACTTTGAAAGCATGAGCCTATCTCTAAACCTGTCTGTTCATAACATATGACCACAGTCAGAGACAGTTATATGGGATACCATGGCAATGGATGAGACATCCTGTAACTTCAGGATAGTAGGGTTGGCAGAAACTCTGCAGGCAGTTTTACCCAAAATATGCAGCTATCCCTTAGAACATAAATAATAGTCCCCTTTATGATGGGAAGAATTCATCATAACCAACTGCTACTAAGTAGCCAACTGTCACCCCGGACAGTGGTACTATATCAGTACTTTAGTATTGACTTCTGCTATTGGCAGATTGGGCACTTGGCAGTAGTTATGGGCAAAATGGTCTTGGGGAGGTAAAAACCATGTTATTACCTCACCCTTCCTTCTATGGTGCTATGGCTACTTTGTGTATGGACATGTTGAGCAAGCATTGGGATTCCTGGAGAAAGAGGCTCCCATATACTAGCAGAAGAGATCCTCTTGATCTCTTCTGATTTTTGACAGCCTCCACAATCATGGATACCCTCTTTTGGATATATACTTGACACTTAAATATTCTCATACTCCAAGAGGCCCATACACAGTCCATCTTGTCACCTAGCTCCCAGATGGCAGTCTAATCCAGTAGCCACTGCTCATAAATAATTACAGGTCTTTGTACCTCAGGCCATAAAACAACCAACCAGATATACTCCTCAAAGTTCTGTCTGCTTGGAGGATTCTCCTTCATCATCATCTTCTGTGGTCATGCCTGAATGGGTCGTAGTACAGTGAATATTGACTTTTTGTCAGTGTGGTATCAGGTAAAGAACCATCTGAAGACTAGACCCATGCTTCATTCCCTTCTGTGAAATGCTCACTGGGAATCACCAAAGAGGACTCCCATTTAGGTTGAGGAAAAGGTAAGAAAGTGGTAGAAAAAGATACCTTGGTAGTTGGAGCCAGCTGGTCATATGCATTTCTTGTGCTCCTGGACCTGCTAGGACCTGGTCTCCTGTATACTACTTCCATATTACAGTGGAAATGTTGCTGTGTGCATCCAGCTTTGTGGCTCATCATGGGAAGTTCGGGTTGTATAGCCAGGAGTTAGTGTGTGGTAATGTGTTCAGTCTCAAAAACTTGGGCCAGTAGGAAGCCAGGAGCTCCTTTTCAAGGGGAGAATATTTGTCATCAGAGGAGGTGTGCTCTTACTAAACATCTAGAGGTCTGTGTTGTGACAATCCCACTGGACCCTGCCTCAAGCTATATATACAATCTTTCTCTGCAATTCTAATACCATTTGATCTGCCAGGTCCTAGGACTCAAGTGGAAAGGCAGCTTCTTTTGAAGCCTCAAGAAATTTCTTGTACCTGGCTCCATTCAAAAATGGTAGCTTTACAAGTAATGGAATGAAATGGTTTGGAGCAGCATGCTACATACGACATGCGTTGCTTTCAAATTTGAAAGAAGCAAGTATGGTTGGTTTTCATTTTGTTTTTACTTCATGGTGTGAAGTGCAAGATACAGCAGCTTATGTCTC
Organism: Cryptoprocta ferox; assembly: GCA_028646485.1. Classification (NCBI taxonomy): domain Eukaryota; kingdom Metazoa; phylum Chordata; class Mammalia; order Carnivora; family Eupleridae; genus Cryptoprocta; species Cryptoprocta ferox. Next base: position 123,408,716 of record CM053567.1, read on the forward strand.
ATTTAAGAGGGGCTATCCTAAGTGAAAGAGCCTCTACAAATATCACTGATGTAGTAGACCTATCAAATTTTATGGAATTTAACTCCTACCCTTGGACATATATGTAAATAAGGTATTTTTGATACTTGTTTCTTTCTGCTTGCCAGATCCAATTGGCATAATGACATTAATATATAGAATTGGAATGATGTCCTCTGGGATATCAAGACAATCAAGGTTCCTCTCAACGAAATTATGATGGCGGGAGAGAGGATATAGCCCTAGGACATGAACATAAGTGTATACTGTTGTTCCTGCTATGGAAATAAATACAAATTGTGTTTGAGTTTCCTTATTGATTAGAAAGGAAAATAAAGCATTTGATAAGTCAGGAGTTGTATACCAGGTACCAGGTACTGTGTTGATTGTCTTCACTAATGAAACACCAGCTTGAATGGCTGCTGAAATTAGAATTACCACCACAGTCATCTAATGTCATTCAGTATGATCCATCTTGACTTTTGTAAATGCTAAACAGGTGAGTTACATAGGAAGGGTAGAGGAATCACTACCCCAATATCACTATCTCTGTTGTTGCTATTAATCCCTGCAATTCTCTCAGGGTTGTGGTGTTACTTTGGGGTCCATGTCTTGGTACAGAGGAGGCAGGAGTGGGAGGGCAGTCCAGGGAGTTCTATTTGATGCTTCCTTCCATAATAGCTGTCACTCTCTGTGGGGTCCAAGTTTAACTCAGGCCAAGATTCCATCTATCTGCTCCTCCATAAGTTGCTACTCTGAATTTTTGAACCTGGTGGCATTTTATGTCCCTGGGAGTCCATGTCATTTCGGAAGCAGTATCTAATAATTCCCAAAATCATTGGGTATTTCCTTTCCTATACTGTATAGTCACCCAGCAAAAATCTCTGAGGCAGTACTCTTTATGTCATCTCCCTGGACAAGTGACTATTAGCACCACTTATAAACTCATTAAAAATGAAAATTCAGAGGCATTGCATCAGTCTCACTAAGGCAGAATCCCTTGGAATTGGCCTTAAGAATCCGTGTTGTAATGATTTCCCAGCACATTTAAAGAGGCCCCATGCAATAGTTTGAATCTGAAATTCAAATTTAATCTGTTTTTATTTGCTTCATCTGGTAACCCTACTCTCCAGAGGATATGTAGTAATGTTTTGGCAAACACTTTGGTTGTCACAGCTGGTGAAGAGGGTATGTATGTGTGCTACCAGCACTTTGTGGGTAGAGACTAGATATGCTACCAAACATCCTATAACCTACAAGATAACTACCCACAACAAAGAAATACCCAGGCCAAACACTCAGTAGTATAGAGGTTGAGAAATGCTGGCTTGGCAGAAGATTTATGGTGTACACCTATGGCTGTGTTGCAGGATCTTTTCTCAGAAGTACCCAGATTCCCCCCTCTTCGAGGCTCTTAGTTTCCAAAATGACTTAGGTCTGGATATTGGGTACAAGGCATACTTTGGCAACTTGAGTTCCATCTAACAGACTTAGATCTCTTTTTTCTACATACATATGTCAAGCAGCATCTTAGTATGCTGTCAGTTTATAAATTATTGGGACTCCAAAATCAATTAGCCATTGGCACAAAGCAAAGAAGGTCAAAACAAAAAATTTCTTTAATTTTTTACTAAATTTTTTTCTTTAATTTGAGAGAGAATTTTTTAATTTGTGTGAGTCAGGGAGGGGCAGAGAGAGACAGAGAGAGATAGAGAATCGCAAGCAGGCTCCACACTCAGCCTGGAGCCCAACTTGGGGCTCTATCCCACAACCCTGGGATCATGACCTGAGCTGAAATCAAGAGTCAGACACTCAACTGACTGAGCCACCCAGGTGCCCTGAAACACTGATTATATGCCCCATCTGTGGCTTTTTGTGGTCATTGCCCAATATTGTTTCTAACAGTTCAGCACTATGCCAGGCCTTTACCGCACCATCCCTGTATTCCCATTGATATAAGGATACATTTTCATTGCAGCCTTGTCTGCCCACATGCCTGAACCGAGGAGTTCTGCAAGGATGCTGGTGCATTTCCTAATGCCTTAGTGAGAGAAGTGTCTTTTAGACCTTCCGAGAGGGGTGTAATCAGGGGCTGTTTGAGGAGGTTGCATATAATGGATCCATTCTTGTTTTCCTGAAACTTGTCATTCCTTTGCCAAGACTATGCTAGAGAATATCTGGCATTTCAACCTCGTTAACTCTGTGTTATTGTTGAGTCCAGGCTTTCATGAGCCGACATTTTCAAACTGGTAGCACTATCCCCAGTATTCTAGTCAACATGTTATATTCCTAACCCTGGAGGGAGTGCACCTATGTCAATGATCTTTGCTTGACTGAATGTATTTTATCACCATTGGCTTATCACTTTTAGAATCTATACTTAGCTGCTCCCCAGACTTCTGCTGATACATGTTGACAAAATCATGGAACTCTTGTTAGAGAATAGGCTGCCCCTTCCTAGGCCAGGTTCCCACTGCTTTCTTGGAGGTATCGTTTCAATTTCTTTTGCTGCATGACCAAACTCTCTAAAACCCAGAGGCCTAAAACAGCAAGTTGTTGTTATGTCTCACGGTTCTGATTAAAAGGATTTGAGAGAGAATGGGAGAGGGATTGATTGGAGAAGCAAGTATAGAGAATTTTTTTGAAGAGTTTTATTGCAAAAGAGAATAGAGAAATATAGCAGTGATCATAAGATGTGAGATGAAGAGATATATTGTTGAAGATGAAAGAAAAAACACTATGGTTGTATGCTGTTGGGAATGATCCAGTAGTAAGAGATAGATACAGTATAGACACACTTACATAAATACATCAGTATACAATATATAGATATATAGATATAGATAGTATATATACCTATTTATCCATATCCATATCTGTATGCGACAATGTATAAAAGAAAGGAGATGGGATTTACAGCAAAGTGGAGACATTGCCTCAGGCCTTAGACAAGAACATGGACCTTCATCTAGGCCAGAGTGATAGAGGGAAGGCAGAGTATGCTGGTAGATGGGCAGATATGGTAAAGAGAATCTAGAAGTCTCTTTTGCTTGCTACAGTTTTCTCAGTGAAGTAGGAAATAAGGTTATCAGCTGAGGATGACTATAGGAGAGGGTAACAAGTAGTAAGAAGATATTGTGACACACTGAAGTAGGAAAAAAGAAGGGTGAATGGTCTGGGGGAGTATAGTATACATTGCTGGGCACCTTTGAGGGTCCCAGCATTAAGATTTTTGAATATGAATTTCAAATCAGATGAATTGGGGTGCCTGTGTGACTCAGTCGGTTGGACATCCAACTCTCGGTTTAGGCTCATGTCATGATCTAACAGTGCATGAATTCAAGCCCCACATTGGGTACCATGCTGCCAGTGCTGAGCCTGCTTGGGATTCCCTCAGTCTCCCTCCTTTTCTGCCCCTCCCCAACTCACACACGTGTGCACGCTCTCTCTCTCAAAATAAATAAGCTTAAAAAATTAAAAATAATAAAGTCAGATGAATTGTTATTCTTATGTGTTTTTCTCCACTCACATTCAGCTGCAAGGATCTAGGCACAAGTCGTGGATTTAAGGAGAGTTTGTGATTTGGCCAAGTAAATGGCAATGCAAAAGAAGAACGGGAGTTTGAGGGTGTTTGCTAGGGTGTTATTATAATGAACGGTCATGGAATTTCATCTGGGATGGAGACTAAAGTGAACAGTGGGGGATGAGGCACAGTGAAGTATTAGCAAAATTAATGGATTGTACATTCTGTGGTGGTCAAAGGTTTGTTGGAATTGGGTTACTAAGAGTTAGGTGGAAACATGGGATTTGGTGGTCAGAGAGCAAGATAGATAAGATGGCATTGGTAACGACGTGTCTGTGGTGTGACCTGGGAGTGTATGATTGAGGCAGGGTGGAGAACAAGAACATTGGAGGAGAGGTTAAGGTAGTCAGAGGTCAGCATGCTGGGAAAATTACCTATATGTGTATCGAATTTACCATGAAGCAAGACAGAAGTAGCATTAGAGAGAGTGACCTTGTACCAGGAACTAAAGTTACTGATAAATGGGGCCGGTGGGTCCTGGAGTCTCAAGATAGCAGCAACTGTGAGAGGCAGTCAGTGATAAAGTCTGATGACATGAAATTCAAAGCTGAGATCTTTGTGGGGAAATTAGTAGTAGATGATCCACTTTGGGATGTTCACATTTTGTGGTGGTTTCTCCTAGAACAAGCAATATCAGAATGTGACATTTCCCTATGTAACCTCAAGGAAAATATTTCCATAAAGACTTTTCATGCTTTAAACACAAGAGGGCGCCAGAGTCTAGCAAGGGGTTATTTTTGCATTTCCTCCTGTCAAAGGCAGGACGACCTTAGTTACTTTTGAGAGTGAAAGGGGACACAATAATTACTTGGGGCACTACATGCAAAGTGGGACTTTCCTATGCAAACTGGGACATATGCTTACACCCTGCTCTGCACTATAAAAGCATGGCCAATTTAATTATGAGGTAAGTTTACACTAAGAGCTCTAATTCCAAAAATCGCTATAAATATTTTTGACGCACAGATTAGAAAGACAAAAATGACCAAACTCACTTTTTATCTTGAAGAGAAGATCAAGAAAGACTTTCTCCTCCATCTCACCTCCCTAATGATACTTATTGCCTCTCTCATTTTTCCCTTCAGTGCATCCGAGTTTGACTATATCTTTATAATTGTTTTATATATTTGGGTGCTTCTGAATTCAATGTGTAGACGTTTATAATTGTTAGCTCTTCCTGATGGATAGACCCTTCTTCATCTCTTGTCACTGCCTTTACTTTAACATTCAGTTGGTCTGATATAAGTATGGCTACTTCAGCTTTCTTTTGACTTCCAGTAGCATGATAGATATTTCTCCATCCCCTTACTTTCAATCTGAAGGTGTCCTCAGGTCTAAAAGGACCTAAAGGACCTAAAATGAGTCTTTTGTAGACAGTAAATAGATGGGTCTTTTTTTTTTAATCCATTCTGCTACCCTATGTCTTAATTGGAGCATTTAGTCCACTTACATTCAGTGTTATTATTGAAAAATATGGATTTAGAGTCATTGTGTTCTCTGTAAGATTCATGATTGTAGTGGTATCTCTGGTACTTTGTGTTCCTTACAACATTTCCCTCATAGAGTCCCCCTTAGGATCTCTTGTAGGGCCGGTTTAGTGGTGATGAATTCCTTCAGTTATTGTTTGTTTGGTAAAACCTTTATCTCTCCTTCTATTCTGAATGACAGGCTTGCTGGATAAAGGATTCTTGGCTACATATTTTTCCTGTTCATCACATTGAAGAGTCTATCATCTCTAGCTGTCAGTAACGCAGTATTAACAATATGGGACTTATTTCTACCATTCTTTTTGTTTTGGAGATGCATCCTTCATCATCACTTAATGGGGCTTAATGTAAATGTTAGTGATGTGGGAAACAAAGGCAGAAGGAAATGGCAGATAATGTTAAGTTTCCTTATAACCTGTAGGCCATTGATAAATACTTGAGGCAGGTAGAGTGTAACATTAAGACAGGAACTCCCTACTGTCTTAATGCTTTGCTAGAGGGAAAAACAACCTTAGCTTGATAATAGCAAGGCCTCCAGGATCCCGTGAGTCTTTTTAGCACATGAAAGTCCTTTTGGAGACTTCCTCAGGTCTTTACCTTCCCCAACTCCCAAGTACATAATCAGCCTCTCTTCACAATTCTTGGACAGCTCTTCCTGCCCACAGGTCCTGTCCCCATGCTTTAATAAAATCACCTTTTTGCACTGAAGATGTCTCAAGAATTCTTTCTTGGCCACGGGCTCCAGACCCCCACCATCACTCCAAAACTGCATCAGTAGCACAAGAAAATAAGTGGGAAAGGAAGGAGCTGGGGAGAACACAAAATCAAATACAAATGGGTTTTCAAAATCAAATACAAATGGGTTTTGTACAAACTACAATTTGCTTTGGTCTCCTCCAAAACATTAATATTGGCTTACTTGCATCTTAACATGTAATCATATCTAATTTGATCAAAAGATATTTAATTACCAATTCATACGTGAATTAACCATGTTCTAATCCTATCTGGGACACCTTCAAAGTAATACTCCTACAGAGAGGGCTTAGATTTTTTTTAAAAGATGTATTTTTAAATGTATATGTATATGAAGAGGGATCTACCACTAAGGCACAAGCAAGAGAAACATGTTCAGTTCTATTAGAACTGGGTAAAAAAGTCATTGACGATTGAGGAAAGGGTGAATACCAGAAGGGGTTTTTGTTTGCTTATTCATTTTGTCTTTACATTATCTTTGGGTAAGAAAAAAACTCAGTATACTGCAAATACCATATTCTCTTGAATCTAAAATTCATTTTATTATTATTCTATAGGCCAACAATATAATCCCTGCTAATTAAACTGGGTGAAAAAAACATTTCTCCTTTACTTAGAATTTTTATTTTCTACTTATTGAACTTTGATTAGAGGTTTTTAAAAATCATGTTACTTTGTGCATGCCAAAAAAAGGAAAATAAAAAAACAAAATTAATTGGTTGTTATTCCTAAAACTACTTTCAGAGACTAACTTTTCTTAATCAGTTTCGACTCAGTCATGGGTGTCTTCGGTTTTTGACACAACAGTGACCTCTGTGCCTTCAAGAGTGTTGGGATAGGGGCACCTGGGTGGCTCAGTCAGTTAAGCATCCGACTTCGGCTTGGGTCATGATCTCACGGTTCATGGGTTCGAGCCCCAAATGGGGCTCTGTGCTGACAGCTTGGAGCCTGGAGCCTGCTTCGGATTCTGTGTCTCCCTCTCTCTCTGCCCTTCCCTTGCTTGTGTGTGCGCGCGCTCTCTCTCTCTCTCTCTCATCAAAAAAAAAAAAAAAAAAGAAAAGAAAAAGAAAGAAAGAAAAGAAAAAAGAAAAAGAAAAAGCAAAGAAAAAAAGAGTGTTGGTATATAGCTACTTAAAATAATCCATAAAGGAACTAAAAGCCATTGTTGCTGGACTGCTTAGCTGCTTTGCAGTTATATAAAGCTGGCCTACATGAAACACCAGGGATACTGCTAAATATGTCACACCACCTTCTAAGAGCCATAGGATCCCTAGAGTTAAAGAGTGGTCCCACTCTAGTTGCAGAAATTTTCATCCAAGCTGTGATCCTGATACGTTGATGTTCAGGCCTGCACAGGCAATGATAGCTATGTTATGAGTGCTGCCTGGCCAATAGTAATTGTAAGATACCCTGGATGAAAAAACTCATCCTGATTTCAGTGATATTAAGATGGAAGAAAAATATGCATCTTAGAATCAACAAATATGCTAGATGATTTTTATTAAGGCCCAATTTAAGTCTCTTGCTTCTATCTTCCCCAGGAAGCATGAAATTTTCCAAACTATTAAAAGTGGAAATAAATATTGTAACGAGCAAAAGGAAACTGAGTTAGAAAAGGACAGAGAAAGAGAACACTATCAAACAATGATTATGACCTCTAAACATAAATGTTACCTCCCCTGTGAAGCTTTCACCCCTTACCTCTGCTCATTAGGAGGGAGGAGAGAGAGCACGGGCTCTAGGTTCTTTGACTTCCTAGCTGTTAGTCCTGGGGAAATTTACCAAATGTCTTTGATCCTCTGTTTCCTCACCTGTAAAATAGGAATAATAATGTTCACCTTTCCAAGTGTTTGTTAAGGTTAAGTGGGATTATATCTCAACAGAGCTTTCTATTTTTTTTCCTTTGAGCTACTGACCTTTTGTGTATCATTCATGAGGCAAATATTTCACATATGCCTCTTCTTGTATACTTTTACCTTTTTCTTACTTTAGATTATAAACTCCTTGAGAATAAGAACTGCCTCAATCCACAATGCTTTGTATATTGCAGGTACCCAAATTAGATTTGCCGCGTTAATGAATTAATATATCCCAGTATGCCAAATAATTTTTTATATGTGATTACAGAACCACTGTCTAATCAAGGCCGTCATCAAAAACTCAGTTTCAGGAACAAGACTTTCATGACTGATCCTGGTTTGGGTTTACTGGCTTGTCTCTATGGCTTGTGCTTCAAGTTTGCCCTGATCAGGGAATTGGTTCTCATATCTACTATTTGCCTATCATCCTCCAATGTCTCAACCCTGTTGAAACTATCTAGCACCTCCCCCTCCCTCAATGACCTCCGCCTCTGAATTCCAAAGCCTTGTTTATTTTGACTGCCTGTAAGTATAGCCTGCTGATGGCCTCTCAGTTTATCACTCTTTACAGTTAGATCAGCCCCGTGTCCAAGCTCTGCCCTCTGACACTGTTGGCATCTTGTCTGAGTCCTATTTACTTTCTAGATGAAGCAATCTGTTCTCCGTTATCTAGAAGCAGAAGAACCAGGAAACTGGAAATGGACAAGTGTCTTGATGCAGTAACTGAGCCAAAAGTGGACTTCAGCTTCAGTTAGCACATTTGAAGGGTGGGTATGGCGGAGAGGATGATATAGTATCTGGACCTCAGCATGAACTTCTAGTCTAGGTCTGAACGCTGGGGAAGGAAGACCTATGAGTAAAAGCTGATGGTCTGTTTTCAAAAGTGACGTATAAGATGTGGGTGAGATATATTAAGAAATATATATTATGTCTTTGTCTCTGGTTCCTGACAAGGCTTCTAAAACTCTTGCAGTTTCTTAACCGATGAGTGACAGGAGCATTTTGGGGGGGGTTCATAACAAGACTTTTCATTCCTATCTGAGTTTGTGCTAATAAGATGACTCTTGGTGGACCCCAGGAGGATTTCAGGATGGAGGCTGGCTGCCAGAGAAACTTACCATGTGGTTAGAGGCTTGGAACTGGTAGTCTTACCCTCCTCACCTGCGGGGGAGAAGAAAAGGGGCTGGAAATTGAGCACGATCTCCAACAACCAGTGGGTTACTCAACCATGCCTACGTAATGGAACCTCCATCAAAATCCCTAAATGAGGAGGTGTGGAGGATTTCAGGGCTGGTGAACACATCTAGGTACTGAGGGGTCATGGAAGCTCAATGCCACTTCCTCCATTCGCCCTCTGCGTCTCTTCTAGCTGGCTGTTCCTGAGTTGTATCCTTCATAACAAACTGGCAAGTGAACTGTTTTCCTGAGTTCTGTGAGCTGTCCTAGCAAATTATAAAACCTGGGGAGAGGATTGTGGGAACCTTTGATTAATAGATGGTTGGTCAAAAGTACATGTGGTAACCTGGGACTTGCCATTGACCTCTGTAGTGGGGGAAGTTTTGTGGGCCTGATGCTTAACCTGTGTAAACTATGCTAATTCTTGGTAGTTGGTATCAGAATGGAATTTAATTGTGGGACACTCAATTCCCATTTGAAGAGTTGGAGAATTGGTTGGTGTGAGGAAAAAAGACCCTGAATATTTGGTGTCAAGTGTTTTGAGTAACAAGCAATGTGTGATGTCTTCCTTCCACGTCTGTAGGTCATACAGTGTTCTGGTGCAGTAGGGACTGAAGAAAATGAAGCCTTGTTCTGACACTCTCAGGGCTCTCATTCAGATTTTGGAGCCACTGTTTTCGTGTTAGTCAGCTGAGGTAGTGAAGCATTACTGTCGAATGCTTTGAGGACATCAGACATCGAGGGGGTCACAGTAGGAGGGTGTTAGAAGTCTTGCGTCAGAATGTGACCCCAGAAAATACTTGCAAGCTGGAGGTCCTGCATCATGGAGATAGGGGCATAAATGAGTGATATTCAAATAATCACCATTCAGGTGTCCTCATTTGTACCCTAACACTGGTGCTTTTTTTGTGAAATTTCAAATTATGCCAATAGCCAAGAGTACACAGTCCAAGCAACATAGCTGATAAGCTTGGCTTGTAAATGCTGAAGAAGTTACTGAAGAGATGGTACATGGGTATGTGGGCACACAGAAAGAATGAGGACTAGGCCAAAGATTGTAAGAACCAGTAGTACCAGACTAATTATACTTCTTTCCAGTATAGTGGTTTTACCTTGTTAAATTAAAGGAGTTTAATCTGGAGTATAGTTTCCATAGAATATCAAAGAGACAACCCAGAAAACAGTGAATAATGTTAAAATTAAAATACAAAGTTATGGGGGCATTTTCTTCTTAACATAGTTAACATTTATGTAAAATTACCGAAAAAACACTTATAGTCAGTCCTCAAATACAATCATTCATTAATGATTTCTTCTCTAGAGGGTGCCTTCAAAAAGGCTTGACTTTGAGAATTGCTAATAAAAATAGATGCATTTTCATTTCATGCTAGTGCATGCTTTTGAAAATTGCACCCGTATTTTGACCAGGCCATGGGCACACTTAATAAGCTTAAATGAATATGACTCATTTACAAAATGATGACAGTTGGCATGCCTCTACAGCTTGAGGCATGACATACTACATTATTTCTGTTTCCCACCTCTACCCTTTCCTGCCCAACACAGAGATTTTTTTTCCACTTATTCCAATTAAGAGTGGATTTAAGGTTTCCTCTCTATGTAGCCCACACATATTCACCATTTAGTATTGAAAATTTTTTATGGATGTTAAGGAAACCAGGCCATACAAGGCAAAATTAGTTATTTTCTTAAGAATCAATTTTGGGTCACTTTAGCACACTAAAGAGGGGGAAAATATTGATCAAGTCTACCTTGTCTTACCCCTATACATTGTTTCTCAATGTGTGGTTCAGAAATTACCTGCTTCAGAATCAGAATCACCCGGAAGTGTTTGTTCAAACCTAGATTTCTCTCTCTCTGTTTATTAGTATGTATGTATGTATGTATGTATTATTTATTTATTTATTTATTTATATTTTAAGAGAGAGACAGGCAGAGAGAGAGAGAGCATGCACACACAAGACGGGGAGGGGCAGAGAGGAGAGACAGAATCCCAAGCAGGCTCCACACCATCAGTGCAGAGCCCGATGTCGACTCAAACTCACAAATTGTGAGATCATGACCTGAGATGAGACCGAGTCAGGCGCTTAACTAACTACGTCAGCCAGGCACCCCATCTCTCTCTCTCTCTCTCTCTCTCTCTCTCTCTCTCTCTCTGTCTCTTTTAAAGTAATCTCTATAATCAGGGTGGGGCTCGAAGTCACAACTGCGAGATCAAGACTTGCATACTCTACCAACTGAGCCAGACAGGTGCCCTGTTTAAATCTAGATTGTGACTTATTATCTACTAAATAAGAATCATGTTTAGCGATGTGTGTGTTTTTAAGGAGTCTTAATTTTTGAAACGCACCCCCAAGTGATTTTGATGTACCCTAAGCCCAACTGTTATGGTTTTATAATTAGTTGTATCAGTTTAAGTTTAGTTAGTGTGCCGGGAGTTATTTTTAAGAATCTGCCAAATGAAGGGCACCTGGGTGGCCCAGTCAGTTAAGCGGCCAACTCTTAATTTCCACTCAAGTCATGATCTCATGGTTTGTGGGTTCGAGCCCTGCATTGAGAGTCTCTCGTCCTCCTTCTCTCTCTGCCCCTTCCCTGCTCACTTTCTCTGTCTCTCAAAATAAATAAACTTAAAAAAAAAGAATATTATAATTTAAAAAAATCTCCCAAAAGATGCAAAGAGCACAGTCTAGGAGAATTTGACCCAGCAGTTTCTTTCTTCCAAGCAGGCTGTGTTAACTGCTAGGATCATAGAAGCAGCTCTATAATGCTCTGCTTTTTATAATTTTTTTTGTTTTAATTTATAAAATATTGCAGCTTGCTAATGAAATTATAAGCTTGAAGAAATAGCAAAGTGAATAAATAATGAATACATTGTTTATTAAAATGTCTACATATTAACTATTTTTGGTCACTAGATATAGATTATCCAGTTACTAGACATAAATCAGTTAATTTTTTAAGTATGCCCAAGATCACAATTTTAATTTTAGAATATTTGATATTGAGAATTCTTTCTGATAACAAGTAGATAGCAAGACTACATATTGAAACCACCCAAAACAATAAAACTGTCTTCTCTTTAAGAAAAAAAAAAGACCAAGTCAACAATTTGAAAAGACTATATCTTAAAGAAATTGAATCAGTAATTAATAACCTTCCAAAACACAGAGTGTATGGCCCAGATGGGTTTACTGGGGAATTCCACCAAACATTTAAGGAAAGATTATACCAGTGATTTACAAAATCTTGTAGACAGAACCCAAAGGAATACTTCCTAATTCAGTCTATGAGACCAGAATTATCCTAATGCCAAACCCAGACAAAGATATTACAAGAAAAGAAAATCATAGATCAGTATCTCTCATGATATAAATGCAAAAATTATCAACAAGATAATAGTAGAATGCAACAAAGTATAGAAAGAATTTTACATCACTTGGGATTATACGCCAAAAATTATACCTAATTGGGATTTATCCTGATATACAAAGGCTGGTTTAACATTTGGATTAAATTAATGTAATCCATCGCATCAACAGGGCTAAAGAAGAAAACTCACATGATCATTTCACATGAGGCACAAAAAACATTTGACAAAATCCAAAATGCATTCAGGATCACAAACTCTCAGTATAAGAATAGAAGAGAACTTCCTCAGCTTGATAAAGAACATCTACAAAAAGCCTATAATGAACATCATACTTAATCATGAGAAACTAAAAGCTTACCTAATAAGATCAGGAACTAGGCAAGGATGTCCCTTCTTACCACTCCTTTACAACATCATACTGGAAGTCCTAGTGATTCAGTAAGGCAAGAAAAAGAAAGAATAAAAGTTATGCCAATTGGGAAGGAAGAAACAAAACTGTCTTTGTTTGCGTATGATATGATTGTCTATGTAGAAAATCCAAAGAATTGACAACAAAAACTCATAGGGCTAATAAGTGATATAGCAAAGTTGCAGGATACAAGATTAGGCTACAAAATTCAACCACTTTCCTATTTACCAGCAACCACCAAGTGGAATTTGAAATGAAAAACAAAATGCAATTTACATTAGCAACCTCAAAATGAAATCCTTAGGTATCAATCTAACAAAATATAAACAAAATCTGCATGAGGAAAACTACAAAATCTGATGAATGATTTCTAAGAATAAATGGAGAAATATTCCTTGTTTTTGGATGGGAAGACCCAATATTATCAAGATGTCAGTTCTTTCCAACTAATCTATAGATTCAATGCAATTACAATCAAAATCCAAGCAAGTTATTTTGTTGTTACCGACAAACTGATTCTCAAGTTTGTATAGAGACAAAAGACCCAGAATAGCCAACATAGCATTGAACAAAAAGATCAAGTAAGAAGATTGATGCTCCTGATTTCAAGATGTACTATGAAACTACAATAATCAGGACAGCATGGTATTATTAGTGAAAGAATAGATAAATAGATCATGGAACAGAATAGCGGGCCCAGAAAGAGAACCACATAAATACAGTCAATTGATCTTTGACAAATGAACAAAGGCAATACAATGGAAGAAACAAAGAAAGTCTTTAATAAACGGGGCTGGAAAAAATGGACCTTTGCACACACATAAAATTAATCTAGATAAGGACTGTACACCCTACACCCTACACATCTGTTAGAAGTGAATAATGTGCTAGAGTTAGAAATAGAGAAATAGTATTTGTAAACTAAATTTAAGGGCTTGAGGAAAACTAGAGTCTGAAATTTGTAACTTTAATCGTCAAATACTAATTTCTAAAACCCACGTGAACCAGAATAGGCTTTACAGCTCACAAAGATGTCCCTCAGCAGGATTCAAAGAAACCTCAAATTTAATATATTACATCAGCCTGGAGCAGGTTTCTTGCCTTCCTAGTCTCAGTGGCAGAAAGGCATCTGTTCAAATCGTCCATAGTTCCATATCATTAAGATTTCAGTTAAAAAGAAGGAACCTAGGGGTGGCTGGGTGGCTCAGTCAGTTAAGCATCGACTTCACCTCAGGTCATGATCTCACGGTGTGAGTTCAAGCCCCACATCGGGCTCTCTGATGACAGCTCAGAGCCTGGAGCCTGCTTCAGATTCTGTGTCTCCTCCTCTCTCCCTGCCCCTCTCCTGCTCATGCTCTGTCTCTCTTGCTCTCAAAAACAAATAAAACATTAAAAAATTAAAAAAAAAAGGAGCCTAGGATCTAGCCCTGTTTATACCATTTGGTAGTATACCATATCACATCGTCTTGCAGAATCTGCTTCTGATGGTGACATTAAAATATGATTTCTAGGGGCGTCTGGGAGGCTCAGTCTGTTAAGCATCTAACTCTTGATTTCAGCTCAGGTCATGATCTCATGGTTTCTGAAATTGAGACCCGCATTGGTCTTCATGCTGATAGTGCTAAGCCTGCTTGGGTTTTCCTCTCTCCCTCTCTCTTTACTCCGCCCCCCTCAAAATAAATAAGTAAACTTTAAAATAAAAGAAATTAAAATGTGATTTCTACAAAAACATCAAGTAGGTAGGACATCCAGTTGAATTCATGTCACAGCTGGTAACTCTGTGGTGTTAAAGACCCAGAATAAGCTAATAAAAACTAGCCCTTTAATGATATTGAATATTCTTGACAGATTTCTCCATTGGACGGTGAAGAGTGTGGCAGGGGTCTCTAGTAGAACAGTCATGCCTGAAACCTACTTGTTATGCATTAAAAAAACAACACTATAGGGGCACCTGGGTGGCTCAGTCAGTTAAACAGCTGATTTCAGCTCAGGTCATGGTCTTATGGTTCATGGGTTTGAGCCCCACATGGGGCTCTATGCTGACAGCTCAGAGCCTGGAGCCTGCTTCCCATTCATTCTCTCTCTCTCTCTCTCTCTCTCTCTCTCTCAATAACAAATAAATTAAAAAAAAAAAACCCAACACTATAGTATAAGGAGAAAATAGGGATTCCCCCCCATACCTACATAATACCTGGCATTTAGTAAACCTAGTATGTTTGTTGAATGAATGGAGGTGAGTAGGGAAAGTTAACATTAAGCAGGGATAGATAAGACTTCAGCTGCAAGTGGGAAGCTAAAGCAGCAGCGTTTGGCAGGGAGGGGAAGGATAAATGCATTCCAGACCTGCCTGGGCGAGGTGCCTTGAGTGGAGTCTCACAAACTTTCTGATAAATTCCGGATAAAAAGTCAGGGACAAAAATCCTCAGCAGCAACCCAGTGGGGACCCCTCTCACTTTTGAGAGCTTTATACTTTCCCTCAACAAACTCTATCATTTTTCTCACTTTATGTTTGAGAGATTCAGTCTTAGACACCGTGAGGCAAGGACCAGCGTCTCTCCCACCCTCCTGTAACAGAGGAACTATTGATTTAGTTAAGGGATTAAGATGTAAACATCTCAAAGTTAATTGATAATATGAGACAGTGGTTCTGGAGACAAGCAGCAGTTAAGTGATACATTGCCAAATGAATGGAAGTGAGAATAAGTGTTAAGAACCCAAAGTAGGGGGAGACCACTGTAGACTATCATGGTCAAATAAAGCTTCATGGAGAAGGTTAGTCTTAGAAAGTCTTAGCTTTAAAAATATTTAGGATTTGAAGATATGAGAGTGGGGAAAGGCATGAGAAGCAAGGGTATGGAGCAAAGGAAGGGAAGTCAGAAAGTAAGAGGAATGAGTTTGAGATCATGTTGACCCTCTAGCATGGCCACCTCACCCTCTTAGAAAAGAAGAGCAGGGAGAAGCCTCCTAACACAGGTTATGGTGGTTCTGGTCCTGCTTCTCAGGCTCAGGAGTTTGGACTTGATTCTTTTCTTTTCTTTTAAAAAAAATTTATTTTAAGTTTACTTATTTATTTTGAGAGAGAGAGAGTAAGGGAAGGTTAGAGGCAGAATCCCAAGCAGGCTCTGCACTGGCAGTGCAGAGCCCAACATGGGGCTCAAACTCACACACTGTGAGATCATGACCGGAGCCGAAATCATGAGTTGGATGCTTAACTGACTGAGCTACCCAAGGTGCCCCTGGACTTGATTCTTTTCGTAAAGAAAAGATTGGTTTTTCAACAGGCAGGGATATGAAGTAAGACTTTGGTGATTCTAGAATAAAGATTATACTGGGGACCAGGGGTAGTAGTATGGTTCAGGTTGGATTAGAGGAGTAAGTGTTGTTGACAGAGAACAGTTAGAAAACAAATACAACATAATAAAGGGCTAAGCCATGGTAAGGTCAGAGATTATGGAAAGAGACCTAAACATTGTAGAGGAAGAAGGCATGAGAAGGCATGACCACATTAAGGAAGGCTAAGAGTGCCTTTATGAAAATAAGAGAGGAGGGTCAATTTTCAGAATGAAGTATACATCTGTAGGTTGTTTATATTTTTAGTTTTGTTTTGTTGTAATTTTTTTTATACCAAGTGAGCTGGAATCAGTATCTATATCAGAAGGCAGTGTGGACAAAAGTGTACTTTTTCAAAGAGAGAAAAGAATATTTGCAACTCACAATGTATTTGGAACACATTACTCCTAGGGGTTCAACTCATGTATTTTAAGATTAGAATCTTGGCTTTTCCAAATAAACCTGGTGAGAGTTAAGCAACCCATACCTAGAGGGATAATGAGAGTGCTGATGAATAGTAATGTTGCAGTTGGCTGGGGACTTTGGAAGATTTTTCGACCATTTTGTAGAGAAGAGCCCAAGACACAAACAGATTGTGCTTCAGGACAGAGAACAGATTGTCAAACACTCTGCCAGTGCAAGTGAAGGGAAACACAATTACAGGAATTTTTTTTTTGCATGTTTTTAATGTGTCCCTGCTGGTAAATATGCTTCGGGAAAGGATGAACAGCTCGTGGCCAAGGAGGAAGCAGCTTTAAAGAAAGCAAAGCCAAAACAAAGAATTGGCAGTACTCTTGAGAAGCTGGGTAGCATTGTTCAAGCCAGCCTGGGCTTCCTGTTTTGTGGGTTTCTCAAACATTTTTTGCTTTTAACTGACAAATATAGCAGCTTAGGGCCTGGATTTCAAGTCTATTTCCATGCAGAACCCATGCCTCTGATTCTGAAATCAAGTACTCCTGTTAGCATCCTAATCCTCACAGCCAATGCCTCTAAAACAATGAATCCCTCCCTGATGGAGTGAGTAATGAATCAATCCCCTTTTACCAAAAGCAACCAAAACCCTTTATTCTTTCACAACACTGTCAACCCCTCCTCTTTATCTGTAGGCAACAGAATGGAGCTTTCTTGCTTAGCCAAGCAAGGCCAAATGATGCCAAACCCAAAATATCCTGAAAATGTACATAACTTTTACAAACACAAGGACCCATGGAGTAACTGTGGGTGAGCAAATTTATGCCCATGCTGTTGATCATTGAACACTCTCTCTGTCCAAATGCTATGCTAAGCAAATAAAGTCAATCTTACATACCTGTTATTCTTGCAGTAGGGAACTGCTTTGCTTAAATTCTTTTCTAGGTGGGGGATGTGGGCTCTTTTAGAAGAAATAAAATTCTTTCTTGAAGAAGGAAACTAGAGAACTAGAGAAGAGGAAAGAGAAGATTTGCAAAGTAATTAAAAGGAAATCATTTATTTAGAGGGTTTGGAACTAAACCTCTTTCAGGTTTGGAACTAAAACACCTTTGCTGCAGCTGCTGTTTTAAGACTTTCTGGTGTGAAAATAGAGTAGAAGTATCTCAGGGTAATCTGTAGACATGAACCTTGTGCCAATGAGATCAAATTTTATTTTGATACCATCAATAACATTTAGTTGCTCTTCTTCTTTCTCAAATTTAAAGAAAACCTAGTTTCTTAGGTGTAGCTCTCAAGTTATTTTGGAGCTCCAATTTTGAATTGCTGTAATGAAACCACCATTAAGCAATAGTCCTACAATTTGTTGACTACAACTTTCTTTGGAAACCAGCCATGGTTGTCACTTAGCCTTAGCTTATTGACTCTGGGTGCTAGAATCGAGTTGTTAACAGTTCACAAAACCTAAAAGAACAGGAGAATGCTCCCTTTCTCTAGTCATTCCCTCAATTCTTTTTTGTTTGTTTATTTTGAGAGAGAGTGTGTGTGCACACGGGGCACGTAAGTGGGGGAGAGGCAGAGAGAGAGGGAACTAGAGAGAGAATCCCAAACAGGCTCTGAGCTGTCAGCGAGGAGCCCAATGCAGGGCTCACTGCAGGGCTCGAACTCACAAACTGTGAGAACAGGACCTGAGCTGAAACCAAGAATGAGAATCTGAAGCTTAACCAAGTGGATCACCCAGGCATCCCACCCCTCAGTTCTTTCATGTCTTCATCTCCTAGTCAGTTCCATCCCTCATTCTGTTCTCACCTCTCTAGTTCTTGAATAACCTGCTATACAGTCTCTTAAATCACCCTTAGTGTTTTCATTGTTTATGAATGGAATCTCACTTTATTGGTACTTTGCAAACAAGTGACATTTAAATGGAAACTACCCTCTTAGGGTTAAGGAATTTGGGTGGGAGTGAAAGAGAAAAGGGAAACTAAGGAGAGTTTTATTCTACTTAACTACTGAAACAAATAATTCTACAAATATAATCTCTTACATTTGTTGGGGAGGCATTAATGGACATTTTCCATTTAGTAGCGCTTTGGGGAACTCCATGGAACACTACAGTTGATAAGACCCTTTGAGATAAACATGGTAGTACTGCACCGATATTTATGCTGTGATCTTAGCTTCTAAAATATCTTTTCAAATTTTGCTGAGTTTTAAGTAGCCTATGGAGCTTAAAACAAACAAACAAACAAACAAACAAACCAAAGTCCAAGTCAAACACATACAGTTGAACCAGAATCTATTCCAGGAGATTCCAAAGTGCAGACAGGTTGAGAACCATTTCTTCTCAATCCTCAATGTGCATATATACCACCTGAGTATCTTGATAAAAATGCAGATTCTAACTCTGTAGATCTAGGGTGGAGCACAAGAGTCTGCATTTCTAACCAGCTTTCTCTCTGGTCCCTGAATAGCAAGAGAGAGGTAAGAGGGTCTAGATCAAACTTGGGTCCCTATCACAATCACCTAGGGAATTTGGTAAAACTACAAAGGCCTAGACCTCTTCCTGCTTCAAAGAAGCTGGAACTCTGTGATTTTTGTTAGCTTCTAGGTGTTTCTGATGCAGGTCAAGATACAAGAACCCCAGGTCTGTTGTGGATTCTCAGCTGTCTGACTGCCCTGTCTGTTGTAACTTTCTTGTGGCCTGTCTTGTTTCCTTTTTTGTGCCTTCTGAAATTCTAGAAAAAATACCAGAAGAAACTAAAAAATCAATATAATATGTTTTAATGTAGTCTAACATTGAGTATACAAAATGTATGACTCAATTTGAAAAAGAAAGAACAGGTCATGTGGCAGATATGTCCTGCCAAACAACCCCATCCAAGGATGTTTGACATCTTATTTGCAAAAATCTCATTTTGACTCATGTTATGCAGTAATCTTTATCTCCCTCAATTTTCAGTCTTATATCTCTTCAACCTGAAGCTTATAGTTATATATGGTATTTCTGCATATTTTAAGGATGACTCTACTTAAAACTATAACAATACCATCATATAGTCTTGTTTAATTAAGTATATCAATAGAGATTATCTGGTCTGTAGATGACATTTTGTCATTATATGCTATTTCTTTTTTTTTTTTTTTTACTGTTTATTTATTTATTTTGAGAGATCACAGAGAGCGAGCTAGTGGGGGAAGGGCAGAGAGCGAGGGAGACAGAGAATCCCAAGTAGGCCCCCACACTGTCAGTGCAGAGCCTGATGCAGGGCTCGAACTCAGAAGTCTTGATATCGTGACCTGAGCCAAAACCAAGAGTCTGATGCTTAACCAACTGAGCCACCCAGGTGCTCCTCTATACTATTTTCTAACATATCTTAGGGCCTATACTTGTCTTATATTGAGAAAATCTAAATATTTCCCCTTTCAGCAGACAGATACATCTCCTGACAGGATGGACTTTATAAAATATTGTGTTGATTTTTTGTTCTTTTAATAATAGCTAACATTTATTGTATACTTACTAACTGCCAGACACATTTGTAAATACTTTACATGGTTTAACTCATTGTTTCCTGCCAGCAACTTAGGAGATAGATGTCCTTTTTTTTGACAGATGAGGAAACCAAGAACTTGGCCAAGGTCACAAACCATGATGGAGCAGGGTAGATAGCTAAAGCCTGGCAGTCTTGCTGCATAATTTCTGTGTCATACTCATTTTAGTGTTATTGTTTACCTGTACATGTCTCTTCATTAAATGCTTGTATGTCTTCCTTTCCCTTTGAACAGACTCTATTTTTTGAAGCAGTTTTAGATTCACAGCGAAATGGGACAGAGAATGTAGAGAGTTCCCACATAACCTCTGCCCCTACATGTGCATAGCCTCCCACACTATCAGTATACCCATTAAGAGTAGTATATTTCTTACAAGTGATGAACATACCTTGACACAGCATTATCGCTTATCACCCAAAGTCCACAGTTTATATTAGGGTTCGCTCTCACTGCTGAAAGTTCTGTGGATTTTGACAAGCATACAATGATGTGTATCCACTATTATAGTATCATACAGAATAGTTTCCCTGCCCTAAAATCCTATGTTCCTTAACTGTTTATCCCTCCCTCTCTCCTACCTCTGGCAACCACTGATCTTTTAACTGTCTGCACGGTTTTGCCTTTTCCTGAATGTCAGGAATCAGATTGGCTTCTTCTAACAGGTGTTTAAGTTTCCTTCATGTCTTTTCATGGCTTGATAGCTCATTTCTTTCTTTTTTTAAAAAGTGTATTTATTTTTGAGACAGAGAGAGAATGAATGAGTAGGGGAGGGTCAAAGAGAGAGGGAGAGAGATAATTCTAGGCAGGCTCTGCACCATCAGCGTGGAGCCTGAAGTGGGGCTTGAACCCACAAGCAGTGAGATCATGACCTGAGCCCAAACCAAGAGTCGGATGCTTAACCAACAGAGCCACTCAGTTGCCCCAAAAGCTCATTTCTTTTTAGTGCTAAATAATATGCTGTTGTCTGGATGTACCACAGTTTGTTTGTATATTAACCTACTGAAGGGCATCTTGGTGGAGGTTTCCAAGTTTAGGCATTATGAATAGAGCTGTTATAAATACCTGTGTTCATATTTTTGTGAGGACATAAGTTTTCAACTCATTTAGGTAAATGAACATGATTACTGGATCCTGTGGTAAGAGGATGTTTAGTTTGGTTTTTTATTTTTTTAATAAAATTTTTAATGTTTATTTATTTTTGAGAGAGAGACAGAGCACAAGCAGGAGAGGGGCAGAGAGAGAGGGAGACACAGAATCTGAAATGGGCTCCAGGCTCTGAGCTGTCAGCACAGCTCGACGTGGGGCTTGAAATCATGAATCATGAGATCATGACCTCAGCCGAAGTCGGACACTTAACTGACTGAGCTGCTCAGGCACCCCTTGGTTTTTAATTTTTTTTTAATGTTTATTCATTTTAGAGAGACAGAGTATGAGTGGGGGAGAAGCAGAGAGAGAGGGAGACACAGAATCCAAAGCAGGCTCCAGGGTCCCAGCTCTCAGCACAGAGCCTAGAAGACAGCCCAACGCAGGGCTCAACTCACGAACCGTGAGATCTTGACCTGAGCCAAAGTCGGATGCTTAACCGACTGAGCTATCCAGGCACCCTGAGGATGTTTAGTTTTGTGAGGAACCACCAAACTGTCTTCCAAAGTGGCTATGGGCATTTGCATTCCCACCAGCAGTGAATGAGACAATCTGGTGTCATCTGTATTTTAAATTTTTGTTTCTCTAACAGGTGTGTAGTGGTATCTTATTCTTGTTTTAATTTGCAATTCCATAATGACATATGACGTGGAGCATCTTTTCATAGGCTTATTTGCTATCTGTATATCTTTTGTGAGATGTCAAGTTCTGTGGCCCATTTTCTAATTAGTTTGTTTGTTTTCTTATTGTTGAGTTTTAAGAGTTCTTCATACATTCTGATGCTTTTCAGATATCTTTTGCAAATATTTTCTCCCAGTCTGTGGCTTGTCTTCTGATTCCTTTCACAGTATCTTTTGCAGAACAGAAGTTTTTTAATGTTAATAGAGCCCAGCTTATCAATGATTTCTTTCATGGGTCATGTTTTTGGTGTTATATCTAAAAAGTCATCACCATACTCATGGTCACCTACGTTTTATCCTATGTTATCTTCCAGGAATTCTTTAGTTTTACACTTTCTGTTTAGGTCTATTATCCATCTTGAGTTAATTTTTGTGAAGGCTGTAGGTCTTTGTCTAGATTCATTTTTTTGCATGTGGATGTCCATTTGTTCTCACACCGTTTGTTGAAGACTAGTTTTACTTCATTGTACTGCCTTTGCGCCTTTGTCAAAGATCAGTGGACTATGCGGGTCTCTTTCTGGTTCTCTTTTCTGTTCCATGAACAATTTATTTGACTATTTTTTTCTCCAGTACCAGTGTCCTGATTACTGTAGGCTTATAGTAAGTTGGGTTTTTTTTGGGGGGGGGGTGTTTTTAGTGCAAAAAAGTGATTTTATTAAAGCACAGGGACAGGACCCATGCAGAAAGAGCTCCTGTAAATTTTTTTTAATGCTTATTTATTTTTGAGAGAGAGAGAGAGAGCGAGTGGGGTAGGGGCAGAGAGAGAGGGAGACACACAATCCGAAACAGGCTCCAGGCTCGGAGCTGTCAGCACAGAACCCAATGCGGGTCTCGAATCCATGAACTGTGATCATGACCTGAGCAGAAGTCAGACACTTAACCAACTGAGACATCCAGGTGCCCCTTAGGCTTATAGTAAGCCTTGAAGCCAGGTGGTGTCAATACTCTGACTCTACTCTTCTTCAATATTATGTTAGCTATTCTGACGTTTTTGCCTCTCTATACAAATTTGAAAATCAGTTTGTCAATATCCATAAAATAATTTACTTGCATTTTAATTGCGAGTGGATTGAATCTATAGACCAAGCTGGGAAGAACTGACATCTTGAAAATATTGGGTCTTTGCATCCATTAACATGGAATATCTCTCCATTTATTTAGTTATTACTAGATATTGTTCATCAGACTTTGTGATTTTCCTCATACAGATTTTGTTCATATTCTGTGAGGCTTATCCCTAAGCATTTCATGTTTGGGGTGCTAATGTAAATGGCATTGTGTTTTTAATTTCAAATTCAACTTGTTCATTGCTGGTATATAGGGAAGTAGATTTTATAGATTAACCTTATGTTTTGCAATTTTGCTATATCACTTATTAGTTCCAGGAGTTTCTGTTATTTTTGACTCTTTTCCATTTTCTTCATAGACATTTATGTCATCTGCAAATATAGTTTTGTTTCTTCCTTCTCAATTGTTATCGTTTTTATCCCTTTTCATGTCTTATTGCATCACTAGGACTTCCAGTACAGTATTGAAAAGGAGCGGTGAAAGGAGACATCCTTGCCTAGTTCCTGCTCTCAGTGAGAAAACTTCTAGTTTCTCATGATTAAGTATGATGTTAGCTGTAGGCTGTTTTAGATGTTCTTTATCAAATTGAGGGAGTTCTCCTCTATTACTAGTTTGCTGAGAATTTGTAATCATGAATGGTGTTGGATTTTGTCAAAAGCCTTTTGTGGTTCTATTGATGTGATCTTGTGATTTTTTTCCTCTATAGCGTGTTGCTATAGCATGATGGATTACATTATCCAAATGTATATAATTCTTTTTATACATTGTTGGATGCAGTTTGTTAATATTTTGTTAAAGATGTTTGCATCTATATTCATGAGAGATATTGGTCTTTTTTTATTGTTTTGTCTTTTCTTATAATACTTTCTTTTCTTTCCTGTAATGTCTTTGTCTGGTTTTGGTGTTAGGTAATGTTGGCCTCATAGACTAAGTTAGGAAGTACAGTTGACCCGTGAACAATGTGGGGGCTACGGGCACCAACCCACTGTACAGTTGAAAGTCTATGTATAACTTTCAACTCCTTAAAAAACTTAACTACTGTTAAGGCTGTTTATAGCCTACTGTTGACTAGAAGCCTTATTGATAACATTATATATTATATTCTTACAGTAAAGTAAGCTAAAGAAAATATTTTTAAGAAAATCATAAAAGAAAATACATTTATAATACTATATTTATTGGAAAAAATCCAAGTGGACCCCTGCAGTTCAAACCCTTGTTGTTCAAAGGTCAACTGTATTCTCTTGGCTTCTATTTTCTGAAAGAGACTGTAGGAAATGGGTATATTTCTTCCTTAAATGCTTTGTACAATTACCCAATGAACCTACCTGGGCCTAGTGCTTTCTGCTTTGGAAAATTATTAGTTATTGATTCACTGTCTCTAAATATATAGGCCTGTTGAGATTGTCTATTTCTTCTTGTGTGAGTTTTGGCAGCTTGTATCTTTCATGGAATTGGTCCATTTCATTTAGATTATCAAATTGTGGGCATAGAGTTGTTTATAGTATCTTTTATTATTTACATAATATCCATGGGTTCTGTAGTAATGTTCACACTTTCCTTTTTGATGTTAATGCTTTGTGTCATTTCTCTTTGTTTTTATTTGTTAGTTAGCTTATCTAAAGGATTATCAACTCTATTGTTCTTTTAAAAGAACCAGCTTTTTGTCCTTCATTAATTTTCTGTCAATTTCCTATTTTCAATTTCATTATTTCTGCTCTAATTTTATTATTTTTCTTTTTTTTTGTCTTACTTTGTATTTAATTTTCTCTTCTTTTTCTAATTTCTTAAGGTTGAAACAGATGACTGAATTTATATCTTTTTTCCTTTTTAATATATGCCTTTAATGCTGTACATTTTCATCAAAGCACTGTTTTTGCTGCATTCCACAAGTTTTGATAAGTTGTATTTTCATTTTCTTTTTTTATTTTTATCTAAAAAAATTTTTTTAATGTTATTTAGTTTTGAGAGAGAGAGAGACACAGAGTGAGAGTGGGAGAGGATCAGAGAGAGAGGGAGACACAGAATCTGAAGCAGGCTCTAGGCTCTGAGCTGTCAGTGCAGAGCCCATGTATTTTCATTTTCGTTTTGCTCAAAAGGTTTTTAAATTTCTCTTGAGATTTCTTCTTTGACCCACATGTAATTTCAAAGTGTTATTAAGTCTTCAAATAATTTTGGATTTTCTAGTTATCTTTCTTTATTAATTTCTAGTTTAAATCCATTATGATCTGAGAGCATACATTATATGATTTCTTTTTGTGGAAAAAAAACCTATTTTTAAAAAAATTTTTAGGGGTGCCTGGATGGCTCAGTCAGTTGAGCAGCCAACTTTGGCTCAGGTCATCATCTCATGGCTGTGGGTTTGAGCCCTGTGTCAGGCTCTGTGCTGACAGCTCAGAGCCTGGAGCCTGCTTTGGATTCTGTATCTCCCTCTCTCTGCCCCTCCCCTGCTCATGCTCTGTCTCTCTCTGTTTCTAAAAAAATAAATAAATGTAAAAAAATAATAATAAAAAAATAAAAAAATTTTAAATGTTTATTTACTTTTAAGAGAGAGACAGAGAGACACAGACAGAGACAGAGTGAGAGTGAGGGAGGAGCAGAGAGAGAGAGGGAGACACAGAATCTGAAGCAGGCTCTACACTCTGAGCTGTCAGCACAGATCTTGACATGGGGCTCAAACTCATGGACTGTAAGATCATGACCTGGGCCAACATCAGTTGCTTAACAAACTGAGCTACCCAGGCACCCTGAAAAAAATTTTTTTAATGTTCATTTATTTATTTTGAGAGAAAGAGAGCATGAGCAGGGAAGGGGCAAAGAGAGAGGGACAGAGGGAGTCCCAAGCAGACTCCATGCTCAGTGTGAAGCCCAACACCGCAACTGATCTCACGACCATGATATCGTGACCTGAGCCAAAATCAAGAGTCAGATGCTCAACTAACTGAGCCACCCAGGTGGCCCTTTCCTTGAAAAATTTTAAAGATGTGTTTTATGACCCAGAATGTGGTCTATCTTGGTGTTTGTTCCATATGAGCTTGAGAAGAATGTGTAGTTTGCTGTTGTTGGAAGAAGTAGTTTGTAGATGTCAATTATACCCAATTGATTGATGGTGCTAAGTTTAACTGTATTCTTACTTATTTTCCACCTTGTGGATATGTGCATTTCTGATAAAAGGATATTACAGTCTCTAACTATAATTGTGGATTCATCCATTTCTCCTTACAGTTCTATCAGTTTTTTCTCATGTATTTTGGTGCTCTGTTGTTGGGTGCATATACATTAAAGATTATTATGTCTTCTTGGAGAATTGACCCCTTTTTCATTATTTAATGTTTTCTTTATCCTTGATAATTTTTCCTGCTTTGAAGTCTGCTCTGTCTGAAATTAATGTAAGTAATTCGACTTTCTTTTGATTAGTGTTAGCATGGTATATCTTTATCCATTTATTTTTAATCTCTATGTGTCTTTATATTTCAAGTGGGATTTTGTTTTTAGACAACATGTAGTTGGGGCTTGTTTTTTTTTTAACCACTTTGAATATTTCTGTCTTTTAATTTTTGTATTTGGACCATTGACGTTTTAAAATGATTATTGATTCATTTGGATTAATATATATCTTATTTTTTATTGTTTTCTCTTTATTGCCTTGTTCTTTGTTCCCATTTTTGTCTTCCACTTTTTCCCCCCTGCCAGTTATTTATGGCTTTAATTGGGCATTTTATATGATTCTATTTTCTCTCCTTTGTTAGTATATAAATTATGTCTTTTTGAAAAAAATTTTTTTAGTGACTACCTTCAAATTTCTGATCTATATCAATTTCCTTCTCTCTAAAGAACTTCTGTTTTTTTTTTTTTAAGTAGGCTTCATGCCCAGCTTGGAGCCCAATGCAGGGCTTAAACTCACAACCCCAAGATCAGATCTAAGCTGAGATCAAGAGTCAGGTGCTTAACCTATTGAGCCACCCAGGTGCCACTCTAAAGAACTCCTTTTAACATTTTTTGCAAGACAGGTAAACTGGCAACAAATGCCCTCGATGTTTGTTTGAGAAAATCTTTATTTCTTCACTTTTAAAGGATGATTTTACAAGGTACGGAATTCTAGGTTAGTGTTTTGTGTTTTTTCTTTTTCAATACCCTTCACTCCACCTACTTCTTGTTTGTATGGTTTCAGAGAAGTTGTACATAATTTTAATCTTTGCTCCTCTGTAGAAAAGATGCTTTTTCCTTCTGGCTTCTTACAAGATTCTTTATTTGTCTTTTATTTTCTGCAGCTTGACTATGATATGCTTGGGTATAGTTTATTTGGTATTTATCCTTCCTGCTCTTTTCTGCATTTCTCGTGGCTTTGTGGTGTTATAGGCTGAATGTTTGTGTTCCCCCTAGAACTCCTATGTTGAAATCTTAACCCACATGTGATTATATTAAGAGGTGGGGTCTTCAGGAGGTAATTTGGTTATGGGAGTAGAGCCTTTATGAATGAGGATCAGTACTTTTATAAAAAGGGACATGAGAGCTTGATCTCACTCTCTGCCATATGAGGATACAGTAAGAAGACAGCTGTTTACAAACCGGGATGCTGACTCTCACCAAAACCAAATCTTCAAGCACCTTAATCTTGTATTTCTCTGCCTCCAGAACTGTGAGAGATAAATTTTTGCTGTTTAAGTCACCCAGTCTATAACAATTTGTTGTAGCAGACAGCTAAGACATAACAGTTTTCTGTCTGACCTTAATTTGGGGGAAATTCTCAATTATTATTTCTTCAAGTATTGCTTTTGTATCATTGTCTCTTCCTTTTCCTTTTGGTATTCCCATTATGAGTATGCTATGCTTTTTGTAGTTGTACCACAGTTTTTGGATATTCTGTTCCCTTTTCAGTCTTTTTTCTCTTTGCTTTCAGTCTTTGTTGACATATCCTCAAGTTCAAGAGATTGTTTCCTCAGTTGTGTTCAGTCTACCAATAAGCCCATTAATGGCATTCTTCATTTCTGTTACAGTGTTTTTATTCCCTAACATTTTTTTGATTCCTAGAACTTTCATTTCTGTTTACATTACCTACCTGTTTTTTCAGCTTTACTTTTTTCATGAAAACACTTTATATTAATCATAATTGTTTTAAATTCATGATCTGATAATTCCAACATACCTAACAAATCTAAGACTGGTTCTGATTCTTGCTCCATCTCTTCAAACTGTGTTTTTTGCCTTTTTATGTGCCTTTTAATTTTTTGTTGAAAGCCAGACATTATATACTGGGTAAAAGAAATGCTGGTAATCAGTATTGCTGGTAAGGTGTGGGAAGAGGGGTAGCATTCTGTAGTCCTACGATTGGGTCTTAGTCTTTTAGTGAGCCTGTGCTCCTAGTTTGAACTTCACAAGTGCTTCTCTGTCCCAACCTTAGAGAAGACAAGATGGCTAGAGGGGGCTGGAGTTGGGTATTTACCTCTTCGTAGGTCATTTTAAACTCTGATCAAACCCTAATAGGTGGTTAGGGCCTGATAAAATAGTATCTCTCTTGAGGGCAGGCTTTGTTAAGAACAGAAGGCTCTGGTTTGTTTCAAAATTGTTACTCTTCCTACAGGAAGTGGAAGGGGATTTTTCTCTGATGTTTACTGTGAGCACGTGGTAGAACTTCAGAAGCTAAAACCCACAGAAATTAGGGGATCCTCTTGGAGTTTTTAGCTCATAGACCTGTCCACTAGCAATTAATCAACTGAGATTCAGGGTTTCCTAACTTGGCACTAGTTTCCAGAGAGGTTTTCGTTTGTGAGTTTTTGTCCTATTAAGTTGTGATTCTCTATTCACCTGTCTGTCTCCAATTTTAGGGGAAGCAGTTTGCCCTGTGTCCTCACTTCTCTGACAGAGCTAAGAAAACTATTGATTTTTCAGTTTGTTCAGCTTTTTATTTGTTGTTAAGGGAGTGTGGTGACTTCCAAGGTCCTTACTGCCTGACTGGTAATTGGAAGCCTGCTTGAATGGTTTAAATACCAAATTCTTGTCCTCAACAGCCATGTTTGTTTCTATGTGTGAATTAGTTCTCAAATTAGTGAATTAGTTCTCAGGTACTTATGTCTTACTGACATAAGATCAACCTAGTTAAGAGACTGGGCCTCACCTTCTTGGGTCTGTAAACTGGATCTTCTCAGTGGGCTTGTGCTGATGGGCTCAAGTTGCTGATTCATAATAAGTTCACAAGAAATTGAGGTATGAATTACAATGACAATTGATTTTCTTACAGACATTCCTCTCTATGATTTAGAAACTCAAGTCTCCTAAGTATCAAGTTCTCCTAAGTACTCCTCAAGTACTCCTAAGTGTACTTCTAGGTATCAGAGTAGAGAAAATGGGACACACTTAAGAGCTTTGTCATCCAAGTAATGGCAAATCTTGTGTGAGCTGTCCATAATAAAGAAAAATCTTTCTGGGGACTGGAAATATCATACTGTTCTGATCCAATGTTATAAGATCCAATGTTATTATTAGTCTAATAATTGTGACTACTACTAATAAAGACACCATTTATGGGATGATTCTTTTGTGCCAGAAACTATGCTAAGCAATTAATCCTCAGAGATAAAGATGATTATACTTTGGTAGATTAGGAAGATTATATGATTTAATCAAGATCGCCCACCCAGTTATTAAAACCCTAATGCAGGATTCAAAAGCAGAGATCTCTAAGCCCACCATATACTATTTGGACTCTTAATAATTCTTGGACTATCTGTTTTTTAGTTTCTATATAGAAAGAATTCTTTGTGTTAAACACATTCTTTACTCTGATAAGTTATTGTAAATAACATTATATATAATTCAGTTTTAGCTTTGGCCAGGTAACAAAGGTTATTGTGAAAAGTTTTCTATGAAATTTTATAAACTAGAATATATTAAGTATTTAAAAGAAGTATAGAGAATATTGTAATAAATGCTTATGCACCACCATGAGGATTCTTATATGTGAGCAATCTCTTCTTTACAAAGAATTTCTTTTAAAATAAATATCAATCAGGTTACTTTTCTTTTTTGAAACCCTCTGATGCCTTTCTACATCTAAATACAACCTCAGAGTACCAATGAGCCACTAAGCCCTACGCAGTCTCTTGCCATTTTCCCTCTCATTATTGACAAGCCAGCCATACTAACCTTGCTATGCTTTGAAGATGCCGAGCATTTCCTGTCTCAGAGCTTTTGTGCAGACCTCTCCCTCTATCTGAAACACTCTGATCTCAGTATACTCATATGATTGAGTTTAAGTGAAAGATAGTGGTATAAACAATATAGACACTTATTTATCTCTCATGTTGAAAACATCTTGAGGTAGGCATTCCAGGGATAGTATAAAGTCCATGGTTTCAGGGGTGCCTACATGGCTCAGTCAGTTAAGCATCTGACTTGGGCTCAGGTCATGATCTCACAGTTCGTGAGTTCAAACCCCGGGTCAGACCCTGTCAGCTCAGAGCCTACTTTGGATACTTTGTCCCCCTCTCTCTCTGCCCCTCCTCTGCTCACATTCTCTCTCTCAAAAACAAACATTAAAAAAAAAAATCTTTGAAAAAAGTCCATGGTTTCGAAAAACCCACATTCTTTCTATCTTTGTCATATGTGAGTTCTATCTCCAAGTCATCTCAGAGTCCAAGCTAGCCACAGGGATTCCATTCATCATGTTTGAATTCAGCCAAAAGAAAAGAGGAAGACGGGAAGAATACTCTAGGTATATTAAGGAAGAAAGGGAACACCTTATTTTTTTATAGCTTATTGTCAAAAATTGGTATCCAGATAACACCCAGTGCTCATCCCAACAAGTGCCCTCCTTCATGCCCATCACCCATTTTCCCCTCTCCCCCACCCCCATCAACCCTCAGTTTGTTCTCAGTCTCTTATGGTTTGCCTCCCTCCCTCTTCTTAACTACTTTTCTCCCTCCCTCTCCCCCATGATCCTCTGTTAAGTTTCTCCTGTTCCACATATGAGTGAAAACATATGGTATCTATCCTTCTCCACCTGACTTATTTAACTTGGCATAACACCCTCAAGTTCCATCCACATTGCTACAAATGGCCAGATTTCATTCTTTCTCATTGCCATGTAGTATTCCATTGTATATATAGGCCACATCTTCGTGATCCATTCATCAGTTGATGGACATTTAGACTGTTTCCATGATTTGGCTATTGTTGAAAGTGCTGCAATGAATATTGGGGTACATGTGCCCCTATGCATAAGCACTCCTGTATCCCTTGGGTAAATTCCTAGCAACGCTATTGCTGGGTCATACAGCAGTTCTATTGTTAATTTTTTGGGGAGCCTCCACACTGTTTTCCAAGCGGCTGCACCAGTTTTCATTCACACCAACACTGTAGGAGGGTGCCCGCTTCTCCACATCCTCACTTATCCAAAGAGGACATCCAGATGGCCAACAGACACATGAAATGATGCTCAGCATCACTCATCATCAGGGAAATAGAAATTTAACATGGAGGTTAAAGAACACTCTATTAAAGAATGAATGGCTTTGGAGTAGAGGCTAAAGTCTGGGATTGTGATGCTTCCCATTTTGGTTTTCTTCTTCAATATTACTTTGGC
>CM053567.1:123440256-123475247 GCA_028646485.1 Cryptoprocta ferox
TTAGTAGGGTGTTCTTTAACCTCTATGTTTTTGGAGGTTTTCCAGACTTTTTCCTGTGATTGATTTCAAGTTTTATAGCATTGTGATCTGAAAGTGTGCATGGTATGATCTCAGTTCTTTTATATTTATGGAGGGCTGCTTTAGGACCCAGTATGTGATCTATCTTGGAGAATGTGCCATGTCCACTCAAGAAGAAAGTGAATTCCCTAGCCTTAGGATGTAGAGTTCTAAATATATCTGTCAAATCCATCTGTTCCAATGTGTTGTTCAGGTCCATTGTTTATTTAGTGATTTTCTGTCTAGTTGATCTATCCATTGCTGTAAGTGGAGTATTAAAGTCCCCTGCAATTAGCACATTCTTATCAATAAGATTGTTTCTGTTTGTGGTTAATTGTTTTATGTATTTGGGTGCTCCCGAATTTGGCGTGTAGATGTTTTTAATTGTTAGCTCTTCCCGATGGAGAGACCCTGTAATTATTATATAATGTCCTTCTTTATCTTTTGTTACTGCCTTTACTTTAAAGTCCAGTTTGTCCAATATAAGTATGGCTACTCCAGCTTTCTTTTGACTACTGGTCGCATGATAGATATTTCTCCATCCCCTTACTTTCAATCTGAAGGTGTCCTCAGGTCTAAAATGAGTCTCTTGTAGACAGCAGATAGATGGATTTTGGTTTTTTTCTCCATTCTGCTACCCTATGTCTTTTGATTGGAGCATTTAGTCCATTTATATTCAGTGTTATTTTTGAAAAATATGGGTTTAGAGTCATTGTATTCTCTGTAGGATTCATGCTTGTAGTGGTGTCTCTGGTACCTTGTGTTCCTTGCAACATTTCCCTCATAGACTCCCCCTTAGGATTTCTTGTAGGGCTGGTTTAGTGGTGCAAAAGTCGATTCAAGTTACATCTGAGGGGAGTTCTCTGTGCCTCTTGGATTTCAATATCTGTTTCCATCCCCAGATTGGGGAAATTCTCAGCTATAATTTGTTCAAGTACCCCTTCAGCTCCTTTTTCTCTCTCTTCTTCTTCTGGAATTCCTATGATATGGATATTGTTCCACTTGATTGCATCACTTAGTTCTCGAATTCTCCTTTCCTGCTCCTGGGCCAATTTATCTCTCTTTTTCTCGGCTTCCTCTTTTTCTATAATTTTGTCTTCTAATTCACCTATTCTCCTCTTTCCCTCTTCAATCCATGCAGTGGCCGCCTCCATTTTATTATGCACCTCATTTATAGCATTTTTTTAATGTTTTATTTATTTTTGAGAGAGAGAGAGACAGACAGACAGACAGCATGAGCAGTGGAGGATCAGAGAGAGAGAGAGACACAGAATCTGAAGACAGCCTCCAGACTCTGAGCTAGCTGTCAGCACAGAGCCCGAAGTGGGGCTCGAACCCATGAACCGTGAGATCATGACCTGAGCTGAAGTTAGACGCTTAACCAACTGAGCCACGCAGGTGCCCCTATAGCATTTTTAAATTCATCACAACTATTTTTACGGTCCATAATCTTTGTAGCAATAACTTTTCTGGCATCTTCCATGCCTTTTTCAAGCCCAGCGATTAATTTTATGACTATTGTTCTAAATTCTTGGTCAGTTATGTTGCTTATATCTGTTTTGAGCAATTCTTTAGCTGTTATTTCTTCCTGGAATTTCTTTAGAGGAGAGTTCTTCCATTTCATCATCTTGGCTAGCTTTCTGTCTCTTGTAAGTTGTAAAAGCTTGTTATGTGTTTGCACCTGCAAGTTCTGCTATAGTAAAGGAGGCTCATTGACTGTCCACAGCCTGTCCATTCAGGAAGTGATCTTTTAATGGTGTCCCTTGGTCTCTCTTGTTATGCCTTTGGTTGTTTTATTTCCCTACTTGTAGTGATATTTGGGACCCTCCACCATGTGTACTTTGGTTTGTTTCTTGAGGTAGCCCTGGAAAGGAAAACAGACAGACAAACAGGGAACAAAAGAATGCCAATGCACAAACAAATCAAACAAACAAACTGAAAAAAAAAACCAAAAAAACAAAAACAACAAAAGACAAAGGACAGTCTAAAAGCATAAAACCAGAAATCCCAGCTACAAATAAAGAGCACGGTGGAGGCAGTGCTGATGGAAGAGCATATACAAAAAGAGAAACGACAGGGGTAGGGAGAAAGAGAAATTGAACATTGACCTGTCAGAGAGACTAGAAGACTTAATTCAGAGAGAGAAAAAGGAGAATATGGAAAAAGAAAAACGAAGATAATGTTACCCGGAGAAACTATCTAGTCTGATTATTTCAGAGAGAGAGAAAGGAAGATAACAAAGAACATGTAGAACATGCATCAAGAGAATGAATTAAATATGCCTGTTTAAGTAAACCTATAACCAGAATACCCAGTCCAGTCTGGAGGAGGGGAGAGATAAGAATGAGATAAGGGAAAATATATCTGAATAGCAAGAATTGATCTAGAGTTAATTACAGCAATGCATCAATGCTGGTCTTGGGGGAGGGGCTGTCTGTGTCCGCAGCATCTATCCATCTCCCATAACAAAGCAGCTACCCAGCGCAGATGGGCATGGGTTGGTGTATGCAGGTCTTGCCTCCACTGTGGTTCCCAAGGGCCGCTCGCTGAGGCCCCGCCTTGGTGGTTGTGGGGAGAAAAATGATGACCCCCCCCAGTCCCTTCTTGAATCAGGTATTCCAAAACATTCCTTTGGGTCTGATCTCACTGTGCCATGGGCGCAGCCAAGGTGGGCGGTGTTCTATGTCCCACACTCAGCCGAGTTTCAGGGTCTTACTCCATGCGCATTAATGATACTGCCTGAAATGTAATCCCACAAGCCGGGGCACTTCCTAGCAGGGGTCTGAGCAGGGGACCAATTCCGTCTGATGCCGACTGTCTCCCTTGCGTACCATCTATCCTGGAGGGAATTTCTGGGACAGGAGCACCCAGCCCAAAGAAAGGTCTGCAGTTAGAGACGGGATCTCTCTCTCTGAAAGCCCTGCGGTTAGATATGGGATGATAGGATCCCTCTCCATCCCTGGCTAGGTTTTTCTCTTCTCCAGGTACAGTTCTACGGTTCCCCAGCTGCTCTTTCTCTTCCCTTTGTCTCTCTGCAGAAGGGGCTCCCTCCCCTCTGTGCCTCCATGTCCTGGCATGTTTTAATCTTTCCCATTTCGCAATCACACACCTATGAGGCTGTCTTCTTAGTTGACTCAGTCTCTTTTCCTCCCAGACTCTTGTGGTTCAGAGTCCTTTAGCTTCAGCCCTTCTTTGTTTGAAAGATTCAGGCAGGAAGTATGGAACTCCCTACTACTCTGCCATCTTGCCCCTATCTAATGATTTTTTGAAGTTAAACCTTTGCTAAGTACAATCCTGTCTACCTTCATGGCAGCCTCAGAGGACAATAATAAGGTGTCCTTTCAAACTGAACTTGTTTCTATTTACCCCTCTAGTAAAAATGTAGTTGAGCTTGATCTTTTTGTACCACCTATGGCCCAGGAGAATTCAGATTTCTTTTTTTTAACAACAGAAACCTTTTGAAAATTAAAAATAAATGCTATAATTTTTTTTTTTACAATCACCTGTATTAACTGGTAAAAGCTAAAACTGAATCATTTATAACTAGTTTTATAATAACCTATCAGAATAAAGAATGTGTTTAACACAAATGGGGAGGTAAAACAGTCCAAGAATTGTTGAGAGTCCATATAGTATTTGTAAAATAAACTCCAGTATATAAAAATATATTTATTGTTATTTATATATTAAAATTTATAGCATTTACTTATTATGGAGTTAGTCAATGAAAACAGTATTTTTGATGAACACAAAGATGTTGTAAAAAGGGTTTGTTGTAGTTGCAGCAAGCCTCTGAAATAAACTTATTTCTGATTTTGTTTTGGTTGTACACTATTGAGAAAAATCTGATTTATAGACTAGTAGTTGGAAATGCTTTCAGGTTTTTGTATTGTTTTAGTCATCTTAATAATTTTATGATTTTCTTTGATTAAACAGAGATGACAAGAGAAGACTTATTCTGAAATACATATAAACATACATAAATTAGCATGTGGGGTTCCAATATGTTAAACTTTGGTAGATAGTATATGAAAGGGCACTGTCTGTTTTTATATAATTTAAAATGTTTTAAATAAATAAGGAAATACTTCTCTATATATTTATATGCTACATGTTGAACTGTAATGTTCCTATGGTATTAGAGGACAATTCTTCTGATGTCCAACCTTTTTAGTTAAATGATAATTTATGGATTGGCAAGTTGCAGATGACATTCATCATGGCCTTTGATGCCCAGCAGAAGGGAGGTTTATAATTTCAACAAAATTGGGGATGTACTTGCCAGTTATGACACTTTTTAAAAGTTTATTTATTTATTTTTAAGAGAGAGTACAAGTCAGGGAAGAGCAGAGAGAGAGAGAGACAGAGAATCCCAAGCAAGCAGAACATAGTCAGCAAAGAGCCCTGTGTGGGGCTTCATCCCCCTAACCACGAGATCAGGACTTGAGCCAAAGTCACAGGCTCAACTGACTGAGTCACCCAGGAGCCCCACCAGTTATGATACTTAAACTTCTTTTAGTGGGTTCACATACAGAATCCCATGTGTAGTCAAAGAATAATTGCTATCTTTCACAAACTCTAGAAGTGTTTGTTTCTGAGAAAACACTTGTTGCTCCTATAAAACTGCTACAGAAATTGACCTATTTGTCTCTCTGTAAAAGAGGAAACATGACCCAAGGCTTTTGGCAGATTGACTCCATGGATTTAAAATTCCCTTTTTCTGGAACTGTTAAAGTGACAATGCTCTTTCAAAAAAATTCAGGTGACACCTATCTGATAGGCTGACTAAGCAAGTAGGGGAACAGGCCCTAGGGAAGAGAAGAAGACCTCATTCATAAAATGTTTAGTTGCCATGCACAGTGGGTTATATGACCTGTACCATGGCCTACTAGTATGGTAGGTTGGAGAAGTCATATAAAATCAAAAGCCCAGTGACACTATAGAGGCTCTTTCCTTGATTAGCAAATGAGGGAGCCCTGCCAGTTGTCTGGAAGGGCCAGCAGTGGTGACCACAAAGTTCTTTGTGGCTGACCCCATGTTGCAAGACCATATTGCTGAAACAAGGGGACCAAGAGGAAAGACCTCCTTGCAGTGCACTGCAGATTGATGTTCACCTAATGTGTTCAGTACCACCTCCTACCCACAGCTTTATCCTTTCAGGAACAAACAAGCCTGGATTCTAAATGTGCCCCTGCTTGGTTGCTGGTGCGGCCACAAGCTCTATTGCTTGGGTTGCACCCCAACCATGGCCCCTCCTCCCCCGGCCTTATCTCCCACAGTGGGCCTCAGGGCAGGGGGCTGCACTGGGCTTGGGAGTCTGAAGCTGTGTGTTCAGACCTTGTCAGATGTCTGAGACTGGCAGGCTGGTGCACTCTGGCATAGCCCTGATGAGGCCAAACAGCCCTGGGCCAATCCCTAACATCAGCTGTGCTGAGTGGGCCACAAGGCATATCCTCCACCCCTACGTCTACAGGCCTCTTGCACACCCTCAGGCTTCACCCCCTGCCCCACCTCCCTTTGGCCTTTTCACTAAGCACCGTCTTCCACACAGCCATTCAGACAGAGGAAGACCCAGAAACTTCAGAGCCATGTGAGCCACTGCCACTGCCATACCTGAAAGCACTGGGATCCCCCCCCACCCCAGAGGCCGGGGTAATGCCAGTAGCATGTATCACCACACGATCGACTGAGACAGCTACCACCCAGGTTACGCTGGGAAAGTTGGTATGAGGCATCACCACTTCAAGAGGAAGCAGAGCTTCTGCCTAACCATCAACCTTGATGAATGGTGGACATTGTTTAGTGAGCAGACACACATAAATGCTGCCAAAACCAAGACTGGAGCTGCTACTATCATCGGGGTGATACGGTCAGGCTACTGCAGAGTTCTGGGGACAGGGAAGCTCCCAAAGCAGCCTGTCATCATGAAGGCCAAATTCTTCATCGGAAGAGCTGAGGAGAAGATTAAGAGTATGTGTGGGGACAGTATGTGGAGGGAGGTTCTTCATGCTAACAAAATGCTTAAAAAAAAGAAAAGAAAAGAAAAAAGAATGAACAGACCTAGGGCAGGGGTCCAGGCCCCCTCCTCTAGCTGGAATTGAAGGATTTATGCACTTAACAAAGTGTGTTGGGAACTTGATGACAGTGGGGCACAGGTTGCGATGGTTCCTAGACTCCCCCATTGGCACAGTCAAAATCTACTATGGGTGTGGAAACAAATCTCAGATTGGACTAGGGACTAATGCTCGTATATGGCTGGACTCTTCTGAGCCCATATACAGAAGACATAACTGTGAATACTGTATACATTACAGGAAGTATATTTTAAAAAAAAATCCTCGGGGGTGCCTAGGTGGCTCTGTCCCTTGAGCGTCCAACTCTTGATTTC
Source organism: Cryptoprocta ferox (assembly GCA_028646485.1). NCBI lineage: Eukaryota > Metazoa > Chordata > Mammalia > Carnivora > Eupleridae > Cryptoprocta > Cryptoprocta ferox. The sequence goes on from CM053567.1 coordinate 123,446,702, forward strand.
TGCTTAGGTCATGATCTCACGGTTCATGAGATGGAGCCCTGTGTCGGGCTCTGTGCTGATAATTCGGAGCCTACTTGGGATTCTCTGTCTCTGTCGCTCTCTGCCCCTCCCTGCTCTCTCTCTTTCTCTCAAAATAAATAAACTTAAAAAAAAAATTCCTTAAGCCAATTTGCAGTCATTCCCCTTTCCCACCACAAGCCCCAGAAAACTACTAACCTACTTTCTGACTCTACAGCTTTACCTTCTCTAGGTATTTTGCTAAATGGAATCCTACACTCCGTTTTGCCTGGTTTCTTTCACTTAGCATGTTTTTGAGGTTCATCCATCTTATAGCATGAATCATCCATTTTTATTCCTGAATAGTATTCTGTTGTATGGATATAAGAAATTGTGTTCATCTTCTAGCAAGTTGATAGACATTCAGATTGTTTCCAATTTGGGGCTATTATGAATAATGCTACTGTAAATATTTATTTACAGGCTTTTGTGTGAATATATGTTATTATTTCTTTCACATAGATTCCTAGGAGTGAATTTGTTGAGTTATATGGTAAATTTATGTTTCACTTTTTAAGAAACTGCCAAACTGGGGAGCCTGGGTGGCTCAGTCAGTTAAGCATCTCATTTCAGCTCAGGTCATGATCTCGTGGTTCACGAATTCGAGCCCCGCTTCGGACTCTGTGCCGACAGCTCAGAGCCTGGAGCTGCTGCTTTGGATTCTCTCTCTCTCTCTCTCTCTCTCTCTCCCCCTCCCTCCCTCAAAAATAAATAAACATTTAAAGGTTAAAAGAAAAAAAGAAACTGCCAAATTATTTTCCAAAGTAATTGTACCATTTTACATTCCTACCAGCAATGCATGAGAATTTCAGTTTTTCCACATTTTCTCGCTAACACTTGTTATTGTCTGTCTTTGGTTATAGCCATTTTAGTGGTATGCAGTGGTATCTCACTGTGATTTTAATTTGTATTTTCACAATGACTAATGATGTTGAGCATATTTTCATGTGCTTTTGATCATTCATAGATCTTTGCTGAAATTTCTACTTAAAATTTTTGCCATTTTTAAAACTAGGCTAATTTTTTGATACTGAGTTGTGTCATAAATTCTGGATACAAGTTGTTCTTCCATAGTACACATTGTTTTTTTTTAAAGACATATGCAGTATTTATATTTAAAAATGTTTATTTATTTATTTTGAGAGAAAGTGAGCAGGGAAGGGACAAAGAGAGAGACGGAGAGAGAGAATCCCAAGTAGGCTGCATGCTATTAGCACAGAGCCCAACATTGGGCTCTGTCTCACAAACAGTGAGATCATGACCTGAGCCAAAAACAAGAGTCAGACGGTTAACTGACTGAGCCACCCAGGTGCCCCATTTATAGTTTTAGTTTCACTACAGTATGGAACCAAAATGTATACATGTTATTTATTTATTTATTTGGGGGGAAAATCTATGCTATGGATACAAGTTGTTTATCAGAAATATGATTTGCAAATATTTTCTCTAAATGGCTAAAATATTTTAAAAACAACATTTACATAAAAAGTTTGTGGAGTCCCTGAAGCCTCTCTGTGGTACCCTAGGATTGTCAGACCACAATTTGACACCCACTGCTAGTGAGCATTTCAGTGGCATTTAAACTGAGCAAACTGAGTAACTCATCTCCAGCAGAATCACTGAACTGGTGGAGTTGAAAGGGATCTTAAAGTTAACCAAATGCCCTTCTAATTTTGTAAATAAACTCAATGACTTAATTGCAATGCCTGTATGCAAGGGTTTATAGAGCACTGGAGGCAGAGCTTAAATTGAGGATAAACAAAAACATCAGGGGTCATTGAGTTTAGCTAAGGCAGGAGTACAAAGAGAGAAAGTCAGCGTTTCCTGTTAAGATTGGGGTTTTATTTGCTGGCTCATGATAAAGAAATTTAGACATCAAAGAGAGGTGAGGAAGAACTCTGAACTCTGCAGAAACCAGGCTTTAATAATAGAAGCCCACATCATTGACTGTTGTTTAAATAAGAACAACAATTTAAAAAATCATGCTGTTAAGGAAATTGTATTGTGTTCAGTATAGAGGGGCCAACTTTGCACATTTACCTCAAACCACCCCATGCCTCCTTTGCACGTATGATTTGTATACATGTCTTTTTGCATACTCCTTTAAACTTACCTCATTTGTTCATTTAACAATGTATTTGAGTACCTCTTATAAATCTAGAAAATGGCTTTAAAATGTAATTCACACTCTTTTAAGGCAAATACTTAACTAAGCAGTTATAAAATCATGGACTAAGTACTAAAACAAGTTTTATAGGTATATTTATAAGTATAAAACAAAAAAACCTTTAGCTAGATTGACTAAGGAAAAAGAGAGAAGACTCAAATTACTAACATCAGTTGGGACATTGCTACTGATTTTATAGAAATAAAACATAAAACTATGAACAATTCTCCAACAGCAAATCAGATAACTTAGGTAAGAGGGACAAATTCCCATAAACGTATAATCAGCCAAACCAACTCATGAAGAAATAGAAAAGCTAAGGGGCTCCTGGCTGGCTTAGTAGGTAGAGTGTGCAACTCTTGATCTCTGGGTTGTGACTTCATGCCTCATGTTGGGTGTAAAGAGTACTTAAAAATAAAATCTTAAAAAAAATAGAAAAGTTGAATAGATCTACAACTAGCAAGGAGATTGAATTGGTAATAAAAACCTCCCAACAAAGAAGAGCAATGGACCAATGGCTTACAGGTAGATTCTACCAAATATTTTCAGAACTAACACCAATCCTTCTCAAACTCTTCTGAAAAAATGAAGAGAAAGGAACACTTCCGAACTCATTCTGTGGAGTCAGCATTCCCTGATACCAAAGCCACACAAAACACAATAGAAAAAAAGAACTATAGACCATTATCCTTTGTGAATATAGACACAAAAATTCTTAAAATAATAATACCAAATCAAATTCAACACTTATTAAAAGAATTATAAACCACGACCAGGTGGGATTTAACCCTGGAATGTGAAGATGGCTCAACATATGAAAAACAATGTACTATACCACATTATTAGAACAAAGAAAAAAAAAACTGCATGATCATCTCACATAGCAAAGATATTTTCAGAAAAGATATTTCACAAAATTAACACCATTTTATGATTAAAAAAATAATAAGCTGGGAATAGAAGGAAACTTCCTCAACACGATACAGGCCATATATGAAAAATACACAGCTAACATCATAGTCAGCAGTGAAAGACTGAAGACTTTTCCCCTAAAATCACGAACAACACAAAGATGCCTGCTTTTTCCCACTTCTATTTAACATTCTAGCCAGAGCAATTAGGCAAGAAAAAGAAAAGCATCCAAATTAGAAAGGAAGTAAAATGATCTCTGTTCACAGATGGTATGATCTTATACATAGGAAACCCAAAAGATTCCACACACACAAAAAAATTGTTAGAGCTGATAAACGAATTCAGCAAAGTTGCAGGCTACAAAGTCAACATACAGAAATTACTTGCTTTCCTATACTGCAGCAATGAACAATCTAAAAAGAAAATTAAGAAAAAAAATCATTTACAATAGTATAAAAAACAATAAAATACTTAGGAATAAAAGTAACCAAGGAGGTGAAAGACTTAAATACTGAAAACTGCAAAACACTGCTGAAAGAAATTAAAGAAAACATAAACAAATGGAAAGATATCCTGTGTCCATGGATTGGAATATTTAATATTGTTAAGATGACAGTGCTACCCAAAATTATTTACAGAATGAATATAATCATTATCAAAATACCAATGGCATTTTTTTCAGAAATAGAAAAAACCCATCCTAAAATGCATCTGAATCTTAAGGGACCCTGAATAGCCAAAGTAATCTTGAAAATGAAGAACAAAGTTAGAAGTCTCACATTTTCTGATTCCAAAATGTACTACAAAGCCACTATAGTCATGACTGAGTAGTACCAGTATAAGGACAGACACAAAGATCAATGGAATAGAAAAAAGAATCCCAAAATAAACCAATGCATATAGGTCAATTGATTTTTAGCCAGGGTATAAAGATCATTTAATGGGAAAAGGATAGTATTTTCAAGAAATGGTGTTGGGAAAGTTGCATATCCACATGTAAAAGAATGAAGTTGGATCTTTTCTTTATACCATAGACAGAAAACACTCAAAATAGATCAAAGACCTAAGGTTGGGAGCTAAAACTGTAAAACCCTTAGAAGAAAACATAGGTGAAAATCATTATGACATTGGATTTGGCAGTAATTTCTTGGATGTGACACTGTTGCTTATTTTACAGGATGCTTTCCATCCTTGGCTCATGACCATTGCATGACAATGGCAACCGTCACAAAAAGATGACTGGACATTTCCAAACATATTCTGTGTGTTGGGGGGGGCACATTATGAAACCATTTATGAAATATATATGAAAATATTTATGAATAAAATTATTGGCCATCCAAAATTTGTTTCAAAATAATTTGTGGGAAAGGGGGAGAAAAGGAGAATATGAATAAAATGAAGATTGGCCACTAGTTGCTGATCAGTACATTGGGGCTCAGCATATCTTTTTCTACTTGTGAAATGTTTAAAATTTTCCATTTTCCATGAAAAAGTGAAGAAGATGATGGGTATATTTGAGGACATATTTTCAGCACTATTGCAGCATTTGAGACCCTGAAACTACCCTGATACATAATATCTAAAGATACTTGATTAAATATTAAAATCCACCCTTAAATGATTAGATGAGTCCACTAAGATCAGTAATGGAGCAAACGCCAAGCAAGTAAGCTAACTCTCAAAGCCCTTGGGTATCTGAAATCTACAACAGTCTTTGTGATCTGAACTGCATTGCACAGAAGGGATGGGGTCAAAGCCTTGAGTTCACATAAAATGGAAACATAAGACCTAGACCCAGGAGAGGTATAACCTCAGAAAGGGCAAACTAGAAAGGACACCCACTCTGCCAAGGTAGACCACAAGACAATATTGCTCTCTTGGCATACACTATGAATGGATATTTTAAAAAGAAGAAGAAGGGAAAAAAACCTCCCCTGAGAATTCGTAGCTACTGGCTCAGTCTTATGTAATTTGGGACCTGGATGTACATTCTTTGCATGATCCCAAAACACAAGCCGGTAATTTAAAGGCTATGACGGTGGGTAATATCCCCAGGTGTCTGAGAGAAGGAAATTCAGAGTTTTCCAGGGCTCAAAGAATTCCTTCAGGTAGGTTGCCCAAAACACTTAAAAAAATTACAGAACAGACATCAAGCAAGCCATGGATAACAGAACCAGAACCACAGAGACTTCAGATATTATAATTATCAGAATTGAAATGAAGAATAATTCTGTTAGTAGTATTTTAAAAATGTAAAAAAAAGATATTGAAAACATGAACAAGAATAGGAGACTATCAAATAATTAGGCCAATGTGAAGAAGAACATATTAGTGTTAGAAATGAAAAGGATCCCTAATCATTGAAATTAAGAATTTGGATAGAAGATAAATACAACTTTATAGAGAATTGGAGATCTGGAAGATATATCTGAAGAAATTATCCTAGATACAACACAGAGAGTGAAAGATGTGGAAAATATGGGGGTGCCTTGGGTGGCTCTGTTGGTTGAGTGTCTGACTTTGGCCCAGGTCATGATGTCACCGCTCATGGGTTCGAGCCCTGCATCGGGCTCTGTGCTGGCAGCTCAGAGCCTGGAGCCTGCTTCAGATTCTGTGTCTCCCCCTCTCTCTGCCCCTCCCAAGCTCATGCTCTGTCTCTCTCTGTTTCTCAATAATAACTAAATGTTAAAAAAAAATTTAAAAAAAGATGTGGAAAATATGTAAGGGCTAAGAGATACAGAGGAGTAGTAAGAAGGCCCAGAAGAGTGTACTATAAATGGAGCAGCCCATAGGCTACATCCCTAGCCAGAGCTTAGCAGTGCCTTTTTTTCAGGATTAACATGATTTAATTCATTATCAGGCTTATATATTGCAGAGGTTGGGAAGGCTAGGATGGTGGCTTGAGTCACACACACTTTCATTGTGGAGGAATCTAATTTGGGAAGACCTGTTACTGAGCAGGGAGAAGGGGAGGTGCCTGAGCTTACTAGCAGGGTTGGAGACCTTCCCAAAGGTAGCTGATGAGACCAGGCACTTCGTGGCCGAAGGTCCACTTCAGTGGCTCTCAGTGCCCACTACTCCCTTTACAGAGAGGAGGCACAGAGACCTCTAGAGGCAATAGTGGGGCAAGATGGGCTTGGGGTGCCACCCCCCCCACCCACCAAATGTGCTGTGTCTCTGCCTCAGTTTCCCCATCCATACAACACATCCACATGCCCCTAGGCAGAGTTGAACAGCATTGTCTCTCACCACCTCCACCCTTTTATAGGTGGACAGAATCATCCCTGCCCCAGGCTTCAAAAAGTGAGCCTAACTCCAGTCCCCTGCTTTGTGTGGTTTGAGTTCCTTTTATTTAGCCAAACTCCTTACCACCATTACCTGCTTCTAGCCCCAAGTCCCTCAACCTGCAAGCTTTAGTAAAATTTTTACCATTTGGAGTTTCTTTCATGGAGTTACCTATCTTGGATTTGCAACTGCCTAGACTTCCCTGTTTTTGTTCTTTTACTTTGGTATGTGTGGCAGAGGCAGATTTTAAAGGGTGAGCAAATTCATTCTACATTTTTTCTCCAAATTTTTTTTTTCTGAGCAGTTTTTACAGGAAATAATGGTGTCATTGTTTCTTATATCAGCACTAAGGTAAAGAGCTAAAATGTGAGCATACATTGTCTACTAGCTGTATGACCTTGGGCAAGTTGCTTAATCTCACTATGCTTCAGTGTTATCATCTACAAGATAGAGATTTCAATAGAATCTACCTAAGAGCTTTGTTGTAAAGATTAACAAAGTTTTTAAAAAACCTCACAAAACTTAAAGGCACTTAGAATACTGCCTGGCAAGTAGCAAGTGCTCAATAAGTATTAGCTGTTATTATTGGCATTGGGTAAATATCAAGGTTATCTTATGTTTTCCAAATGCACATTGTTTTATTTTTATTTTTTTATTAAAAAATTTTAATGTTTATTTCTGAGAGAGAAAGACAGAGACAGAGTAAGCAGGGGAGGGGGGGAGAGAGAGAGAGAGAGAGAGGGACAGAGAGACAGAGACAGAGACAGAGACAGAATCTGAAGCAGGCTCCAGGCTCTGAGCTGTCAGCACAGAGCCCAAAGTGGGGCTTGAACCCACGAACTGTGAGATCATGACCTGAGCCAAAGTCAGACGCTTAACCGACTGAGCCACCCAGGTGCCACACATTATTTTATTTTATCTGTACTCAACCCTGTAGTGTGGATATTATCACCTCTAATTTGTGGAAAGAAATTGAGGCACCCAAGTATTGAATAGCAAAAACTCTAGAGAGGAGATAAAACATGGGTACATCTAGATTGGCTTATGACTTTTTCACATATAGAATATTGAGTGTATGTTTCTTGGGTCTAATATGGGTTCTGGGTGAAGTTATACATATTTGGGTTTATTGACATTATCCATTATAATATTAAGCATGACAGTCAGATGTGATAAAAGTCTAAGACATTGTATAATGAACCATGTGTCATTTAATGCCCATTAGACTTTAACTTAATTTGCTCCCAAGAATAAACTCTTATCTATGCAGGCAATGAAGTGTTTATAGTAGTCAGTAATGTAGCCTATGAAAGAGGTCAATCATTGATGAAAACTTCTTCCATTTTTACAACATGGCAGAGTTGGTAAGGGTAGATAGGCCCCTGAATTACATAAGCTAAACCCACTTTTATTATTCAGTCAATAAATTTTTATCAATTATCTGTGTGTTCAAGGCCAGAGAGAGGCAATATTTAGGACTCACACTGAGGACAGATACATTACTTTCTCATCATTTCCATTAACAACACCATGAAGTTTTCAGCTTCTCAGGTGTGAGATCTTGAAGCCAGCTCCAGATCCTTTGTCTTTCACCTTCAGTGTTCCTCCAGTTACCAGGTGCCATATACTCCTCCTTTGCAATGTTTCTTTCATGCCCCTTTCCTCAAAAATTTTTCCACCATTGCTCTAGTTCAGTCTTTTATTTTTTCATTTCCAGACTGATCTCTGCCTTCTCACACCCCATCATTCATTCTGTACATAAACAGATTAATCTTTCAAAAACACTACTTTGACAATGCCATCCCTCTATACTAAAATTTCATTAGTTTCTCACTCTTCAGATAAGTTTAAACTCCTTAGTTTGGCATTTGGCATTGGCTTCTACAATTTGGTTCCAGAAGATTCTCTCACATTTCTGTTAATACGTTACTGAGAATAAAAACTTTGAGATGCTTCTTGGGGAATAGGCTCCATGAATAAATGCTGTTCTGCGATGATGAAGCCTACTTAATTCACTTTTTTTTAACCTGGCATTTCCCCATCCTTCTTTTCCTTATAACACATATCCATAAAGTCTTTTGTTTAAGTAAACTTTTTCTTTTCTTCATTTATTTAAAAATAAATACCCAAAATGGGGCTTGAACTCATAACCCCAAGATCAAGAATCACATGCTCTTTGGGGCACCTGGGAGACTCAGTCGATTGAGCGTCTGACTTTGGCTTAGGTCATGATCTCATGGTTTGTGAGTTTGAGCCCTGCATCAGGCTCAGTGCTGACAGCTTGGAGCCTGGAGCCTGCTTCGGATTTTGTGTCTCCCACTCTCTCTGCCCTTCCCCCGCTAATACTCTGTCTCTCTCTCTCAAAAATAAATAAACATTACAAAATATTAAAAAAGAAAAAAAGGAGCACACGGTCCTCTGACTAAGCCAGCCAGGTGCCCCATGTTTAAGTAAACTTCTTAACTGATGTATAACATAGATCCAGAATAAGTACAGAACATCTAAGTAAACAGCTTAATGTATAGTTATAAAGTGAACACACTTGTATATCTGCCACCCAGATCACACACACACATTTATGTATACAGATTTGTTTGCTCATTATCAATACCCCCAAGTCTCCATGCTGCACCCTAGTGGTCATTGTCCCTTCCAAAGGTAACTACTGTTTTGACTTTTATCATTATACATGAGTTTTATGTGTTTTTTTATTTTTATGGAGATATAATAGACATATAACAAATATATATATTTGATCTGGGTTGCAGAAACGAAGGTGTTTTCACTTTGTAAATATACATAAAGCTGTTTACTGAGATTTTCTTATTTTGGATGTATGTTATATTTTAATTAAAAGATTATTTTAAAGACTTTACGGATATGTGGAATTTAGTTAGCTGAACTCTCAACATTTTACCTTTTAGCCTATTTTGCGGGACAAGTGTTATTATCCCACTTTCTGACTCTGCAGGTTAATTATCAGTACCTAATCATATATATTTTTTTTCCTGCTGTGCTCATTTTTTATGGCTTGGCTACCTTTGTGAACTTTATAACCAAATGAATTGTTTCTTTTCTTTTTTTTCTAAAGTTTATTTATTTTGAGAGAGAGGGAGAGAAAGGAGAGCATGTGAGAAAGAGACAGGGGGAGAGTGGGGCAGGGGCAGAGAGAGAAGGAAAGAGAGAATCCAAAGCAGGCTCCATGCTGTCAGCACAGAGCCTGAAGTAGGGCTTGAACCCACTAACCATGAGATCATGACCTGGGCCGAAAGCAAGAGTAGGTGGCTTAACCTACTGAGCTACCCAGGTGCCCCCAGATGAAATACTTCTTTTTTGGTCTGTAGTCTGCTGTATAAAACAAATTACATGAACCAAGGTAGTGTGGCTCCACATCTGGGCTCTTAACACCCCCCGACCCCCGCCGCTACTCACACACATACACACACTGGCTTTTCCTATATTAATGCCACCTTTTGTCTTCTCTATGATTTAAGACTTAGACCACTGGTTTTTGACACTTCCCTTCTCTCCAAGATGGTCTCCAAGATGATTTAAGACTTAGACCACTGGTTTTTGACACTTCCCTTCTCTCTACCTTGGCAAAGTCTGTGTTTATTTAGATAATCAACCCACCACCCTGGCTTTTGTGCTCTTTGATCTCAACTTCACCCAAGGGTAGGCAGAACTTTAAAGGCTCCCTTTTCCCCCAAACCCCAAGATTCCAGTTCATTCACTGGTTATTTAACCAAACACGAATCTAGGTTCGGCTCTGAGGAATTTTGCATTTATTTATTTATTTATTTATTTATTTAGAATTTTGCAGTTATAAATAAAGTCCCAAATCCGTTGACTGTAGAATAGTGAGATTATCAAGGTGGGCCTGATTTTATTACACCAGCACTTTAAGAGGTAGAAGGGGAAGTCTGAGAGATTCAATGAGAAGGAGCTGCTTTGAAGATGGAGGGAATCACATAAGGAGGAACGTGGGCAGCCTGGAGGAGCTGGTTGACAGTCAGCAAGGAAATGGGGACTTCAGTCCTGCAAAGATTGGATTCTGCCAACAACCTGAATTTAGAAGCAGGTTATTCAGATAAGAGCCTTCCTTCAGGTAAGAGCGAAGCTGGCTGACACTTTGATTTGGCCCCATGATATACAGAGCAGAGCCCAGCCTAGCTACCCTAGATTCCTGACCTCCAGAACTATGAGATAATAAGTAAGTGTTGTTTTAAGATGCTAAATTGATAGAAAACAAGTGTATCTCCCTTCCACCTCCATAATCCTACTGTCATGTCTGAACCATGCAACCTTGTCAAAACCTGGAATGCTAGTCTTAGATGCCAGCTTCCTGTGCAGTGATCTCATCCTCCTGTTTCAGCTCCTCAGCCTCCAAGTGACCCCTCCGGGGGTTCCTTTTCTACTTGTCTTTTCCTGGCTTCACTTTCTTACCATGAATCATTTCACCCACTCAACTCCTTGCTCCATTTTTCTATTGCTTTATCCACCTAGCAAAACCACATTCTAGAATTTATTCAACCTTCTAACTTCTCTATCTTTATGAATGGAAATTCATAAGCAAGAACTCTTTGTGAATGGCAAAGCCATGCCCACTTGTGTCTTTGCTGCTATGTTTATAGGATCCAATCTTAGGCGTCCTTTGAGTTGCTGTGCAATCTCTCTGTAGGTCCCTTAATACTACTGGGAGGACAAACTTTCCCTCTACCAATTTAGGTCCAGTGGGGTGGGGAAGGAGCTGAAAGTTAGCCGAAAACAGATTAAAGGAGAAAAGATAGGGTTTATGGGGTTTATATACCAACTTAATAGGGGCAAGTTGGGGGCGGGGGCCGGAGAAAGGGCTTCCATGGGAGAACAAAGGACTTTTAGGAAAGACAAATGGGTTTTCAGGGAACCAAATGAAAGTATGACCATTTGTAACAATGTTTGTTCATGGAATTTCTTTTTTTTTTTTTTAAATGTTTATTTTTGAGACAGAGAGAGAGATAGAGTGCGAGCAAGGGAGGGGTAGAGAGAGGGGGAGACACAGAATCTGAAACAGGCTCCAGGCTCTGAGCTGTCAGCACAGACCCTGATGTGGGGCTCAAACCCACGAACCGAGAGATCATGACCCAAGCTGAAGTCAGACGCTTAACCGACTGAGCCACCCAGACGCCCCATGTTCATGCAATTTCTTATCCATGTGTGAGTGCTTGGTCCTTTTCCTGGCAGTGAAGTTCCATTGAGAGGGGCTTTATGGCTGTTTTACTCTCTAAGGCTTTACCTTTAGTCAGAGAAGGGAAGCTGCCAGAAGGCTTCTTGCAGCATCCACTGCATCTCAAATACCTTCAATTTAAAATCTTTAGACCAACTCCGTGGGGCTGGGTGGGTCCCTAGATTAGCATCCTTTTTGTTTCCTTAGGGCCTTGTGGTAGGCAGAATAATGGTCTCCCAAAGATGTCATGTCCCAATACCCAGAATGTGGATGTGTTAGGTTACCTGCCAAAGGAGAATTAGGGTTGCCTATGAAATTAAGGTGGCTAATCAAATGTCTTTAAAATAGGAAGATTATCATGGCTTATTCCATGTGTCTAATGTAATCACAAGAGTCCTTCAAAGTGGAAGAGGGAGGCAGAAGACGAGAGTCAGAGAAAGAGATATGATAACAGAAGCAGGGGCAGAGCGATGCTCTGTTGTTGGCTTGGAAGCTACAGGAATGGCACCATAGGCCAAGGAATGTAGGTGGTTTCTGGAACTTGGAAAAGGTGCCAGAAAGGAATGCAGACCTGCTGACATTTTAGCCCAGTCAGGCCCATTTTGGACTTCTGACCTAATAAATTTTTGTTGTCTTAAGCCATTATGTCTGTGGTATTTTGTTATGACAGCCATAGGAAACAAATACAGTTCTATTCCAGGGTTTATCATTTTCTCAAATCCCTGGTCTTCCTTCTCATATTGTACCTTCAGCAGATCATCCAATTTAGGAGAGAAAGTACATTTCTTTCCATTTTCTTTCTTTTCCCTAATGAGAACATTTATCTGCATGAGGATTCATTCTGACTCCCTTTCCTTCCCCCGCAATTAAAAAAAAAAAGTTTCCTTTTCTTTTGTAGTGTGAATTCCTCTAGATTTCACTTCCATTCCTTTCTTAAGGGACCTGATTATACTAGTTAACCACCTTTTCTTCTTTATGACTTGTCATCTTGGCATGCACACACATTCCGGCCTGTCCAATCAAGTAAGAAATATTCTTTGAACCAAAGATGGCCTTAAGGGACACTCCTTTCTCTCACTTTCTTGTTATAGTGAGACCTTTGGAAGAGTTACCTATACTCTGTTTCCATGCCTTCACTTACTCACAGGTGTTCAAGCTATTACAGACTGACCTTTCTGTCACGGGCTTCACGGAGGAGCATGGTGCACATAGCTGCTTGCACTGTTTTTTATTTGCTTTATCTTGGAAGTAGTGAAAATAAATATACCTTGGACCCATTACAGATGTTATATCCATAACCCACATGCCCCCATGTTCATAAAATAAGGCCTGTCTGAAACCTGGACTTGCCAGGGGAAAATTGACCCTGAGAAGTTCACCCCTTGGAGTAAGCGTTAAGGAATGTACTGAGCCCTCATCAGCTCCTTGCACTTGGTGGCCAGGCTGGCAAATAGACTGAGAGCTCAGGGCAGCTGGGAAAGGTGAGGAAGGCATTAAAAATCCTGTGAAAAGGGGGCGCCTGAGTGGCTCAGTCGGTTGAGTGTCCGGCTTCGGCTCAGGTCATGATCTCGCGGTTTGTGGGTTCGAGCCCCGCGTCGGGCTCTGTGCTGACATCTAGCTCAGAGCCTGGAGCCTGTCTTCAGAGTCTGTGTCTTCCTCTCTCTCTGACCCTTCCCTGCTCATGCTGTCTCTCACTCTCTCTCAAAAATAAACATTAAAAAATTAAAAAAAATCCTGTGAAAAGGATGAAGAGAGCTTCTCATAGGACTATATGGGAGCTATGATAGTAGGGTGACTGATTCATGGAAATACAGGCCCAGAAAGTTTATTTCTTTAACGAAAATACTGTTTTTGATTTTGCTTTGGTTTCCCATTCTGTATAATAAGCCATACCCTTAATCAGCGTTAAATGAATATGTACCCTTTGCCTGTGTCTGTTGCTGACATTCCATTAAGCACTGATAGTTTTGTGAGAACCATACAGGCAGGTCCCTCACTGGTGTGATTATTGAAAAGGAGTATTACTACCTGCACCCAGAAAAAAAGAAAAACTTTCAGTTATTTTTGGAGTTTTCACAAAGCAAGGGGCGCTTGGGTGAGTCAGTCCGTTAAGCATCTGACTTCGGCTCAGGTCATGATCTTGTGGTTTGTGAGTTCAACCCCACACTGGGCTCTGTGCTGATGGCTTAGAGCCTGGAGCCTGCTTCACATTCTGTGTCTCCCTCTCTCTGACCCTCCCCTGATTGCACTCTGTCTCTCTCTCTCTCTCAAAAGTAAATAAACATTAAAAAATTTGAAAAAAAAAAAAAAGGAAGTGAGGCTCAAGTGATTTCATGAATGCATTTCTCTACTCCCTTCATATGAGGTCACCTTCCCTATCTGTCTGTCTGTGCATACTGCCTACAAAAGCATAAGGTGACACCTTACTGCTGCCAGTGTCCACTTAGATCTTCAACGTGTTTCATGGGTGTGGACTCCAGGTGGCCCCAAAGCTTTCAATTAGGATTGTAAAGAAATCTTAATTTTGATAATTCTGTGGTTTGATTACAAGGCTCATAAAATATGACACACAGTGACTTCAGCTAGCTTGGAGAGAGTTCAGCAGATCAGTGTTCATAGAGATTCAGTGTCCTTCTGTTTACTTGTTCTGCAGCCTGAGAAATCAACAGAGAGAAGGGCAAAGGTCTTACGTAGAATACTCATAAATAAACCACAAATGATCATTAAACATTAAAAAAGTTTACTCTCACTAAGTCAAAGAAATGTAAAACACTGACATTTATCATCCATCAAATTTAAAAAGAGTATAATTATTATTCCATCCAGTATTTGTGAGAGCTTAGGGGAACAAGCAACCTTTTGAATTTTGGGAGACTATGAATTTGGCACAAATAATTTTGTGGGAAATCTGGTTATATGTATTAAAATTTTTTTTTGTATTAAAAATTTTAGAACAAGCAATACCTTTTGCCTGAGCAATGCACCTTCTGGAATTTATCTGAACGTGTGCAATGAAATAAGCTACAAGAATGTTTTGTGACTAATAGAAAGGCTAGTTAAGTTAATTATGGTATATAACAACCAAATGAATACCATGCAGCTACTAATTATAAAGTTGTAGAAAAATATTGAATGACAAGGAGCCATGTTTGCAGTTTACAATGTAGTAGTTTACAAAATAATAATAGTTACCATCTATTGAGTGCTAACCAGTGATAATAATTCTGTTCAGGGCTTTACACACATTATCTCATTTAATATTTCTAACTACACTACCCTAAGAGATTGTTTCCACTGATTACCAATAACCACCTGAAGATCAAGTAATTAGTACAAGTGCAAATCTCCAGGGTTTGGGAGAACCAGGATACAGATGCAGGCTATCTGACTCTTGAGATGATACCTTTCATTCCTGTACTTACTGTATATAAGCCAATTTTTGTTTTTTAAGAAAATGTGTATGCATAGAAAAAGACTAAAAGCAGATGGTATGTGCTTGCTGGGTTAAAGTAATTTTCTTTTAAAGTTTCTTTTTGAGAGAGAGTGAGTGTGCCAGTGGGAGGGGCAGAGAGAGGGAGACAGAAGATCTGAAGTGGGCTCTGTGCTGAGTCACCCAAACACCCCTACAAATCATTTTTTCCCCATCTTGCTTGATATTACAACCAGAGAGAAAAATAAGTTTAGTTAAATGGAAAAAAGACAAAGTGCCAGAATGAGAACATAGTTAGTGGGAATCCCAATATCAGGCTCTATAAATACTGGGCAGTTACTCTTTTCTGGTAATATAAAAAAGGAAGGTTATGAGGTGGAGGGCAGTGAGCAGCAGTCTTAGAAGCTGTGAGTTCCCCATTTACCCTCACTTTTGACCTTGCGCAAACTGGTCTCCTTTCGACAGGGTGACTCATCTATAAATTAGGAAGGTCATCTTTAGTTTCCTCCCTCCCTATAATCTGTGACCCAAACTACCCAACACCAAAAGAGAAGAGACTGGGCATTTGAAAAGGATTAGCCCAGGGGCGACCGGGTGGTTCAGTCGGTTAAGCCAATGACTCTTGGTTTCTGCTCAGGTCATGCTCTCACAGTTCATGGGTTCCAGCCAGGTTGTTGGAGCGGGGTTTGAGCCCCACATTGGGCTATCTGCTCTCAGCACAGAGACTGCTTCAGGTCCTCTGTTTCTGTCTCTTTCTGCCCCTCCCCTGCTTGCCCTTGCATATGCACGCACACGTTCTGTCTCTCAAAAATAAATATTAAAAAAAAGTGATTAGCCCAAAATAAAATGCTAACTTATAAGCTAAAATGACTCATTTCTTTCTTTTAATGTTTTATTTATTTTTGAGAGAGAGAGAGAGACAGTGTGAGCAGGGGAGGGTCAGAGAGAGAGGGAGATACAGGAGCAGAGGAGGGTCAGAGAGAGAGGGAGACACAATCAGAAGACAGGCTCCAGGCTCTGAGCTAGCTGTCAGCACAGAGCCAGACACGGGGCTTGAACCCACGAATCGTGAGATCATGACCTGAGCTGAAGTCCGACGCCTAAACGACTGAGCCACTCAGGCGCCCCTAAAATGACTCATTTCTTAACAATGCAATACATTAATGAAATGTTTGCTTTAATCTGAATTTATCAAACAAATTGATGGCAATGATCAGCTTTAGAGAAATCAGCAAATTGCTATGATTCTCTCCCTCCACAATTTCCACCTAAGTAAGGAAGAGGTACAAATCACTTCTGGAGAATAGTTTACAAAAGGTAAACTTCCTGCTCTTACTTCCTTCTGAGTGTGATAGAGATAGCCCTTGAGTGAGATTAGGAATTAATGTAACATTAGCTAGCATATACACTGACATATCAATATGAAAAAGTCAAACTATTCTAAAAATGAGACTAAAAACAAGGCAGGAAGTTTTTATTCTTTTAGTGTTTTTTTTTTAGCTCTATTTTAGGTGAGGTTATGACTCTAAGTATTGTCATTGTCTTTATACATACGTTTTAGTGACTAAAACACTCACATTTCATTGATTCATTTTACTTTTAAACAAAATTTTTTTCCAATATAAAAGTTGCATATCTGCATTAAACAAACTTAGAAAATTACACTAAAACAGAAGGAAAAAAAGAACAGTAATGTCACAACCCAAAAAAAATAAAACTTTTTTGTATTGCCAGCTATTTTCTAGGTATAAGTTTTTGGTTTGTTTTCATTTTACGTAATTGCAGAATGCTATATTCAACTTATTGTTCTGTATTTTTATGTGCTTTTTAAATCAAATTCATGTGTATTTTTTCTATTTTTATAATTCCCCTCTTGGAATTGCCTTCAGAGTTTGCTGGCAATTTTTAAAATCTTTACTGATATCAATAAAGTTTTTTTCTTTAGAGGGTGATTTTAAATTTTGCAGTTATCAAAAGCCAGCTTTGAAAAATTTTTCTCAGCCTTGGCTTAAAGTGATAAATATATTTGTATATGGGTCTTTAAGCATCTTTAAATGAACTCAAAATTTATCCAAAAACCAATTTCACCCCAATGTTTGGGCACATCATGGATATATACTTTAAAATCCTTTAAAAGTATACAGTATGGTATTTTTAATATTCTAAAAAAAATATGTATAATCAATTCCTCCCTCCTTCTCTTTCTCTCTTCTCTTTCTGAAAGAAAGTAAGCAAGCTGGGGAGGGGCAGCAGGGAGAGGGAGAGAGAATCTTAAACAGCTCCACCCACAGAGACCCACCACCCAGAGATCATGACCTGAACTGATATTAACAGTCCTGGCTCAACTGACTGAGCCACCCAGGCGCCCCAAAACAATTTCTTATATAGGATTCCTGGCTAAAACTTGTCTTTTTAAAAGTAGAATCCAGGGGCGCCTGGGGGGCTCAGTGGGTTAAACCTCCGACTTCAGCTCAGGTCATGAATCTCATGTTTGTGGGTTCGAGCCTCCTGTCGGGCTCTGTGCTGACAGCTCAGAGCCTGGAGCCTGCTTCAGACTCTGTGTCTCCCTCTCTCTCTGCCCCTCCCCCACTCATGCTCTGTCTCTCTCTCTGACTCAAAAATAAATAAAACATTTAAAAAAAGTAAAAAAATAAATAAAAGTAGAATCCACACCCAACACACGGCCTAAACTCACAACCTGAAGATCACGGGTCACACACTACCAACAGAGCCAGCCAGGTGCCCCGTAGCTAAAGATTTCTAGTAATGGGTGAAGAATTCACAGTAATTCCTAGTGTTGTTTTAAATAACGATTTTTGTTTGTAAATGCAAACCAGAAAACAGATGCAAGTACTAATTTCCAAGGGTAGATGCAACTGGCAAATTTTGGGATAGCCTTACACACTCATAAAGCCTGATAACCAAACTTTTTCTTGAATATGCGCACTTCCCGGCTTTTCCACACGAACAGAGCTGCAGGGAAGTATTTATGACAGGAGTGTGAAGAATACAATTAAACTGTTCATAGTAATATTTTCATTAAAAAATCCGCCCCCCCCCTTAGATTCAGTTCCTGAATTTATTGTCCTGGGGCGCACGCACCTAATTTCTCAGAAACTCTTTCAATAGCGACCTACTTGCTCTCTGGGTGAGCAACGTGTGTGACAGAAAACACCCTCGGTATTAGCGTCCCCTGGTGCTTAGGGGCACGGGACAGACAGTGACCCAATCCAGAGAAGGTAATTACGGGGCTAATTGCCACAGTCCCTTTTCGTGCAAGCCCCGGGGGCAGCAGTTTTGGGTTTAACCCTGCGCTCTCCAGGACAGTCATCTCCGTGACCCGGCCCTGCGAGAGGGTGGCGGTCCGATCCAATCTCCGGCTCAGTGCACACGGAACCCGTTAGCGCCCTCCGCTCGGGAGCCGGGCGGTTAGGACGGCCAGGCAGGCGGAGGCACTCCTTCAGTCCGCCTGCGGGCACCGATCCCGACGGAGCCGCCGCCCGGCGCTCTCCCTGCCTTCAGCCCGAAGATAGCGAGGTGGAGCCCGCGTCCGCGCAGCCTGCGCTCTCCTTCTCGCCCCCCTGGCCGCCCGGACCCGCTGCCCGCCGCCCCTGACCTGCACCGCGCCCCGGGGCGGGCGCCTTTGCAGGCCAGCAGCGGCTCGTGTGAGTGCGGGGTCCTTAGCTAGCGAGCGGACACGGTGGGTGGGCTGCCTGCAGAGCCAAGCGCGCGGAAAGTAGCCCCGCGGAGTGGGGGAGGAGTTTCTGATGCGCGCGCCAGCTGTGTCCTGAGCCCTGCGTCGTTACGCATGGAGTCAAGAGCCCGCAGGAGGGAAGTGGGAGTCCTGGACCATCCCGCAGGGTTTCGGAGTCACAGGAAGGAAGCAACCTGGGAAGGAGCCTGGGAGATTTTGGAAAAGCTCTTCAGGATTTAGAAAGCGCAGGACAGATGCTTGATGCCATTGTTAGGAGCTGCTTCCCTAGGGCGTGCTGGAAGGTCTGGCTCACTCAGCTCAGCCTTTATATAAATGATTGCTAGTGCTCTTCCTCTGAGCGCACGGACCCTGTGATTGAAGCCCTCGGTTCAGCTGAACCACTGTTAACCCGAGTGAGTAAATGGCGAAAGCTACTGGGGATGTTTTGTGGCTTGAATGGTCTGTGGGTATTGCATGTATATTTGGTAGAAAATACAAAACTGTTCAATTAAGATGACTAGGTTTTAGTTAGTCCCTCCCAGGTTCATTTGAAAACCGAGTGTGAAATACAAATTGAAAATTCACACCAGTTTTTTAGAAATCCATGCCTTGGTGCAAACGGATTTTGTGTCTGGTGGTGTGTTGTGTCTGGCGGTGTGTGTTAAGAGCTGGTGGGTGAAACTCTTGTCTTTCTCCAAATGTATGAAACGAGAGTTGATATAAGATGAATAAAAACTTATTGAACATGGAAGTTACTACAAGGTGGGAGAGAAATTTGTTGATACTAGTATTTTTAAAGGGATTAATATATTTTAAGTATTTTTCTTATCTTCAGGACATGAATTTTTTTTGTTAACTTTAACTTTGGATGGCTGGCTTGTTAAAGAGTTATTGAGCTTCCTTTTGTAATTTTTTTCTGAGGATAGTTGGTTTTTAATGATTGACTTCAAAAAATTAATCAGTGTATTACAATACTTATTAGAAATAGTACTGAAGAAGTTAGAACAATACATAAAAATAGACCAAAATGTAAATATAGCAGTTAAAAACAATAACTGCAATGTTGCCTAGTTTTATTTTCTTGCCTAATAGTAAAAATATAAAAGTTCATTCCACTTTTAGAAAAAAATAGATTTATAGTAACAAATGTGTATTGGTTATCTTTGTTCCAAATCATTAGTATTCAGCAAGATTAGGAAACAGATTTTTTTTTGTATTAAGAAGCTATTAAAATACACTTAGCGCTAAAATCTGTCTCTGCATTTATTTTTATTAAGCTTCCATGAAGCGTTTGAGGTGAGCATAGTATTACAAGTGGAAAATAAAATACAATCGAGAGTAAAGGGAAGCAGGTTAAAATGGACTTGGACATATGCTATGCGAATTAAAATTGCGATAAAAAGGGATGATTATTCACACAATTCAATGAGGATAAAGGGGAAGACATACCAGCTCCTTAGAGAAGCTTTTCCTGGCATTCATTTCTGAGCGAAATGTCGAAATGTCGTGTGTTGGAGAAGATGCAGAGGGGATTGAAGAACGGGAGTGGGAGGGCATCCCGTGTGCCCATCCAGGTAGTCCACGCAGTAGCGCATTTCCTAGGGCTGTTTGCTGTAGTTGCAGTTTTCCTTACCCTAAGTGTTAGGAGAAACCCTTGTTGGATGCTGAGATCTTATGGTCATACATGCTGCTGTTTGATGGTTTGGGGTTTAATTCAGGGATCAGTCTAGATTTTTTAGAGGGATAGATGGACCTAATGTTCTTTAAGTACCCTGTATTTCTGTCTGTCAGGAGTTTTTGATAGAAGTTTGGCAGCAGATAAAGGTGGTATCAAGAGGGAAGGCTTATTCTGTGTTGCTTACTGGGCTTATAGGATAGGGTCGCCATAACCCGAATGGCTTTCATCACTATAGGATACAGGATCTATAGGTCTACCTACAGGAAGCTAAAGTTTATCCTTTAAAATATCCATCCATTCTCTGTTCACTCTAGATTGTGAACCATTAATGGTAAATTGTCTTGGTGGTTTGGGCCTCATTCCGCCACCCCCCCAACACAGCTTTATGAGATATAATTCACATATCCTACAGTTCACCTATTTAAAATTCACAGTGTGTGGAACCAGCATTTTCATCATCCTCTCCCCTCAAAACCCACTAGCAGTTATTCCGCCTTCTCATGATAGCCCCCTGCATAGTTTTTTTGAAGCAAGGTATTCTGTTTCACTGAGAGACTGTTATAAAGTGGCTATCTAATTTTTGAGCCATAGAGTTAGCTTATTTATAGAAATAAATAACATATTCATTCAGAGAATCATAACATTGAAAGTTAGTAGCATACTGGTTGTTGAAACCCAGGGTGAGTGGATGTGAGCAAAGCAAAAGTGTTGATTTCAATGAAGTAGTTTTGATTTTGACAGAAAGGTACAGTCAAATGTTGACAGGGTCTGAAACCCCATTGAACAAGGTTTCTTGCACTTTTGCTGATCACTAGCTCAATCTCTTTGGGTTTGCAACTGAAAATTGCAATTACTACGCTTTAGACAAGAGCAGCTGGAAATCAGTACTTGGGGCCGGGTAGCATTAGGTAGTTATCTGTCATTTCACTGGTATTAAGTTCTTTGAGTTATCTGGAAGGGTAAAACTGGAAGCCTCTAGAAAGCAATAAGCCTTATGATCTCCCTTTGGAGCCATTTGAGCTGAATGTCTTACAAGGTAAGAAGAAACACTTTCTGAGAGGTACCCAAAGTTTGGATACTTTCGCACAGGAGGTCCTGCCCCATCTGCTTCCTGACCTGCACAGCCCGACCCTGGCACCATACTGACTGTATCCTAGGACAGGGGAGAGAAGGAATAGAAAAGTTGGAGGGACAAAAGAATACTTAGAAAGGGAGAAGAAAATATATCATTTTACCCCCTTTATTCAACCATCCCATATTAGTTTGGAATGCCTTAAGACAAGATCATTAGGTCCTCTGGATAAAAGGAAGTGGACATTAATGGGTGATTGAGTGCTTTCTCTGTGCAGGTGTTTTTATATTCATTCTTATTTGATGCTCAGACTAAATCTTCCAGGGGGGTATTTTAATCCCATGTTTATAGAGGGGGAAAGCTGAGAGTTCACTGGGTTACTCATAGTGGGGACAAAAAGACCATATTGAACTTTATTAAAGTTTAGCATGCCTGCCTGCCTTTCTGTCTCCCTTTCTGTTTCTCTCCTTTTCTTTCTTTCTTTCTTTCTTTTTCTTTCTTTCTTTCTTTCTTTCTTTCTTTCTTTCTTTCTTTTTCTTTCTTTCTTTCTTTTCCTTCCTTTCTTCTTTCCTTCCTTTTTTCTTCCTTCCTTCCTTCTTTCCTTCCTTCCTTTTCTTTCTTCCTTCCTTCCTTTCTTCTTCCTTCCTTCCATTTTTCCTTTCTTTCTCTCTCTCTTTCTGTCTCTCTTTCTTTCTTTCTTTCTTTCTCTCCCCCCTGCCCCCCCCCCCCACCTCTCTCTCTCACCAGGTAATTTGTTTCACATTTTCCTTACATGTTTACAGAGCAGCTCACCATAAGTCATGTGGGGGCATGAACTGTTAGGGAGTAGGGGGCCCAGATCTAATTAGGGTCTAATAAACTGTCATTCCTTCATTTTCTACTTTGATGAAAGCACTTCATCTCTCTGGACCACAGTTTCTTCCTGGGACCAGAGAACATGTGGATTGGGATGGGAGAGATCTGTATTTTATTTAAGAAGTCTAGAAGTGGAACGTGGGTCAGCTGGGGGTCAGCCAGAGTAGTAGTGAAGTTTCATGTGTCCTGAGGACATTTCTT
Organism: Cryptoprocta ferox; assembly: GCA_028646485.1. Classification (NCBI taxonomy): domain Eukaryota; kingdom Metazoa; phylum Chordata; class Mammalia; order Carnivora; family Eupleridae; genus Cryptoprocta; species Cryptoprocta ferox. The sequence continues at coordinate 123,469,262 of CM053567.1, forward strand.
ATTCCTATGTGGCCCATCACTGGGAATGCTAAAGGTATTCACATTATCATCCTATTATAATTAAATAATGTTCAAGCTATATTTTACTACATAAGTGTTCTGCCAGTGGAGTCATCGCTCAGTGAAAGTCTAAAGACCTAGTATCTGGTATGTCAATACTAGCTCATAGCCTTGTCTAAAATTTTTTTTTAAGTTTATTTATTTTTTTTGAGAGAGAGAGGGAGAAAGAGAGAATCTCAAGCAGTCTCTGCACTGTCAGCACAGAGTCTGACAACAGTGCTCAAACTCACAAACCGTGATATGACCTGAGCTGTAACCAAGATTTTGATGCTTCACCGACTGAGCCACCCAGGAGCCGCATCATAGCTTTTCTGTAAAACGGGAATAACTGCCCAATTTGTGAGGATCAAATGATCCTTATATAGCTTACTATTATTTGGAAACTGTTAAGCACTATATCTATCTCTCTTTCTATATAAACAGTATATTAAATATAGAATTTCAATATGCAATCAATATAAAGTTACTGAGATATTTTACATTCTTTTTGTTATATTAAACCTTCGAAATCTGGTGTGTATCCTACAAGTACAGCACATCTCCATTTTGAGTATGCACATTTTGAGTGTTTAGTAGCCACATGTGGTTAGTGGCTGCCATATTGGGGAGCACAAGTCTGGGGCATTAATTAATACATTGGCAGAAGTTGGTTTGGGTGATGCCTTTTTTTATCCTGAAAATAATGTGCGTATAGATGTACCTCTTGCTTTTAATAACTAATAACTTGTTCCTAATACCAACCTGTTACTAATAAATACAGAAGGAATAAAACTGCAGGAAATACAAGAATCTAGGAAATAATATTTGTCCGTTATTTTAGTGCATACACACTGCGTAAGGAAGTCTAGAGACTGGACTCTTCGTTCTGCAAACCTGCCACCTGACTTTGATTTAAAATCTTTCTGATCCATTTATCCTGCTTCATCACATGGGGATACTGTATATGTCTTCCCAGTGTACCTCAAATGTGTACCTCAGAAATCATAAACCAGTAGACTAATTATAGTAAAAAATCTAACGGCATCATTTCAGTCATACTTAAATCTAAGAGTAATATTGTTATCATGCCAAACCACTCAGCACTTCTGTATCAAATCTAAGTTAGGAGTAGAATCCATTTGACACACGCAATATTGATCAGCAACCTAGGGCCAGCTGAACCACTGACTCCATTTGCTACAGTTTAGATCTGGTCTTCCTACTTAGCTGTTCCCTGGAGCTACAGATCACTCATTCTGTTCTGACGTCAGATGTAGATACATATCTCCCCACCCCACCCCACCCCCAGGGAGATGTATTCCTTCTTACATACTCATAGAATGCCACCCCATCCCAGAGGCAAATTGAAGTGGTTTGAATTTTTCAACAAAAAGCAAATTGCTATGCTTCTCTCCCTCTACAATTTCCACCTAAATAAAGAAAAGGCACAAATAAAGAATAGTTTAGAAAAGGTAAGCTTCCTGCTCTTACTTCCTTCTGTGCCCGTATAGAGATAGCCCTTAAAGCCTGGGTTTTAGGTGGATCTCATTACTGTCATATCATGAATTTCAGCTAATCACAAATATGCCAGGGTAAAAGAAAAAGATGTTATTGATATATTTATCCTTTATAAAACAATGCTTTTCAGAATGCATTGAAAAGTCGTGATTGGTTTTGCATAGCTCTTGATGAGGTTTTCAAGAACAAAGATGGCATTTTAAGTCTGAAGTCATGCTTCCATTATAAACTTTGAAAAAATATTGGGGTTATTTCATTATTGATTTTAATTTGTTTTGAAATAATTTTAAGGCTTACTGAAAAGTTGCAAAAAAATATATGGTACAGAGAGTTCCTGTAACATCGTGTGTAACTATAGTAAAATTGTCAAAACTGATTAACATTGGAACAATACTATAATACTTACTGTTAACAAAACCATAGACTTACTTGGATTTCACTGGCTTTTCACTATCCTTTTTCCATTCAGGATCCAGTTCTAGGAACTTGTGAAAGGTACTGGTCAGATATTTTGTAGAATGCCCCTCAATTAGTACTTGATGTTTTCTCACGATTAGATTGAGGTAATGCATTTTGGGAAAAAAATACCAGAAGGAATCTCAGTACATTATGTCAGGGGTACATGACATCTTATTGCTGACGTAAACCTTGTTAAGGTGCTGTTTGCCAGATTCCCGGTGGAAAGTTATTTTTCTCTTTGTAATTATTAGATATCTTGGGAGAGAAACTTGGACTATGCAAATACCTGGTTTCTGCTTAGACTTAAATTTGGACTATGCAAATATCCTCTTTCTCCTTAAATTTTTACTCACTAATTTTATCATCCATTGGTGAAACTTGATGTACTATGTTGTTCTAATAGTGATTTAAAATTTTTTTCTCCTTCTAAGTTTACTGATTCTTCTTACCATTTAGTTATTCAACTATTTGTATCAGAACAAATTCATGGATATTTGTTATTTTATGGGTTATAATCCAATATTGTCATTATTTAATTTCCTGCTCAACCTGTTTCAGCTTTGGCCACTAGAAGTTTCTTTCAAGTTGGCCTATGTATCCTTTTGATACACCACCATTCCCCCTGCCTCCTTGCCCCAACTTTAAAGCTTTATCCTTACTTTTTTTTTAATGTTTATTTTTGAGAGAGAGAGCGAGCGAGCAGGGGAGGGGCAGAGAGAAAGGGAGACAGAGGATCTGAAGAGGGCTCCAAACTGACAGCAGAGAGCCCGATATGGAGCTCCAACTCACAAACCCCAAGATAATGTCCTGAGCCGAAGTTAGACGCTTAATTGACTGAACCACCCAGGCACCCCATCCTTACTTTCTGACCACAGAATGTTCCAGGCTCAATTTGTATTTTCCATGTCTCAACCCTGGAATCAATCATTTCTCCGAGACACTGGTTCCTTTTTTGGAGAATGTTATTAGAAACCAAGATCTGGGCACTAGGTATAGGGGTTACTTTGGGCTTTTTACATTTAATGGATTTGTGACCTAGCAAGTGCATCTTTACAAAAAGAATAATGCCTTAAATTTCAAACATTATAGAGAAACTCATTGTAGTTGCCAGTTTGGGTTTAGTCTTTTTTGGGATAAATAAAACTTTCAGAGTTTGGAGTTTTTAAAAGTTCCCAGTTTTTCTCAAATGGTGACCTGTAGGTGCTTACAAAACAAACAGTGAACTCATGAACTTTTATTTATTAGGCTCTGATAAGAAAGCAGGATTTTTTTTAAAGTTCCGTAGCTTAAAGATATGCATAGGTCATATCTTTGTGATGTGCAAATGTCTTTAAAGAAATTATGAGGAGAGTAGAGGGTTAACTTTCAGTGGAATCAGGAGTCCTAGAGGTGTTGTCCTGTGATAAGTAGAGGCCGGAAAGATAGGAGATGGATAAAAGATGAGAAAGATAGGTGGGTGTGAAGACAGTGCCAGAGTTGGGAGCATGCAGGACTAAGATAGTAGGGAGGACAAGATCATTAGGGGAGAGAAGGTCAAGGGGCTGAAAATTCACTGTAACTGCCAACATCCTAAACTTTACAATAGTGTATGACATTGTCAACCCATAGATGCCTCTTGGAAAACAGTTTACATTCGGATGCTCAGTCAAATGTGGGTCTGTAGCATTTTGTTAAAAAATGAAAGAATAATACATTATTGCATGATGAAGATCCCAGGACAGTGGGGTGAGGGGTGGTTGTCATCCACAAGTCTTATTGATGGTTCTCGGTTTTTGTAAAGATTTTATTTTTAAGTAATCTCTATACCCAATGTGGGGCTCAAACCCATAACTCTGAGATCCAGAGTCATGTGCTCTACCAACTGAGCCAGCCAGGTAATCCTGGCTCTGTTTTTAACCAAAGATCTCTCTCTCTCTCTCTCTCTCTCTCTCTCTCAGATGTCTCCCAGGCATCTAAAACTTAACTGCGTTGGAACAGAGTCTTTGAGTTTTTGATATCCTCTCTGTCATTACCCAGCTCATCTCCTTGTCCAAGTATGTTTTACCTAGTCTCTGCAATAGCCTCCTAACTGGCCCTTCCTGCTGCATTTGCCACACAGTGCTGCCAGAGTGGTCATTTAAAAACATAGTTAAGATCTGGAGTGCTGTTTATAACGCCTCAGTGGGGTCTGATTGGTTGTACAGACCTTCCATGATGGGGGTCTCTTCCTCTCTGCCTGGCTGACTTTGTACTTCATGCCGTGTTTCCCAGATCACTCTGCTGCAATGCTTGGGGGCCTAGAGTGCCACACTGGGATTGTTTCCTTGTCCTGAAGACTTCAGTGATCTGATTCTAACTCTCTGTTACTGAGTAGCCTTTGGACCTGGTCAACACTGGGTGGTTCAAGGTGGGTATGTCAAATCAGATAACATGAAAATCCATTGATGGATACTTTTGAAATGCAAGGGATAATTTATGGAAGTTAAAATTCAGATTTCAAGTTCCCTTTTAACAGTGCTCAATAATCTGGTAGCTTCTGCTTTCTGTCCATTCATAAATTTTGTAATGATGACCTGACAGTGACTTGAGACTCCTAACTCCTTGTCAGGATTTAATCACTTGGCATTATAATAAGTATTTGAAGGAGGTATGTGCTTACACAGCATGTCCTTATGCCTATGAGGCAGAGTAGAAACTCTTCATTTACTAGTACTATCCCTAGGGAAAAAATGCACTGAATTCTTGACCTGAGGCTACTCTGGCTTCTCCCAGCATGAGCAATAGTTATGACTGTGGACGGGTGTCTGGCTGAGAACTTTAGAATTAACCTGTGTGCTTTTCTTATCTAAGTGCAGTTTCCGTTGTAGACTATCAGATTATGAGTGTAGTGAAGAGTAAAATAGAGAAGAATGGTATTTTAAATGCAGGTTATCATTCCTATAATAGATGTGCCAGTGTCTGTGGCAGGAGACTGTTCAAACTTTTCCAAAATGTAAAAATTTGGCATCAGTAGTTAGAAAACCATAAGAAGAGAGTAAAGGTGACATAGGTAAACCACCAGAAAAGGGACAGCTGGAAAGTGGAAAAGAATATCATTAAAGCCCCTCAGTCATGTGCGAAAGAGCTTTTCCACCGGGCTAAGGGATATAATCAGGCCAGATAACAGAGTAGGCTGAGTTCAGGTGAATTTTTAAGCCATTTGGATACTTCTTTTATCTTTATTATATTATTGTACCCATTATCAACTGTATTCATAATTCAATTCATATTTTGTGTATCTGGTTAAAAATTTTATATCATGTAATTTGACAGTGTAAATCCATTTGATTTGAATATGGTGATGTGTGTATGTAAGTGCTGTGTGCACACTTGGTTCTATAGGCCTTGGGAAACTGACTCTACAAATATTAAATATAGACATAAATGAATAAGGCTTATCTTTTTGCACAGTGATACATACATACATGCCTCTTGTTTATTAAATCACTGGTTTCAATGTTATGGAAAGGTATTTGTAGGTGAATTTCAGAACAGAATTATAATATTATGAAAATTGTAACTTAAATGTTTTTGCAGTGGGTCTAGGACACAGAAAGGGAAAAGAACCCAGTTAGGACCAGCAGATGCTCTGGAAAGAAGGAAACAGTAACAAGTTGGGACGATTTTTGTGATAGGGAAATTTAGATGTGATTTAGGTTGCTTTTTATATATAAAAGAAGATAAGGCTAATTCAATGGTAGCAACACATATGCCCAGAAAGCTTCTGAACGTAGGGAAAGATTAATGTTTACTTGGAGGCGGTTTCTTTTGGTGACCTATCTGAACTCAGTATATGGTATTAACTGGAGATTGAGCACTTTGGAGTTAATATGGTACTGAGGTTGTTGTATTTTCTTTATTTTATGATCATTAGTATATATTTTTTGTTTCATCTTGGAGTAATGCATTGTTCCAAATGGTGTTAGAAATAAAAAGTTTGTTGTTGATGTGT
>CM053567.1:123475747-123526355 GCA_028646485.1 Cryptoprocta ferox
TGTGTGTGTGTGTGTGTGTAATGTACTTTAGCTGGACAGTGTGCCTAGGTTATACCTGTCTAATCTCTTGATTTGTGACTCACAAATTTCTGAAGCCAAACTGTCTCTCTGAGAAAGATTGTTGGAATCCTAATGAGGAACCAAACAGCTCCTAGACAGCGAGGATCTCAAACTTAATCCTATCGGGATGAAGGCACTCTGTATGCACACCCTTCTAAAATGTGATTGTATTGATAGGTTTTAGCCATCTGCCCTGTATGGGCATAGATGATCTCTTTTGGGCACTTTAGTTCCAGTTGGTACCTTTTATTAGGAGAAAAATCTCAGAAAATCTCTTATAAATTTCCATCTTGAGCCAATGTCCTATTTAGATTTGGTATGTTATTTGATTCTCTTAATGAGTCTTAGGAAAGGATTAGTGGCTTCCTCAGTGCTAAACATTAAGTGGGGATGGCACTAGAAGTGATGGCTGGCATTAGAAGTGGCATATTTTGGCTTCTGAAGACATGGGGAGATAGCTTAAGAAGTTTATAAAGTCAAGATGTAAGGTTTATAGATTACTTGTACCTTGTTCCTTTGCTTTTACTGCTTTAAGAGAATAGGATTTCGGCTAATTATTACCATTCATTGTGTTCACAGATTAAAACTAAGCTATTTACCTTTAATTTCCTGAGTATCAGTCTTTAGGTGGTTTCCTACTTTATCAGTTATCAAAATTGAATGGAGTGTTGTGAATGTGATGACAGTAGAACAGGTTCTGGGTGCGGAAACAATTATTCAGCCATTCCTTTGTTTTTTAGCTGCTGCTTTACTATGATATGCCCAGGTGTAGTTTTCTTTTATTTATCCTGCCTTGATGTTCCTCGCGCTTCTCCAGTTTGTGGCTTGAGAACCTCATCAGTTTTAGAAACTGCATGGTTAGTATTTCTTAAAATGTTGATTCTACTACAGTTTTTCCTTTTTCAAGTCTTCAGTTACATGTATGCCAGACCTTTTTCATCAGATCCCATATACTTCTTAGGCTCTTTTATGTAGTTTTCATCCTTTTCAGTCTGGAGGACTTCCCCCCCTCCCCCGCATATTGATAATTTTCATCCATGTTTCAAACTAAATGTTTGCTGCATACGAGTCTACCAATTCCACTAATTTTTTCTAATCTGTGTTTAAACTGCTGTTAAACTCTTCTGTTGATTTTTTTGTTTCTCAATAAAGATTCTGGTTCTTTGGTGATAATCTATCTTTTTATTCATTTTCCTAAACATATTACTCAGTTATTTTAATGTCAATGTCTGATGATTCTAGTCAGTCATTACCTGTGGGTCTATTTCTATTTTCTTGTTTTTAGAACATTGGGTTCTGTTTTCTGGCATGTCTGGTAATTTTTTATTGAAAATTTGAATGATGATATCTTTCAGAGTGGATTGAACTTTCTCCTTGCAGACAAATCAAGTATGAATGGATCAGTAGAAGTTGGTCTATTTCTGGGTTACCTGTATTCCTGGGGCAGAGCACTTCTGGGACCTAAAAAGCTTGGGGATTCCAGTTGATAATTTGCAACTCCAAAGTTCACCTTCTTAGACCTGAGAGCTGTTGACACAAAATGAATAAACCTTTTTAAAAATTTCAGAGAGTCTTCATCTGGTTTTGGAATCAGGGTATTGCTGGCCTCGTAAAATGAGTTTGGAAGTTTTTCTTCCATTTATATGTTTTGGAATAGTTTGAAAACAATAGGTATTAATTCTTTTTTAAATGTTTGATAGAATTCCCCTGTGAAGTCATATGGCCCTGGACTTTTGTTTCTTGGGAGATTTTTGATTACTGATTCAATTTCTTTTCTGGTTATCAATCTATTCAAATTTTTCTATTTCTTCCTATTTCAGTTTTGGTATTTTGTATGTTTCTAGGAATTTACCCATTTCTTCCAGATTGCCTAATTTGCTGACATATAATTTTTCATAATATTCTCTTATAATTGTTTGTATTTCTGTGGTATTGGTTGTGATTTCTCTCTCATTCATGATTTTATTTATTTGGGTCCTTTCCCTTCTTTTTGATATGTTTGGCTATGAATTTGTCAATTTTATTAAATTTTTCAAAGAATCAGCTCCTGGTTTCATTGAGTTGTTCTACTGTTTTTGATTATTTATTTGTTTTTGTTTTTTTTCTTTGGTTCTAAATATCACTTATTTATGCTCTAATCTTTATTTTTTCCATTCTTCTGTTGGTTTTAGCCTTCATTTGTTGTTCTTTTCTAGCTTTAGATGTAAGGTTAGATTGTTTGAGATTTTTCTTACTTCTTGAGGCAGGCTTGTATTGCTATGTACTTCCTTTTAATGACCTCCTTTGCTGCATACCAAAGGTTTTGGACCATCATATTTTCATTTCCATTTGTTTTCATGTATTTTTTTAAATTTCTTTTTTAATTTCCTGGCCAACCCATTCATTCTTTAGTAGGATGCTGTTAACCTGTATGTATTTGTGGTTTTTCCAAAATTTTTCTTGTGGCTGAGTTCAAGTTTATAGCATTGTGGTCAGAAAATATGTATGGTATGATCTCAATCTTTTTATTGAGGCCTGATTTGGAACCAAGTATATGATCTATTCTGGAGAATGTCCCATGTACATTTGAAAAGAATGTGTATTCTGCTGCTTTAGGATAGAATGTTCTAAATATATCTGTTAAGTCCATCTGGTCTGGTGTGTCATTCAAAGCCATTGTTTCCTTGTTGATTTTCTGCTTAGATGATCTGTCCATTGCTGTAAGTGGGGTGTAAAAGTCCCCTACTATTATTGTTTTGTTATCAATGAGTTCCTTTATGTTTGTTATTAATTGTCTTATGTATTTGGGTGCTTTCAAGATGGGGGCATAAATATTTACAATTCTTAGATTATCTTCTTGGATTGTCCCCTTTATTATGATATAAATGCCCTTTTTCATCTCTTGTGACAGTCTTTGATTTAAAATCTAGTTTGTCCCTAAAAGAGAGAACTACAGGCCAATATCCCTGATGAACATGTATGCAGAAATTCTCAAAAAATTCTAGCAAATTGAATCTGACAGTGCATTGAAAGAATCATTCACCACAATCAAGTGGGATTTATTCCTGGGTTGCAAAGGTGGTTCAATATTTGCAAATAAATCAACTGGATACACTACATTAATAAGAGAAATGATAAGAACCATATGATCCTCTCAAATGATGCAGAAAAAGCATCTGATACAGTACAACATCCATCTTGATAAAAATCCTTAACAAAGGAGGGATAGAAGGAACATACCTCAACATCATAAAGGCCATATACAAAAAACCCACAGCTAATATCATACTCAATGGGGAAATACTGAGAACTTTTCCTCTAAGGTCAGAAACAAGACAGGAATGTTCACTCTCACCACTGTTATTTAATATAGTACTGGAAATCCTAGTCTCAGCAGTCAGTCAACAAAAAGAAATAATAGGCATCCTAACTGATAAGGAAGAAGTACAGCTGTCACTATTTGCCGATGACATGACATCTATATAGAAAACCCAAAAGATTCTGACAAAAAGTTGCTGGAACTGATACACAAATTCAGTAAATTCACAGGATACAAAAATCAATGTACAGAAATGGAATGGAAGCAGGCAGCAGAAATCTGATGGATTTCTCTACTTTGTAGTTAACATATCTCTGGTGATCCTTTTGAGTGGCCCATAGAGCAAAGGCACTAAGATTGTCTATATATATGGCAATTTCTCTAAAGGTTTTCTAGTTGTCCTGCTTCAGTTTGCAGGACTTCAGGAAGAAAGGCAGTTTTAGTTCTTAATGATTTTAAGGTAAGAGAATGGGAGAAGATAGGAAACCTTAGTTTGGAGAGTCATTGCCAGATAGTTGAAGAAACCAGAAGAATTCAGGATCTGGCCCAATTTTATAGGCAAACAGCAAACCCTCTGACTAGAATCTAATATCCACAAAGGTGTGTTTTTGAAATATAACCTTTCTCTCTAAAGTCACCTTCATTCCTGTCAAAGATAGCCCAATCAAGACTGATTTGTTTGTAAAATAAATCCAGTTTTAACAAACTGGCCTAATTATTTACCTAAGTATTTACATATGTATTTATAGCAGGAATAGTAATTGAATATATAGGTTCTTTTAAACCTGCTTTATTGGAACTTTTTTAAGGAATTGCAGTTTGAACCTTTAATATTTTTTAAGGCCAAGAGCCAAACCAAATACTTGCCATCAGATTCTACTATAATACCTATAGATTTGGGTGAATTCCTCTCTTCTTGAGGAATCCCCCAAATTTCCTGAGGTTTGTGCATCTGCCAGGAAGTGATATTCTTCACTTGCCTGGTAAAGCTGCTGGGAAGTCTGTACGCATAGTATCAGGCCAACACCTCCAACGGGCTTTATTGGATCCATAAAGTCAATTTCAGTTCCTTAAAGCTGTTTGATCATACCTGAGTTTACACATGTGTCTCTCAAATATGACATTCCAGTCAGATCCTTGGTAATATAACCAGTTTTTCCAATGGTGTCCTGTAACAAAGAGAACAGATTCTTATTATACTTATACAAATAATTATGATTGCCATGAAAGCAAGAATAATTAAGTGAGAGTTTCTAAATTCTGAAGGGTTCGAGTAGGGAGAAAAGATAAATGTTTTCATATGTTCACAAAGGAGTATTTTATCATGTTTTTGTAAATCATAGATATTTTAAGAGAAGAACTTTCCTTAAATCTGGATGAGCAGAGAACCAGCAGTTTTAAACCAGAGTTGTAAAAACTATAATAATTTTTTCTTAATTCACTTTGTCCCATGTTATTAATTTCTGTTTTGAGTACAGTTTTTTTTTGTTAGTCCTAGAAATTCTTAGTTTAGTTTTGTGATCTTAAGGGTCTCAGAAACTTATATTTGCCAAAAGTCCTTTTTGTGAATCTCCTTGAAGATGAAACACATTTTGTAAGAGTATCAGACAGTAACTTTATTATAAATGATAAAAGGCTCAAAGATGGACATGGTTGAAGATCTGATGAAAGTTCATTATAATGCAGCTGACAAGCAAATCCAGTTATTTCTGTGACACACAATATTTGAAGTGATGATATTATACCAAAACATATTAAAACTTTAGGAATTTTCTATAATTTCTGGAACAGTTATATAGCATTTGCCCACATAATATAACCTAAGAAGGTTTATCATTATTTGTTTGACAATGCTCCCCATGTAACTTAACATCCCAAATAAACAAGGCTAATTAGTCACAAAAACTTTATTTAGAATTTAAAGTTTTGAGAAGTTTGTTAAAAATATCAAAAAGTTTGAAAGCACATGCCTAAATAGGATTACAGATCATTACAAAACTTAAGTTTAAATTTTAACCAAAATGGCACTAAGAGATTCTATAGAAGGTCATACAATTCTTAGCAAAACTCAGCTCCTTTAATATTGACAAGTTTTAGTTTTCTTAGGTAATTAGAGATCTGATAAAAACAAATACAGAAACCTTGTTTTTCTCGGCAGATAAAGAAAAAAAATGTTGTAATTTCTTATCAAGAGCAGATCAATAATCTAAGAAAATCTTGTCTTTTTAACAGAGAGAAAAACCAAATTTTAATTTTATACTGGTGTACTTTTTTTTCAGTTTAGGTTTTTATTTTAGTTCCAGTTAGTTAGCATCTAGTGTTATATTGGTTTCACATATACAATATAGTGATTCAACAATTCCATACATTACCCAGTGCTCATCACAAGTGCCCATCACCTATTTAATCCATCCTCCCTACTCCTCTCCCCTCTGGTCAGTATCAGTTTGTTCTCTATAGTTACGAGTTGGTTTCTTGAGTTGTCTCTTTCCCTCTCTCTTTTCCCATTGCTCTTTTGTTTTGTTTCTTAAATTCTACTTATGAATGAAAACATATGGTATTTGTCTTTTTCTCACAGACTTATTTTGCTTAGCATTATACTCCCTGTTTTATCCATGTCATTGCAAATGGCAAGATTTCATTCCTTTATATGGCTGAATAATATTCCATTGTATATATAATTGTATATATATATACAATCAGTGAATGGACAAAGAAAACGTAATTGTGTGTGTGTATATATATATATATATATATATATATATATATACAATTATATATACAATATATACACACACACAATTACGTTTTCTTTGTCCATTCACTGATTGACGGATACTTGGGCTGCTTTCATATCTTGGCTATTGTAAATAATGCTGCTATCAACATGGAGTGCATATATCCCTTTGAATTAGTGTTTTTTATATTATTTGGGTAAATACCTAGTAGTGTGATTACTAGATCATAGGGTAGTTCTAATTTCAACTTTTTGAGGAACCTCCATACTGTTTTCCACAGTGGGTGTACCAGTTTGCATTTCCACCAACAGTGCACAAGGGTTACTTTTTCTCTACATCCTTGTCAACACCTCTTGTTTCATGTGTTGTTGATTTTCAACCATTCTCACAGGTATGAGGTGATATCTCATTGTAGTTTTGATTTGCATTTCCCTGATGGTGAGTGATGATTCAGATGTTGGCTATCTATATGTCTTGTTTGGAGAAATGTCAATTCATGTCTTCTGCCCATTTTTAATTGGATTATCCGTTTTATGGATGTTGAGTTGTATAAGTTTTTTTATAGATTTTGGACACTAACACTTCATCATATATGTCATTTGCAAGTATCTTCTCTCATTCCTTAAGTTGCCTTTTAGTTTTGTTAATTATTTCCTTCGCTGTACAGAAGTTTTTATGGTGATATAGTACCAATAATTTATTTTTGTTTGTGTTTCCCTTGCCTCAGGAGACACGTTTAGAAAAAAGTTGCAACAGCTGATATCAGTGAGGTTACTGCCTGTGTTTTCCTCTGAGAATTTTAATGGTTTCATGTCTCACATTTAGGTCTTATATCCATTTTGAATTTGTTTTTGTGTATGGTGTAAGAAAGTGGTCCAGTGTCATTCTTTTGCATGCAGCTGTCCAGTTTTCCCAACACTTTTTGTTGAAAAGACTCTCTTTTTTTCATTAGATAGTCTTTCCTGCTTTGTTGAAGATTAATTGACCAAATCATTATAGGTTCATTTCTGGGTTTTCTATTCGTTCCATTGATCTATGTGTCTGTTTTTGTGTCAGCACCATACTGTCTTGATCGCTACCACTTTGTAATATTACTTGAAATCTGGTACTGTGATGCCTCCAGCTATGCTTTCCTTTTTCACGATTGCTTTGGCTATTCAGGGTCTTTTGTGATTCCATACAAATTTTAGGATTGTTTCTTCTAGCTCTGTGAAAAATGCTGTTAGTATTTTGATAGGGATTGCATTCACTGTGTAGACTGCTTTGGGTAGTATAGACAGTTTAACAATATTTGTACTTCCAATGCATGAGCATAGGATGTTTTTCCATTTCTTTCTATCATTTTCAATTTCTTTCGTAAGTGTTTTAGTTTTCAGAGTACAGATCTTTTGCCTCTTTGGTTAGGTTTATTCCCACACATCTTATTATTTTTGGTGCAATTGTAAATAGCATTGTTTTTTTAAATTTCTCTGCTGCTTCATTATTGGTGTATAGAAATGCAACAGATTTTTGTACATTGATTTTGTGTCCTGTGATTTTACTGAATTCATGTACCAGTTGTAGCAGTTTATTGGTGGAGTCTTTTGGGTTTTTCTATATACAGAATCATGTCATCAGCAAATAGTGAAAGTTTAACTTCTTCCTTACAGATTTGGATGCCTTATATTTCTTTTTGTTGTCTGATGCTGTGGCTAGGACTTCCAGTACCATGTTGAAAACAAGTGGTGAGAGTGGACATCCTTGTCTTGTTCTTGACCATAGGGGAAAAGCACTCAGTTTTTCTCCACTGAGTATGATATTAGCTGTGGGTTTTTTGTATATGGCCTTTATGATGTTGAGGTATATTTCCACTATCCCTATACTTTGTTGGGAGTTTTTCTCATGAATGGCTGTTGTACTTTGTCAAATGCTTTTTCTGTGCCTTTTAAAATGATTATATGGTTCTTTTCTTTTATTGAGGTGGTGTATCATGTTGATTGATTTGCAAGTACTGGACCTCTGTTGCAACCCAGGAATAAATCCCACTTGATCATGGTGAATGACTTTTTTTAAATGTATTGTTGAATTTGGCTTGCTAGTATTTTGTTGAGTGTTTTTGCATCTATGTTCATTAGGAAATTTGTCCTATAGTTCTCTTTTTTTTTTTGTGGTGACTTTATCTGATTTTGGTTTCAGGGTCAGGCTGGCCTCATAGAATGAATTTTGGAAGTTTTCCTTCCTTTTCTATTTTTGGAATAGTTTGAGAAGAATAGGTATTAACTCTTCTTTGAATGTTTGGTAGTATTTGCCCGTGAAGCCTGATCCCAGACTTTTGTTTGTTGGGAGATTTTTGATTACTAATGCAATTTCTTTGTTGGTTATCAGGTCTGTTCAAATTTTCTATTTCTTCCTGTTTCCATTTTGGTAGTTTATATATTTCTAGGAATTTATCCATTTCTTCTAGGTAGTCCAATATGTTGGCATGTAATTTTTCATAATATTCTCTTATAATTATACTCCTGTGGTATTGGTTGTGATTTCTCCTCTCTCATTTTATTTATTTATTTGAGTCCTTTCTCTTTTTTTCTTGATAAGTCTTGCCAGAGGTTTATCAATTTTATTATTTTAAAAAATCAGCCCATTCTATTGTTTTTTTTAGTTTTTATATCATTTCTGTCTGCTCTAATCTTCTGCTGCTTTTAGGTTTTGTTTGTTGTTCTTTTTCTATAAAAGTTTATTTTTAAACTCATTTATTCTGATCTTAATCAGTCCTGACCATGCATAAAATTCTTTTCCAAAGATTCCCCTTCACAGATCTTCTACAACTTTCCTTTTCTTTTAGACTTTGTTGTAAGCCTTCCCTCTGTAAAACAATCAGTGTTATTTTAGGACAAAATTATTTTTTTCCCTCTCAACAAAAATATATTTTCATTCCTTATACCTTTCTTGCACATATCCTACTTTCCTGCATACAGAGTTGCTTTCTTTATCATTTCCAGCAGTCTTAATTACATTTAGCAGAATTTTCTCTCTTAGAAACCATAGTCTTCAGTGAAAACTAAAGTTAGGATTGTGAACTGTTACACTAGAATTCTTTACATTGGCAAATTTATGAACATATTTCATAAGTTTTGTAAACGTGTTTTTAATAGTATAATTTTCAATAAAGGATAAATCATTTACCAGCTGACCTAAGTATCTTTAGTTTCTCGGTGATAATAAAGAAAAGCAGAAAAGCTTTGTTTAGTAATAAATGTTTCCATATTTTATTTGGAAAAAATTTAGATACCCAATGAATTCAACCCAATTTTTCATTTAGCCTAGCAAAAGTCTTAACTTATCAGGCATTTTGAAAGCTATAAATCTTTTCATGTATTTAACCTATTTGCATTTAACAATTACCCATGAGAACTTCATTTGACAGTTATATGACAAAATCATATAGCATTTTAAGTTATTTTTGCTGACAAATTGCAACAGATAGAACATGAATTTAATAAATTCAGGTAGAATGATAGCTGATTGTCTGTATTATATTTGATGTTGAAAACTGCCAAAATGTGTCTACTTTAATTAAACCAACAACCTTGAGTTAGCTTTAATATTGAATATGTTGCACCTGTGTTCACTTAAATCAATTCGTTCCTGTTTCTCGCTGTCAGTTTTACTTGGGGCTCCTGTGGGGACGTCTCAAGTGAGCGGTTTAAGTCCAAGGGAACCCTCAGGCCTCTTCATGCTGGTTTGGGAGCTGCTCCACTTTGGACTTCATAAGGAGGGGGCTCAACAGCTTGCGGTGCTTTAGGAGGAGTAGGAGTGGATGGTGCAGGAGGCAATGGTATAGGAGCCGGTTTTGTGAGTGATCCTAATGGCGATAGGGGAACAGGAGTGGGCGGAGGTGGCAGGAGTGCTGCTGGCAAGGCCAGGGGCACGGTCAAAGTTTGGACTAACATTCCTTTATTTCTGTCTCCTATATTTCCCTCCTCTAAAACAGGCTTTTTTCTCTGGTTGCTTTTCAGCCCTCTGGAGGAGCTGGAGGAGCAGGCAGTGGGTTGGGCATTGGTCCTGGTGTTTGTGTTTAAGAGGTGGTTTTAGGATTTCCGGTGTCTGCCTGTCTTGCTCCCCCTTTTCTTCATTATTTTGACTATTGGGAAATGGGTTAGGTGTCTTAAATCTCTGTCTATCCTTATCTCTTTTGACTTTCCTTGCTGTGAGGCATCTTTATTATGGAGTAACGTAAAAGCCTGAGTGTAGGGGATTTTATTCCAGATCATGTGAACTTGAAAAACATTTGAGTTATTTTTATCTTTCTGAGTTTTACAATGCCCAGTTTCTCATCAGCTCTTGCCTTTAAACTAATTAAATAGAGCTCCTTTACAAATTAATTTTAGTGATATTGTTTGGAGGTAGAGAAAATGCCTCATTTGTAACACGTAAGGACACATACACAAACAAGATGCAAACTCTGTTTCAGTAATATTTTTGGAGAGGACATCTTAGGCCCAATTTCCAAATATCCTCCTTTTATTAAAACAAGGATATTTGTTTTATTAACCAGATTTGTTTTAATAAACAAATTTATTAAAACAAATCTGGTTACAAGACAGCATGATAATTTCTGGATCCATTAATTAGTTATTTTCCATTTCCAGTTAGAACATGGTCGGTTTTTTCCAAAGATACAAAAAAATGCAGCAACAAACAAACCGAATGAAGCCCAGAGTACCTTTTGTGAGCATTGGTTCCTCCCCCCAAAGCCAGGGGGTTCCCTGGTTAAACCAAATGGCTTCCTAGTTTTTAGCTGCTTAGCCTTACAGCTGGCTTTCTCTAATTATGTATACAGGAAAACTAATCCAGACATGTCAAAGAACCCCATTTGGGATTTGAGACTCAGGTTATCCTTAAATTTTCCCACCAGTAAGCACTTGCATGTATGGGCTCCATGTGTATGGTACGTGTAGACTGCCAGAGTTTCCTGTGGGTGGTTGTTGGTTTTCCAGCAGCTGTTAAGCTTTTGCAGCATGGTTCCCCATTCCTTTTAGTTTCAGTTTTATTTTTAGAATAAGGCTTGAATAAGATCTAAGGATAGTAAGTGTGGTGGGTTGAGAGGATGCTGCTTGTGAGAGTTACTTCCAAGGGCCGTTGATACACCTTCTGATGTATCTGGGTTTCTCTCAGTGAGGTCAAATACCATGGAGGGGCCGGGAGCACTGGATGATCAGACTTTATGTGTGTGTCCCTGGACCAGTCAATCATTAATTACCTTATGAGATGGGATATTCCTATGGGACCTCTGCAGGTCTTGAGGAATATCCTCTGACACTTCTGTTATAGGCCTTCAGTCACCTGCAAGGATTATTTGGCTAGAAGGAGCAAATGTTCCAACTGCTTAGAGCTGAGTGATTCAGTCTCTCATATTTCTAGCCAGAAAATTTACTCAAGCCTTACATTGGTAGTATACCAGTTAGTATAATGCCAAATTAAAACATCCAGCCCATCAATTCCAACCCCTCTAGGTTATTCCCACCTAGGGAACATTCCTGTAACTCTCACCAGCTTGAATAAAAGCCAGGACCATCAACTCAAATTGAGTAGGTGCAGCTATCAGGAGAACTCACCCCATACATCTATGAGGTGCTGGGAGTTCAGAGGGGCACAAAGGACCTGTGCTGGTTCCCAGTGCCCAAGTTCCAGAGGATCCCCCCTCCCCCGACACACACACACAAGGAGGTCTCCGGAGAGTTGCTCTGATATCCTGCCCTTCGACACCAAGTAATGTTGATGCCAAATGAACAAATCTTTTTAAAATGTTTAAAGAGAAAGGGAAAGACTTTTATTTGAGCCCAAGTTAGCACAACAGCCCGAGATACATAATCTTGACAAAGAAGAGAGTGCTTTGGGGAAGGAACATTTGGTGCAGGGTTATCTATGTTTTTTTTTTTTTTTTTTTTTTTTACAAAAAGAGTTACACATCATGATGATGGAGGACATTCCAGAAAGTTACAGACTTTATCTTATGTTTTTAGCATGTGCAAGGCTATATGACTTTACTCTTAGGGGAACCAGGAAGGTTTCTTTTGTTTTTCTTATCTTTATGTTTGGAATGCTCATTTTTGGTTATTTTTTGAATGAAGCAGACATACAAGGTGTGCTCCAGGCAGAAATAGAGCTTATGCTTTGAGGTTTTGCCAAGTCATTTTAACCTTGGTAGGAAAAGTTAAAGTATAGCTTCCCTGAGAGCCCAGGAGCAGGGTCCACAAATATTAAAAGTTAAAAATTTTCTTTATCATTGACTGCTTAAATATTTGCTCAGATTTTTAGCCTCAGGAGCTTCTTTCTGCCTGTTTTTTCTGAAATTTTCTACATGTGTGTGCAATTTGCCTTGAGAAGAATGGGCACAGAATGCTGGGTTTGCCTTTGTGTTCTCTCCTTTCCAGGATTTTGGCTCTGTAAGTTCTGGCTGCTTTGGTTACTCATCACACAGAGATCTTCAAATGGTTGCATGTTACATCTTATCACTTTTACAGTTGTTCTTTGGAGGATGCTAGATTTGGAATAGCCAGAGAGAAAGTTCTTCATGGATAACTTTTATTTTTATTTTTTTAAATAAATAAATTTTATTTTAGTTTTTATTTACAGAGAGAGCACGTGAGCAGGGGAGAGGGACAGGGTGGGTGGGTGAGAGAGAGATTGAGAATCCTGAGCAGGTTCTATGCTCAGAATGGAACCTGACACAGGGCTCCATCCCAACAACCCTGGAATCATAACCTGACCTGAAATCAAAGAGTCAGACGCTCAACTGACTGAGCCACCCAGGCGCCCTGATAACTTTGATTTTTAAAAATTAAAACTGGGATTATCAACTATACTCCAGCAAAACAAAACAGAACAAAACAAAACAAAAAACTAAGTTGATGGTCATTTGACATTTCAAACCTAGTTCACAAGCTATTAAGTTCACCGTAACTTTTAGTCTTTTAAAGGAAACTTCTATAACTTGTCTTATGAAGCATTAAAAAAAATTAATGGGCATGCAAGTGCCCAGTCTTAGGAAGCATTTTTAAACTCTACTTATATTTATTTTTTTATTAATTTCTTTTAATGTTTATTTATTTTTGAGAGAGAGAGAGAGTGTGCAGCTGCGTGAGTGGGGGAGGGGCAGAGAGAGACTGAGACACAGGATTTGAAGCCGGCTCCAGGCTCTGAGCTGTCAGCACAGATCCCGATGCGAGGCTCGAACCCACAAACCATGAGCTCAAGACCTGGGCCAAAGTTGGATGCTTAACTGAGTCACTTAGGTACCTCTAAACTCCATTTATAAATTTAATACTCTGTTTTTGTTCTACCTGCTTCATTATTGGTTTGAGTTTCTTAATCATTTTTATACTTAATTCTAAATCTTCCTAGAATTAAATATGTTTACCCATTAAAGAAATGATTATGTCATCCCAAACAGTTTTGGAGCTTATCTTCTTGGCTGATTGAGGGAGTATAACAGCCAGGGATATAAAGTCTGGAGCTATAAATTCAGAGAAATTTCTCTTGTCCCTGACTGCCTGGATTAACCCCCTTTTTGTAATAACTATGTCAAGAACCCCGAAATAAAACAACAAAAACAGGTGATGGTAATCATGTGGACTGCCCCTAATCTTGAGTTGTATCGTAATATGCTTTTCAAACCAGGCAAGTCTAACTCCCACTTATCCTTTTCCTGCTTCATGAGTTTTGAGTAATTTTCATTCTCTGTATTTACTTATCAGATGTTTAATTAACAACTAATTGGAGTTTATGCATTTGGAGTTGTGCCTGCCCCCCTAATATAGGTCCCACAGTTGTTCTTATCACAATATGGCCTGTTCATTGAAAATGGAACTATTTATTGCATTGTAGTTTGAAATGGACTTGTTTTTAAAACATATTTAATAGTATATTTTATTGAACCCACTGTATCCAAAATATTTTTACTTAAGCATGTAAAAAAAAGACTAATCAGATGTTTTACATTCTTTTTAAAAATTTAGATCTCTATTTTTAATTTTTCTGAATTGAGTTATAATTGACATATACCATTACATTAGTTTCAGGTGTACAATATAATGATTTAATATTTGTTTATATTGTGAAATGATCACTATAAGTCTCATTAACATCCATCACACACTAAGTCACAATTTTTTTTTCTTGTGATGAGAACTTTCAAGCTCTGCCATCTTAACAATTTTCAAATATACAATGCAATGTTATTATCGATAGCTACCATGTTGTATATTACATTTCCAGGATTTATTTATTTTGTAATTGGAGATGTGTACCAAAATGACTTGTATTAAGTGTACTATTAACTGGTATTTACAACCTCATTTATCTGGACGATCAACTTACTGTTGCTTTTCCCTCTACAGAGAGGCAGAAACTCTCCAGATGTCTTCCAATAATGACCAAGTTTTTATCCCAATGTCACGAAGAAACACCAATGACCTCCCCAGGACAACCTCCAGTGACCTGAAGACATTTACCGAAGTAGCTGTGTTAAGTTTTCATAACATCAACTATCGAGTAAAAGTGACGAGTGGCTTTCTTCTTGGTCGAAAAACAGTTGAGAAAGAAATATTAACAAATATCAAGTATGTGCATGAACTTGTATAAAAAACAGCTTTATTGACATGCAGTGAGCTTGACAGGTTTTGCTTATTGCAAATAAAGGACTTATGAATATTTGTGTACAACTCTATACAGACATAGAGACACATGCTTTTATTTCTTGTGGCTGAACTTGGAGTGAAATGGTGGATCACATATTAGGTGTGTGGTTAACTTTAAAGGAACTGCCAAACTATTGTTAAAGTGGTTGCTCTATGTGCATCAACATTTGCTTGAGAAACTGAACAATTAATGTGTCATTTAGTTATTCCTGGGTACACCTTGTGGTTTACTGGAAAGTGACTGGCTGTATCATTTACTGGTTCATGGTTGTGGGGATATAATTATAATCTTTGAACTTTAGTTTCTTAATCTGTGGAACAGAGAAAAGACCTGCTGTTGTACCTTATGAGCCAGACACTTTTAGGTACTTATGTACTTTATGTCCTTTATGTTCTAGATGCAAGAGCCAGGTAGTGGAAATGACAGTATGTTGTAAAAGTACTTTCGTTTTCAAATATGCTTGTTTCAAATGAGTGATCTGTTTATATAGTAATTTGTACCATTTACTTAATGCTTCTCCCCATTACACAGGCAGAGACTATTTAAATGTAAAACAACTATAGCTTAGCTTAAGTGATGTAGTGGAAGTCCAAAGTGATTAGAGAAATTAGGAACCAAATCAATATGTTTAACTGTATTTTAGAACCAAATCAGTACAAAACTATGATTTTTCATTCTCTTCATCCAGGATGAATGCATCATGTCATGGTGGAGTGGGCAGTAGAGTGGGGAGAGAAAAATGAGCACTTATGTAGAATCTACTTGGTCCCAGATATCTCTACTTTTTCACAGATGATAGCCATCAGGGTTTTAATGTTTTTCTGATGTCTACAGGGGTGAGCTTGATTCTTCCTGTCTGTGAGTGGGGAGTGAGTCTAGGTATGCTCAGACAGCATAGCCTTTTTGTTTAATAGGGCAAATAACTACTCCTAGACAAAGAAAGTAACTTTTTCTGGCTCTTTTATCTGTGGGCAGGGAAGAAACTCTGGGGATCTGAGATTGATTGGATTGCCAGGAGGTCAGGTGCTTTGTACAATTAGATAGTACTTTCTCCATGCAGTAATACCTACCCTCATGCCTACTTCCTTGTTGCTTTTGTGCGTTAGTTGAGGAACCCTGAGTAGGAAAATAGGGAGAGGAATGGTAAATGCAAAGTTTTTATCTTTTGCGGCATGCCTAGATTAGAATGGACTAACCTTTCTGAAAAGCTGATAATTTTTTTGTGGAACATCATAATCAAGAAAATGTTGGTCATGCAGTGCCTGGGTGGCCCAGTCAGTTAGTTGAGCCTCTAAGTCTTGATTTTGGCTTGGGTCATGATCTCACTGTTTGTGGGTTTGAGTCCCATGAGCGGCTCTGCACTAAGTGAAAGGTAACAAATGACTTGAATATGTGCAGGTTGAATAGATTTAAAATGTGTGCTGTGCAAGCATGCACTTATCTTAGGTTTTAAAACTACTAGATTAGTAACTTGGTATTGTAAAAGTGTTGTCTGTTCAAGGCTTCATAAAATTTTATGGTTCAGTGGTATGCATTTCAGCAATGGGTGAGTTCATCCTTGCGTGCATAAGTAGGTTCATAAAAACTCAGTCAAATCTTGTAATTCTTTATAATTTTATAGTTAAAAGGACAGGTGAGATTGGTTTCCTTGTTTGCTCACGTGTCTGGTTTAGGGATCCCTGAGAAAGGTTATCCCTGTTTTTGCTGCAGTGTTTCTTATGTTTACCCTATCTGTTGACTTCAACTAAGGAGAGTTTCTGGGATGGGGAAAGATTGCACTCATAAACCTTATTTTTGATTTGTGTTTGCTAGCACCACCAGCATTCACAGTAGTAACTGTATTTCAAAAAAACTGGTGAGCATCTTGAGTTTTGTTTTTCCTTTGGACACTTTGTAATCTCATTTGTAGATCTAGGTAACTAGAACCCGATTTCCTCTGTCGGGGGAAGAAGATAAAATCTGACTATGAGCATTCAGAAAGGTGAGATTTTACTTCCTCATGAAAAATCTTTTTATGACACTTAGTTTGTCTCCATACCCAGTATTTGGGCCTTTCTTCACCAAGGCTGAAGATCTATGGAAAAAATGGTCCATACTAGTAGATGTGTGAATATTTTTTAATCTTCAGGTAACTTTGTTGTACTGTTTCAGGATTTTTTAAATTTATAATTTATGTTGACATAATTTAAATTTTTTTAAGGTGTATTCATTTTTCAAAGACAGAGGCAGAGCTTGAGTGGGGAAGGGGCAGAGAGAGAGAGAGAGAGAGAGAGAGAATCCAAAGCAGCCTCCAGGCTCTGAGCTGTCAATAAAGAGCTCGATGAGGGCCTCGAACTCATGAACTGTGAGATTATGACCTGAGACAAATTCAGACGCTTAACTGACTGAGCCGCCCAGGTACCCCTTGACATTTGTTTTTATTGAAAACTTTTTCTTAGCTTTCCTGTAAGTAATTGTCATTTATAAAAATGCAGAGACTCATTTATTCAATAAATTTTAAGTGTCTGCCAGGTGCTTGACATTGTGCAAGATGTCCTCTGTTCCCAGAAACCTTCTAGTCTAATGGTGGATTCAGACAAATAGAACACTTAACTCTAGAAGGATAGATAGAAGGATTAGAAGATACCATGAAAGCCCCTAATCCTAAATTGGAGGCCCAGGGGCATGAGAGAGAAAGTGAAGAATGTGTGTGTACAGCAGGGTAGGGAGGGAAGGTAGCTCCCAGCAGTGGGAATGGCACGGACCTCCATAAAATGAGACCAGAGGATTAACCATTATGCACTAAAATGTGATAGATGTGACATGAATCCTTTAGCTAGGTTTCACTTGATATTTTCAATGATCTACTCTTTGTAGACCACTGTACTGCATGCTATGGTGAGGTGAGGGGTGACATAAGAATGCACCATTCTTGTTGACAAAGTTTTACAATACAGTGAGGGAGACTTTCCTGCATGTAAATGCTGTAAAGCTGTAAATGAGGGTGGAAAATGGGTTTTGAGGGATGATAGTAGAATGGAGGGCAGGGTGGGGAAACCAGGGGATTGTAGACCATAAACCAGAACAAGGGTCAACAGACTTTCTGTAAAGGGCCTGATAGTAAATATTTTCAGCTTTATGGGCCATATATCTGTGTTGCAACTACTCAATTCTGTCATTGTAGCGTGAAAGCAGCCATGGACGTAAATGAATGCGTGTGGCTCGGTTTCAGTAATACTTTGTTTATGAAAACAGAAAGCAGGTGACCAGCTCTCTTTTGCTGACCCTTGGACTATAAACTCCATGAGGCTTAGGACTTTGTTTTATTCTCTGTCCCGTGTCCTAGAAGAGTGTCTTGTACATACGTAGTAGTCACTGGATAATTGTGTTGAATGAATGGAGGGAGAATTAGCCACTGCTCCCAACTGGAACTCTTTCTTGCATTAGTGGTTGTACATTATTGTTGTTTTTTGTAATGCTAGGGTTTAGTGCCAAAGTAAGCGCACCTTGGGGGCCTATGAAATTGTCCTAGAGCGTTCACATTCAATTTTGGGCTAATCATTTAGAATTAGTTGATCTTTACTTGAGTAAATATTTTTAAAAACCTGGAAAAGATTTCTGATAATTAAGTTTTAGTGAATTAACAAGCTTATTTCTGGTCATTTTAGAAGAAGTTACTAGGTAGCTATTAATAAAGAAGATGCATCAAGAGCTACAGATAAATGCATCTTGAAAGTTCACTCAGCCAGTATATGTTTTTACTTTTAGGGATGGGGGGAGGAGAAGAGGTCATTGAAAGAGTAAGAGATTTTTCTGTTCAACAGTTTGTTCCTAGTTTACCAAACTCATCGTATTTGTTCAGTGTTTCTGTGTGAGGCATCTCAATTGAGGAACAGAGTGAAAGCTACATTTCACCCCAGCATCCACCAGCCATTTTACAGTTGTGACAACTTAAGTTGTTCCCTACATAAAGTGGCATCTACCACTCTACACTGAGAATTTCCTAGTCCACTTACCTAAAACTCTATAAGAGAGAAAATGATACATCTTCAGAGTATATGTTCTACTTTTTCTAATTCACTAAAAAGTTTGTGAGAGTTAAGAATGGGTGATGTGTTTTTTGTTTGTTTCTTTTACCTGTGAGGTAAAAGAATAAAGCCGTGAGGCTTTATTCTAGCCATTGAATTTCTACTTCAGATACATTGTTTTTTAATCTGAGTAGATTTGAGCAGTGAGAACACAACTACTGGTGATTCTAGAAATCCATTGACTTATTAATTGTGTAGAACTTGACTAGGTAGCAAATGAGGTGACTTGAGGATAATTAATGTCACTGAACATTAGTTAAAATTTGTTATGCTCTTTACACTGTGTTTGGAGGGATAAATGTTAATAGAGATGTTTCACTAGATTCTGTTACTTTAAGGAAACTTGGACTTTCTTGTGTCCTTTTTCAAAAAATAGAAATGATTCAGAGAAGTGAAAGGAATTTAGAGGGACCCAAGCCATTTTTCTTAGACATCGAGTATTGATTACCATTGTTTGTATGGGGGACTTATGTTAATCGACAGTTCAGTGTCTTTTTCCTTTAAGAGTTGGTTTCTGCTTGTTTTCTGTTAATCACTTCTATTGAGTGTATTAAATACAGATCCTAAATTAATAGAACCAGTTTTGAAGCAGGCCAGTCAATTGGTATATCTCTGTGTTTACAGTGGCATCATGAGACCTGGCCTCAATGCCATTCTGGGACCCACAGGTGGAGGGAAATCTTCGTGAGTATAATAATATAAGTCAGCTTTTTCTTTGCAGCTTAAATGTGCTTTTCAAGATTACTTTCACGTAAGCATGTATTTGTTGAGCATTTGCTGCATGTCTAGTCTGGTTCTAGGCTCTGTGGGTAACACGCAGTAGTGCTAGCTTGCAGTTGTCTCAAGGACTGGGAAATCTTATTTGGTCAGCTTACTAACAGGACATGATAACAGGACATGACTGGCATACAACTGTTGGCTGTAGTTTGAGCTATCGGGAGGGGAAGGCGGGAGAAAAAATGGAAAGTGGGGAGATGGAGCCAAAGGCATAAGTGAAGGGTTGTGTCTTAGACAAAGGAGCACATAGCCTGCCTTGAGACCCCCAAGGTCACATGGCCTGGAAGGTTCTTTCAGAAGTCTATGCTGGATCAGCCAGCAGTGCCTCGGTTTCATGTTTTCGGGCTTTATTGTAGCATGTACTGAAAAAGAAAAGGTAAGAATTTAAAAATATACATAATTTTAGATAATCCATAGAATTTCTTGATCACTTAATTTTCTAATTTGAGCAGAATTTGGATTCAGGTAGCTGAGAGATATAGCCTGAGTTGGAGAAAAACCACAATGTGTATGTCCTCTCATAGGTTGTTAGATGTCTTAGCTGCAAGGAAAGATCCACATGGATTATCTGGGGATGTTTTGATCAATGGAGCACCTCGACCTGCCAATTTCAAATGTAATTCAGGTTATGTGGTACAAGTAAGTATTTGTGGATTTGTATTTTAGCTTTCTTCTATTTCTATGTGGGCAAGTGCCTTGGCTAATGGTTCAGTGTACTTTCAACTGACAATATGACATATTCATAGAACTAGTTTTCTTTACACCAGCTTTTCGTAATCTCCCATATGATTCAAAGTAGTATGAAATGAAAAGGCATGGAGAATGAGGAATTTAGCCACGGTAAGGGCAATGATTTCCATTCTAGTTATCATTTCCATAAGACACTGCTGTATTTATTCCCTTTTGGCCCTACCTTCAACCTTGTTCTTCCTCCAGCTTAGAAAGATGTTATGGTAAATTCTGTATAAAGCAGTATGACATGTCTGATGGCAATAATCATAATGACCTGTGTCTATTTGGGTGTACCAATACAGAGTTAAAATTATGCCATCAGACTTTTCCAGCTGTCTATATGTGGAGTTGTTTTTCATTTATATGATTGCAAATATATCATTAGCTAGGACTTTACATTGGGTGTGTTATTCTTGTGGATTACATTACATGTACTTAAGGGTGATGGTATTAGGAAAGACCTTATTTGTATTGTTAAAATGCCATTTTGCTTTAAGGATGATGTCGTGATGGGCACTCTGACAGTGAGAGAAAATTTACAGTTCTCAGCAGCTCTACGGCTTCCAACAACTATGACGACTTATGAAAAAAATACGCGGATTAACAGGGTCATTCAGGAGTTAGGTCTGGATAAAGTGGCGGATTCCAAGGTAATGTGGAAAAAACAGACAGGATCATAGGTGGCAAATAGGATCTTACCTGTATGGATAATGTAACTCTTATTCAGAAGTTTTCTATAATATGTGTGGTCAAAAGTGTCTTCTTTGTGTAACGATGAGAAAAACAGTACAGAGATGGAAAGCAGCCAGGAAAAAAACCTAAAAATGTTTGAACCCTGCAAATGAAGTGTGGCAGTGTGGTCTAGTATGTAGAAGTGTCTTTCGAAAGAACACGAGGCCCTTTCCATGCGATGATAGCTCTTGATGCTTTCCCACACTGTTTGTCATGGGTCATCCACTGTCTTTACACTAACTTTCCTTCTTCCTGTTTTCTTTCCCCTTTTAGCTGTTCTTCCTCTTCCTCCAGGAGACTTTGTTCCATTGCTTTTGAGGTATATTTCTGGAATTCTTAAATGGCAAAAATCCAAGGGTGCTCTGTGTTTCACTTTGCTATAATTTGGCTTTCAAAATTATATTTAGTCAAAGTAGAGTTTCTTTCTTTTTTTTTTAAGTTTATTTATTTATTTTGAGAGAGAGTGTGTGCATGGGAGGGGCAGAGAGAGAGGGGGAGAGAATCCCAAGCAAGCTGCACACTGTCAGGAGTCCAATGCGAGGCTCAAACTCATGAACCTGTGAGATCATGACCTGAGCTGAAATCAAGAGCCAGACGCTTAATTGATTGAGCCACCCAGGCACCCCTAAGGTAGGGTTTATTTCTAATTTGGGTAGCATCCCAGTTGTTTTTGTATAGCCTTTCTTTTGGCACATTTGTCTCTTATTCCCCCCTCCTTCTCTTCCTATCTTCCTTTCTTCTGCCAATATTTACTTACATATTGTCTGTTATGTGCTGAGCTCTTAGCTTTTAAGAGATAACAGTTGTGGACAAGAGAGACAAAAATAATTCCTTTTGTGGTTGTGCAGAGTCAGGAGGAAGAAATGAAATGAACGAGAGAACTTTACAGTTGATGACTAGGGATGAAAGATTTGCCGGGAAGACACTTGAAGCTTTGGGGGAAGATGAGCTTTTTAGATTGTGGTGGCTATTGTTTAGCCTTCTTTATTATTTTAAAGATTTTATTTTTAAGTAATCTCTACACCCAATTTTGGGCTTGAATTTACAACGCTGGGATCAAGAGTTGTACACTCTACCGACTGAGCCTGTGGTGGCAATAGTCTAATCCCCCTGTGAAACATATCCCCGACTTAGAGATAATGAAGAATGGGGGCATTCTGCTGGCTACTGCTTCCTGTGATATGATCTGACATTTAAAAAAATGTTAAGTGTATTTTGCTATATTTTGTTCGGAAGGATCTCTCTGGGATGCCACCATTTACTACTTTTGTTTTATGAGTTTATGTGTTTGGGTTTCCTTTGCTTTGGCTCTGTTTCTTTCATTTTGTCTTTTTAGTAAGGTGCTTTCCAATCTTTACCTTCAGGTAAAACTTCTTTACTAATAGACAGTCATTGCTCTAACTTATTTGCATATACTTCCTGGGAAAATAAGCTGAAGGTAGTTGTTCATGTCTTAGAATTTATTTATCTAATTGATTGAAAATACTTAAAAATTTTTTTTTTACTTTTTATGAAATTTTAAACATAATAGAAATGTAGGGATAATAGTCTGATCACTATCATAATTATATGATTATAGAATAATTAATATAATGGTATGTTACTAATAACATTCACCTAGATTTCCCAGTTGTTGACATCTTATTCCAATACATGCTTCAGGTTTTTTTTTTCTAAAGTATTTTTTGAAATATTTTAAAGAAAGTTATAAATATCATATTTCACTCCTGAATACTGATTGTGCATCTTAAAAAGAAGACATTTGCCTACATTACCACAATACCATTATTAACTAACACAATTAACAGTATCTTAATATCAGCTATGGTAAGCCCATATTCATTCACATTTTCCCAGTTGTCTTCAAAATGTCTGTTATAGCTCAATTGTTACAGGATCCAACCAAGGGCATTAGTAGCACTTGAGTATCTGTTTGAAGACTCTTAATGTAGGAACTGCTTCTTCCCTCCCCCAAAACCTTCTTGCCCCCTTTACCCCCACCACACACAATGACATTGACTAGTTAAAAAGATTGAGCCAGTTGCCCTGTAGAATATTCTGTATTCTGGATTTGTCTGAAAGAATGGGTCAGGAAAGTGTGGTATAAGAGAAAGTGAACTTTCTATTACCAAGCCACAGTGAGGACTTTTGGAGGGGTAAAGAGGGAGGGTGTAAGAAGACTAATAAATTATAGATGCTTTCCCCTTCTCCTCTCCTATTTTTGTCTCCCTTTTGGCTTGTGATTTCACTATTCCAGGGCCAAATCTTTTACTATTCTAATTTAACTACCTTTAAACTAAATATTTGACTTGATAGGGAACATATAGTACTGTTAAGCATGGCTTTCATATCAGGATTAGCCACTTACCTGATTTGAGCCTCAGTTTACTCATCTTATTAAAGAGAAACCTACCTCCTCCCATATTTTCATTTATTTGCTATTTGGAGTAAGTGAGGATAACGAGATAAAGTGCCTCTTACAGGGTCAGCACATTGTAGGACCTCCACAAACAATAGTGGCTGTGGTTGTAATTGTTAATAATGATATTTGTGTTTTAGGTTGGAACTCAGTTTATCCGTGGTGTGTCTGGAGGAGAAAGAAAAAGGACTAGTATCGGAATGGAGCTTATTACCGATCCAGCCATCTTGTTCCTGGATGAGCCCACAACTGGCTTAGACTCAAGCACAGCAAATGCTGTCCTTTTGCTCCTGAAGAGGTAAATGCTATAGGAACATTATTCTCTCATCCATGCAATATCTGATCACCTGCTGTATACCAGGTATTCTTCTTGATGTAGGGAACTCAGCAGTGAGCGCAATTTCTTCCTTCTTTGTTTGAGGGAAATAGTTGGTCGACAAATATAAGCGTTTCAAGAAAAATGAAGCAGAGTAAGAGCGTAGCCAAAGATGGCTGTAGTGGGGTTGGGTGTGGGGTTGCTATATTAAACAGCAGGATGGTCAGGGAAGACCTCAATGATGTGACATGTGAGCCAGGAGTGAGTGAGCAGGACCTTGATGTCTGGGAGAAGAGAGTCCTCCTAGGAGAGAAGAGCCAGTGGGTCCTGAGGCAGAGCATGTGTTTAGAACATGAAGGAGGCCAGAGGGACTGGACCCTGGTGAACTAGGTGGAATGGGGATTGCTTATTCATTAGTTTGCTAGGGCTGCCATAATGTGGTACCAATGGAGTGGGAATGAGTGACTTAAACAACAGAAGTTTAGTTTTTCATACTCTTGGGAGGCTAGAAGTCCAAGATAAGAGCATCAGCAGGGTTGTTTTTTCTGAGGCCTTTCTCCGTGGCTTGGGTTGTGGGTAGTTATCTTCAATCTGCGTCTTCACGTAGATTAAGGCCTCATATGACCTTATTTAACCATAAGTACCTCTTTAAAGACCCTGTGTGCAAATATAGATATATTTTGAGGGGTAGGGTTAGGACTCCAACATGAATTTTGGGTACGCGACACAATTCAGTCCCTAACAGTTAAAATAGGACAAGAGATGGAATTGAGTGGGAGGCAGATTACATAGGCTTTGTAGGCCACTGTAAGAACTGTGGCTTTTATTGTCTCTAGGTCACATGGGAGGCTTTTAGAGAGTTCTAGAACAGAGGAGTGGCAGCTGTGTAAAGAAAAGACTGTAGCGCAAGGTGAGTACAAGGAAACCAGTCAGGAGGCTGTTTGTGTTAGCTCAGTGGAGATATGATGCTGGGTTTGACTAGGATGGTAGTAGTGAGTTGGTGAGAAGTCATGGATTCTGAATCTATTTTGAAGATAGAACCAGCAGAATTAGTTCATGAATTGGACATGGGGAGTGATTACTGAAAGAATTAGTTTCTAAAATTTGGGACCTGAAAAATGGAAGAATGGAGAAAATAGTTGCATTTATATTTATTCCTCCAGTGGGAAGAATACATTTGTAGGGGAAACTTCAAAAGTAAGTTTTGGACATTATTTAAAAAATTAATTAAAAATAAATTTTAACCTAACAGAAAAGTTACAAGAATAGTACAAAGAAATCTCATGTCCTCTTACCTAGATTCCCCAACTGTTACCATTTATCTGCATTTGCTCTCCCTCCATCTCTCTACCCCACATAGTCTTTTTCTGACATCATGTACCATCACCCCTAGATACTCTGGAGTATAGCTCCAAGAAACGAGGACACTACTCCTACAATTCCACCTTACACACCTCCCAGCCAGGGAGTCCACATTGCTGCCAGCACCACCAACCAGTGCATGAACTCCAGTTGGACTTCACCAGTTGTCCCAGAAGTATCTCTTTCTCCGTTCTGGCTCCAGAAATACTTTTTAAAATCTTTCCTAATCCTGAACAGTTCTTCAGTCTTTCCTGGCTCTCATGCTTTGTCTGTCTTCAAGAGTACATTTCGTAGAGTGGCCCTCAACCTGGATGCATCCAGTGTTTCCTTATGACTAGACTCAGGCCATGAATTCTTGGCAGGGATACCACAGAAATGATGCTGTGTTCTTGTGCCAAAATCAGCGGCTGCGTGATTTTCACTCCTCCATGGGTGATGTTTACTATCATCGCCTGGTCATGTTGGTATCTGTGAAGTAATTGATTAATATTTTGTTAGTTATTGGTTATTATGTCCATTTCCTGTTTCTCATCCAATCTCTACCCCCCAGTTTTAGCACATATTAGAAACTTCTGCCTCTTATCAATTACTGATATGATGGTTGCCAAGTGATTTTCTATATACATCATTTTTTCTACATATATTATTTGGCATTCTACTACAAAGAACTTTTCCTCCTTCTCTATTCATTTTACTCATATTCTTATTTTAGTCAGTGGATTATAATCTGCTATTATTTATTTTCTGTGATTAAAATTAGCCCTGATTTGGCCATTGGAAGCCCCTTCAATCTGGCTTTTGTGTCCTTTTGACATGCTCCCTAATCATTCTTTAAGCATTTCTCTACTTTATGGTCAACAAGATGATCCAGGTTCATCATGTGCTTTTCCTGTGTCAGATGTTTCTCTAAGGAGCCCTGGTACCTTCTGGTATAGTCAGAATTTAGAAACCAAGATCTGATTACTTAGTGTGCTTGCTGCTACTGCAGTTTCATTGCTTCCAGACCCACTTAGCAGACATACCTAGCAAATTTGTGTACATGTGCATTATGTACGTGTGCATATATATATACACACACAGAAATATATTTTTATATTCTTTTTATTAAAGATTTTATTTTATTTATTTTTTAAAAAATATATTTGAATTTTATTTCATCTTTGCTTTCATGACAAAATAATATTTTCTTTTTCTTTCTTTCTTTTTTTTTTTGTTTATTGTCAAGTTGGTTTCCATATAACACCCAGAGCTCATTCCAACAAGTGCCCTCCTTCATTCCATCACCTCTTTTCCCCTCTTCCCCACCCCCATCAACCCTCAGTTTGTTCTCAGTATTTAAGAGTCTCTTATGGTCTGCCTAAAGATTTTATTTTTAAGTAATCTCTGCACTCAACATGGCGCTCAAACTCATAACCCTGAGATCCAGAGTTATGTACTCCACTGACTGTCCCAGCCAGGCACCCCATTTCTATTTGGAAAATATATGGAATATTAACTTATTATGCGTATATGTAGTTTGAATAGAATGATAGATGCAAACATACATCTGTAACTATTGCTCTGTTAGTATGTGTGTATTAAAAAACTCACGAATGTGTAGCATTTCCAAGCCAGTCTAACATTTGAGTATTCTTTTTAGTCTTTTCCCTTTTCATGTTTGTTTGTTTTTTAAAAATATTTATTTATATTAAGGTAGAGAGTGAGAGCAAGCATGTGAGTGGGGAAGGGGCAGAGAGAGTGGGAGAGAGAGAGAATCCCAAGCAGGCTCCATGCTGTCAGCACAGAACCTGGTGCAGGGCTTGAACTCATGAACTGTGAGATCATGACTGAGCTGAGATCAAGAGTCAGATGTTTAACTGATTGAACCACGCAGGCGCCCCACCCTTTCCATGTTTGTAAATGATTTTTTAGACAGACAAAGGCTTAGCTGTCATTATCTCAATATATTTACTTACTTGGTCAGCCAAGTAACTCAACTGTTAAATATTATTAATCTATTAGTCACTCTCGCCATTTCCTCTGCCCACTACCTCTGGGACTGCTCCCTACCTCCCACTTTTTTAAAAGCTACCAAACATATCACCTTTATATGACATCCTCTCCTTGTCATTACCTTGCTTCCTCTGATGCCCATGTGCTCATAAGCAAGTCTCTATGCTAGGATAAGAAGAAATAGGAAGATTTTAAACATCTTAAGTTTGAGATGTCAGTTGCACATATAAGTGAAGATGCCAACTAATGGGTCTGGGGTTCAGGTTCAGTTAGAGAATGCATGATATTTTTGTTATCTGTAAGTGTGTTAACAGCATTCATTAGAGAATGGTGAATTGATGTGGAATGCTTGACTGTTACGTTTCATCATGTTTTGTTTTAGTTAGCACACAAGCATTGTTCCTCCTGCTGGAGGGCTCTAACCTGGTCCTTTTCACACTCCACTGTGCACACTAATCACTAGGGTCGTGTTAAAATCAGATTCTGTTTCTACAGCTTGGAGTCCAAGAGTCTACATATCTAATCGGAGATACCGATATTGATGTCATCAGTCCTGAGACCACAAGGCTTTCACACTAGTCCACTTTCTTGCTTCCAGTCCTTCACCAGCCCTTTCTTGCCCTCTGACTAAAACTGCAGCTCCTGAGTGAAGGGATTCATTATGGGCTTATTTTTGATGCAGTCTCGTTTACTAGCTTTTTCCCTCCCCCAGCTCCAACTCCTGCACATACCTCTGGGCTCTGCAATGGCACTGAACTGCTTGTAGTTCCTTAGTAGACCTTGTTATTGTACACTTTTTTTGCCATGTTCCTTCAGCCTGACTACACTTTCTCCTCTTGGCTTACTCTGGTTAGCCCCTTTGATGCACTACTTACATTATCTTCAGACTGGGTTATTGTCTTCTATTTTGCTTATAAGCAACCCTCAGCTTCTTTTATTCCACACTATATTGAAATGATTGATCTACTGGCCTGTTCCTTTTGAGGGCAGAATGAACATATAGACACTGCTAGCATATAATAAGTAGGTACTTAGAAAATGCCTAAATTGACATGATACCTCTCATAAAATATTTTCAGTAATAACAGGTTTTTAACAGTGATTTTGGCCTTTGTTTCTTCTACCCGTAAGTAGTAATTCCTGTGTAAAGGTAGTTTAACAATGCTTTGGCCATGGAATTAGATCAGGGATCAAATCCCAGCCTCACCCCATAGTAACTGTGACACTTAGGGCCAGTTGCTCAGCTCTCTAAGTCTTATCTGTAATATAAAGGTAATGGTAACATTGGTACTGCCTTGTAACAATATTGTGAAAATTTAGATAAAGTTATCTATAAAGTATGTAGTAGCAAAGACATAGTAAGTACTCAGCAATGTTAATTGTATCATTAGGGAAAAAGAATGAAAACCAATTACTAAAGAGCCAGGAGATTTAAATGATCAGTGAGAATGGGGCATGTAATCATTGTTTTAATATTTAGTCCATAATATGTTTTCAAACTTGAGTGTACTTACAGATTACCTGGGTGCTTGTTAGAAGTATGGATTCACTAGGCCCAGTAGGTCTGAGAATGTTCAGGGATCTGCATTTTTAAATGTTTGTTTGTTTGTTTATTTATTTATTTATTTATTTATTTTTGAGAGACAGAGACAAATCATGAGTAGGGGAGGGGCAGAGAGACAGGGACACACAGAATCGGAAGCAGGCTGCAGGCTCTGAGCTGTCAGCACAGAGCCCGATGCGGGGCTCAAACCCACAAACTGTGAGATCATGACCTGAGCCGAAGTCAGATGCTCAACCGACTGAGCCACCCAGATGCCCCAGATGTTTATTTATTTTTGAGAGAGAGAGAAAGAGAGAGCACGCACGAGGGAGAGTGCATGCACACACTAGTTGGGGAGGGGCAGAAAGAGGGGGACAGGATCCCAAGTGGGCTCTGAGCTGACAGCGGAGAGCCCAATGCTGGGCTTGAACTCATGAGCCATGAGATCATGACCTGAGTTGAAGTAGGTCACTTAACTGACTGAGCCTCCTAGGTGCCCCCAGAGATCTGCATTTTTAATTAATCTTCTGGTTTATGTAGACTGCCCATTGAACACACTTGAGAAACCCTAGTACTTCATAAAAGCACTGAATTGGAAATGAAAAGTTAGTAAGAGAAAATCAAGTCGAATTAAGAACACATAATCTGGAGGGAGGAATGAAGTTGCCACAATGTTCACATTTCAGGTGTTTAATGACTCAGACATTTAATGGCTTTTATTTTTTTACTTTTAACTTAGGATGTCTGAACAGGGACGAACAATCATTTTCTCCATTCATCAACCTCGTTATTCTATCTTCAAGTTGTTTGATAGCCTCACCTTGTTGGCCTCAGGAAGACTAATGTTCCATGGGCCTGCCCAGGAGGCCTTGGGGTACTTTGCATCAATGGGTATGCTTGACTTTTTCATGTGGTAAGATACTTTATTAAGAGAATCCTAAAGAGAGTAAAAGGGGTCTAAAGGTCTATAGGAGTGCTGTTTGGTCTTTGAGTAGATGTACCATGGCTTCCACCACTCCAAAACATCTTTGATAGTTTAGTGCCAGAATTTTTCTTCACTTTGCAGCATTAGCTTGTTCTCTGGGTCTCTTTCCTGTCCTGGTTGAGAATGCCTGCATGTGTGTGTAGGGGTATTTCTATTGGGCCTGTATCTGATCTGCTTCTCACTTCTGGTGTCCTTTCCCTAACAGTGCAGGAAATATGTTGGCTTCATAGCCAGTTATCTGTCAGTTGAACATATTGGAAAAGGCCTGAAACTATCCTCAAATTGTTTGTCTTCTTGACCATATCACGGATCAGGCTTTATCATTGTATTCCCTTGTAGAAGACGTTAGTCTTCTTCGGTAGAGGTTCATAGATGCTACTTAAAATTTTCTAGTAACATTAAATTGCAGATTTAGGCCTTGAGTGGGTGTGAGTGACTTGCCAGTTAATAAAATGACTAGTTGTCTTACTCTGAGAGACCAACATTTGTGACAATTTTGAGCTGCTGGGTTCTATTTAGAATGTAAGTATGTAATTTTTTTATGACTCATATAGTCTGCTTCATTTTATTTTATTTTATTAAATTTTTTAAAATGTTTATTTATTTTGGAGAGAGAGGGAGCAGGGGAGGGGAAGAGAGAGTGGGAGACAGAGAATCTGAAGCACCCTCTGCTATCCATGCAATGCCTGACATGTGGCTTGAACTCACAAACCATGAGATCATGACCTGAGCTGAAGTCGTATGCTCAACCAAATGAGCCACCCAGGTGCCCTTGCTTCATTTTAGGGATATTTGGATATGATTATAGATGATGCTCTATGACTCCAAATATAGTTTTAAATATTCACCAGCCATTTTTAAAAATTTCCATTTATTCTCCATCATTTAGAGTTAACAAGCACACACAGGTCTAGGGAGTTTAGGGGAGATGAACCTAGAGTTAGACTAAAGGGCAGGTTGAGTCCAGAGGATCATGCCACGGAAGTTGAGATAAGAATTCAGCTGTGTTGTGCCAGTCACAGTCTCTTGAGAGTGCAGCTCTGGTGATTTGTTCTCCATATTGGAATTATGGCAGCACAATGATGAACATCTGGGTGTCCCCAGGTGAACTTGGAGAGCAGAACACACCCCTGGCCTCTCCCAAGGACAATCCTGCTGTGCCGTAGCATTCTTTGCTTGTGGCCTTGCTTTGAAGAGCATTAGTCCCAGCTACAGCTTTTTTTTTTTAACTTAATTTATTTTTCCTTGGACCTTATTTCTATTTTTGAAGAAGTTCTGATAAGCCTCAGAGCATACTGAATATAGCTGTTTTGTGTCCCATGAACTATGATGGGTAAGGACCTAGTATGAACTTTCTGAGAGTCCATGGTTGGTTTTAAGTGTGTATTTTTCTGGGAGACAGAGCATTGCTGAAATGTTGTGTGATTGAATGTGTAAAAAGAGAAGGTAAATCAGTCAAGGGAGAAGAGGAAAAAAAGATGAGGGAGAAGTTGTTAGATTCTCTCCCCCCACCTCACCTCTCTCACCCCTGTAAGTGAGTTTTTATTTTCCAAGACATCAAGTTTGTGTACTTGAGTTGCCTTCTTTTGTAGGTTTCCAATGTGAGCCATATAATAACCCTGCAGACTTCTTCCTGGATGTCATTAATGGAGACTCCTCTGCTGTGGTATTAAACAGAGAGGACCAGACGGGTGAAGGTATGCAAATCTGTTGAGAGTCACAAATTATTGCCTCACTGCATTAGCTGAAGTTTAGCAGTGTGGGAACTCATTAAATCATGGCTTTGTGAATTTATATTAATGATGTCCTCTGATAACCATTGTCTTAGTCTGCTTGGGCTACCATAACAAAAATACCATAGACAGGTGGCTGAAACTCTAAACATTTATTTCTCACAGTTCTGAAGCTGGAAGTCCAAGATGAAGGTATCTACAGATTCAGTTTCTGTTGAGGACCCGCTTCCTGTTTCAAAGATGGGTGACCATCTTCTCATTGCCTCCTCACATGGTGGAAGTAGGGAGGAAGCTCTCTGGGGCCTCTCTTATAAGGTTACTAGTCCCATTGATGAGGACAACATCCTCATGACTTAATCACCCCTTAGAGGCCCCCCACCTTCCAATATCATCACACTGGGATTGAGTGTTAGCATAGGAATCTTGAGGGATCACAAATATTCACTCTATGGCACTGGCCAACACAGATTTTGTTTTCCTTGAGTGCTGAGAATATTTTTGATTTAATTTATAAGTGAGTATTTATATGATAGTATCAGTTCTAAGGGGGAATTTTTGTTAAAAAAGGCCATTGTTTTCATAGTGTTTTGAAATAAGAAACTTGGCAATTTATGTATTTGCATATAGAAGAAAACAAAGGCCAGATTTTTATATTAGGAATTATAACTTGCTATGATAAGAAGTCTATTTTAAAAGAATTAGGGTTCACATATTACAGTTAGGAAAAGGTTAGTAGATTTGCTGTATTCATAAGTTTATGGGAGTAGTCAGTCAATTAACTGTATTTTTCTAATGTTGTAAAGCAATGACAGATCTAATAATATTTTATACTCAAGCATTAGAATTAAGGTGTTAGAGAAGAATCTAAGAAAAGGGTTGCCAAAAAATGGGCCAAATCAGTTGTTACTTTATTAATAATGTTTCCCTTCTTTATCCACTTTTATTCCAAAGCCAAGGAGACTAAAGAGCCTTCCAAGAAAGATACTCCACTCATAGAAAAAATAGCTGAGTTTTATGCCAGCTCTGCCTTCTGCAGAAAAACGAATGAAGATTTAAATCAGCTCTCAGAGGGTCAGAAAAAGAAGAGCTCAGCCTTTGGGGAGATCACCTATGCCACCTCCTTCTGTCATCAACTCAGATGGATTTCCAAGCGTTCATTCAAAAACTTATTGGGTAATCCCCAAGCCTCTATAGCTCAGGTAACCTGACAGATTCTTCTGATTATGCTCAGACATACTCATGTGGGAATATTTGGTTGTAATATAACCTATTTTAGGATTATGCTCATCTTCTACTCACCCTCCCATTTATTTATCCCCATTCCATTTGGGATATAGAAACAGCCAACAGAACAAATAAAACACAATGAAATTTTTACTTATGGAAAATATTTTCTTTTTTAGTGTATGTGTATGTGTGTGTGTGTGTGTGTGTGTGTTTACTAACTAATTCAGAATTTTTGTTGATTTAGACAAACTACAATGGATAATCTTTGTAGAAATTTTTTTTTCTTCAAAAATTGTGAAGTAAAGGAGATGTTTAGCCACATCTAGAGTTTTCTGGTAGCTGCACACATTCATTTCCTGATCCACTCAACAAGTTCTTACTGTTCACATACGACATTTTGGGAGCTTGTATATAGCAGTGAACAAAATGGGCAAAAATAAAACCCCTGTTCTCCTGGAGCTTAATTTCCCGTGAGGAACAACAGATGACAAATTCATACAGAAATGAACTATATAGCAAGTCAGGTGGTAAATGGGTCTGTGGAGAAAGTTTAAGCAGAGAAGCAGAGGAAGGAAAAGAGAAAGAGAGAAAGAAAGGAGAGGGGGGAAGAGGGAGAGAGTGGAAAGGAGCTGATTGCATTTGAAATCAGTTAGCCAGGGAAGCCTGCATCTGCAAGTTCCTGAATGCCTTTGAAGGACTTCAGCAGCCAGCTGTTTTCTGAGGGAAAAGCCTGTGTGCAAATGCTGTTCCTTATAATTGACCTTCCTCATTTTGGGTTTCTAATCTTAGGAACGCACTAGATACTTAAAACAGTTTGTAGTTGCCACAGCATAGTAAGCAGATTTGAATTCTGTTAAACAAGGGTATTCACTGTCAGATTGACTTTCTTTTGATAATGATGAAATCCTGTTCTTTTTCTCTTTTGGCTGGCTCTGTTGATAGTTGTTGATTATTACCCCTTTATTTTTCTGTTATTCTCAGGTGCTCTGTCATACAAAACTCTAGTATTCCCAGTTCATTGGCCCATCCTTTCTAAGGAAATCAGTTTAGCTAGTTATTTTGGGGGGTATTGATTTTATCAATCATTGAATTTCTGTTGAGTACTAAAAGATTAACCTACTGTTAGCACTAATAAGATACTACTGACTTCTTACCACATGCACTGTAATTTTCATACTTTAGTACTTTGCCTTCTAAGTATTATAATACCAAGAATCTGTATCCCTCTTTGAGATACACTGCCAATTGCTCCAACCATTTTTGCTACTTGTTATTTGACATTTCTGTCAGAATATGAGCACTCTGTGTACTAGCAATCAAGGTTAACTTTTTATTCTTTCAGATTTGATGTCATTTGGAAACAAGTCTGGTAAATAAAGTCAACCTACTTACCCATTGTTCCAACATCACTGTTGTAATGTGATGTAATTGGTTCTTTAATGTGATTTATAAATTATTTTCTTTTTATTTGGAAAATAACTTAAATTTCTCTTGCCTCTGAAAGTGGTTTATAAGTGTCTTGTCCAAGTCACAATATGGTAGTTCTGAGAAGAATGTAATTAGAATATGGAGGGTTTTTTTTTCTTATTTTTAAAAAAGTTTTTATTTAAATTCCAATTAGTTAACATTTAGTGTAATATTAGTTTCAGGTGTACAATTTAGTGATTCAACACTTCCATACAACTCTGGTGCTCATCACAACAACTGCCGTCCTTAATCCCCATCACCTATTTAACCCATTCCCCCATTCCCCTACCCCTCTGGTAACCATCAGTGTGTTCTCTATAGTTAAAAGTCTGTTTCTTGGCTTGTCTCTCTCTCTATCTCTCTCTTTTCTCTTTTTCTTGTTTGTTTTGTTTTTTAAATTCCACATATGAGTGAAATCATATGTATTTGTCTTTCTCACCCTGACTTATTTTGCATAGCATAATACTCTAGCTCTATCCACATTACAGCAAATGGCAAGATTTCATTCTTTTTTTATGGCTAAGTAATATTTCATTACATATATATATACACCACATCTTCTTTATCCATTCATCAGTCAGTGGACATTTGGGCTCATTCCATAATTTAGCTATTGTAGGCAATACTGCTGTCAACCGAGGGGTGCATGTATCCCTTTGAATTAGTGTTTTTGTATTCTTTGGGTAAATACCGGGTCATGCAATTGCTGGGTCATAGAGTACTTCTATTTTTAACTTTTTGAGGAATCTCCATACTGCTTTCCAGTGTGGCTGCACCAGTTTGTATTCCCATCAACAGCGTAAGAGGGTTCCTCTTTCTAAAATGTGGAGCTATTTTTAATATACCATGACTCTGCATCTTTTGTTGCTAGGCTTACTTCAGATGCAGACCCAGGCCTAGTGCCTCTAGGTTGCATATTCAGCCTACTTGCTTCCTCAGTGAACCCAATTCAACTAAAGGAGTCCCAACAATATTTGGAGTAATGGCAATCTTATAGAACAAAGACAAAACATTGCGTCTCTCTGAGTATCTGCTGTTCAGATTTGTAATTAGAATAGGAGCAGGCAAACTTTTTTGTAAAGGGCTAGATAGTAAATACTTTGGGCTTTGCAGGCCATGTGGTCTTTGTCTCTAGCCTCTGCCATTTTAGCTTGAAAGGAGCCATAGATAATACATAAACAAATGAACATAGTTGTGTTCCAATAAAACTTTATTGATGGATACTCAAATTTGAATTTCATTTAAATCTCATGTGGCAAGAAATATTCTTTTCTCACTCTTTTTTCTCCTAAGCATTAAAAAAGTGGTAAAAACTGTTCTTAGTTAGAGGGCTGAACATAAATAGGTGACAGGCCTGTAGACCCTAGCTTGCTGACCTTTGGTTTAGAGGTTTTAAACTTGTATGTATGTTGTTTACATTTTAAAGTATTTGAACATGAAGCTATTAACCTGCTTTATGGCTTCCCGCTGATAAATCTTTTATCAGTCGTATTACAGCCTTACCTAGATTTCAACTAGTCATTTACATGATTCAAACTTTGCTTCTATAATGCCGTTTAACCAAAGGTTGTGTTTGAATGATCTTGGAGTGAATGGATCATCTGTATAGAA
Organism: Cryptoprocta ferox; assembly: GCA_028646485.1. Classification (NCBI taxonomy): domain Eukaryota; kingdom Metazoa; phylum Chordata; class Mammalia; order Carnivora; family Eupleridae; genus Cryptoprocta; species Cryptoprocta ferox. The sequence goes on from CM053567.1 coordinate 123,511,486, forward strand.
GGATTTAATGTTCATTTAATGTGCCATGGGTTTTTTCTGATCAAATCAATTTGGAAAACACTATCGTATCTCTTAGAGATTCATTTTTTCTACTGGCACATTTTACATTTGACTAGGGATGTTTTTTTGAGTAATGGCCATAATTATCCCTCAGAACTCACCTTGAGATACATTGCTAAACACAGCTGAACAGACAGAATAACATATGTAGGATGTAGGGGATTTCTTTTTTTTTCCCCTTCTGTTCAAAACAGAGGCCAGGTGCACAGGACTTACAGTGTCTCCTCTTTGTGTGCTCTGTTGAGGAATGCGGAGTTTGCCTATTTTTTTTTTCTTTTCTGTAATCCAAGAAAGAATAACGTAAATTCTTTGTTTCTATGTAAAAGTGTGACAAAATTTTGAGATTGATCATTTTGTCAATATGTTTGAAAGCTGACTTTGAAAATACTCTTAGAACTTTGAAGCCTTTAGCAAACATCCTAATGATAATATTGACAGTATCTTTTGTACGCATAAGAAACAAGCATGTAGAGTGTCCAGATTAAGAAGTCCAAACATTCTTAAAGTTATACTAGGTGAACGTAGGGACTTGTGTACATACACGTGCACACATGGTATTGGAGTCATCATTGTCTATTTTGGAAGCTTATCTGTTGGCATGCAGTACAGTATATTCTGAGGGTAATGAAAATACACCAGGGTAACAGATTTTTGTTTCCCAAATTTTTGACTGTCTTATTAGCAAGGGAATTTTAAAGACATCTCACATCATACATTTTCCAGACTGTGGTCTTCAGAAACTAGCCTCCACAGATCATGATCCTGTTTACCAGTTTGGTTTGCCTTACGCCAAAATATGCTTGCAAAAAGTTCCTTCAAGTCTTGATATCATGGTACTGTAGTAGTACTGAGATTATTTTATTTTATTTTTTAACTTTGAAGGTTCCAAGATACATGGTAGGATATTTTATTTTCTTTAGATTACCATTTCTTATACTTTTTTTTATTTAATACAACATGAAAGCACCATAAGTAGAACTTTCTTAAACAATTGTATCATAGTATAACCCTTAATCCTTTGCTTATAGAAATGTCCCTAAGAGACATTTTGTCAATCTTAAAAGCAAAAGTGATGTTTATCCAGTCTACTTAAGAGTCCTCAAACAGTCTGAGTAAGAGAAGGTAGGTAAGAATGGCAAAAAATTGGCAGCTTAGTTCTACACTTTTGGCTGCAGTCCCTTGGGCTGAGGTTGCTGGAAAAGCAGTGACAAGAGAATGGGTAGTGATAGCACTCGGGTACCCTCAGAGAGAGCTGGCTGAGTGCTTTGGTGGCAGTGACAATGCACTTTTCCAGTGCATGCATGGACTGTCCCCTGGGTCAGATAGTCGGGCTCCAGCTTATCCCTGCTTCCTTATCACGTGGAATAACATTGTTAGAATTGTTTTACGTGTGCTTGAAACATTTTATTTATTTTTAATGTTAAAAGTAAAAATATCCTGGGGCACCTGGGTGGCTCAGTCAGTTAACTGTTTGACTCTTGATTTTGGCTCAGGTCATGATCTCAGAGTTGTGAGATTGAGACCCATGTCAGGCTCTGTGCTGAATGTGGAGCCTGCTTGGGATTCTCTCCCTCCCTTTCTCTCTCTCTCTCTCTCTCTCTCTCTCTCTTCCTCTCCCTCTCTCCCCCCCGCCCCTCTACTCTCTTTCTCTCTCTCTCTCTCTCTCTCTCTCTCTCTCTCTCTCTCTCACACACACACACACACACATACTCTCTCTCTCTCTCTCAAAATAAACATTTTTTTAAAAAAGTCGTTTAAAAAAAAGAGTAAAGATATCCTGTTTTTACTTGAGCCTCTTGAAATATAAAACTTCATGTTCACTAGCGCAAAGATTGAAAGTTCAGGTCAGAACTCTTTAGCCACTTGGACTTTATTTTATTTCTCAAATGACTTAGCCGAGCACTTGCATTGCTTCCCTACTCTATATGGCCTTCCCAGACCTGGTAGTTTGAACTAGACCTTGAACTGGCCTGGCAAATCACTGGGGGAATCTTAGAGTTCTAGGAGTCTACTGTGTTCTAGTGTCAGCCTCTGCAACACGCAGATAAATTATTTTTTAATTTAGAAAGCAGTCTAATAACATACACTATTTTATATTCTCCCAAGGACTTTGGCTGAACCATTTGAAGTATCTATCTCAATGGAGAAATTTGATTATGTAGCCTTATAATAATCATAAATAGTGTGTTGTTTTTACTTTTAATTAAACTTTTTTTTCTTTTTCTTTTTGAAAAGATAATTGTAACAATCATCCTGGGACTGGTTATAGGTGCCATTTTCTATGATCTAAAAAATGATCCTACAGGAATCCAGAATAGGTAAGTAAGTTTGGATCTTGATTTTGAGAAAGTGCTTTTACTTCTTTCAAGCTTATGAAAATCCACTAAGAATTTAAATTTGAGGGGTGCCTGGGTGACCCAGTTGGCTAAGCGTCTGACTCTTGATTTAGGCAGGTCATGATCTCACAGTTCATGAGATCAAGCCTCTTGTTGGGCTCTCTTGTTGACAGTGCAGGCCTGCTTAGGATTCTCTCTCCATGGCTCTCTGCCCCTCACTGTTTGTGCTCGCTTGTGGTTGTGTGCATGCACACACACACTCTCTCTCAAAATAAATAAAATAAAATAAAAAAGAATTTAAATTTGAGACAAGTACAGGGTAAACTGAGGAGTAGGATAAGTCAGTGAATTGAAAGCTGAAGGGATATATATATATATGTATGTATATATATATGTATTATATATGTATGTATATATATATGTATTATATATATGTATATGGATATATATGGATATATATGTATGTATATATGTATATATGTGTGTGTGCATGTATGTATATGTATAGTGGTAATTATATATATTTGTCTGTATGTATATGTATACATATATAGTGGTAATTTATACAGTGCATAAAATTTACCTTTTTAACCAGTTTTAAGTGTACAGTTCAGTGGCATTAATTATTTTCCATTATTGCATATTTCCATTATTCCATATATTTTTTTCCATAATTATTCCATATATTCCATATATATTCCATTATACTTTCTGTCTTCCAATATGACTACTCTAGGTACTCATATAAGTGGAATCCTACAGTATTTGTCCTTTGGTAACTCACTTATTTCCCTTACATAGTATCTTCAAGGTTCATCCATGTTGTAGCATGTCAGGATTTCTTTCCTTTTAAAGGCTGAATAATTATTCTAGTGTATGGATATATCATATTTTGTTTATACATTTATCTGTCCTTGGACACTTGGGTTATTTCTGCCTTTTGGTTATTGTGAATTTTGGGGAAGAAGAATATCCTCTGCTCTTCAAAGTCCCTCTAGTAGGAATAAGAATCACACTGACATAAAACAGATTAACTTGAGAAAATCAAATTCAGTAGCCTGCAAACTGGGAATCCACACAGACACGAAATTCCGAAACCAGTGAGGCAACAAGATGCCTACCTGAGCTTTGGAGAGGGGTGGGTAAGGTCTGAGGATACACAGGGGAGAAAGATTTTAGGAAGTTGAGAGATGATATTTGGAAAACAAAAGTTGCCTATTATGCAAATAAGTTTATTAGGTAAAGAGGAATCTTAATAGCTTTCTTCCTGGTATGGGCTCTCCTTTTCAATGTAAATTTAGGCAGTTCGGGAGGTAAAAAGCATTTTCAGAATCTGCTGGTCTTGATTGCTTTTAGCTCAAAACAATCTTCTTGTCTAAGTGATCCATGTTGGAGTGGCCAGCCCTTTGCCCCTCATGGAGTAATGCTGCTATGAACTAGGATTTACAATTAAATATCTGTTTGTGTCTCTGCTTTAAATTCTTTCAGGTTTATACTCAGAAGTAGAATTACTGGATCGTTTGGTAATTCTATTAAGTATCCTGTCTTCCACAGCGCTATATTATTTTGCATTCCTACCAGCAGTGCCTGGGGGTTTCAGTTCCTCTACAACCTTGCCAAACATGTTATTTTCTGGGTTTTTTCTTCTTTTTCTTTTTTATAATAACCATCCTAATTGGTGTCAAGTGATATCTCATGTGGTTTTGATTAGCATTCCCCTAATGATTAGTGATGTTAAGCACTTTTTAATATGCATATTGCCATTTGTATATCTTCTTTGGAGAAATGTCTATTCCAAATCCTTTGCCCATTTTTTATTTGGATTTTTTTATTGTTGAACTGTAAGTGTTCTTTCTATATTCTGGATATTAACCCCTTATCATGTATACATTTGCAGATATTTTGTGGCATTCCATGGGTTGTCTTTTCACTATTGAGAGTGTCCTTTGATGCACCTGAGTTTTAAATTTTGATGTAGTCCAGTTTGGGTTTCTTTTTTGTCTTTTTAAAAATTGTTTAAATATTTATTTTGAGAGACAGAGACACACACACACAGAGAGCGAGAGAGAGAGCGTGTGCGTGTGAGCAGGCGGTGGAGGGACAGAGAGACTGGGAGAGAGAGAATCCCAAGCAGGCTCTGTACTCAGTGCAGAGCTTGACACAGGGCTCGATCTGACCCTGAGATCATCACCAGAGTGGAAGTCAGGAGTCTGACACTTAACTGACTGAGCCCCTTAGACACCCTATCTGTTTTTTTTCTGTTGTTGCTTGTGAGTAATTTTTTTCTCTATATTTTGATTTGTTTGCCATGGGGAGGTGGATGAGACTCAGGTTTTTCTGTTATATGGTTAGCACTTATACTAGTTTACCTTACCAAGTCTTAGTCATTATGTGCCCTTAAAACCGTTTTTTCATGATGAGACTTTGTAAGGGGGTCTAGCATGCTCCAACTATAGATGCTCAGCAATGTCCAAGACTGCAGAGTTCTCCTTATACTTCATATATAAAGCAGTCCTGTGCTAGGCACTGTACTCTATGCTTTAAATCACAGCCTCTGGTTACCCTTCTGCCCAGAGGGATGGATGGTATTATCGCCAATTTACCATAAGGATATGAGGAAGGTTGTAGTAGCTTAAGTTGAATCTGTTTTGGTGTCTGGAAAAAGCTGATTGACTTTTATGCTTATTCTTTCTTTCATAAACAATTCCTCACTCAAGTAAGATAAATGATCTCCAAAATAAATGGAATTAAATAGTGGTACTCTACGTTGAGATTATTATAGCACTCATTTCCGGAGTTATGTCATTGCTTTTCTCTTTACCTCTTCCCTGAAGACTGTTCTCTCACTTGTTTCCAAGCTTGCTAGTAATTGATGATTTGTACCTTTAGATGCCATGTTTTTACCAAGCACAGAATATAGGTCACAGGATCTGTAGAGCCTGTGGACCTTTTGTGTTGTGCAGTTGGAAGCTTTTGGAACAAATATTGGAAAACCTGTCCTTAACTGGTATTTTAAAGAGGAATTGGAAATCTAACCATTAAAATTCTTGATAGAAAAATCCAGAAAAATAAAGAAGAGCATTAGCAGTTCCTTCACATTTATTCTGGAGATATAAGGCATTGGGTTTATTTTAATTTGTGGGTTTTTAAAAAACATTTTATTTATTTTTGAAAGAGACAGACAGAGAGACAGAGAGAGACAGAGTATGAGCATGGGAGGGGCCGAGAGAGAGAAACACACACACACACAGAATCCAAAGCAGACTCCAGGCCCTGAGCAGTCAGCACTGAGCCTGATGTGGGGCTTGAACTCGTGAATCACAAGATCATGACCTGAGCTGAAGTCGGATGCTCAACCGACTGAGCCACCCAGACACCCCTTAATTGTGTTTTTTGACCTAAGCTTGCTGCCACTTTTTCATCATTTGAAATTGCTCAGGGGGCCGGTGGTTTGGTTCTCTTCTTTGGAAATAAATTATCCCAGAGAGGCGCTCTCATCTCTTTCTCTAACCTGTGTAACTGACAAGCTGGGTTTTATTTGTATGTAGAGTATGAGCTTTTTTTTTTTTTTAATGTATATTTATTTTGAGAGAGGGAGAGACAGAGCACATGAATGGGGGAGGGGCAGAGAGAGAGAGAGAGAGAGAGAGAGTCCCAAGCAGATTCTGCACTGCCAGCACTCTGCACAGCTCAACATAGGGCTCAAACCCACAAACCATGAGATCATGACCTGAACTGAAGAGTCAGATGCTTAACCTACTGAGCCACCCAGGTGCTCTGAGTATGAGCTTCTTTGACCTGATAGTTACCTTATAGGGTTGTGATGATAGCTAAACAAATTAATGCATATTAAGAAAAAAATAGTTTTAAAAATATTTGGATCAATAAGGATGTATTATAGACATGGATTGCCTGATTGAAAAATATTAGAATACCTTATTTTTTTTGGTAATAAAAGCTGTATTTACTATTAAATAAATCATCTTACAATTTAGAAGTAACGTCACTATCTACTAGTTCATAATACTGATGAACAAACAGTATTATTAGATATAAGATCTGACAAATTGAGCTGAATTGTTACATGTCCCGTATTTCTGAAATTAGTTTTTATTTTGATAGCAGGCTTACTTGTGTGGAGAAGGTTGCATAGCTGCCTGTGTACTAGGTCTTGCTATTTTCCATTAATTAATTCTAGGATAAATGTTTACTTTTAAAATGGTCTGTTTTCTGTGTTTTATTTATTTTTTTGGCATTGAAAACAATTACTGAGTGTCTGTGGACTTTTTTTTTTGAGAGGCTGTACACTGGGTTGATATTTGTTCTCCCTTATTTTTGCATAACTTAAATGATGGGTCACTTGAGCTCTTTCAGTTTCAGCTCACATCCTCATGTTAATTAAATGGTTTGGTTATAAAGGGCAGCCCAACACTGTTTGAGGGATGTCGGCATGCTTTTGTAAGATGCGTATGTCAATCCTCGTGTAGGTGAACTGTGTTTTTCCTTTTTGAGTCTTCATATTTTATTGAGAAACAAGCATTAGTAGTCTTCCTTTTTGTAAGGTGCAAAAATAAATTTTTCCTTTATAAGCATCATTTTGTTTTCTGAGCATGTTGGAAGCCATTTTGGAGATGGCCTGTCATGGATATCAAGGCTCTACTGATGGTTGTGTGGTAGATGTATATAAGAAGCCATCGACTGAGGTTTTCCTCCACTGTCGTTTTACCTCTTCATGTCTTAGTTTCTTCTTTACTTTAAAAAGGTGGCTAATAACGAAATATAATAAAATAATTTTTTAAGTTCTACAGACCCTTATTTTTTTATAGTTTATTGTCAAGTTGATTTCCATAAAACACCCAGTGCTCATCCCAACAAGTGCCCTCCTCCATGCCCATCACCCTTCTTCCCCTTTCCCCCTCCCCCTTCAGCCCTCAGTTTGTTTTCAGTATTCAAGAGTCTCTCATGATTTGCCTCCCTCCCTTCCCTATTCCCCCCTTCCCCTCCCCCATAGTCCTCTGTTAAGATTCTCCTGTTACACTTATGAGTGAAAACATATGGTATCTGTCCTTCTCTGCCTGACTTATTTTGCTTAGCATGACACCCTCAAGATCCATCCACATTGCCACAAATGGCCAGATTTCATTCTTTCTCATTGCCATGTAGTATTCCATTGTATAGATAAACCACATCTTCTTGATCCATTCATCCGTTGATGGACATTTAGGCTCTTTCCATGATTTGGCTATTGTTGAAAGTGCCTCTGTGAACATTGGGGTACATAGGCCCCTGTGCATCAGCACTTCTGTATCCCTTGGGTAAATCCCCAGCAGTGCTATTGCTGGGTCATAGGGGATCTACAGACTTTATTTGGTTCACTATTTCTTTGTTCATACGTTAGGAATGATACTTGTTTTTGTTAGTTAAAATTCAAGATGATAATATTTTTATGACCTATGTATTCATCAGCACAGACTGCCATCACAAAGAACCACAGGCTTTGTGGCTTCAACAACAGTTTAAACAACAACCTCTTACAGTTCTGGAGATCAGGTTGCTTCCATTGTCAGGTTCTGATGAGAGGTCTCTTCCTGGCTTACAGATGGGCACCTTTTTGCTGTGTCCTCACAGGCAGAGAGCTCGAGAGAGCACACTCTGGTGTCGCTCCCTTTTCTTTTAAGGACGCTAATTCTGTCGTGGGGACCCTACCCTCATGATCTCATCTAAATCTCATTACCTCCCAAAGACAGATTCGTCTCTGAATATCATCTCATTGAAGGTTCAGGCTTCAACATAGGAATTTGGGTAGGACACAATTCAATCCACAGCAATCCAGGACTATGACTTCCAAACTGTGCTCTATGGAGTCCCAGGGGTACCGCTGTGGACACAGAGAGATGGTGGGGAGAGAGCTGATGGGGCCCATACTTCCCTCTGTGTAAACCAGAACAGTTTTCTATTTAATGTTAATAAGGTATCGTTTGAGGAGAGAGTTTTGTGGGTAGAAAACTGATCTAAGAATGTTTAATCGACTGCAGTGCTTTTTTTCCCCTTTCTCTCATTGCAGATCAGGGGTGCTCTTCTTCCTGACAACCAACCAGTGTTTCAGCAGTATATCAGCCGTGGAGCTTTTTGTGGTTGAGAAGAAGCTCTTTATGTGAGTTGGTCGCTGTTCCAGGAAGGGGGCTGTCTGAACTGGTCATATCCCATATTGGGCTGCAAGGTGGTTCCTGGGGATTGCCAATGTTGAGAAAAAGCAGAGTCTGAAAAAGCAATCATGAACCTGTGGGGCCTGATACCAAGGGAAAAAGGAGTTCAAGATTAGAGTAGAGCCAGCAAATCTAAATGCTGCAGAAAAAGCAAGCAATAAAGGGGCTGAAAGGAGCTTTTGTTTTTAGCAAATGAGAAGTCTTGATGACCTTTCACAAGAAAAATTAGAGGGGCTTGGTAGAGAGAAAGTAGTGGGTTGAGCCAGTAAATATAAAGTAGGGAGGTAAAGTTGACAAAGAGTGTGGACCCAGTTTAGCCCTCAATGGGAGTGGGAATAGAAGGAGGCAAAGGGCAACCTTAAAAGAAGGTATGGGCTGTTTTGTTTCTGGTGTTTTTCAAAGTTGGAAGAGATTTGCCCATATTTACATGCTGAGAAAAGGAATCTTTCCCTAGGGAAAGAATGAAGATGTTGGTGGAGGAGTTTGGAATTATAGGAGGAAGATGTCAGGAAGAGGAAAGGATCTAGAAGCAGAGAGGAAAGAAAACAGGATGTCATAGCTGACAGGGATGTATGGTTGGAGGGTGTGATTACTGAAGGAAGAAGTGCCATTTTCTTTTTTATCATGAGAGGGGGAGAAGTGATCCAAGACTGAATTAGGAAGCTCGGAGGATAGCAGTGCCACCTTCTTCATAATCAGAAGCGGGAGAAAGTAAAGCCGCTACAACAGCTGAGCCCCAGTGCTGGGAGAGAGGGAGGAGACACAAATTTGCTCACTGGGAGCAGGTGCTCAGGCAGGAGAATGGACGACACTCAGAGGGAGTTCTATAATGAGAAGACGGGAAGGAATTGTACAGACCTGCATGGAGGTGACATCCCAGGGGATTCTCCCCCACCCTCCCCCGGCCCCAAGATGGTGCCTAATGCTGACAGGGGATGGAGGCCAGTGTTCACCTCCAGGATGTGGAAGTTATTAGACCTCCTGTAGTTGTTAGACCCCTGGTGGTGGCAGAAGTCTGTACTGTGAGCCGTCTAATCTGGTCTCTGCCTTCCTAAACTAATGTAGGATGAATTTTTCTTTTTCAGACATGAATATATCAGCGGATACTACAGAGTGTCGTCTTATTTCTTTGGAAAACTGTTATCTGATTTACTACCAATGAGGATGTTACCAAGTATTATATTTACTTGTATAATATACTTCTTGTTAGGTAAGCAACATGACAAAACATGTGTGTCTTTATTCTTGGATAGGAGGGCAAGCCAATTTCTTTTTACCAGCATGTTTTTGGTTCTCAAACTCTAAACCATGCCAGGGAGATAAGGAGATATCTATCCACTGTGCACCTCTCAAATAACTTCTCTGAGGACATTTTTGTCAAGACTTGTCCCAAACTAACTTTTAAAACTTTTTATAACTGTATTTTACTGTGAGATGCTGTGTGTCATTTACAAACATGGGAAGAATTCACAAAATTATTTGATGCTATGCTGGAGGAGCTGGGATATTTAGTACCATTTATATTTTTGTGTGTGTGCATGTGTTTGTGTATAAAGATAGTGACAAGTGTAACTTTTTGGGCTTCCTGGTTGAATGCAAATACATGTTTGATAGGTGTGGTTATTAGATTCATTAGTGCATTGTGTTTAGGCTTTACCCCAGGCTCATTGAATCAGAATTTCCATATATTTTACTGATACACATAAACACATGCACATCAGAAATATATATTTTAATTAAAAAAATATATATACATATATAACTAAAGCACTAAGGAGAAGATTCACTGATTGAATTAAACTTCCATTTTATAAATAAGGGGTGTGTCATAAAGATTTAGGCATAGAACCTAGATCCTCGGGCTCCTGGCTGTTTCAAAATTTTCAGATTGTATGACCCATAATATTAGTCCATTATAATTTGTAAAGTAGTTTTATGAGATTTATTTAACCCCACCCTCAATTCCAGAGTTATACAGTGATTTGTCTTGGGAGACTTGGCTTGTGGAGACATTACCCCAGATAGTGAAACCACTGGACAGTCACATAATCTTCATCTTCCTAGTTTCTTCACACAGCGCAGTTATAGCCAGCAGTCATGTGGTGATGTCTGGGTAGAACAAATATGCTCTTGACAAGTTTTCTTCTTAGAAAAAATGGCTATAGAATTGTGGCCACTTGTGTTGCCTGCAGCTGTCCATCTCAGGCACTCAGAAATTGTTAATAATTACACATAAAGGAGCACAGATATTACACAGAAATGTGCTTACATAGTAAGTATAAAAAGAAACTATGTGATAACTTTATACAGTAGTATGGGGTGGTCGGATAGAGGATGAATTTTCTTCATTCTGATATTAGTCTCTCAAAATATATAGCCCCATCTGCACAGAGCAGTCTCAAATACACTGTTACCTAGGTGGTTGGATTTAACCACCTCTTTTCTCCCCAACTAAGGATTGAAACCAGTTGTGGAAGCTTTCTTCATCATGATGTTTACCCTTATGATGGTGGCTTATTCAGCCAGTTCTATGGCACTAGCCATAGCAGCAGGCCAGAGTGTGGTATCCATAGCAACACTTCTCATGACCATCTCCTTTGTGTTCATGATGGTGAGTAGGAATTGTGCTTTGCTGAGAATAAATTATTTCCCCTTGTTCTTTCCTGCAAATTTACCTGTTACCTGAAACCAGCTTTGAGGATTCTGTAAATTAGATTCTCTGCTTTAAGGAGGCCATGTATTGAAGGATAGCTTTTGTTAGAGAATGTACAGCTTTTTCTTGACATTCCCTAGCCTTTTTGGCTACTGTTCTAATACGATTGCTATAACTTTAGTTAACATTTTGTTGCAAATGAGTTTTTAAAAGATGCTTTTTGGTGATATATAGTGAAACCTTGATAAACTAGAACTTCAAAAACCAAACTAGACTTTAAACCAAAGACTGTAAGATGCAGAAGGGCACTATATCATAATAAAGGGGACAATTCAACAGGAAGATCTAACAATTGTAAATATTTATGCTCCCAACATGAAAGCACCCAAAAATATATAACTATTAATGAGAAACATAAAGGAACCCATTGATAATAATACAATAATAGTAGGGGACTTTAACACCCCACTTACAGCAATGGGCAGACCATCTAAGTAGAAAATCAGCAAGGAAGCAATGGCTTTGAATGACACACTGAACCAGATGGACTTAACAGATATATTCAAAACATTCTATCTTAGAGCAGCAGAATACACTTTCTTTTCAAGTGCACGTGGGACATTCTCCAGAATAGATCACAAATGGGTCACAAACCAGCCCTCAACAAGTAAAAAAGATTGAGATCATACCATGAATATTTTCAGATCACAACTCTATGAAACTTGGAAGTCAGCCACAAGAAAAAATTTGGAAAGAACACAAATACATGGAAGTTAAACAACATGCTACTAAACAATGAATGGGTCAAACGATAAACCAAAGAATAAGTTAAAAAAATTCATGGAAACAAATGAAAATGAAAACACAATGGTCCAAAACCTTTGGGATGAAGCAAAAGCAATTCTAAGAGGAAAGTGTGTACCTCAAGAAGCAAGAAAAATCTCAGATAAACTACCTAACCTTATTCTAAAGGAGCTAGAAGAACAATAAATGAAGCCTAAAGCCAGCAGAAGGAAAGAAATAATAAAGATTAGAGCAGAAATAAATGATACAGAAGCTTAAAAAAAAGAAAAAAAAATACAGGAGATCACTGAAACCAGAGGCTGAATCTTTGAAAAAATAAAATTGATAAACCTCTAGCCAGACTTATCAAAAAGAAAAGACAAAAGGCCCAAATAAATAAAATAAAATAAGAATGGAGAAGTCACAACCAACACCACAGAAATAACAATTATAAGAGAACATTATGAAAAACTGTATACTAACAAATTGGACAACCTGGAAGAAGTGGATAAATTCCTAGAAATATATAAACTACCAAAACATAAACAGGAAGAAATAGAAAATTTGAAGAGATCAATAACCAGCAAAGAAATTAAATCAGTTATAAAAAGTCTCCCAACAAAGTTCCAGGGCCAGATAGCTTCTTAGGAGAAATCTACCAACCACTTAAAGAAGAGTTAATACCTATTCTTCTTAAACTATTCCAAAAATAGAAAAGGAAAGAAAACTTTCAAATCCATTCTATGAGGCCAGCATTACCCTGCTTCCAAAACCAGACAAACACTCTCAAAAAAAAGACAACTACAGGCCAATATCTCTGGTGAACATGGATGCAAAAATTCTCAATAAAATTACTAGCAAACTGAATCCAACAGTACATTAAAATAATCAAGTGGGATATATTCCTAGGTTGCAAGCGTGGTTCAGTATTTGCAAATCAATCAACATGATACACCACATTAACAAAAGAAAGGGTAAGAACCATATCCTTTCAATTGATGCAGAAAAAGCATTTGACAAAGTACAACATCCATTCATGATAAAAACTCTCAACAAAGTAGGGTTAGTGATAATATACCTCAGCGTAATAAAGGCCACATACAAAACCCCACATTTAATATCATCTTCAGTGGGGGAAAAAGAGCTTTTCCTCTAAGGTCAGGAAAAAGACAGGGATGTCCACTCCCACCACTTTTTTTTTCAACATAGTACTAGAAGTTCTAGCTACAGTAGTCAGACAACAAAAAGAAATAAAAGTCATCCAAATTGATAAGGAAGAAGTAAAAGTGTCACTATTTGCAGATGACATGATACTCTATATAGGAAATTCGAAAGACTCCAAAAAAATTTACTAGAACTGATACACCAGTTCAGTAAAGTCACAGGATACAAAATCAACATACAGAAATATATTTCTATAGACCAATAATGTAGCAGCAGAAAGAGAAATCAAGCAATCAATCCCATTTAAAATTGCACCAAAAACCATAAGATATGTAGGAATAAACCTAACCAAAGAGGTAAAACATCTGTACTCTGAAAACTATAGAACACTGATGAAAGAAATTGAATAGGAGACAAAGAAATGGAAAAACATCTCATGCTCATGGAGTCGAAGAAAAAAATATTGTTAAGTTGTCTATATTACCCAAAGCAGTCTACACATTTAATGCAATCTCCATCAAAATACCACCAGCATTTTTCACAGAGCTAACACTATAACAATCCTAAAATTTGTATGGAACCACCAAAGACCCCAAATAGCCAAAGCAATCTTGAAAAAGCAAAGCAAAGCTGGAGGCATCACAATTCTGGACTTCAAGTTATAATACAAAGCGGTAGTGATCAAGAAAGCATGGTACTAGCACAAAAACAGACACAAAGGTCAGTGGAACAGAATAGAAAATCCAGAAATGAACCCACAAGCATATGGCCAATTAATCTTTGGCAAAGCAGGGAAGAATACCCTGTGGAAAAAAGACTCTCTTCAACAAATGGTGTTGGGAAAACTGGACAACTACATGTGAGAGAATAAAACTGGACCATTTTCTTACACCATACACAAAACAAATTCAAAATGGATGAAAGACCTAAATGTGAGTTGGGAAACCATTAAAATTCTAGAGGAGAACACTGGCAGTAACCTTTTTGACATCAGCCATAGCAACTTTTTCCTAGTTATGTTTTCTGAGGCAAGGGAAACACAAGCAAAAACAAACTATTGGGGCTACTTCAAAATAAAAACTGCCCAGCAAAACAGTTAACAAAACTAAAAGGCAACGTATGGAATGAGAGAAGGTATTTGCAAATGACATATCTGGTAAAGGGTTAGTATCCAAAATATTTAAAGAACTTGTAAATCTCAACACCCAAAAAACAAATAATCCAGGTAAAAAATGGGCAGAAGACATGAATAGATATTTTTCCAAAGAAGACATCCAGATGGCCAATAGACACATGAAAAGATGCTTAACATCACTCATCATCAGGGAAATACAAATCAAACCTACAATGGAATATCACCTTATACCTGTCAGAATGGCTAAAATTAACAACACAAGAAACAACAGGAATTGGTAGGGATGTGGAGAAAGTCTTAGATTGTTGGTGGGAGTGCAAACTGGTGCAGCCACTCTGGAAAACAGTATGGAGGTTCCTCAGAAAGTTAAGAATGGAATTACCCTATGATCCAATAATTGCACTACGAGGTATTTACCCAAAGGATATAAAGATACAGATTTGAAGAGATACATGCACCCCTGTGTTTATCGCTGAATTATCAACAATAGCCAAATTATGGAAAGATCCCAAATGTCTATCAACTGATGAATA
>CM053567.1:123526855-123558265 GCA_028646485.1 Cryptoprocta ferox
GAGATTCCCTATAAAAACAGCCATCAATTGCTCAACTTCTGTGTTAGTATTAGAGAACTACTGACTGGTTTAAGCAGTAACTTAATGGTGTGGGTGGATCTACTCCTTTCAAAGGGAATAGCTAAGCTTCATGAGAAATAAAATGGTCTCATGTAGTGTAGGTAGTCTGCCTTAGGTCCCTCCTGTATTTTGAAAAGGAGTGTCCAAAAATACTAAAACATTCCAGAGCCCACACAGTACTGTGTTTCCTCCTTTTCGGGTTCCTGACATTCTCTTATACCAATATATTTCTGCCTACCTTTTCTTTTTTTAATGAATCCTAATCTTACATAGCCTATAATTTTACATGCACATAGATGAATCAGTAGGTGGAACAACTAGTTACCACATTGCCTCTTACTACATGAAGTAAACAGGAATGTTTAGTCTATGTACTTAATATACATGTTCTTTCCGCTAGAGTAGGAATAGATGTCTTTAAAAGGAACATAACCAGCAGAAACTTTGGCAAACGTTGTGAGTTTGAAGTCTACTAATCTAAACACTATTGAGAAATTGATAAACCATGCATGTATTTTCTATATTATCCAATAAATAACATGTCATCAATATATAAAAATGTGTTGTGTTTTATATTAGATGCTTCATCTTATTATCATTTAAATGTTTGTAGAACTTTTAAAACCAGTCATAACACCCTGTTACTCAGAGACGCTGTGTGTTATATATTAAGTGCCTGGTTAGGTGGAGTTCAAAAATATGTAGTCACACCAGCAGTGTTGTCAGTTTATGTCTATCCCAGCATGCCTAGTGTCAGTTAGAAATTTTATATGACCCTCTTCTCATGTAGCCATCTGTTGCTGGAGTAATCCTTCCTGGGATCTTCATTGTAATACTGTTCTATAGTAGCTTTAAAGTTTTTTTTAATGTTTGTTTATTTTTGAGAGAGAGAGAGAGAGAGACAGACAGAGCATGAGTGGGGGAGGGGCAGAGAGAGAAGGAGACACAGAATCTATAGCAGGCTCCAGGCTCTGAGCTGTCAGCATAGAGCCCAAAGCAGGGCTTGAACACACGAAGCATGAGATCATGTGAGCTGAAATTGGATGCTTGACTGAGCCACCCAGTCACCTGTCTTTTGGTAGCTTTAAATGAAGGTATTCACCATATTTTATGCTGCACTTCACCACATTGTGCTGTATACCAGTTCCATGGCTGTGGGTTATTTTAAGTATGTGTCCTGAACCCCAGATTATTTCTATAGTCATGCAGAGATAGAATGCAAACCCTTTAAATAACAAATCTTACTTTGTTTTGGAAATAGAGGAATGAGATGTTCAGGATATGATCTGCTGTGTGTATCGGTGGGAACATATAGTGGTTGTATCATTAGAACAGTCAGTACTTCTTGCCTTTCATTGTGTGCAGTTAAAGAAAGTAAAAGCCTTGAAATTTAAGTACCTTTCAATTAAATGGCACATATATTATGGATATATTGTCATTCCCTGAGAACCATAGACAGCCTCAGCAATAGAGAGGCATACTCGTGCAAAGTGGGTAAGTCTTAGAGGAATGGAAGGAATGTAAAGAGTTAGTCTTAACAGAAATGTTTATATAGGTTGTAGGAGACTTAAAGAAGGTATTCTCTGTAATTCTTCATGAAATCTCCTCACCAGATCTGATTCTTGGTATTTGCCTTTTGTAGATATTTTCAGGGCTGTTGGTAAATCTCACAACCATCGTACCTTGGCTATCATGGCTTCAGTACTTAAGCATTCCTCGATATGGCTTTGCGGTAAGTTTTCCTCATCTGTCTTGGTGACCAGTTCGTTGTTCCCAAGCTAGGAGCAACCAGAATAAAGCCTAACAACCTCGTCTCCAGCTGAGAACTGTGAAGGTCTCCCAGGGGTTTCCTTTTAGGAGCAATGAAGGAGAGTTTTCTATTAATCCTTGGATCACCTTGATAATCACCTGGGGTTTCCCAGTCACCCAGTTGTCTGAGGGAGATGAAGGGTGGGGAGATAATGCCTCATGAGGGAGAAAGATTGACTAATTGATATAAAGAAATATAGTTGTGTTTCATTTCAATATGAAAAAAGAAGATGGGAGCCTAGAATACATATTTTATATTGAAATTAGAGAAACAAAGAGCATATAATACAGCCACTATATTGGCTTCAGAAAGCTAATCAACTCCAAAGAAAACTGTATCTTAATATAGTATAATTGGGTTTCTAACTCCCAAGAATTAGCACTGGTTTTGATGAAAATAAACAAGAATAATACGAAAGATTCTCACCATAAATGAACAATAGTCATATGAGTACTGCAGTATAATTTTAAGTACACCGTGGGATTATAAAATTGGGGAGAGAAGAAGAAAGGAGCCAGAGGTCTCCCCTCTTTGCCAAATACCTTACTTCCCTTTGTTTTAGAAACTAAAATCTCAACCTTAGACTACTCAGTTGCCAAAAAACAATTTTAGTTGCTCTGGTGTGGCAGAGACTGTAAAGGTGAAGCTTGGTTTGTTTTTAGATAGCAATAAAGAGTAAACTAGGAGGACATGATAATTCTTTGGAAGTTTTTTGAAATTTGAAACTATTTACCTTGCCCCATCCTTCTTGTGTTATAGGCCTTGCAGCATAATGAATTTTTGGGACAAAACTTCTGCCCAGGACTCAATGTAACAACAAATAATACCTGTAGTTATGCAATGTAAGTTTGTATTCAGAGTAATAGTGGATTTACTTACTGTCATGGTGTGATGTAGAAAGGCCACTGGCCACCTGTCTGGTACAGGTCCTTTCACTGACTTCTCTAAGTTGTACACCAGTGCACATTTCCTTGGCACTCTGCCTCAGAGCAAAACTTGTAGTTCAGATGGAGAAATGTTTCTGATATGTTGTTCATTGGGGGCCTTTAAAAAACTTCTTTTGCTGTTTTGATTGTGGGTTTTAGTTTTGACTTTCTGAACACTTGAGTTCAAAATGAGCTGGTTTGATATTTTACCAAAGCCTTGGAATATTGGAATTGTGTGGAGTATGTGAAGTGTACAGATCCATAAACTTATGGCTTGCTGTAAGCCCAGCCCACGGCCAGGAGCAAGAGCTAAAAGGGCAGCAAGAGCAGAGGGGAGGAACACTGTCCTGCCACACTGCTGGCACTTGCCTCTTCCCCCTGCATTTACTAGGAGACATTATGAAATCCAAGTCTACACGACTATTGTTCTTCTTTCTTTTAAACTGACCCAGAATACCCTTCTTGAGGGATATTTCCTCTAAAGGAGGAAACACCTTTCAGTAAGCTGAGAAAGAAGTCCCATTTTTTGCATAATGTCAAGCAGAAATGCAGATTTTAATAAAATCAGAGGATGTTTTAAAAATTGGATAACCCTTTCCTTGTTGATGATTGTTCTTAATGGTTTGATTTTGCTACATTGATTAATGAAAGAAAAGAGAATGCTGGTATCCAAAATCTCATGAGTAGAATAGAAATAATAGAATAGAAATAATTCTTAGTAATAGGGCAAATTGTTCTTTTGAAGTATTTCTGGAAAACCTGTATGAAGAGAAGTATTCTTTATTCCTCCCACTCCCTCTCTTTAGTCTGGGTATAACATTTTTGGGGGGAGCTGCTGGGTTGCAAGAATTGCACACACATGGTATACCAGGTAGTCAGTATGGCTGCACCAGGTAGTTTTAGGACAGGTGCTTTTCTAAACTGGCAGGCCTGCTCCATCCTGTTCTAGCTCAGCCCCCACTGAGGCTTACACCTGATTAGGTGGGCCTGCTGGTGATACCCTGCAGCTGAGAATTCCAGCTGCAGTGCTCATTCCAGCCTTGGTGCAAGAGCTGCTGGAATGCAATGGTGGCAGGAAGCCCGTGTTCACCTCTTTGCCCAGCTTTAGAATTCTTAGCTTGTGTTTGTTTATACGGCTGGTTTGTGGATAGTGAGCTCTGTAAAGAGCTTTGATCATCTTGGTAAGGACCTTAGATGTCATCTGTTAAAACTGAGGTTTTCCCCGTCAGGAGTGAGTTTGTAGAGAGCAGCATCAGAGATCTGGAAACAAATGAATTTGCAGAGACTAGTGACTTGGTTCAAAGTGTGAGTCGGTGGACTTGGCCAAGTTCCTTAAACCTTAGTCTCTTCATCCTTTTAAATGGATGTAATATTTATTCCATTGGGTTGTTTCAGGGATTAACTAAACTGTTACATATGGATTGCTTAGCATAGTATCTAGCGGAATTGTAAGCATTCATTGTTACCCATTATATATATAAAGGCATAGTTCTTTAAGACTTGGAACCTATGGGAACTGTGAATATATTGAGTAAAACTTGACAGATAGTAAAGATAATGTTATATTCTTTTTCTGTTGAATTTCAGATGTACTGGTGAAGAATTTTTGGTAAACCAGGGCATCGATCTCTCCCCTTGGGGCCTGTGGAAGAATCACGTAGCCTTGGCATGCATGATTGTTATCTTCCTTACAATTGCCTACCTAAAATTGTTATTTCTTAAAAAATTTTCTTAAATTCCTCTAATTTACATAATTTACGTGCACATTAAAAAGGGGAGCATCTTGATTTATTTTAAGCATTCAATGAAGTGATTTTGTTGTCTCTTCATTTGGCATCATACTGTTCAGCAAGAATTAGTTTTCCAGAAACTGCGATGAACTGATTTATACATGAAAGAACCCAAGTCATAAACTAGTGATGTTATGGACTGTGTATTAGTTCATCTAGTCCTACAGTAACCACAGGGAAGACATCTGGTTTATCAACCTAAAAAAGAATTGAATACTGGGAACTTGTGACAAGTTATTAGTATCTCTGGTATTAGTTTCCTCATCTTTACAATGAATACAGGGTTAGTTGCCCTCCAGCTCCAGAATTAGATGAATCTATGATCTGCCATTATTTAATAAATCATAATAACAAATGTACAGGTCCAGTGGTGGAAGTACAAAATCTAAACTATGTTGGAAAAACCCAGTCTTATTTATAGGGTAAAAAAAAAAAACCACTGTGATAGAAAAAGCTTTGATGAGCCTTTTAAGGTTATTAGAACTCACTGAGATTTCTCTGTAGTGGAATCAGAATACCTTGGGGTCTCTGCTGGCCTTTGTAGGTGTGGAGGACCCAGACTTGTGACCCTGGCAGGGGCAGTTCAGTGGCCTGTGAGCGGGGCATGCATCAGAGCCTCCTGGGGCACTTTACTCAAATACAGATGGCCAGGCCCTGTGAGCCCTGCAGCATCAGTGTCTCCAGGGTTACTCCAGAAAGCACTGTCCACGCCAGGACCTGGTCATTTCCAAGATCCTCCCCGCCTCTGAAAACTTAGCTTTATGATACAGTACCTGTTATAACTGCCGCCATGCAGACTTTTTCATTCCTACATATACATCTCTTATTCATGGATCTTCTCTTCGTTCTAACCCTTATCAGTAATTGGGAAGCATTTCTTAACTCCTTTTTTATTGAAGGGTCATGTTAGGGAAAAGTATAGTCCAGTGAAGTATCAAAAAGGAAATTGCCAATGGAAGGAACCACCAATCTAGGCAAAGACACAGGATGTTAGCAGGACATGGAAGCCCCCCTCCTGCCCCCTCCCCGTCACTACTTCTTTCCCTCTGTTATTTCTGAAATGATACTTCTATACTCCTCCCTGTTGCTGTTCTCACAACATGACTATAGCGGCGTTTTATGTTCCTGTGTGCATAGGTACAGCTTTATTTAAGTCCTTTCCTCCCCCTTTTAATGAAGTATTAATTTTGGAATAATTTTAGATTTAACAGAAAAGTTGCAAAGATAGTATGGAAAAATTCCCAGATATGCTTTACCCAGCTTTCCTTACCAACATTTTATATATCATGGTACATGTCAAAGGTAAGAAATTAACACTGGTACATTATTATTACTTAAACTACGCACTTTATTCAGATTCCACCGCTTTTACACTAACATGCTTAGTCATTCCAGGATCCACTTCAGGAGATCACATTGCAATGAATCCTCCTTTTTATGAAAGTAAACCCTTTTCAGTATTATAGGAATTAAGTGAGCTTGAGAATCACCGGTGGGGACCCCCTGCAACTGGTCATTTTAGAGTATCACTTAGTGTCATTGGGTGCCCTGCCATATTGTCACAATATCAGTCCAGGGAGGGACATAACATTATATATATCTATTTTTTTTCATGACATATTTTTAAGAAACTTTTTTTTAGTGATACTTGATTAATGCACCATCTTGTAACGTGTTATTACACACTCTTTTTACCCAATTATTAAAAAAAATTTTTTTTAATGTTTATTTTTGAGAGAGACAGAGCATGAATGGGGGAGGGGCAAAAAGAGAGGGAGATACGGAATCTGAAATAGGCTCCAGGCTCTGAGCTGTCAGCACAGAACCCAGCACGGGGCCTGAACTCATGAACTGTGAGATCATGACCTGAGCCAGACACTTAACCAACTGAGCCACCCAGGTGCCCCTCTTTTTACCCAATTATTATGTGACCATCAGAGTTTATTATTTTTCCTGTTTTTGGTTTATAACCCTGGCTTCCTTATAGTTCTCTGTATATACTCTTCTCTCATTATACAGAGAGTGATAGATATCTGTACTTTACACACAAAATACACTTAACAGAAGAAACAAAACAGCTCATTATATTAACATTTACTTTTTTTTTTAATTTTTCAAATGTTTTATTTATTTTTGAGAGAGAGAGAGAGAGACAGCGTGAGCAGGGGAGGGGCAGAGAGAGGGAGACACAGAATCTGAAGAACTGCTCCAGGCTCTGAGCTGTCAGCACAGAGCCTGACACGGGGCTCGAACCCACGAACCGTGAGATCATGACCTGAGCCGAAGTCGGACGCTCAACCGACTGAGCCACCCTGGCGCCCCAACATTTACTTTTAAAATATGAAAGAGGGGCACGGTTCAGCATCCAACTTCAGCTCAGGTCATGGTCTCGTGGTTAGTGAGTTTGAGCCCCAGCTTGCTGCTGTCAGCCTGTCAGAGCAGAGCCCACATTGGATCTTCTGTTCCCCTCTCTCTGCCCCTCCCCCGCTTGCACTCTCTCAAAAATAAACATTAAAGAAAATGAAATAAAAAAGAATTTAAATGTATCCTGTTATACCTATCATCCCTTTATATTAAAATATCGTTATATCCTTTTTATATAATTCTGTTTTTAATTATTATGGTAAACCGTTAACATAAAATATGCCATCATCTTAACCATTTTTATTTTTTTATATTTATTTACTGATACAGAGAGAAACAGCATGAGTGGGGAAGGGGCAGAGAGCGAGGGAGACACAGAATCTGAAACAGGCTCCAGGCTCTGAACTGTCAGCACAGAGCCTGATGCGGGGCTTGAACCCACAAACTGTGAGATCATGACCTGAGCTGAAGTCAGATGCTTAACCGATTGAGCCACCCAGGCGCCCCCATCTTAACCCTGTTTAAAAGTAGGGTAAAAGCATACATCCTATAAAGTAGAAAAAAACATTAATTTATAGAAATTTACTTCAGATTATGTCTATATCCTTTTGAATTTTGTTTTTATTTTCTTGGATGTCAGAAGAACTAATCTGTAATGGGAGAAGATATGTTAATTTGGTTTAAAAAAATAGAAACCTGGGGTGCCTGGGTAGGTCAGTCGGTTGGGCGTCTGACTTAGTCTCAGGTCATGATCTCGTGGTTTGTGGGTTGAAGGCTAGAGGTGGGCTCTGTGCTGACAGCTTGGAGCCTCGAGCCTGCTTCAGATTCCATGTCTCTCTCCTCTCTCTCTGCCCCTCCCCTGTTCACACTCTTTTTAATGTTAAAAAAAATTGAAAAGAAACCTCAGGAATAAACGAAAAGTGTTAGCTACTATTTATACAATGGAAGGAGCCATTGTTGTCCTGGGGCTTTTACAGAAGAGTGCAGGAGGGCTTGCTGTGGAAGTCTCCATGGTGTGTTACGTGAGGCAGAAAGAAGACAGGAAAGTGGGTGGCTTGAAGAGGGTTGTTGAAGCAGTGGATGTACTCGTCTGTTTCTCGGTCTTGGAAGCCATTCTTCATGGTCTTTAGATTTGAAGTGTTTTAAACTCAGTACCTCAATGTCTACATATATTTGAAAAGCAGCATTACTCATATTTATATGAAATCTTTAGGCTTCCCCAGTGCCTGCTCAGTGGGCCCCAGATCAGACTAGCAGAGCTGGGACAGATGCCATTCTTGGGTCCAAGAGCTGGGGCTCGCCAATGCTGATGTCCTGATGGCCACTCCTGATGCCTGAGCTGTTGAAATGTTGATGAACCAGATTTCTAAGAAATTTGCTGGTAATTTTACTTAGATATTTTTTAAGATATTCTATTGAAAGCCCATTTCTATATAACAGAACAAATAAATTGCTTCCTAATAATTTGCTCTTCTGTAAGAGAGGTCTCGCTGAGTTGGTGGGAGAACCTGTTTTGCATGTTTAGGAACTGGGACTTTATTTTTTTCAGTGCATGCAAGGGGCGTTGTTATGCTCAGAGGAATTTAATTCACACCAGCCATCCTCAGAAGGGGATTGGTAAACCAGAGCACCAGTTTACTCATTTAAACAGTAAAATGTTACATAGCCATTTACTTGTGACATTCTTCTTTTAGGTGTGAAACTGAGATCAGAGGATTCCTTGGTAAAGACAGGCTTAGGATTTAAGACTAATTTAAACTATGTCTACTACAGCCGTAGGAATTTGTATGTCAGGCAAACCTGAATAGTTGCAAGAGCTCATCATCACCAAGACAGTGCAGGAGGTAATCAGTAACTGCCTCACCCTCCAGTTTGTGCTTATTCTCAGTGGAAGAAAGATCCCAAAGAAAACCTGGAACCCCGCCAAACATAGCTACTGTCTCGCTGTACCTCCTGGCCTTCTGTCTCTTGTTACACACATTTAAAAAATGGTTGACTCACATGTTGCAGCCCACTTTTTGT
Source organism: Cryptoprocta ferox (assembly GCA_028646485.1). Lineage (NCBI taxonomy): Eukaryota > Metazoa > Chordata > Mammalia > Carnivora > Eupleridae > Cryptoprocta > Cryptoprocta ferox. Next base: position 123,535,828 of record CM053567.1, read on the forward strand.
CCCCACTGAGCTATATGAATATAAGATATTTACATTCTAAATTGAAGTAACTCTATTTCCTAGACTGTGAGATTCCACATTTCTTTGCAGTTACCGAGGGTTTCCCAAGTTTGCCTGGTAAGAATCAATGATCATCCTAAATGCTTATGGAAGGAAGGAAAGAAAGAAAAGGCTATTTTTTCCCCATCTGTTGAGAAATCGCTGAGGAGTGAGCCTAGGAATTCCAGGTCATTCTTTGGGATTATACTGATTTAGGATTGTAATAACCAGTTAAGGCCATTTAACCCTACATTCATTATAATTTGATCTTGGTCTAATCTGTGTGGCAATCGCATTTAAAGGCATATATTTTGTATCCACCTAAATATCAGAATCACATTTAGAACTAAGTGAGCTCATTAACATCACCTGTTCTTCAAACTCTTTTTAAGCTTCGGAATCATTCTTGAACCTGGTAACCCCCCCACCCCCCCACCCAGAACGGCACCTATGGGACTCTGATAAGTGACAGCTGGTGATGATTTGGCCTCCTTTCGTTGCCAAGCTACCAAACCTGAAGCCTCATCTCAGGACCAAAGGGCTTGGCAGTACAGTGTTTGGAAAGCCTCAAGCTGTTCCATCTTTTTCATTTTGCAGATGAGGAAACTTGACTTTCAGAGCCAAAGGCCACATAGACTATTTTCTTGTTAAGATTTGGAACATACTGTACCAGGGTAACTTGACATATCACCTGTGGTGGGTCACTTGTGCAAACATGCAGAAGCCAGGATGGGGACGGTGGTCTTCAGTAGAAACCAGGGAGTTATACTTAAGAAAAGTGTTTCGGGAGCTGTGAAGCAAATAAAGGGCCTTTTTATCTATACAGTTACTCATGCAGATTTCCCCCTCCTCTCCTTTTCATGTTCCATTCACCTGATTTGTGACCTTGATGGACTTACTTAGCTTAATCTGTATCCTTTTTATTAAAAATTTTTAATGTTTATTCATTTTTGAGAGAAAGAGTACAAGCAGGGGAAGGACACACACACACACACACACACACACACACACACACACCCCATCTGAAGGAGGCTCTAAGGCTCTGAGCTGTCAGCATGGAGCCCAGCATGGGGCTTGACCCTACAAACTGTGAGATCATGACCTGAGTCGAAGTCGGTGCTAAACCGAATGAGCCACCCAGGTGCCCCAATCTGTATCTTTCTTATCCATAAAATAGGGATTCTAATAGTTTCTACTTCTTTAGAGGTGTGAGGATCAAATAAGGTCATGCATGTAAAGTGCCTAGAAATACCTGGCTTATAGGATGCCCTCAGTGCATTTTTGCTATTACTGCTACGTCTCATAGGACATCACACTAGTTATTAGCATCATGCTAGTGCCAGTTCATGGATGACACTCTTGGCAGGGACAAGAGCACCATCCCCCAAGACGTGTTCTATGCACTAAACCAGGAGTTGGAAAACTATGGCCTGCAGGCCAAATCCTGGCCACCGCCTATTTTTGTAAATACAACTTTATTGAAATGCAGTCAAGCCCATTTGTATTTGTATTGTCTATGGCTGCTTTTGCACTATGATGGCACAGCAGTTGTGACAGAGACTATTATGGCCCGTAATGCCTAAAATATTTACTATCTGGCTCTTTATGGAAAGTTTGCAGGTCCCTGTATTAACTGAGAGTTCCTGTTCCCAGCAGTTATAGTATAATTACACTATACAGGCCTGCATCCCAGTGATATTGGCCCCTCTCAGTTTCATTTCCTTGAGCCCACTTGGAGAATTCATGCTTCCCTGTCTGCAGCTGGAGGCTCTGCTGTTTGGAGCTCCCGAATCCTCAAGAAGTGAGCACATTTTTACCTGGGAATACAGTGAGGGTTCCACGGAACCTCAAACTGTCTGCCACTTAGACACTTTGAGATTTGCACACAGGTGAACAGTAGGCAAAGAAAGCAGGTATCACATTGGTCATCTCTGTTAGGAGAAGCTAGACTTTACTTCTGTATAATGGGGCAGAGAATTCAGAGGTAACCTGGTGTTTCCATGCTGAGTGGTTACACTGAACAGGCAACCACAGCCTGGTAAGGGACAAGGGTTTTGAGCCGTCAGCAATGAGGGTGTGTCACTGCACTAAACAAACAATGCAGTACAGCTGAAGTATTGGCCAGGAATGAGGAACTCTAGGAAGGGTGGTAGAGGAGATAAATAGTAATTATGGCCTTGTGAGCAGTGGCAGCAATGGGGATGAGTTAGTTCCACTAACCCTCCTGTATTATATTCTCTAGAGACTGCAGCTGGCCTCCCTCAAAAAGTCCAGAGTGGACTTAATGTGGACATGAGTGGATCTGAGTGGTGCAAGGGGTGGATGAAGGAGATGTGTTTGGTGTGCTGTGGTATATCTCCTTGGCACTTCTGATTTCAGCTGCAGCTGTAGTGGACAGTTCCATGTGAGCTCAGATCAGGTTGATAGCGTCCCACCTCACGCCTGCACCACAAATCTCTTCTTCACTTTCCTGCTGTGAGGCCTCCAAAACTGAAAGAAACTGCTCACCCCCAGTGCAAGCATAGCGTGAAAGTGTGGGGTGTTCACCCCTCCACCAATAGGGATCAGGACAAAGCCCCAGCCCTATGTTCTTCAGACAGGGAATTATGAGACGTATTCTATAGTGTTCCCAGAGGTGGAACTGAGTTCCTGCTGCCTACAGAGGCAACTTCATTAACACACCTGTCTACTGGCATCTCCTCCTTTCCTGGCTCGCTCTCTGTTTCCTGCTCCAGTTTCCTATATCACCTCCCAAATAAACTATGTGGACTCAGGTCCTTGTCTTGGCTTTTCTTTTAGGACACTAAGACGCATTTCAGCAACAAAACAAGCATGTTAAATCTTACTTACTGCTACTCTCCAACATACTACTGTCCTTACTTACAAATGAGCTAGCCTTATCCCCAGAAAATGCAAAGAATCAATACAGACTCTATTAGAGCTAGTGAAGGAGTTCAAAACATGTGTGATATGTAAGATTAATTTGTAGAACATCAGTAATTTCCCTTTATATCAGCAATAACCAACTAGAAAATATAATAGAAGATTCTGTTCATAATACCAATAAAACTATATTATAAATACATAGGATCATTAAGAAATTTTAAGAAACACCTAAAGGACATAAAAGAAGTTCTGAATAAATGAAGAATTGTTTCTGATAGCGTTAAGATGTCAGTTCTCTTCAAACTAATCAAGAACTTCAATGCAATTCGAATTAAATTCCAATGGGACCTTTTCTCTGTCCACTCTCACTCCCATAGTATCCCACCAAACTTGTTTGAACACTTGCATGTAAAAATAAAGTTTCACAAAAATAGCTTAATTTCATAATAAAAAAAGACCTTACCACATATAAACATGCATTATAAAGTCAGAATAAAAAGTTGTTGTGCAAGAATATCCGCAGATTGGTTTGTAAAAGGCTAAAGAGTTTATACATGATCCTGAAATGACATCATGAGCTAGTAAGGTAAAGTGACTTATTTAATAAAGAGTATTGACAAAATTGGCTCATCATTTGGAGAAAAATACCTGTGGGTCTTACACAAAGTTATTCTTGAGATGTATTAAATGTGAAAGGTAAAACTAAGTTTAATAAATAAAAGTTTTTGATCTTACAAAGTTCTCTTTAAAACTCCAAACACAATAAAGCAAAAAAAAAAAAAAAAGGTGATTGATTTTACTATATAAACACTAAGGAAATATTAACAAAGTTGTCAGTTGAGAGATATTAACAAGCAGATATTAGCAAGTGTCCAAAACTGATACGGTATTAATACTTAAACCATATAAGGAACTTCTGCAAATAACAAAAAGACCATGACCCAGTAGAAAAATAAGCAATGAACAAAAACATATTTTTTCCCATCAGATCAAAGTGTAAGAGTTTCAAGGTTTGAATAGGCAGCTTACCAAAAGGGAAACCCAAATGTTGAACATTTATATGAGGGGATGTTCAGCCTTAGGAATCAGGAACCAGAGAAATGCAAAATAAAACGAAACCTCGCTTTAAAACCATGCCATTAACAAAAAGCAGGAAGCCGGATGGGACCGATGTGGGCGAGGGTATGTATAAAACTGGTAATCTCATGCATGTAGTGGAATCATAGACAGATGCAGTCATTCCAGAGGGCAACCTGAGAGTTCCGAATAAAATTAAATATTTATAGACCTGGCACTCAGCACTCCGACTCCCGTTATATATCCATGGAGGAACTCATGAGAAGTCAACAAGGGAATTACATTCTAAGATTTTGAAATAACAGAAATCCTAAAGCCAACTATTCACTATAGAAATGCATAAAGCAAAATGTGGTGGTTGCACATTAGGGAATACTATACTGTCACCAGAATAACTTAATAAAGGTACATACTGCTGGAGAAGTAATGTGTCAGTCATGTTTTTTGGACATAAAGGAGAAGATGCCTTTTTCAAAGTCTAAACCTGTAGTCTTAGTCTCATGATACAAGGCAGATTACCAAGCTGCTTCTACTTAGGAAACAGACAACTATTACATCTGTTATTATACCAAGTCTTTATTCAGAAGTAAAGTGCTCAATATTACACATTAATGAAATTCTCGATTGTCGAGAGACTTGCATATGTAACGTCTTCTTAAAATCACAAATATAGAGGGGAGGATGATAGGAGAGGGATGAGGGGGGAATTCTCCATGACTAAAGAGAAAAAAAGTATGTAACTTATGGGTAAAAAGAAAGAATTTTGTAAAATCATACCGGTGAAATAAGGAACAAGATAGTAATAAGTACATAAAAAGATTTTCTAGTGACCATAATTAATATATGGCACATGGTCAATACACATGGATACCACATAATGGCTGCACTTCAAATTGAAGTTTGTTTACATGTAACAACATGGTACACATACATAAATACGTACACTCAATATCCCTGGAATGCAAACTTCAGTACCTAGTAATAAAGAACTTCGTGTAGCATATTCAAAAGAAAGTAAAGATGGAAATAAAGCGTGAGAAATAACTGTTAAAGAACCCAACGTGTATCACTTCTATGGAAGCCAGCTTAGGCAGGTTTGTTTGCTCAGGTTTTCTTTGAAGATTTGACCGACATATTGCATCAACCACGTGAACAATGTGTGCACTTAAAGCCAGGCACTCAAACACAGGCCCCTCTTCTGTTGTTCTCCAATTCAGAGTTAATTCACCAGCACTGTATTCTCTCTTGCTTGCCCCTTTAGCTCTTAAGAGGTCACCTCATTCAACACTTTTGAAAAATAAGATGTTTTCATTTTTTATTGAGAAATAGGTTTCTTCTCTATAAATTTGGTGAGACCCTCTCCTAATGAAAACACAAACAAACAAACCAACAAACCGAAAACTGCTGCAAACTCAAACTGTGGCTGATGCCTTCTGATCATGAATGAATTTTCAATACCAGAAATTCCTTTTCATTAAAATGAGCTCCATTTAGATTATACATTCTAGTTTTGAAATGCTGGACCAGACTATTTGAGTTCTAAATTCTTAAAACAGCATAAAACTCAAACTTCAGTTTTATAATATTTGCATATGAATTTCAAAACTCCTATAAATTTTTGTTTCAAATGAACATATCTGCCGAGTTAAAACCCTCAGTACATAATTAAAACATTTAGGAAGTCGGCCTTCCCAGATTAGTTACAACATTCATTTCGGCTGCAAGTAAGTTGAGCCACATGGGAAGAGAATATATGCATGAATCTTCATACTAAACTAATTATTAGAAAAAGTCAAACTGAGTAAGAGAACTCCTTCCAATTTTCCTATGGCATGGCTAGAGATGACATTTTAACCCACAATCAATCTTTGGTGGTTTCACGCAGCTAGCTCATTTTAAGTGAGAGTGAAAACAGTATGAGTAAATGAAACAGTTATTCCCACAGACATGAGATATAATCCAATGATGAAAAAAGCACAGTATTCAACATTTATCTTCACCATTCATACACATTCTAGCATAATGACTACATACCCATTCTATGGTTCAGGGTTCTTTTCCAGCTCATCTTTTAGAAAAGTTTACCCCAGGAAGGTAGTTGAAACAAAAGGTTCCTTTCTTCAAAGAAAGCTATGTTTTACGTCCATTAAGCCAAGCCCGAGTGGGAAGGAATGCCCCTACTTTCCTTTCACACACTGGGCAAAAAATGACAATACTGATTTTTTTGACTGGAAATAAAACTCAGAAGACTTTAGACAATTCTCTCCTAGCTTCAAAGGTTACTTTGTTGTCCACTGAGAAGACTCATCCTTGGTAGCAAGTGGGCGTACCACTCCCTGTACTTTACAAAGATTTTTTTCCTGTACTTAATATTTACACCTCGATTTCTTATATGAGAAAAAAAAATCACCTTTGATCCATGGGCAAAGTTTATCTAAAATAAATTAAAGTGCAGAAGAATTAACGGTTGGTCACAAAGACCAGCATCATATGGTGGTCAGGGCATATAAATAGTGTACTTGCTCTGGCCATTCAGGAGAGTCCCCTTCTCCCCTATTAGGAACACACACTAACACACAGCCTAGACTTGGATATTGGAACTCCCATTTGTACCTGCGCCTTCTATTCCATCTGCAGACTGGGAGGAAGAAGGGCGGGAGCTTCTGGGGCGTGGCTGACCGTTCAGTCCCACGGGTGTGCCTAAACCATGACTTATTTGGGAAGCTGCATCATCAGATTCCCAGCGTTCCAACTCTTCCCGCACTAGGCGTTCCATCTGCTCCCTGTGGATTTCACTGTCACGACCCAGTCTTTCATCCTAATAAAGGAAAAAGAGATCAGGCTGTTGGGGGTTGGGTGTGCACACTTTTGTATTTAGAAATTGCCTTAGGAAACCAGGTGGCCAAATAAGCTGTCATTAAATAACACTGGCGATTTGTAGCATATATGGCAATTCTCTGAGCTACTGGAGTAACGTTTTGGCTTAATTCTACCATTCAGTGAAGGCAGAATCATCAGGGCATGCCGTATTAAGAAAGTAACACCTCCAGACTATCATCTGATCTGCAGTTACACAGACATCTCTAGAAACCTCTCACATGGAACATTACAAAATATGACTACCCTGGTATTTTCTAGAATCAGCGTTTCTGTGTCAGATGACCACTTACCTCCGCCACCCCATCCAGCAGCCTTCCCAGCACCTCCCTTCTCTTCAGTTTGGCCCGCTCCATGATCTCCAGCTTCACAATCACAGCGTCAATCTTGGACACGATACTGCCAATGGAATGTTCCATTCGGTCCACTCGTCTCACCAGGCTGGAGGAAACCACAGGCCAGAGAGGGGAAAGCCACCTCGTGTGGTGGGCTGCCTTTTCAGCCCAGCTGGCTTTTCAAATGGAAGTGCTAAGATATTTTTCTTAAACAAGATGATAATCTGAAACACTTCCTAAGTAGTCTCAAACTTTAGCTATCAACTCCTAGATTGCTGACGGGAATGCTAACTGGCACAACTTTTCTGCAAGTCAGCATTGTATTAGAAGTTCAATAAATGTATGTTTAGCTTTTATTCAGGCATTCCATTTTTTGAAAATTTTCTGAAGGAAGTGAGTATATGTGTGATTTTTCTGGCTACCAGCATATTCATTAGAGTCCTGCTTATTAATAGTGGTTCATTAAAAAATGGTTACATTGTGATTAATAGAAAATTATTCAAATATGTTATTGTTCATCTATACAATGGAATTCTAAGGAGATACCAGAAATTATATGGTGATAGAATATTTAATGAAATAGTGATGTTCACAATATATTAAGTAAATAAAGCAGTTAGAAAACAGTTTTCACTAGTGATCTCGCTATTTTGAATAAAAAATATTACATAAATGCTTTAAAAACACAGAAATAGGAGACAACCTCTGGAATGGTGGCAGGAGGGCTTTGAGGGCTCTCTCCCAGTGAAAAACCATAACTTTTTAAAATTATTTAAATTTTTTTTTCAAAATTCTGGACATTTTCTTAAGGGTACATAGCAAATGAGGAAGCATTTATTTAAGGAAATCCACTGAATTTCTGTAAGAAGAGTGAGAGTCTGCTCCCTCTCTTTCTCTCCCAGCTCAGTGTGACAGAAGCAGCACTCCAGTTGGGTTTGGCAATGAACATAGGGCTCTCACTCCCCTCTACTCCCAGTGGGGGGCTATGGTATCTCACAGGAAGAGGCAGACTGCTGCAGTTCTCCTCCCTGGGCCTCCACCTCCAATTCTATGTTGCAGAGGATCTAATCCAGGCAAGAGTGGCTGAGAGGTATGAGGCTCTCTTCCTCCACTCATCTGCCAATTATAGGGTGGAGTTTTCACGCCAGGAGAGGCAAGCTGAGAAGACTGAAGGCTGCCATCCCAGCCCAGTGCCTTATTCATGAAACAGGGGTATCACTTTGGGAGGTAGACCGCTGTCTCTGTCCCTCACTCTGAAGCAGTGGCACAGGGGTTTTGCCCAGGGCAGAGAGCTCCAAATCTTCCCCAAAGAGAACTGGCTTTATTTGGAACAAAGTGCTAAGCCTAAGAGTGCTCTTAAAAACAATGGAGATTATGATGATAAACAGTTAAGATGAGGCTGGTCTCCTCTTGAGATGGTTTACCAGCTAGTTTATCAGAAAGAACCAGGCAAAGAGACAGCTAAAAGACAGCTAAAGACTGGCCTCAAAACTACCACTGCAAAGAGGCCTGAACTGAATTGCACCAGAGTGTGTAGCAATTTATATCCCAAGGCATTACTGAAAACAGTAGACCAATCAGCCAGTAATTAGTGGAATCTAAGAGGTGGAAGTAACATCAACAGAGGCAGAAGAAGGCTTCACAAAGAGATCAGGGAAAGACAACGAGAGTCTTGCTAAACCACTGTCTTTTCAAAATGGCAGTGACCTCTGAGAAGCAACATCAGAGGCTTTGCAATTTGGGGGAAATAGACTTCATTAAAAAGCGAGCATACAAACAGCAATAAGAACAAGCCTGGGGCAAGGGGATAAAGAAAATTAGTATTCTAAATTGCTATCATATTTATTTAATATGTCCAGTTTTCAATAAAAAGTTATGATATGCCAAAAAAAAACCCCAAAAAACCAAACCAAATCAACAACAGAAAAAATGTGATCCACAATATAAAGAGAAAAAGCAGAGAACAGAAAACTGCATTTGAGAGGGCCAGATGGACTTACTAGACAAAAAGCTCAAAGTAGCTATTATAAATATGTTCAAAGAACTAAAGGAAATCATGTTTAAAAATACATAGGAAAGTATGATGACACTGTTTCATCAAATAGAGAATATCAATAAAGAGATACAGATTATTTCAAAGAATCAAATATATTGGGGCGCCTGGGTGGCTCAGTTGGTTGAGCGTCCGGCTTCGGCTCAGGTCATGATCTCACAGTTCGTGGGTTCGAGCCCCGTGTCAGGCTCTGTGCTGACAGCTCAGAGCCTGGAGCCTGTCTTCGGATTCTGTGTCTCCCTCTCTCTCTGACCCTCCCCTGCTCACGCTGTCTCTCTCTCTCTCTCTCAAAAATAAATAAAACATTAAAAAAATAAACAAACAACAACAACAACAAAAAGAACCAAATATAAATTCTGGAGTTGAAAAGTATAATAAATGAAATGAAAAAGTCACTTAAGGGTCTCAACAGGAGACGTGAGCTGTCAGTAGAAAGAATCAGCACACCTGAAGATAGATGGATAGAAACTATGCAATCTGAAGGGCAGAAGAGGAAAAAAGTGAAGAAAAATGTAGGGTACCTATAAGCACCCCAACAAACACAGGGTAGGAATCCCAGAAGGAAAGGAAAGAAAGCTGCAAAATATATTTAAAGACATAATGGTTGAAAACTTCCTAAATGTGATGAAAATATTACACATTGTAGCAGCTTAATGAACTCCAAATAGGATAACTGCGAGGAGAGGCACACCCAGATAGATCAGAGTCAAAATACTGAAAGACAAAGACAAAGAAAAAATCTTGAAAGTATCAAGAGAAAAGTGACTCGTCATGTATAAGGGAACCTCGGTAAGATTAACAGCTATCTTCTCATCAGAAACAATGGAGTCCGGAAAAAAATGAAGGGGAAGTAAAAATATTCCCAGATAAAGGAAAACTGAGAGATTTCACACTACCAGGCCTGCTTTAGAGGAGATATTAAAGTTCTTCAGGCTGACATCAAGTGATCCAGATAGTAAACAGAAGTCACATGAAAGAACGAAGAGCACTGGGTGCAGTTACATAATTACTAGGTAATTATGTAACTATAAAAGACAGTACAAATCCATTTTCTTTTCCTTTTTTGCTCTTAACTGATTTAAAAAGCAATTGTGTAAGACAATATGTGTACAATTGTATTGTTGGGCCTATAACATTTAGAAATGTAATAATATATTTGACTGTAGCAGGACAAAGGGGGTAAGAGCAAAGTTGTACTAGAATATGGAAAGTACACCAGATGGTAACTTGAACCCATAGGAACAAATGAGGGGAACCAGAAATGGTAAGTAGGAAAAAGAATATAACTCTATAAATATATACTTTCTCTTCTTTCTTGTCTGCTTTAAGAGACATAAAATTCTATGAAGTGATCATTATAACAATGTTGCATTGAATTTGTAACATAGATTAATATATATAATATGGCACAAAACAGGGGAGGAGTTATATAGGAATGACATTTCTATATCTCCTTGGATTAAGTTAATATAAATCTGAAGTAGATCCTGATAAGTCAGTTTGTATATGTTAAGTCCTAGAGCAACTACTTAAAAAAAAGCTAAAAAATGTAGTGAAAAAAACTATTAAAGGAATTAAACTGTTGCTCTAGACAATATTACTTTATGTAAAAAAAGTAATAAAGGAGAAAAAGAGGAACAAAAAAGATATGACATCTGCAGAAAATCAAAAATAAGGGGCCCCTGAGTGGCTAAGGCGGTTGGGCATCCAACTTAGGCTCAGATCATGATCTCACAGTTCGTGGGTTGAAGCCCTGCATCCAGCTGTCTGCTGTAAGCACAGAGCCGCTTTGGATCCTCGGTCCCCCTCTCTTTCTGTCCCTCCCCTGCTCATGTGCACTCTCTCTCTCTCTCTCTCTCTCTCTCTGTCTCTCAAAAATAAATAAACATTTAAAAAAAGAAAAAAAAAAGAAAAAGAAAATGGTAGTTGTAAGTCCAACTGTATTAATGATAAAATTAAATGTAAATGAAGTAAACATTCTAATCAAAAGGCAAAGATTATTGGACTGGATGAAAAGACCAGGTCCAACTATATGCGGTCCACAGGTGACACACCTAAGATTCAAAGATACAAAAAGATTGGAAATGAGAATGGAAAAAAGTGTATTAGGCAAAAAGTGATGATAAAAAAGTTGGAGTTGCTATAGTAATATCAGACAAAAAAGACTTTAAAACAAAAAAAATTTACTAGAGATAAAGTTGGACATTTTTTAATGAAAATGGGGTCAATCTATTAGGAAGATATACCAATTATAAATATTTATACACCTAACAACAGAGTTCCAAAATACACAAAGCAAAACCTTACAGAAATGAAGGAACAATTTAATAATAATGGTTGGAGACTTTAATACCCCACTTTCAAAAAGTAGATAAAACAAGTAGGCAGAACAATAGGAAATAGGAGATTTAAATAACACTATAAACCAACTAGTAAAAAAAAGCCTACAGAATACTCCACTTAACAAGAGTACTACATACATTCTTCTCAGGTGCTCATGGAACATTCTTTGGGATATACCATGTGTTGGGTCATAAAAACATAAAAAACAAAAACCAAAAACCAAAAAACATGTAAATGGAGATACAAACACCAAATGACATTTTGGGTTAGTGGGAATAAGAGAGATTGTAATGTTTTCTCCTATTTATTTGCTAATTTTCCATAAGGAACATAATACTTCTATAAAAAGAAAAAAAACACCATTGAAAGTTATAAAAGAAAAAGGAACTGAAAATTAGTAATGAAAAGAATTAAACTGAGAGAGGTGGGAGAAATTGCTGTGTCTCACTTAAACTCTTGTCAACCCAAATTCTGCCAATTCCTTTATACTTACACTTGAAACTCTTCATAAGAAACCCCACTGGAGATGCTTCCCCTCCTTCTGGAGCTATGCCCACTGTCTTCATCATCATCCTCCTCAGAGTCATCCAGGCTTCGTGGGAAACTTCGGCTGCTCATGGGACGTGGTAAAGAGCTGTGATCCAGATCCAGGTCCTCCTGAAGAACATGGGATCACTGGGTGAGAAGCAAGAACACCCAGTCCCCACAAGCTTCACTGAGGGCTTGAGCAAATGGGAAATGGGCATGTGCCATTTACCTAGGATTTCTTTGTGGCTAACACCAGACTATGATTCCCACACAGTGGCACCGTACTGTGGGGCAGAGTTTAGAAACCACTGTTCTATACTATCCCCTTATAGAAAAGGGAGTTTTGTATGTAGTATTCACCTGTATTCTCTGTACCTCAAATACAAAGGATATTTTTTGGTTCGTTTAACCATTTGTTTTTAACGTTAATGTTAAAGCTTTTAGTTATCCTTTCTGATCATAAAAGACCATGTGAGTTTACTTGTAACAGTTTCATAAGAAGTATTCAAACGGAAGGCAACAGTTAGTTTTGTTTCATTATAAATGTTAAAGAACAATTAGCTCTATATCTCCTGAGGAATCTTTTTTTCCCCACTCTCATGGACATGGTGAGATGTGTTTCCCTTTTCGAGCTGATGGCCAGAAAGCTCAGGGCCAGATTTGTAGCCCAATCTTTAATCAGCATACATGTGTTTTTATGTAAGCATTTTTCGCTTCTTAGTCTAGTTTTATATTTCATTTTGTTTTACCTCATTTTTTCATTTTGATTTTTTTACCTTTATGCCAACTTACTGCATTTTTACATATTATTATGTTATATATCCTTTTTAGAATAAGCTGGATACTAAAACATAAATTGACTTCGAGAGAGGCAGAAAGACAGACTCTCAGTAATCCACGACGCGCGGTGTCTGAAACACTGTGGGTGCTGAATCAAATCATGTTCTCCTAAACTGGACCCACCCTCTCTTTTTCCAAGTCGTCTCTCATCTGTTGATGTTCATGTTCGGTCAGTTCTTGATCTCCATCTTGGTCGTATTTTGTGAATATTGCCTCAATCTCTGCATCAGTATGGCCCTTCCTGAAATTATTGAGAGGTTACAGATGAAATCACTCATGTACATGGTCCAGTGCAAACAAAGAGACATCAAAATGCAGGAAGAAAGGAGAAATTGCTGCATCAGGGCCAGCCCTCCTCTTATTAATATGTTCCAGAAAGACACCTACTCTGAAAAAAGAGTATCTCTATGAGTAAGTGGTTGGGCCAAAAATATTATCACCAAGAACTTATCTTTACATGAAGAATTTCCTTGGGCCTCAGAAAGTGTGATTCTTACCCTTTGAGATCTTGTCGAAGTTCATCAAAGTTTAACTTGCCTCCCCCTTGTCGCAGACTCTCAGAAATGTCATCCACAGTATTTTTTTTCAGTTTTAGTTTGACCAAGGCTTTATGGTAGCCCTGTTGAAAAGATTTGGTTTAGTTTACTCTCTTTTTACATGTGCTTTACCATCCATTCACAGTAGTAACTACCTGTGCAGATCTTGCTTTGCATGGTAGTTGCAGGATTGTAAAAATGACCATGCAAACCCAAACTGTGCAAAGTGATGTTAATAATCAACAGGAAAAATTATGATTGTGCCTTGACCTTTAAAACCTTTTATCAGGGGCACCTGGCTGACTCAGTCAGAAGAGCATGTGTCTTTTGATCGTGGGGTCATGAGTTCAAGCCCCACATTGGGTGTGGGGATTAATTAAACAAACAAACTTAAAAAAAAAAAAACCTTTCATCAAAGCATTAAAAATTCCCTTGGGGTTGGTTATAAATTTACAGGAAAAATTTAAAAACAGTAAAATGAATATTTATTTGGTACACTGAAATTTAAAACCTCAGAAACCCTGAAAATTAAAATGCTTTATTTCTTTGTAAAAAATTTATCCAGAGTAGTCTGAACAGTGCTGGCCTTCTTCCTGTATAACTTAGGATATGGAGTAAGCATCTTTTCTATGTCTTGGGGAGCTTTCATAATCCTTTCTTAATACGGATCAGCTCCCAACATTTTATCCTTTGCCTTTTCACTGTAGTAAAGTAGCTCCAAGAATTCCTTTAAGGTGAAGTTGTCTGTGTCACTTTCTTGGAGACATTGTCAGCCTTTATGTCACAACCACTGCCCGCATTCATGTTGATAAATTTGCTTCACTAAACTCTTTGACTGTATATCTGTCTATCCATTTATACTCAAGACCTTGAAGGGTAGCAATGTTAACATTTCCACGCCCAGCTACATAGCCTCGAAATCTGCTACATTGGTTTTGAATTTCACTTTCAATGTTGTCATTCTTTGTTTCTTTGCTATGCTTTCATCTTTGCTCGTGCATTCTCCTTTTCCATTATGCATTCTTATAAAATGTCACATGGTTTTCTCACAGGGAGATAAAGAAGCAACACAACTACATGTTTTGTGCCTGAACTGAACAGCAGAGGCTCAAGGACCAATCCTAGACTTTGTAAGGAGTGATGTTATCCTCACTGGTTATGATACACATCTGTTACTTATGTAATGATTTGTAGACTGAAGGGCTCGCAGTGAAGTTTATAGGTTATGCTGCTACAGCTAATATACTGTGATAACTGAGATATTCTGTGCGAATTGCAAGTTTGTACTTTTATATTCTTATTTACAGTCAATATACTGTGACAACTGAAATATGAACTGTGTTGAGAGGCTGGTGTTATTTAACTGAAATAATTGAAATCTGTGCATACCAGAACCAGAGCGCAAAGTAAGGACTGCTTGTACACACCTTGGAGATTTGCTAACATGTAATAAACTGTTGTTGCAAAATTCAGGCTAACACAAATCTTAGGTCCCATGGAAGGGACTTTGTTTTGAGAACTGGAAGTTCTCTGTCCCAAAAGTTCAGACAACATAGTCCTCTGACTTGAACCAACAGAAAAAGATCACAGTCAAGGAGCCTCTGGTATCTTAGCAAAATGATGTTAGGGAACAAGCTGTGTACTTAAGATGTACTTATTTGTTGTTGCTTAAGTTTTATATTTTAGGCCAAATAAAGAAGTCACATTGAGAAGAACAAAGTTACCCAGCTTTCCTGTCCTGCCCTTCCATATAACAATTAACTTCCTGAGAAGGTGCGTGCATAAGTGAAAGTTCTCAGGCCCTTAAGGCTGTGTGTGGCCTTATTCCACAGACGTTTTCCTTGGACTATTTAAAAACTTCTCTGGAAGGTCAAGGGTAAAGGATGATCAACAAAATATTTGCTTCTAAACCTTTTATTTTCCTTTTAAATTGTATTTGAGACAGAAAAAATGGAGATGTCTTTATATTTTTCTCTTCCAGTTTATTCCGAATTCTGTTTCTGCAAGTGAGACCCAACCGGAGGTGTTGTCAAAATAAGTGAAGGCTATGAAACCAGCAGCTCAGCTCTCGAGGGTTGAAAGAGATTGTTGAGAATTTAATTCTAGGGCATTTATGGATTCTGAGAATATATGTCTAAGCTAGCAGGCTACCCATCTCTAGCTCTGAGATGGAGAACTTTTAAATTATTCCTGAAACGTATCTTTATTTTAAACGGTGACAATGGATCAATGAGTGTTGCTGTGGAAATCTGGCTGAAACAATGCTCGTTATATGTAGAAAATAAAAACAATTCTGAGAATTAGGGCTTGTCATACCTTTCTGATAAGATCTGAGAGTTCCATTTCAGCTTTCTGCTGGGCCAAATCAGATTTAACTTCCGAGTAAGTATCATTGATGATGGCCAAAAACATATTCTGTTTGTAAATCAAAACAAGTTGAGATTAAAGAAGAAACCTAAATATACTTTCTAAGCGTCAATCCAAAATTTGACATATGTATTTTTGTTCACTTTTTTAAAAGTAATCTGATGTCTTAAGAAGTCATAAAGTAATAGTTTTGCTATTATATTCTTTGGGAAAATTATTTTCTCCATTAAGTCATGTCAAAGGAAAATGTAATGTGTTTTCTTACTTACAAACCATATATTGTGATACATTTTGCAAAAAGAGACAAAAATAAAATACAACAAAATATTGATGTATTTACTTATGGATGGCGGGATTATTCTATTTTATTCTTTTTGCTTGTCTATATTCTCTACCTTTTTTTATTTGACATAAATTATTAGAAATTTAGAAGTCTACACAGTTGTTCAAATTTCAACAATCAATACAGACAAGTAGAATTCTATGCTTATTCCAAATACTGTTATATAATATTATTTGAGATTTAAAGATGTTTTGAAAAGTTAAAAGAAGATCTCTCCAAATAGAAATATAGTAGGCTTCCCAGAAGATAGTCAACAAGACAAGCTTAGTGAAAAAGACATAGACTTTGGAGTCAAGCACATTTGGGTTTCAGTCTTAGTACTGCCAAGACTATATTGTTCAAATTTTCTGATCTTTAGGGGCACCTGGGTAGCTCAGTCGGTTAAGTGTCCAACTTCAGCTCAGGTCATGATCTCGTGGTTCATGGATTCGAGCTGGGCTCTGTGCTCAGCTCAGAGCCTGGAGCCTGCTTCAGATTCTGCATCTCCCTCTCTGCCCCTCCCTCGCTCGTGCTCTGTCTCTCAAAAATGAATAAAATTATTAAAATTTTTTCTTATCTTTATTTTAAAATTTACTTGTTCTTGCGTTAATAAAATGGGAAAAATAATAGTACAGATTTTTATAAGAATTAATGAGATAATCTATATAAATAGCTTAGGACAGGACCTCATGCATGGTAAGTGCTATAATTTATAGTTGTGATTATTCAATGAGTTCATTTTCCTAACTTTTTCTCTCCCCAGGATAACGGTTTGTATTTCCAACAGGTTTTCTTGAAGCACCACACCCAAGTGATCAGGTCCTTCTTTAACACGCTCTTCCTTCACTTTTCTGTTTTGACACATAACTATGGTTTGAACTCAGGGTTGTATATTTGATTATATCTGTTTTCCCCACAAGTCTGTGGGATTTTCATGAGGACAGAGCTGGTCTCTTATTTTCCTTACCACTGTACCCTCAGTACCTAGCAACTTGCCTGGAAATAGTGGCTCAGCAAATATTTAATGAATGATGGATGAATGAACAAATGGGAGCTCTAAATCATTGCAAATTAAGGGGGAACATTGTTTAAGATTCTGTAGCAAAAATGAGAATAAAATATAAAATGCATGTAAGGTCATGGCTTAATGTTCAATTCCAAGGACAGACATTTGCAGTTGTAGTAACATTCCCACCTTCACCCTCCCAACCCAGGCAACTAATGTTTTCTTTTTAAGTTTTCAAATGGCTGTTAGCTAATGCCTGCAAATATCTTAGTTGTAGGATTAATGGGTGGGTCCTCTGAAGAGATTAAAAAAAACTGAAAGTGGCTGAGAAAGACTACTGAAAGTGTGGGGAGAGAGAGGAAGCTGCCCCTCCTCTCTGCCCTGTCTCAGAAGGTTCGCTTAATTGTGCAATAGGAGGTCTTTCCCTGGTGATGACAGGCATTTGCTTCCTGGCTCAGTTGGGCCACCTCTCCTCTCACCATGGTGGCTTCTTTTAAAGCCAGGGCAATAAATTAACACCCGGCAGTCATCTCAGAAAAGTGGCCAACCTTGCACTCGGCTTGTCATTTCTTTAAAGAAAAGTTTGTATTGGTTGTAACCTCCCTGCCTCTCTCTGGGGGAGTGTGTGTGTGTGTCGGTGGGGTTTGCGGGGAGGGGAGTTGAGGGGTGGAGTTCTGGGAGAGCAATTCCTTTTTGTGTAACAGCACAAAAAATTACTTTGGTATAAAGACAGAAGCTAAAAGCTTCTTTTCATGTTCTAGTGATTGATTTGATGAAACGACTGAATAATTGCAGAGCACTGCCTACTAGAAAACACGTCCACATTTGACCATTTTAAATGGACAAAGAGGGACACACAAAGAAAACTTAGGTGGCCAGCAGTTAACTAAAGGTCCACTGCAGAGTTCTCAATTCCTGGTTTTTGTTTTCCTAGCAGAGATTCAGGGATTCAGATGCTCCAGAATCCAAAGTACTACCAATATTAGAGATGAAAGAGGCTTACTGTTCCATTTTTTTTCTTTAATATATGATAGAAGAAACTAGAGAGGCTTAAATTTAAAACTAATAACACATTTTACAAGATACAAATGGACTTGCATGATATTGCTGACTCTTTCAATTCTAGTAAAGTAGATCTAAAAATCTGTACTAAATACTTGGACTAACTTTGGGAATATTACATTGAATTACTGAACTTTACCCAAAGGATCTTATAAAATTTATTGAAAATGGAGACAATTTTGTTTTCTTAAGACAATGATTAACGTAAGGAAAGACTTAAGTATTAGTGTTTGGATAAAGAGCACCCACTGCTGGGGTGCCTGGGTGGCTCAGTTGATTAAGCATCTGACTCTTGATCTCTGATCAGGTCATGATCTCCTGGTTACTGAGTTCAAAGCCCTGTGTCAGGCTCTGCGCTGATAGCCTGGAACCTGTTTTGGATTGTCTCTCCCTCTCTCTGCCTCTCCCTCTTTCTCCATCTCTCAAAATAAATAAATAAACTTACAAAAACAAAACAAAACAAAAAACAAAAGAACACCCACTGCTTAGGTTAAGCTAACTTAATTGAATAATTTCTTGGTGGACAAATAAATGTGCAAATGTTAAGATAAAGAACAAAATGCCTTTTAAAGAATCTTAATTAGCTTAGGGTCAAAACGTTAAAAATGTTCATTTGTACCAGATCAAGAGAAGGAAGTTATTTTTGAAAGTAACTTTTAAAGCAATTTCCATTCATTGTCAGATTAGTTTTAAATTTAAAATGTAAATACTCTTTGTGGGAAGTCTCTAGGTGTGTTAAACATAATAATAATTCAAAACAAAGTATCTTAATCTTGACAAGCAATAATTAACTCATATATTACTCTTGACATCCTGGATCTAACTTGCTTTATCAGTTCCTGTTTCTTTTTTTTTTTTAAAGAAAAGAGGAATGAAAAGTCATGCTAGCAAGTGATAATGAAAGTGCTCACATCTGTGTTAAAAAAGTCTGTAAACATGTAAGTATTCTACTTTTTAGGCAAAATACTATTTTAGGTGACTCGATCAATTTGCATGTGACCTAATTTTTTTTACATTGAATAGACACATATATATGGATAAATAAAAGACAATGGAAAAGGAATTTGGTAAAGACTTAAAAGTGAATCAATGAGAAGTAAAATAAAATATGCATTCTAACATCTACAGTTTTTCCTGGGTCTTTTAAAACAATGATAGGATTCTAGAGCATGAGGGAAAAAGGAAGATGGTGATTTACGGTGGTGACTTAAGAAGTTTACATCACTTCACTATAAACAAAAGTGTACATACCAAAAGAATGAAGAACATAAAGAACACAAATGTAGTGAAATAAATTGGTCCCAAAACTCGATTAGCTTCCTCAATCTCTGCGAAGTTGATATCACCCAAAATGATACGGAATTGAGTGAAGCTATAAAAACAAAACAAAACAAAACAAAACACTACAATACAAAAACAAAGAATGTTCAGCATTGATGTAACATTTCCTAAAGATGATTTCACACTTTTGGACCTTTTTATCAGTGTAGACAGCTGCCAGATAATAGAAAATTGTCAGTCTTCTTGGAAAACTCTCGCTACCTATATGAGCAATTGAAGCCTTCTAGAATAAAAATCCTATGCTTTTCATGCTAAATACATTATTTCCATTTGGTTAAAAAGGAAATATAATAAATTATTAGATGACATAAAGCAATCAGTTATAAGAATTTAACCCATAATCTGGCTAAAACATGGTAACTCTAAACTTCACAATGGTCTCCCTGGGTCTGAATTTAAAACTTCTTTTAATTAGACTTTGAAGGGTGCCTGGGTGGCTCAGTCGGTTAAGCGTCTGACTTTGGCTCAGGTCATGATCTCACGGCTTATGGGTTTGAGCCTCATGTCTGGCTCTGTGCTGGCAGCTCAGAGCCTGGAGCCTGCTTCAGATTCTGTGTCTCCCTCTCTCTGCCCCTTCTGCAGCTCACACTCTGTCTCTCTCTCTCTCTCTCTCTCTCTCTCTCTCAAAAGTATAAACATTAAAAAAAGTTTTTTTAAAAAGACTTTGAAAGGGCCAAAATTGTATGCATTCAAAGATCCAATATCCTCACATGTACTCAAAGTGGTGTTGAGTGGCCATGCGTTGCCAACGCTGGGTTTTAATAAGTAAAATCATTTCCCTCCCTGACTTCCATCAAACAGCAACACTAATTTGGTATCCTCTGGCACAAAAAAGCCCTATTAACTTCCATTATCAAAATCCTCTTCCCTTTCCTAACTGACTCCTTTCTAAATGGCATGGAAATCTAATACTGGTTATTTCTTTTTAGTCTTAATATCGTATATGAGAATTTTGGGAAAAGATGGAAAATTCCTATATTGGTTTGAGTTTCTCATAGAATATTAGAAAACTTTTTTTTTCTAGAAAATAACTTGAAGTTTAAAATACATGGCAACAATATTGAATAAGAATGAAAATCTAGGCAAATGGTCTCTTAAAAGCTACCATCTGCATTTGGTGCTAAGGAGACCTCTGTCTTTGTAATAATATTGGTTTACTGTAGCTGTTCTACTATGTCTTATTATTTTAGAGATGCTACCTTAGCTTATCAGTATTATGTATCATCATCTTTACATTGGTGGGTAATTGCTTCTGGGAAAGATAATTAATTCTTATTTTTAAATCACTAGTTAAAAATCTGTGGTAGTTAAATAAGCAACCATGAAGATTTCTTTATCCTTGTGAAGACAGGGACAACTCTGATTAAATTTTTCTTTTATAATTTCATATATACTTACATACACTCTTGGAAAGTACTGAAGTCATCAACCTGAGTGCCAAAGACAAGGTATGCCAACTGAGCATATGCTAAGAAGATGATGAAGAACATAATTGCAAAGCCAAAGAGATCTTTGGCACATCGAGACATGGTTGTGGAGAGCTGACTCATGGTCCTGTTAAAGTTGATGAATTTGAAGAGCTGTAAGAGGGAAGATATCGATGGATAAATGGATAAACAAACTGAGTATATACAAACAATAGAATGTTACCCAGTCTTACAAAGGAATAAAATTTTGATCCAACATACCACATGGATGAACCTTGAAAACATTATGCTAAAGTGAAATAAGCCAGACACAAAAAGACAAATATTGTATGATCCCAGTAACATGGGATAGCTAGAATATGAAAATTCATAGAGACAGAAACCTCTATTCTAGAGTTTACCAGGGGCTGGGATAAGGTGGGAATTGGGAGTTAGTGTTTACTAGATACAGAGTTTTAGCTGGGATGCTGAAAAAGTTCTGGAAATAAATATGGTGATGGTTGCACAGCATTGTGAATGTAACTAATGCCACTGAATTGTAAACTTAAAAATGGTTAATGTGATCAATTTTATGTTAATGTGTATTTTACAACAACATTTAAAAAAAGTTTATCATCTATTTTGAGAGACAGAGAGAGAGAGAGAGAGAGAAAGAACAAGCATGAATGGGAGAGTGGCAGAAAGAGAGGAGGAGAGAATCCCAGGCGCCCCAACATTTTTTAGGAGAGAGAATAATGACTTGCTTTTGTCCCCAAACCCAGCATCTTCTATTTTCTCATTTAAAAAGTACTTGTTGAGTGCTACCATGTGCCAGGCACTATTCTTGGAGCTGCAAACAGCAGTGACCAGAACAAAGCCCCTGCCCTGATGTTGCTTACATTTTACATGATGGTTACAATACAGTAAAAATAGGGTTAAATCCTAATTAAGATGAGTAGTGATATTTTTACCCCAAGAAAGATTAAAAAAAAAGCCAGTTGAGCATCTGGCTCTTTATTTCAGCTCAGGTAATGATCTCAAGGTTTGAGTGATTGAGCCCCACGTTGGGCTCTGAGCTGACAGCACACAGCCTACTAGGGATTCTCTCTCTTTCTCTCTGCCCCTCCCCTGCTCATGCTCTCTCTCTAAATTAAAAAATAATAATAATAATAAATAAATAAGCATTTTTTAAAAATAAAAGAGGGAAACCCCCCCCCACAAATGAAAACTAGTTAAAAAAAATCCCTCCATTCACAGATGACATGCTACTCTACATGGAAAACCCAAAAGACTCCACCAGAAGCCTACTAGAACTGATCCATGAATTCAGCAAAGTCGCAGGGTACAAAATCAATGTACAGAAATCGGTTGCATTTTTATACACCAATAATGAAGCAACAGAAAGAGAAATCAAGAAACT
>CM053567.1:123558365-123641626 GCA_028646485.1 Cryptoprocta ferox
CATGCTCATGGATTGGAAGAATAAATATTGTTAAAATGTCATTACTACCCAAAGCAATCTACACATTCAATGCAATCCCAATCAAAATTGCACCGGCATTCTTCTCAAAGCTAGAACAAACAATCCTAAAATTTGTATGGAACCACAAAAGACCCCGAATAGACAAAGTAATATTGAAGAAGAAAACCAAAACAGGAGGCATCACAATCCCAGACTTTAGCCTCTACTACAAAGCTGTCATCATCAAGACAGTATGGCATTGGCACAAAAACAGACACATAGACCAATGGAATGGAATAGAGAACTCAGAATTGGATCCACAAATGTATGGCCAATTAATCTTTGACAAAGCAGGAAAGGGTATCCAATAGAAAAAAGACAGCCTCTTTAACAGATGGTGCTGGGAGAACTGGACAGCAACATGCAAGAGAACGAAACTAGATTACTTTCTTACACCATACACAAAAATAAACTCAAAATGGATGAAAGATCCGAATGTGAGACAGGAAACTATCAAAACCCTAGAGGAGAAAGCAGGAAACAACCTCCTCGACCTCAGCCGCAGCAATTTCTTACTCAACACATCCCCAAAGGCAAGGGAATCAAGAGCAAAAATGAACTATTGGGACCTCATCAAGATAAAAAGCTTATGCACGACAAAGGAAACAATCAATAAAACTAATAGGCAACCGACAGAATGGGAAGAGAGTTGCAAATAACATATTGGATAAAGGGCTAGTATCCAAAATCTATAAGGAACTCACCAAACTCCTCACCCAAAAAACAAACAATCCAGTGATGAAATGGGCAGAAGACATGAACAGACACTTCTCCAAAGAGGACATCCAGATGGCCAACAGACACATGAAATGATGCTCAGCGTCACTCATCATCAGGGAAATACAAATCAAAACCACACTGAGATACCACCTCACGCCGGTCAGAGTGGCTAAAATGAACAAATCAGGAGACCAAAGATGTTGGCGAGGATGTGGAGAAAGAGGCACCCTCCTACACGGTTGGTGGGAATGTAAACTGGTACAGCCGCTCTGGAAAACAGTGTGGAGGTTCCTCAAAAAAATTAACAATAGAACTCCCCTATGACCCAGCAATAGCACTGCTAGAAATTTACCCAAGGGATACAGGAGTGCTGATGCATAAGGGCATATGTATCCCAATGTTCATAGAGGCATTTTCAACAATAGCCAAATCATGGAAAGAGCCTAAATGTCCATCAACTGACTAATGGATCAAGAAGATGTGGTTTATATATACAATGGAATACTACATGGCCACAAGAAAGAATGAAATATGGTCATTTGTAGCAACGTGGATGGAACTTGGGGGTGTTATGCTAAGTGAAATAAGTCAGGCAGAGAAGGACAGATACCATATGTTTTCACTTATAAGTGGAACAGGAGAAACTTAACAGAGGACCATGGGGGAGGGAAAGGGGAAAAATAGTTAGGGAGAGGGAGGGAGGCAAATCATGAGACTCCTGAATACTGAGAACAAACTGAGGGCTGATGGGCGTGGGGGAGAGGGGAAGGGGGGGTGATGGGCATGGAGGACGGCACTTGTTGAGATGAGCACTGGGTGTTATATGGAAAACAACTTGACAATAAACTATAAAAGAAAAATAAATAAATAAATAAACATAAAAAAACATAAAAAAATCCCTCCAGGAAATATTTATTGCATGTTATTAACTGTCATTTATTGTTTAGCAATGATGTGCCAGGCACTGTGGAAAGAGCAATGTACACTGCCTCAAGTCTTTGCAGTGATTTAAATACTGGTATTCTACCCCCAGGAGTCAGCCAGGGCTCAGGGCCAGCTGTTGAGCCCAGCTCTGACTGCAAAATAATATTGAGCATTTCTGTAGACAAGGCACCAGGATGTTCAGCACAGCCCAGGGGCACGCCAACCTATGGAGCCCTAGCTAGAAGTCCTGGGGGAAGATCACTGGGGGGACACATCAGAAGTCAAGTTGCAACCCCTGCCTTTAAAGAACTTAATGGTTCTTAAAGTTTTGGGAGAATATTTACAAGCAAAATACTAAATAAAATGCTCAGCCTGAGGCACAGAGAACTCTTATAAATTGTTTCTGGCCACAATAAAAATTTCTCAAGGGTTGTTGTAATCACATTTCTTAATGTAATTCCTATTAGATTTGGATTATTATTTCTACTTTTTGATGAAGGGTTGGTGTATTAGAGATGGTTTTTCCTGAACAAGCATGTAACTAGATAAATAGGAAGAGCGATAAAGGATGAGGTCTACACCGTCTGATAAATCTCAGGCCTTCCAGGTGTGAATACCAATTCAGGAAAATGAATAACTGCTGGTGACTACCTTAGAACAGTACTGTTCAATCAAACTTTCTGACATGATGGAAATGTGCTTTATTTCCACTGCCCAATACAGTAGCCATCAGCTAGATGTAAATGTCCCTGAGTAACTGATGAACTGAATGTTTAACTGTATATAATTTTACTTTATTAAAATTTAAATTTCAATAGCCACTTGTGGCTACTAGCTACTGTCTGGATAGCAGAATCATAGAATTTGACACGTGACAGCTGGGAGCTGCCCCATTATTACTAAAATTTCCTGCATCTCCAGAATTGAGACTCATTTGTATATGAAATGCCTTAACCTTTCACACACATGGAAATGCACACTGTTTTGGAAAAGGAGATGAGTGATAAAGGTACTACTCAGAAGTGTATGTACTTGTCCCAACCTCAATTCTAGGTAAAGCCATATGGCCATATGGCCTCCACCTGGAAAAGAGACAATCCTTCCACAGATCATTTCCAGTACATCTCTCAGTCCCTCCCCATCCACCCTAAGTTGTTCTTAGTTCCTTTTCCTTCACCTGGTCACCCCACATCAGGTAAAGCTCAGACCTGTCCCTGTGTTAGTGTAGCCTAGAGCCACAGGCCCAACAGACATTGAAAAGGCATCTTATTGCATTTGTGAAACAAACCTGCAGGGACTGGTTTTGCAAAACTGCAGGTACTAGGAAGCACCATACACAGTTAAATGAAGGATCACATGAATCCTGCTAGTTTACTTGTAAAATATGAAGTGGCTTTGGTTGGCTATTTGAATTTAACCATGAAAGCAAATTCAAGTCCTCCAACATTTTGTGTGACTCAAGTTAATAAAAAGAAGGGAAAGGGGAGCCTGGATGGCTCAGTCAGTTAAGTGGCCGACTTCAGCTTAGGTCATGAGCTCACAGATCGTGAGTTCGAGCCCTGTGTCAGGCTTGTGCTGACAGCTTGGAGCCTGGAGCCTGGAGCCTACTTCGGATTCTGTATCTCCCACTCTCTCTGTCCCTTCCCCACTCTCTCTTTCTCTCTCAAAAAAAAATAATAATAAATATTAAAAAATTTTTAAATAAAAAAGGGAAAAATATTATTGAAAATCCAGACCATGAAATTTGTAAATTACCTTAATCCAGACAAAAAATACTATGACGGCAGCTATATTGTTGAATTGTATTTGCCAGTATGCCAGATGTTCAAAGTTGGGGAAAGTATTTTGATCTTCTAAAAACTGTAGTAGCACCTCCACACTTGATGTCTTATATATGTTAATTCCTATAGCTACCACTGACAGCTGGAAAACAAAAAGATTTATATATTATTACAGTGTTTTAGAAATATGCAACTTACCTTAAAATGACTAATTTTTCTTACTCCTAGGCCTCACCAATCTACTTATTCAAATCACTCATAAAAATGTGAAGTGCTGAGCACAGCCATAAGACAAGTAAAACAATAAGCTGCTTGCATTCCCTTTGCCAGGAACAGAAATTCAATAAATGCACGTGTGCATGTGCACACACATGTGAGAAATGTTACTATATTACAAAATCAAACTCAAATAGGAATGCCTAGTTTTTTCTGCCACCCTCATTTAAATCACTTTCCATCCTTCTGCTTTCTCAGCCCCATCTTGCTTCCCCCACCCTCCGCAATTGCCAGCCACCCATTCCCTCTACTATTTAACACTCCACTATATTAATATCCCTCCACTATTAAATACATAGTGGACATCTATGTACACAGCACTGTGCCAGGGGCTAAGATGAACAAACACAAGTAAAATGCACAAACTCTGTTCTTAAGAAACTTACACTCTGGTTCAAGACCAGGTACACACACAAAAATAAGTCACCCAAAAGCCTACTAAGGAGTTGGCATTGCACAACATAAGGTGAAGGGTGAAACAAGACATTCTAAAAGGGGTGCTCGAAGGAAAAAGAATATGATTGGTCTTGAAAGATGGTGGGAATGATGGTCGGAGAGGACTCCAGAAGGCTTGCAGTGGGTATATGTGTGAGCCCAGGGTTTCCCTCTTGCATGTTTCTGTACCTTAACCCAAGACCATGCAACTTTCCACAGCTGCTTCAGTTCTGGGCCGAGAACATTTGTCCCTGTGTGCATCCATCACCACTGGATTAATGTATATGTGTGGAAAATGCTAGGGGTTAACCGTTACAGCCTGGGCTTCCTTGGGGTCTAAAGCCACAGCAGGTGTGCTGTCCCAGGTGCTGAGACCTTTGCTGTCCATTCCTTCTCTCTTCTCATGAATGATGGTCAAAGACCACTTCATTAGCCCTTCTTGAGATGGCTGTCCTGATCATGGCTCCAGGTGATTATCATAGCAGAGACCTGCCAGGCTGCCAATCACGGCTTAAAAAGCCAACTTCACCCCCTTTGGTTTTCTGTGAAGGATTTACAGAAACTGGTGCTGGTGGTAGGATTATTTTCTTTGAGTTCTTCGATTACACTGAACATGTTTCTCTCTGTTGACTTAGTTGAGAAGGAAGGGTTGACTGACTTAATAACTCTTTACCCAGCTCTCACTAGGTACAATTGCTTTGGCTCTGCCCAGGATGTGGTCATTTATACAATATCAATATCATATCAATATACTAAATTTCCTTGAGAAGTTTTCTTCAAAATAGAGAATGAGAGAAAAGATGAGGAAACAGATTTTGTAGCATTTATGTCCTGAGTTTTCTTTGTGATTGTCATCCTTATCTACAAAAGAACTTTCCTTCTTTAACATATGCTTCATAAGGGCAGGGGTTTGGGCTGTTTGGTTCTTTTTATGTCCTCAGTCCTAGAATAATGCCAGACACATAGCAGGTGCTCAGAAAATCTTTGTTGAATAAATGAATTAATAATGTTCACTCTTGAAACTACCAATCAACAAAATTATTTGAATTTAGACTTCTTAACAGTCTTCTTTTTTTCAGTAATTCCACTAGTTCTGAAAGACTTGTTTACATCAAAAGGCTGACTAAAGTAAGTCTACAGATTTCAAAGTCTTTGTTGAAGAAACAAAAGGAAAATAGAAAAAATAATTTCCGAGTGGTTCCAAAATTTTATAGTTATATTTAGGATATAATTACTTTTCAACTTTTGGGTGTGCTTTAGCACATTTGGGCCAGATAAAATAAAAACACCTTTGCTTTTTTCATGGGGTTGAAGGTCCAGTGGAGCACAGAGCTTGTTTTGGGGGACAAGCAGAAAGCATGTCCTTATTTCTGCAGGGTCAGAGAAGGTTTCAAAGGAGAAGTAGATTCCAGTAGCTCTTCCTTGTTCTTTACAAAAGTACACTGTCTGAATTGTTGTCTTGGCAGTACTACGAGTTATAAAAAATTAAGAACAATAGCACAGGGAAGCAAGTTTTCAAAGAAATACTTGCAAAATGTTGTGGCTGCTGAGCCAAAGAAACTATCCTCAATTTCCATGATATCATCAGTTATTTTCTCCAAAGCAGGTACAAGGCAATGGTTCACTGAGGTGTGGGAATAAAATATTAAAACTTCTATCCAAGTGAAAAGAAAGTGTTAGAATTCTATTTGTATTTATTTTTTAATAAATCTTTCAAATTCTATGTTGTGTATGTTTTTACAAGTGTATACACACACACACACACACACATTACAAATCAATGGAATACATTAGGGTGTGTTGTCAAAGTTTTCACTGAAAGGTGTACATAATCAAAAAGGTTGATTGCCACTGAGTAGTCTTTTGCTGATATTAAAGGTATTTGGTTAAAACCCAAACAAACTTACCATTAACTAGCAAAATATCACACTCAACTTTTTACCATTATTCTCAATGACCTAAACTATAAATATACCCATATAAACTAAAAAGGCAGGGTTTGCAACCTTAGAGTTCCAAACAATAATTGTTTTCAATGTATGTGGACTGCACTCTTCTATCATGTAGTACAGAAATATTTTGAAAAATTCTTCCAGTCTCATGGCCTTTCCTCCTTCCTTAAAGGGAAAAATTCCTTTGTTACTCTGTTATTATTAATGTATTAAGAATTTGGGGATCAAGAGTTTACCTACAGAAATTGTGGGATGTGACACAAGCCATCACGAAAGAAGGGATGCACTTCTAAATGCATCAGGATTGAATGGCTTCCACACAGTATTCTATGGGAATTTTTATTTTAAGTAAAAGCTCTTTCTGAAGTGCACATGCATGTAGCCTGAGAGGCAAAGAAAGAGTGGCTAAGAAGGTTATTGTGAGAATTAAATGTACTTCTGTATATGAAAAGCACCTGGAACTGTGTCTGACACACATAACTTCTAAAGTGTTAGTGATCATTATTATTATTGCTCATGTTAATATTACTGGCATGCAATATCTATCTATATAGTTCTTTTCAATGTCTTAAGCATTCTTGTATTCAAACATGAAGATTTTTTCTATATTTAAAACATATTAATAATATATTTCAGAACATATTCTTCTCTATTTTGCCAACTAATTCTAGTGATGATTTGATGATGACTTGATGTAAATACTTCACAAAGCCCAAATGAATATTTTGGTTGCTGGGGGCTAGGGGAGAATAATGGCCAAGAAGCAGGGGAATAGAAGAGAGCACGCTGATAGGGTAATGCATCACTTACTGAGATTTCAGAGGGGCATCTGTATCATCAGACAGTGGAAAGGACGGACTTGTAGGCATGTAACAATTAAACATGTCCTTATATGCTTCAATGTGTAACAGGACTCAGCAAAAGATTATGTGTTCTCACTGAAGGGAGAAAAGTTTGCAAAAATGCATTTCTCTGTGGAAGCCCCTGGAAGTTAGTGATTAAGATGATGTGGAAGGGAAACCATGTCGAAGACGTGTAAGGAGTTATAATCGAGTCAAGGGCACGCAGGGGATCTACAAGGTATAGTAGTCTTGACTCTGTCCTAACCGCCTTCTGATTTCTTGCACCTGATACAGAAAACCTGGATGGTCCTTCACTTGTATTTTGTACACTGTGGACTATTTGCAGGAAATTTTAAACTACAAAGAGGTTTTCTTTACTACCCCAAATATTTTCAAGATGCTTCTTCTTGCTCTAACTTTACATATGTGCAGAAAAATACAAACTAATTTTTGTTAGCGGTTGAAGAAAAATATCATTAACCAAAAAGAGAATAAACAAAACATTGTTTTCTGTGTCCATCTCCTATGGCATGCCAAAGCCAAATCTGAATTACTAGGTTATTCTTTTTTTTTTATGTCTTGGAACTTGTGTGTATCAGCACACAGAGATCTCTTTAAAAAATTTTTTTTAAAGTTTACATATTTATTTATGTTTAAGTAATCTCTTAAAGTGGGAGTTGAACTCACAACCCTGAGATGAAGAGTTGCATGCTCTTCCAAATGAGCCAGCCAGATTATTCTGGTTATTTGTGTGGCTAATTGACAGCTTATTGCAAATACCTCTCCACTTCTATATTCAGAAGGGTTACTCATGCAAAATGAGAAAATAATTGGTAGCACTGAGGTTGATAAAGTGGAGGAGAACTTTTAGATTCTCCTTCAGCAATATCAGGATCCACAATACTGAGGAGTTAGATCAAGAACTCTAATTAACATGTTTTTATAACAGAATAGGGAATTTGGTGTTGTTCTGAAACCTACCACAATGATCACAACATCCAGACAATTCCAGAAACTTCTGAAATAGTGTAGCTTGTGAATGCGAATTTCCAGTATCTCTTCCACCACATAGTAAAGGATAAAAAAACAAAAGATAATCTCACAGGCTGCCAGGAAGAAATCAAAAGTCGTGACATAGCGGATCAGCTTTACAGGCTGAAATTGCCAAGATGGAATCACACCACCTGTTGCTGGGAATTCAACCAATAACCTGCATTGCAATAAGAACAGTTAAAACAGCAACAACAACAACAACAACAACAACAACGACAACACACAGATGCAGCCAGGAAAGGGCATCCATCTATTCTGTCCCTGCACTAATAGGTCCTAAAATTATAACCACAAGTCACCCCAAACTAGTGGCAGAATATTTTTGATCACAGCTAATAGCTGTGTACTTGTACAATTCTGTGCCCCCAAAGGAACAAGGCTTACCAAGTCCTCCTAAAGAGATTATTCCTCCTCAGTTTCCCTTTTACTTTTCTGTTATTTATACTGCTCAAAATGCTCTTTTTTTTTTTTTTTTAAATGTGGAAGTGAATCAACAAAGAAGCCTTTCTAGGACTCCTATCAAATGTAAGTAATTCAAGTAGGCATGAAGAACATAAGAAATATAACTCATGAATTCAAACATGTATGGCCTGTTGAGAAGTAGGATGTGTGTGTTTGTGTGTGCATGCATATGTGTATGTGTGTGTGTGTATGTGTACACATATT
This sequence comes from Cryptoprocta ferox, assembly GCA_028646485.1. Lineage (NCBI taxonomy): Eukaryota > Metazoa > Chordata > Mammalia > Carnivora > Eupleridae > Cryptoprocta > Cryptoprocta ferox. The sequence goes on from CM053567.1 coordinate 123,567,075, forward strand.
TATACACATACTGAGTTTCTCATTCATTCACTTGGTAACACCTAACTGGCATTGAATAAGTTGCCCTCAGGGCTATTCTTGCTTCCCTTCCCAGAGCCTTATAGTTAATAGGTACTCAGTAAATGTCTGATAGTCTAAAACAGTAACACTTTTTTTACATTCATACTGATGGCACGGAACCTTAGTGCTTTAGCATATTTGAAGTGAGGATGTTTCTTGCCAACTTCCCATTTTGTGGGTGTCACACTGAGAGTTAAATGATTCACTTAATGGTGCAGTTTCCCTATCAAACTAGAAATAGAATATCTAGCTGCTTAACATTAAGACTATGAAAAGACATTTAGTCAATTACCAGGTATAACTGTCTCTCCCATTACAGGACGGGTAGCCACATCTAGAGCCTGAGTATCTAAGACTTAGGCATGAGTAATAATCCAGTCTAGGCAGAGACTTTGGTAAATTAGAACTGGTCAAAGAAGTATGAAAATCTTTCCTTCCTCTTCACTTTAAATCTCCTGTTTTTTGTTTTTTTCCCCCATTCGATGTGTTGGAGAGTAGAGATAATAAACAAAAACCTGGGAGAGCAATATGGAAACAGAGAGCCTTGTGACAGCCCCAGTGTGAATGCGGAAGGGCAGAAAGTAGCTTCTGTGTGCGAAGTGATCTCACTTTGTCCTGTTCTGGCCCTGCATCTGTTAACTTCTCCAGAAACCTATATAGCAACATACAGAAAAGAAGTAATTGCCTTGACAATATTCACTCTTAAAGTATGCGAAGGAAGTGAAAGAAATCCTCAAGACCTTGTATAAATAGATATTTCCTTAAATGTCAATCAGAGTTGACTGCCTGTTTTTACCCTCTATTTGCCCTGAAATCATTAGGAAAATTTCAATAATAACTGCAATCATTTTTCATTCATTTCTAGTAATAACTGTTATTTGATTTAATGTGACATTATTTTCTGTGAAAGTTGTTAAATATGAGGTCTGGGAAAATCCAACTGGCCATTTAAAGCGGATTTGAGTTTAGTCTCAAAAATGATCACAAAATAAGGATATTATGAGAATGTATGCTTCTTCTTTGGTAGGTAAATATATGTGCAAGTAAGTCATGTCAGTGATGTCTGGGTGTTGCTGACACATTCACCAGGAGGATTAAAGTGGGTGAACTCTGGCTCTCCGTTGCCTTGTTTTGTTTTTTTCTTCTTTTATAGCATATATATTACCTTCTAATCTATGTGTTTCTTTTGTTTATTGTTTCTTGTCTATTATCTATCTCTTGGCTGAACGCAAGCTCTGCAAGAGCAGCGATCTTTATTTTGTTCACTGATGTGTCTCAAGAGTTGGGAACAGTACCTGACACATATTAAGTGTCCAATAAATGTTTGCTGAATAAATAAATAAATGAACAAGAGGTCCCAGACAAGCCAGTAGGTCTTTGTTAGTTTCCTCACTGCTAACCAATGTGATCATGATGCAATGTCACAGGATCTATAGAAGGAACTTTATGTGCCTTTGCTGAATCTTCAGTGTTACCAGGTACCTGGGTATCCTGCTGAACTAAGGCACAGCCCCTAACTATGGTGCTTGTGTTCTGATAGCATGGGCATCATCTGAGAGTGGGAAACTCAGGGAAATGAGTCACAGTTTGATGGCCAGAGGCCTTGGTAACAGAGCATATAGCGCTGATCATCCTTATAATGAGTAAGAAGAGATGTTAGCAAAACATAGTGCTTTTTTTCTGGGAAGGTTCCAGCTTTGGGATAAACTTGGACCAGACTTAAGTTTCTTTCCTACTCATAATATTCTAGGATTCTAGTTCCCTTTCCCTAAATATATTTATCCCACTGAGCCTTTGGTTTTCACCCTTCCCTTGCTGTCAGCTCTGATCTTTAGCAGTCTTTTAGCCAGCTGCAGGCAATGGTCTCCTGGTCTATCTCAAGATTAGGATGTATATACAGATACGCAGAAGTGGGAGGGACCAGCGCCCCTGGTACACACCTGATCACACAGAACAGGTTAATGTTGGCGTTGTATACTGAAAAGTCAATAAAAGTTGCCCTGGTTCCTCGGTCCAGCCAGACATTCTTCTTGAGGCTAGCGACCTGAGCGGCTGTCTCCTCTCTTGTTCTTGACAAATCCAGGTAATAGCCAGCTCCGCTATAGGTTGCAATCATTCCCCAGTGGCTACTCCCATTCAAGTCTTCTTCACTTGTGTAGATCCAACTAATTAAAAAATGAAATGAAAACAAAACGAACACATAAAATCAGTGGAACACTTGTGGCAGTTATAAAGCTAGTTGGTTTCTGGTAAGATAGAGTATGTAATAAATAAATGCGAGTCTTCTCAAGCTGGGTAATGTGCTGGGAGTAGTGCTTCATAAGTGTTTTCTTATTAATTCTTTTTATTTTTTATTTTTTTAATTAATTAATTAATTAATTAATTTTTTAGAGAGAGAGAGCACAAGGAAGGGAGGAGCAGAGAAAGAGAGAGAAAGAGAGAGAGAGAAAGAGAGAGAGAGAGAGAGAGAGAGGATCCCAAGCAGACTCCTCACTGTCAGTACAGAGCCTGATGCGAGGCTTGAACTCAAACTGCAAGATCATGATGTGAGCTGAAATGCTTAACTGACTGAGTTGGACGCTTAACTGACTAAGCCACTGAGGCACCCCTAATTTTCTTTTTAAGTTTATTTACTTATTTGGAGAGAGAGAGTATGTGAGAAGGGGAGGGAGAGAGAGAGAATTCCAAGCAGGCCCTACACTGACAGTTCAGACCCCGATGTAGGACTTAAACTCATGAACCGTGAGATCATGACCTGAGCCAAAACCAACAATCAGAGGCTTAACCAACTGAGCCACCCAGGCACCCCCTTATTTCTTATACACTTATTATCCCCATTTTAGGTATGAGGGCCCCGAAGCTTAGTGAGGTCAACTCAGTCTCGATGCTTTTGAGGGTATTGTCAGGAACCTACACCAGGACTGTCTGTCTCTAGAACCTGCACTATTAGCCCTTAGTTTATGTAGCTGCCTTCCCTGGGTAACTATACCCAGGGGCTAGATGACTCTAGGTCTCCAGAGAAAACTGCAGCCAAGAGGTACAAGTTCATCAAGTACCACTGTTGGCAACTGAACTAAACAAGACTCCATAGGGCATTTGGGCATTTAATCCACAAGTATTGACAGAGGCTCTCTTAGGAACCAGATTCTTCTTTGGCATTAACGGGGATATAAAGATGAACCAAGTTTCTTTCCTCTCACATTTATAGTAAGTAGGAAAAGTTGTAATTAAACAATTAAAATACAACATAGATGATGATAATAAATCCAACAGAGAAGTACAGAGAAATTGCTCGGGCAGATCAGAGGAAAGCTATCCTTGTCCAGGGTCTGGCGACAGGAAAGGGGCATCAGAGAAAGCTTTGGGAAGAAGCCATTAAGCGGACCTGCGCTGTGAAAGGTAAATAGGATTCAAGCAGGCTCAGGTGGATGAGAAGGGCATTTTCAAGCCTGAGCCAGGTGAGGCTGCAGAAGTACAAGGCATCTAGCTGGTAGTTGAGTTCAGCTCCCATATGATGAAGAAAGAAAGGTTGAAAGGTAGACTGTGATCAGACCGTGAAGAGCAAGCATGAAGGAGTCATGGAGGGAAGGTTTCTTAGAGGCATAGGGCAGAGTTCCTCTGGTGGCTGCAGGAAGGCCTGGAGTGGTGAGGAACAGATGCCTCACCTGCAGAAAAAAGTTGCCAGAGCAGGTCTGACACAGCCTTTCCTTTGGCAGGCCTCCTTGCAAGGTTGGGCCTCGGCTGGCCTCTGGACCTTGCCTGATAAACAACTCCCTACATTGACATAAAACTTTGCCTGACACACCAAAGCAGCTGTGACTAGGCTGTCTATACAAATACAGTGGCTTATGCCCAACACCTGCTTTCCTCCTGGGAGTCTGGGATTTGGGTACTTGCCAGGCAGTGGCTGCCTGTGTGACCAGCAGCTGGTAAATACCTCAGGCACTGAGTCTCTAATGAGCCTCTCTGACAGATGTTGTTAGGACTGGCTACTGGAGGAATTCGGCATGTCCTATGTGACTCCACTGGGAGAGGATTTTTGGAAGCTTGCATTTTGTTTCCTCCAGACTTTGCCCCACACGCCTGTACCTTCTGCTACTTTTGCTTTTATCATTTCACTGCATTACCTTAGCCACAAACACTACTAGATGGTGAATCCTGTGAATCCTTCCAACAAATCCCTGAACCAGGGAGTAGTCCTGGGGGACCTGACACAGCTCAGTTAGCAGTCCCTGCAATATGCCAGAGGTGACTAGGCCTGAGCCAGAGCAGTGAAAGGAAGATAGGAAGACAGAGAAGAAGGACAGACAGGACACTGCAGTGACCATCAGAAGAACTTGGAGTCTGATTTGGAAGTTGGGGCAAGGGAGAAGTGACATCTGTAAAATGATTGGAGACTCTTTTTGGATAATGCAAAGGAGAACAGATCCAACAAGAAAGTGACGAATTCAGTTTGGGGAGATTGAATTATAGGAGCTGGTGGGACATCGGTGGGATACAGAGTTATTTTTTATTTTCTGTCACTAGAACACAAGCTCTGTGAAAACAGAGGATTTGTTTCTGTTTTGTTTCTTGCTGTTTGTTTCTAGCCAACACCAAGGGTGTTTCTAGAAAAGGAAGACCTCATTGGGAAAATGCCTGGCACAAGTTAACACTCAGTACATTTGTGGAAGAAATGATAAATTATCAAATAGAGATGAGAGAGGAAGTCAACTGAATGTCAAGGGAAAGAATGTAAAGAAAGAAAAGCTAGAGATCTGAATATAGAACGAACATAGGAATAAGACAGAAGTGGGAGGGATTAAAAGGAGGATTACAGAATGAAGGGAACTCAAGCATCACCCCCAGAAGTCAAAAGAATGGGCAATCAACACTGCCAAGTTCTGCAGAGAGGCTGAATGCAATGAACATCAAGAATGGGTCAGTGGGTTGGCAAATTCAATAAATCCACTGGTGGCTTCCAAAAGAGACATCAAAAGCATAGGTAAGCTTTAAGGGGTGAATCAATGGTAAGGAAATGGACGTGGCAAGTGAAGGCTATTCTTTCCAGAAGTTTGGAGTTCAAGGGAAAGAGAAATGGGGGTAACTTGAGAATAGGGCAGAATCAAGGGGTAGTTTAGACACATGGCAGTCCATCCCATGGTGGAAATCACCCACTCATCCATGCCTCTAGCAGGTATTTACTGAGCAGCTTTAGAGAGCAGGCAGTGCTCAAGGCTTTGAAAATACAGCAGTGGACAAATATAATCCCCACCCTCAAGAAGCGTGAGTACTGATGAGGGGCTGACGGTGGCAAGGAGCCACCCTAACAGTGTAATTAATAAAGAAGAAGCAACGTGGTTTAGTAGAAGAAATGTGGGTTTTGGAATCAGACTGGTTTAAGTCCCAGCTTGGTTCCATTAACTTGCTGTGACACTTTGGGTAGGTAAGCTTCATTTTTTACATCTCCAGAATGGAGATGACACCTATTTCAGAGTTGCTTTGTGAAAAGCAGTTGGGATAATGCATGAAATCCCTTCTTAAATAGCGTCTGGTAGTGGCTGCATCCATTTCTCTCATTAATGATATGAGATTGAGTAAAATATTAGACAAGGTACCACAGTTTAAGGGCAGGAACGAGAAAAAGGAGCAGTATAGCAAAACCATCATCAAACCTGGAAAAAATGTCTCTTGGGATGATTCAATCCCTTTATGCTAAATCTTCTGACCTTTACCTAGTTTGTTCCTTACAGACCCTCGGACTAAATAAGGTGTGCATTGGATGATAAACAAAGAATCTGATCATGGGAAAGCTGTTTGCCCCCACTGTATATTAACAAATCTGGAGTGTGGGTGTCTCAGTTCCCAAGAAAGGGATCTAAAGGAACTGTGACTCACCATAAGAGGGCCACCTTGGAACCTCTTGAGAACTCTTCTTATTTCTTTATAGTAACTACCATAATTCTAAAAGTAATGACTATCCTCCCTTAATATACAAGATATTTTAAGTATGGTTACAAAAGAATACAAAAAAATCCCTCCAAATACCCACAATGACAACACATACTCAACATCATAAACAATCTTTGAGAGGACAGGCTTTGAACCAGACAAAAAACTGCCTCCCAAGCTTATTACACACTTTAAATAACTGTACTCTGAATAAAGATACATTTGTAAATTCTAGAAAGATGAGAATTTCTGTACCAGAATAATTTCCAGTAACAACCTAGTGAATGATGTCACTAGATCTAGAAAAATAGGAACCAGCCATCTTGAAAGAAACCACCAAAGGCCCATGTAGCTTCTTTTTTGTGGGCCATGTGGTCAAAAATTTAGCCTTCTGAAAAATTTGTGTGCAGAAACTGAAGGGGGTAAAAAGTAGAGAAAACCTGAGAAACCAAAGGTCAATTTGGCCATCACCTCAACCAAAAGCACTCAAGGCTCACTTAAAGCATCTTCTCCTTGGTTGGGGTTGGAGAATGAATGAATGAATGAATGAATGTCAGTGAGAGGCAAGGGCGCATGGCCACAGGGCACACATACTTACGCAGTTCCATTTTTTGGACCAAATGGAGCCCTGTCTTCACTACTGACAGAGTAGACATCATAGCACTCTTTAATCTCATCTCTCAAGTCCTGGGGAATAGAACAGGACCCGTTCCTGACTCTGAGCTGCCGTATACGTGGTACACCTAAGAGGAGGTTCTCGTAGTAGATGAAGCTTCGGTTGTCCGAGTCAGTTCTGTTGCTGGACTGTGTCTTCCAGTATAGCCCATCTAATAAGGCACCTTCTGTGAACTGAAAGCGAAGGAAACATTTAAAAAAATTTTTTTAATGTTTATTTATTTTCGAGAGAGAGAGACAGAAAGACAGAGAATGGGGGGGGGGGTGGGCAGAGAGAGAGGGAGACACAGAATCCAAAGGAGGCTCCAGGCTCTGAGCTGTCAGCACAAAGTCCAATGCGGCGCTCGAACTCATGAACTGCAAGATCATGACCTGAGCCAAAGTTGGATGCTCAACAGACTAAGCCACCTAGGTGCCCCGCAAAGGAAATATTTTTGAAAGTTTTTTGAAAAGCTCCAAGCTTAGTGGCTTGCTTTGCTCTTTCCTGGAATGTTTGGATGACAGAGTTGGGCAACTCTGTGAACATGGTAGAGTGACAAGAGTGTGTTTTGCTGTCAGAAAGATTAGGGTTGGATCTTGCTCCACTGCTTACTAGCTATGAAGCCTTGAGCAGGATCCAACTTTGAGCCAAGGTTCCTGAATCTGTAATATCCATTTTTTGTATGGTTGCTACCCTTGGCGCCTAGGTCTAAAGGTGGGGGTGTGGTTTACATAAATCCACAACTGTGATCATTTTACTTTCCCTTATTAAAATAACATCCCACATAATCATGGTTCCAAACTTGCTTGGAGAGGAAGACTACAGTTTTGGTTACCAGTCTGCCATCTGGTGGATCTTCTTTTAAGTGTCTGGACTATTTCGTCATATGGTGAACTCTCTAACCACCCCTGCCCCTGCCCCTCCCCTTGCTTTACCATGGAACTGTGTATATGTGAGAAGTCTGTCATTAGTTTGCCTGTAGGGAAGAAGCTGTTTCTCAGTGTCTCATCCTTATCAGACAATCAACATAGATGGATTGATTCGCTCTGTTGAGGTAGGGAGAGATTCATATTATACAGTGTGATTTATTAATGGGTCCACATGGTCCAGTTTCCTCTATCTTTACAACCATTAGCTCTGACCCCAGCATTTAGTAAAAATTTTGGAAAGCATCTCTGTAGGAAGAAACAATTGTTTCCTTTCCAATCTCCCTTCCAATTTTCCTAGGTTCTGAGTACCATACCTCCCAGATCAGTTTAACATTTTTCCTACAGTATCACTCATAGTTTATCCTCTGCTCCTATATTGGATTTTGTGACAATTTGGGAAGGCTGGATTCAATTTCACATTAGAGATCTCTGAAAGAATGTGCCTGCCTTGTATCAGGTGCTATTCTACAGTACATGCTGTCAAACAAAGAGACAAAAGACAAAACAAAAAAAAACAAAAAAAAATGAGACTATATAACCAAATTTTGCCCGTATGGGCTGTATATCTAGGAGATACTCAACAGATATTTACTGAATCAGGAATGAGTGAATGAATGAATGAATGAATTATAGATGAGGGTGAAGAAGAACCTGTCAGGCTAGAAAAAAAGTTCATTTTTCTTACTCCCTAGCTGTGTGTAAGCACACTGAATCTTAGTCTCATCATCTACAATCTAGGGCACAACATTAGCCCTACCTTGTGTGGTTACTATGGCACTAAAGAAGGCAAAGTATGAAATGCTCAACATGCTGAAAGAAACATAAAAGATACTTAATTGGACCATAACTTCCAACAACTCACCATCACCTACATCTCACACGGTGTTAAGCACATAGTGGGTCCTATATATACTGTTGAATTAATTCATGAAGGCAAATGAATAATTTTCAGTGATAAAGAGGTACTTTGAAAGTCACTTGCAAAAACAAAACAAAACAAAAATAGAAAAGTCATTTGTAAATACCTTCCAGAAGTCTTCCATTGAAGAAAGAGTTTTAAAATTTGTTTTCTCTGTTTTGGACACGGGGGTGTCTAGGAAGAGTTGTGACATTATCCGGGTGTAGTAGTACACACTGGAGCTCATCATCCCATAGGTCACTGGAACACAGAAAGAGCCACGTGAACCCTGTGAGGGAACCTACACACTTACTCGTACACTTCCGCTGGATGGGTAGGTATCCACAAACTGTCTGCTCTGTCCCTTGCCTTCCTTCCCTTTACCATTCTTCTAGGATCTCTCCCTAGCTCTCAGGCCTATAAAAGAAATAAATTAACATTGGCTTATGTGAAACAAAACTTGCTTAGTATGGAGCATTAAGTTAAGATCAAGTGCCTTCACTTGACATCTGGGATATGGCTATTCAACTTCATCCCCCTTCCCTCCCAGGTCAGCCCCTCAACTCTGATCTGCACGGGCCCCTACTGAGGCCATGCTGAGTTCCTTGTCCTGAGGCTGTGCATGTGATGTTACTCTCTCTACAATAACATGGCAGGTGATACCTTGATCTACATCAATTCTCCACTCTTCTCTGCTCTGCATACTGTGGCTAACCTCTATAGACTGTACATGTAGGCTCCCTTGACCTTTGACATCCCATGCATTTGGCCCATGGGAGGCTGAACAGGAAATCCAGGGGCCTGAGGAAAGAGAGGTTGGGTTTGCTCCTTCCACCCCTCCTCCATTCCCTCACCATCTGGATGCAGTTTGGCTGGGGACCCTCTAACCTTGGCCATAGCTCTGGGGAAATCTCTCCTCCCATAGTCACACTGGGTTCATGCCAAGCCACTCTCTCCCCTTGTCCCCTCAGGCCTGGAGATGGTAACTGTTCTGAGAGCCTCACTCCCCTTACTGGTTCCCATAACCTTCCCCACCTTTGGACATAGTCCCTTCATTAAATGTTCTTTAATTACCACTTTGAGTTTTAAATCTCTTTCCTTGCAGGATGCTAACACAGATACATCTCTCTCCCATCTACCTATCAAATCTTCTAAGTAACCCTCTAAACTCAAGCTACACCTCTGCCATAAAGATTTACTGATTATATCAGCCTATTCTGGATGGTCCTAAAGGGAGGTAGGAAGATAATTTATAGGCTTATTAGGTCACAGGAGATCAAAGGTTGAATCTTGTCCTGCCTGCTGTCTACTATTTGATCTGAGTAAGCTGCTTAAATTTTCTGAGCTTCAGTTTCGTGTTCTGTAGAATGGGGATGATTAGCTACCCCACAGGAGTTTTTGGTGCTTACATACAAATAATAACTAAAAATTACCCAATAGAGTGGCTGACACTTAAATGTCCAACAATGGTGGTTCGTCCTCCTTAATCAACTTGCTGTAACACCTGCATTAAAAATTTCAGTACTTGAACAAGGGGAGGGCTGTCTTACACTGGACTCTAGCGACTGCATGTGTAATACACTATAATTCCTATAACTAGCTGACAAAAAGCTTCAAGAAGAAACACTTCCCTTTTATAATTCTTTTGACCACAAAAATTTTACACTTCTTTTGACCATAGTTCTAAATATCCAGCAGGTGATTAACACTTAGCTGATTCTATAATAATCTTCAGGTAATCTTCAGGCATCATAAAATGCATTTTATGCTCACAAGTGGGGGCAGGGCCAGAGGGAGAGAGAAACTCTCAAACAGGCTCCACCCTAAAGGCAGAGCCCAATAAGGGGCTCCATCTTACAACCCTGAGATCATGACCTGAGCTGAAATCAAGAGTCAGATGCTTGACCAACTGAGCCACCCAGATATGGGATATCTCTGAGTGACAGCTCCATACACTCCAGAAGTCAGCTGCACCATGAGTCCTGCTAGGTTGTAGCTAAAGGACTCCTGGGACTTGGAGGCAGAAAGATTTAGGTTTGAGATTCAGCTTTGCTTCATATTGAATGAAGCCTCTGTGCTCACGATAGTGGGTTTCAGTGTCTTGGGATCTTGGACAAATATTTAACTTCTCTGAGCTTGAATTTCATGAACAAGAAGTATAATAACATCTAGGGCTTTCGCATAGTTCAATGGGAGAAATGTATGGCAGGACGTTTTGCATAATGTCAAATGCAATAGAAATACAAGACTGTTACATCATTTTCTTTTCAGTCCCTGACGGAGAAAGCCCACTTAGAAGGTAGTATTCACTCTTTAAATGACCTGAATTGTGAAGAAAAAAACTGCAGTATGAAATAGATAACTTTAAGTGAGGAACAGAAAGGAGGAGAATGTTAAAAAATATAAAGGATAGATATATGTCCTATGTGTATATATTACTTCTACTGTTAAATCCTTGTCTTAATTCCCAAGTTCCTTTTTCCATAGAGTAAGCCAGAATAAAAAATATTATCACAGTATCACCAACTAATTAGCATGTGAAATAAACAAAGCTGGCTTAAAAACATGGCCTCATTTCAAAACAGGTAATAGACACTATTTTATCCTTAATATTCTTGAAAAAAATCTAGGCTCAAAGACTAAAAACAAATAAAGAGGACTATACTATAACAACTCCAAACAGAATAAAAAGCAAAGAAAAATTTTCCAATGTAACAAGACAGAAACATGGAAAATAACAAGACCCCTCCCCCACAAAAACCAAAAAGGCAACACTTTAAAACCACAAATGTAGAAAATTAATTTATAAAGGATTACGCCAACATAGAGATAAAACCAACCCATCTAAAATGAAAAAACATTTTTTGTCTCTTAATAACTCTTGGGCCAAAGAGGAAATGCCTAAGAGCATCCCTTTTGCCCTCCCTGTGCTGAGGGAGATAGGTGCATCAACCAGTCTGGCAATCCAAGGTGAGGAGTGTGGTGACTCAGATGGGCCTGGACTTCAGCACAGCTCAGGGAGGGGGGTAGTTGATAAAGGCTTCTCGATGGATCTGCCTCTTGAGTTGATCTTGAGGCATAAGGAAGAACTGAACAGACCAAGAAGAAGGTGACAGCCTAGGCCAAGGCCTTTTTGAGACTCACAGTGGTTGAGTGTGGCTGAAGTAACAGAAGTTCATAGGGAGTGGCAGGTCTGAAGAAGGTAAGCAAAGACTGTATAATGTCTTTTTTTTTTATTTTTTTAAAGTTTATTCATTTACTTTTGAGAGAGAGAGAGGGCACGAGTGAGTGGGGGAGGGACAGAGAGAGAGGGAGAGTTAGAATCCCAAGGAGGCTCTACCCTGCCAGCACGGAGCCCGATGTGGGGCTCAAACTCACCAACCATGAGATCATGACCTGAGCTGAAACCACTAGTCAGACACTTAACTGACTGAGTTCTTTTCTGCCTCAGAACCTTCACTCATAAAGTCCTCTATGCATCTGACTGGCTCCCACTCTTGATTTAGGTTCCAGAGAAGCCTTCTCTGTAGGGGAATTCTCTTTCACAATTGTCTTCCTCATATTACTTTTGCATTTAAGGGCAGGGCCTAAATCTATTTTTAATTAAATTACTGAAAAGTTGAATGAATGAATAAATGAATAATCCAGGACAGAAATGATAAAGGTTAAAATAGGGACAACAGCGATGTATGAAGGGAGGCACTAAAGAGGAAGAATGAGGTGGAATGATCACATGAGAAGAGTGAGGGAAAACATCTAGAATGATGTGTAGTTTTGGGAAGAAGCATCATGTGGGTAATGTTCACATTAACTCAGAAAGAACATGAGTGAAGCAAGTTTGGATGGGGAGGATGAGATTGCTAGGAGATACACCAGTGGAGATGCCTAATGGAAGTTGGCACAAGGTTTGTCATGAGCAAGGTCTAGGGGAGACCTGGAGTCACCAGCATCAAGTAGCAGTTGAGATTGCAGAAAAGATCCCCTGAAGAGAAAGCCAAAGACCCAATCGCAGAGAATACACTGGCTAAACACATTTCATAAAGAAGAAAACTAAGAAAGTGAATAGAGCAAGGAGAAACACAGAAAAAGAGGGAGTCCTAGAAGCCAAAGAGAAGCTTCTAGAAAGTCAAATACCATGGGACCAAATGCCAGAAAAGTCTAAAAAGAGCTCTAAAATTTGGCAATTAAGGAGGTCCCTAAGTGGGGTGCCTAGGTGACTCAGTCAGTTGAGTGGCAGACTCTTAATTTCAGCTTAGGTCATGATCTCATGGTTTGTGAGTTCGAGCCCCACATTGGGCTTTTTACTGACAGTGTGGAACTTGCTTGGGACTTTCTGTCTCCCTCTCTCTCTGCCCCTCTCACATTTGTGCTCTCTCCCTCTCTCAAAATAAATAAATAAACTAAAAAAAAAAAGAGGTCCCTAAATGACTTTGGTGAGGCTTTTCAAGAGGTAGAAGTGAGACCACAGAATAAACATGAGAGGTGAAATAAAGTTACTAAAACCTCCAAATATTTTAATCCAGTTTTGGTTAAAATTTGAAGAAAATTGTAAGTAACACATTATGATAGAAATCTTTGAGGGATAAAGGCTGACACAGGTGCTTTTGTGAATGACTATACTGAGCTCTTATTACTTCTTCTTTAGAAGAAGATATCTTTTGAGAGAAAGATACGTAATATTAACAAATGTTATCACAAAGACATAAAGAGGAGAAAGCTATGCACATGGAGTACAGGCTATGTATAAATTAATATTTACCGAAGAATAAATATACATTTCTTGTCACTGTGGGTTTTGTTCAATTTATTGAAAAGGACGAAAGCTTTCCAGGCATAGGCAGTGTTTAACAGTTACTTTCCATGGACTGCAGCTTGTGATCTTAGGACTGAATATGTTTGCCGTGAGAAGGTGTTGGAATGTTTGTCACCGGAAATTGAACTAGCTTCCCACCAATGTGATGATTAACCCATGGCCTTTGACTACCCTGACCTAGTTATCAACAATGAATCTCCATGGATTCTCTTGCAATGAGGAAAACTATCTTGATTAGACAATCATCCTTGTAAGATTTTTACAAGTAAAATAAAATACTCATTTCTTTTTTATTGAGATATAATTGACATATAATATGGAGTAAATTTAGGGTGTACAACGTGTTGATTTGATACTATTCATTTAATGTTTTTAGAATTTTTTTAGAATGCTAAAATTTTTTAGACTAGAGTATCTTCTTCCAGAGCTAAAGAAATGGAGACACACAGATTACCTCTTATAAGGGCTCTTCCTGTCCTAGGACATATCATGCTATTTTAGAATTGTGTTGTTCATTTCTCCAGTTTCATTACTTCTTTGGACACTAGTGAGTTTAAAGTTAAAGAGTTTCTCACACTAATTGATTACATTTTCTACTCTGAAATACGTTTTATTTTCTATTCTGTAAAATATTTACTGAGGTCTTGGTGTTTTTCTCAGTGATTTGTGGGTTACAAATGTGGTAAGGTATTAATCCTTTGTAATATTTCTTGGAAGTATTCTTTACAATTGTTTTCTGCATTTTATTTCTTTGATATGTAGAAATACTACATTTCTATGATGCTAACTCAACTAACTTTTCTTTATGATTTCCATTATAATGTCTAAACATAGGAAATTTGAGAAATTTTAGTGACTGGAGAGAGCAGAAAAAAAGAAGAGGCAAATGTATCTTAATCATAGATTCACCAAAGACTTTTTTTTTGCCTTTTCCAAAGATCTTTAATAATATTTATTCCTTTCCTTAATTTCAGCATCTAAGTCACACAAATACTCTTATTATTTATAACAGTAACCCATATAAAAATAAGTACTTTGATGATAGATTCATAGCAACCTTAGGTTTCAAGTAAGAATAAATTCTAAATTACAGAGAAAATAGGATTACCTAGTCCCCATGTTATTTCTCTCCTCTGGGTTAAGTAGACTGATTTGAAAGACACTGGGGCTTAGAACTAACACTGATAAAATGGAAAATAAGCTTTTGAGGGACACTTAGAGGCCCCAAATGAATGCTCAAACAATTAGAAACTACACTTCTTAGAACCTACTGATGAAAGAGTTCGGCCATTGTCAATGATCTCTGGGAAGAATTTTGCTGTTACTATTCTCACATGACAGTACCTAGGATCTTTTGGTGTATTATTCCCAACCTGCACAAAATCTTTCAAAACAAGTATTTCACAGATACAGGAAGGTTAAATAACTTGTTCAAACTTACCTAGGATATAAGTAATGGAGCTGAAATTTGAACTCAGACCTCTGCTGAAGCAAAAAACTCTATACTTTTCCTACTGTGTCAAGCTGCCTTCCAGATCCCTATCTATTTCATATCAAGCACTTCCAATGTACAAGGCATAGGGCTAAGTACATTCTCTCATATGCCCCCAAAGTAATGAGTTTGATATTACTGGTCATCTGATATTGATATTGCTGGCAAGGTTTTAAAACTAGTAATTAAAAAAATGGTTTCTGAGCAACGGGGAAAGCGTTCAATCACTAGGAGCCAGTAAGGCATTGCTAGGAGTAAATCGTGCCTGCTTATCTCATTTCAGTTTTAATTCGGTCAACAGCTGATAGTGGAGGAATGGTGGAGTTATTCAGACGGGCATTAATAAGAAAAAGTCTTTCTTATTAACCTATTTCTTGAACATTCTGACCTAGAGGATAATATAATTCAGTGAACTCCAGTCAAAGAGCTTTCACTAATGGACGATGCTCTTAGACCAAACTGTTTGATTTATTATTAATCAGGATAAGGACATGGATGATATCCACTCTGTTGATCCAGTGAAGTCAAGAGGAACAGCTGATACATGAGATGAATGATCTAGATCCAAGATAATTTCAACAGATTGGAATGATAAGCAGGTGCTAAAAAGATGAAATTTAACAGAGCTGAAAGGGAAGTCCTCCACTATGTTCCATGAAAAAGTGTTCAAATACTAGCTGGGGGACACAGTGCTTTATAGTTTTGGGGGCTGAGACTGAGGAATCATTTATGTGAAGGGTCAGGTGATGGGAGGGTGCAGGAGCCACAGTTTTGTATCTGAATAAGGACACTCATAGTCCCACTTTTCCATTCTTTCATCATGAGTCTCCTACTATACTTTCTTTCTTTTAGAGTTTATTTATTTATTTGAGAGACACAGAGACAGCACATGTGGAGAAGGGGCAGAGAGAGGAGGAGAGAGAATCCCAAGCAGTTTCTGAGCTGCGCAGAGCCCGATGCGGGTTTAGAATTCACAAAACCATGAGATCATGACCTGAGCCGAGTTGGATGCTTAATGGACTGAGCCACCCAGGAGATACTGTACTTTCAAAGGGACCTGATAAACAGAACATGTGCAGGGGGAATTTCTATCCTGTGGGTACTCAAAGGCATATCTCCAATGACATGTATAACAGTTAAAGGTCTAACCTAAAGAAGGCTTACGGGAGACTGAATGGCTATCTCTAAACTTCTGATAGGCTAAATTGGAGAACATGGAAAAGGTACTTGGTAAAGGTGGGCTTGGAGGGGGCACTAAGAGAGGAAGTTACAAAGGGATAGACTTGGCTTCATATAAGGAAGAATATTCTAACATAGCCATAGAAAAAAGAAATGAATTATTTCAAAGAAGTAAGTCCCTTAATTTGGAACTCTTGCTCAATCAGACACAGGATGCCTGACCATTTGAGACTAATGCTGGAGGGCAATTTTAGCATTCAGTAGAGGTTGATCATATGGCTACTAAGATTCCTTCTTAACCAGAGATGCTACAATATTCTGAAAATAAAACTTTGCCTATGTAAAATATGTAGCTACTGGTATAAGAAAAAAATGTGATTAGTGTGAAAAAGAACAAAAAGCTTTAAAAATTCTAAAATAAACAAGAGAACCCTAATATATGCCTTAAGGCCTGTTTTTTAAAAGCTATTCGGTTTATTTACCTGGCCTAGATCCCAAACTTGTCAGTGAATGTGAAAACTCACTGGGCCACATCTAGAAGGCTCTGATTTAGTAGATCTGGGCAAACGGTAATTAAAAAAAAAATTCTCTTGGGTGATTCTGATGCTCAAGTGTGGGGGGTGAGGTCGGCAAAGAAAACCTAGACTTACTTACAGGGATACTTATATTTTGCATAAGATATAGATGTATGTATGTGTCTATGTCATGCTTAAAAAATTTAATAATGATTCTAATCAATCTGTTAATATTTAAGGCCGCTGTAGTTTAATATTTAAACTCCTATGCAGGGAGCAAACTCTACTTCAGTATTCTAAGCTCTAACAGCTTAGAATATAAAAGTTAAAGACATCACATCTCTGCCTTTCCAACTTTTAATGTAATGAATAGATCTTTTCTAGCTTTTCAGCATTTTATCTTAGATAGAATGACAGAGGTGCTTGAGTGTCTTAGTCGGTTAAGGGTCTAACTCTTGATTTCGGCTCAGATTACGATCTCGCTGTTTGCGAGTTCAGGCCCCAAGTCGGGCTCTGCATTGGCAGCATGGAGCCTGTTTGGGATTCTCTCTCTCTCTGTCCCTTCCCCACTCATGTTTTCTCTCTCTCTCCTTTCTCTCCCTCTCCCTTTCTCAAAATAAATAAACTTAAAAAATAAAAATAAAAAATGAATGACATTTCCTTCCTAAACTAGTAACAGAAAAAACCAAGAAGATGGATATTGTTCACACATACAAACTTTGCAGCTTAAATAACTTTTCTTCTTTTTTTAAAATTTTTTTATGTTTTATTTATTTTTGAGAGTAAGAGAGACAGAGCATGAGCAGGGGAGGGGCAGAGAGAGAAGGGAAGACACAGAATCTGAAGCAGGCTCCAGGCTCTGAGCTGTCAGCAGAGAGCCCAACATGGGGCTTGAACTCTCAGACCACGAGATCATGACCTAAACCGAAGTGAGACACTTAACCGACTAAGCCACCCAGGCACCCCATAACTTCTTTTCTTCTTAAGTTCCCACTTGGATATACAAAGTCTCAGAAAGTACATAAAGAAGTCATTCCCTGTTAAAAATCGTCAAGAGCTTACTAGTATTAATAAAAACTGTGTGTGGGGATAGTAAATAAATCAGTATTCAATTTCTTAAAATTACAACTGAAACTTAAATGTTTCCTCATCCTTTATGTTCAACTTACAAAGCTTTTTTATTCCTTTTATAAATCTAATAAATTCAAAAAGCTTTTTGCACTTAGTCAACTAAATTCAAGGTGGTCAAGTGTAATAGGAATGGCATTATTAAATCATTGATTAAATTTTGATTCTCTCCATATACAAAGAAGGGAACTCTTTTCAAGACTGCTGTTAATTTTTCAGCATTTCTCAGTCTACACTATAAGAATGAACTGCTTTCCCAGGAGTGTGGTAAGAGGTCCTCGTTGCCATAAATCTGCTTCCTTGTCTGTTCTCATAAAGGGTTTTAGAGAGAACATGACAGGACTCCCATAATTCAATGCCCTTTGATTCAGAAGATAAAATCCATTGTCTATGACCTTCTGGACTCTGAGGCAAATGGTTTCTAAGACTTGTTTCTGGCTAAGGCTTGACTCCCCTCCCTTCCCCAAGGATACATGGACACAAGAAAGAAGAGAGGAAAAAGAAAGAGGTGAGTCTGCAGTAAGTTTCCTTAGAGTATATACCCAGCGCTCATTGAAGATTTGGAAGATATTATGAATTAAATGAAGGAACCCACACAACAAACACATCAAGATCCAAAAGACTGGGACTTTTAAATATGTATATCCATAAAAGCAATATTAGGTGACATATTATTTGTATTTTCTGAAAGTTGAACTTGGAAAGTCATTTTGCTAAAAACAATTCTTATGTAGATTTTACTTAATTGATGTAAAAATAGTGACAGTGTATTTATCAGGAAATCTAATACAAAAACCCTTTTAGTTGGTTTCTTGATGTCTGGCAGTTTGCCACATGCATGTCATAGTGAAAATGGTCACAACTGATAATGAACTAGCCAATCAGATAATGCTGAATTTTAATTAATGTTTACCAGAGGAGAGAGGAGGGTTTTACTAAATTCTAAATTGAAATTGAAAACAGAGAACTTCTGAATTAACCCCTCTGATGGCATATATAATTCTTTCAATTATAGTTTTGACAGGTCAAATATTTTCAAAACTTTTCCTTTAGTAGGAGGAAATGTACTACTTACGAATGCATAAGACTATGAGAAAAAGGAGGTATGTGGCCAGTTCCCGTAAAACACTTTTAAGATACTTCTCTCGGTTAGTGTTGTTTTCTTCCATGAGTCTTGTTCCCCAGAGACCTTTAAAATAATGAAAAATATGACATTTTATTTTTTAAAAATCTCATGAATGGCAGAGAAAACACATAAAATAAATAGCATAACCTTTAAGGGAGATTCTCCAGCACCTTTTTTTTTGCATGCTCTGAATGTAACTGAGAAATTGTTTCAGCATAAATTTTTTTAGAATATATCAACATCTACTATGTCCCCAGATACGCAAATCACAAGGTGACAATCTGATCATTGTCTAAACTCACAATCCCATTAGAAAATATCTTAGTAAAAATTTAGGAAGAGAAAAGGAAATGATGGCAGCCTAGAAGAGCAGATTAAATAATTGTGCATACACATCACCTCTTCCTGTGAGGGGGACGATGCAACCTGGCAATTATCCTCTTACTGAACTGTTAGTACATGATGTAACTACATGGCACATGATACCTTTCAGGTCACCCCTGATGAGAAGAAGGCCTGGTTGGAGCATCATTTCACTAGGGAAATTTCCGTTAAACTTCTAGCACACTGGCATAAAATCTCTCTACTCTGTAGCCATCTTTGTCCTTTAAGAAACTCGATGCTGACTGACTACACTAAACATGCTTATGTTAACAGATTTTTGAAATGCTAATTAACATATAATCTTTAAATTAAAAGCAACAATCATCCAACTTCTCTCTCTCTCTTTGGAGAAAGAGTAAAATCAGCAACCATGTTCCACATTTTAGCAGATGGAAAAAGTGTTGGGCTGGCTGAGTAGGATGACATAGCCCTCCGTGAGCTTGCTGGAGCCAGTTACCACAGTTTTGGACTCGGCCAGCAGACAGACATGGTGGCCATCCAAAACCCCCATTAATGAACAGTGCGGTAAAGTCACATTGCTGGTTACTTGGAAGACCCTTAATATTTTCCAAAAAAGACAAACTTCTCAATCCTCTCAGTTAGATTAGGTCGGCTATGAATGGCATACAACCTGGCCCCTGCATTCTGCCTCACACTTTTATGCCACAGACTTGAACCCCTTCAGTCACTGAAACTCACACAGCCACTTGAGCCACCATGACGCCACACAGAGAACAGGGAAAAATGGTGTCCAGGCTTTTACTTCATAAAAATGACTTCATCACTAGTGTTTATGTATTTTTTAAGTCTTAGAATAATACATTAATTTTACTTCTAAATTTGGGTATTTCATTTCCTTCTCTTTCTTCTCTCAAATTTCCTTTAGGAAAATCAGCATCTGAATTCAAAGACACTGTGTTACGCATCATAGGTTTCAACACACGGAAAGTGGAGCATGACTTATGACCAGGTTTGCTTCTGCCAAGATCTGGTAGTTGTCAGGGAATTACTCACTCAGAAGAAATGCAGCAAGCAGAATGTTTGTTCGCTCAAACTCGATCATATTTAAGAATTATTACAAATTTAGATGACATGGAAAATTACAACTCGGAATAACACAGAGGCAGCCAAATATTAGGCTCAGTAGCCCTGGATGTAATCACACTCTTTCTTTGGTTATATTTCTTTTGGAAGCCAGGCCTAAAATATACACATAAGTAGGGATTACTTGTCTCTTTATCATCAGGAAAGATTGTTGTCTTGCCTCACTTGGTCAGTGATTTCACTCTTTCCCATGGTTTATAAACAATTATGCACTAAGGAATAGTCACAGTTCTTAATATTTACAAATGGTATTGCTTGACCTATAAATAGAAAAACCAAACTTCCATCAAATTTTACTCAGGCTAAACTTGCAAGGGCCTATGATAATTTAATTCTAGCCTTCAAATGAAATATTTCAAATAAAGAGAAACAAAGTCCCCTTATTTATATTTTTATATACTATGCATTTCATTGACTTTTTCTAAGTTAGTCTGTCTACTTCCTCAAATGTTTACTGCTTTAAAAATCTCATCCAATTCCCTCACTGGGTGTGTATATAGGGTCTGTCTGAGGACACAGGAACCTCTTTACATTCTGATGGGTGAGAAATGGCTACATCTACAAACAGAAAAAATGCTGTCTTGTAACCAACTACTTCCATGTTTAGCAGAGCTGATAAAATAAGAATAAAGACAGAGCTCATGCCCCAGATGGGAGCATTCTTCAAAATCAGCTGTTGTCTTTTCCCACAATTGTCCCAGCTACGGAGGGAGTACCTGCCCGGCATTTCAGGCACTCACACTCAGTACATAAAGTGTCCCCAGCTGTTAGGGAGAACATTCTGTGAGAGGGACATGAGACAATATCCAACTTCTCTCATGTTTAAAAGGTACTTGTTCAATTTCAGAGCCCAAAGTTGGAGTACTTCATCTAAACAGTGTATATTTCCCTGGGCAGTGGCACTAATATAAATATAGGGGAACTCTGAGATGGAGAATCCAAAACACCAAAGATGTCTCAAACATAAATAACTGTGAAAAAAACATCATTTCTGCAACTGTCTTATTCAAATACACCCAAACCTTTTTATTTTGCAATATATAAAAAAATCACAAAGAGAGAATGATACAATGAACTCATATTCTTATGTATCTCTTATTCAGCTTCAACAATTATCAACTCAATGCCAACCTTGATTCATTTAAACCCTCACCCATTCCTCCCAATTTTGAAACTAATTCCAGCTATCATATTGTTTCATCTTGAATATTTTAGTTCCATGGTTATAGGACTCAGTGTGGATCATCTCCTTCACACTAACCCTGTCCCATCTGAAATACACTGAATGCTCATGACAAGGTACAATGTAGAATTTTGGAGTCAGCTGTGTTCAAATGAGGGCTCAGCTGCTTATGAACTGTGAGACCTTATCTAATGTCATGAGCTTCATTTCCTCACCTGAAAATAGGATAAGACTACCTCTTTGTGGGGTTGCTCTGGGAATTAAAATATTATGTGTAAAGCACATAAAGTACTTAGAAGAGGCCTGTCTATAGCTCCAGAAACAGGTACTACTCTGAAAAAAATGTCCTACTTCTGACATCTAGTTGGTCTAAATTTCAGAACGGTGTAAACACCCAAATCCATATGAACTTTGATTTCACTGTGAATAGCCCGACCAAATTCTCACTGCATTTATATCATAAAAGAATCCTGTTCTTTTGTGCTCAGACACATGTGCGCTTTGTTTAGGAAGACAAACACAATCCTTCCTAATAGTCATTTGAATTTTGGGGCCACCTTTAAAATGGGAAGTGTGGGGGTGCCTGGGTGGCTCAATCAGTTAAGCATCTGACTCTTGATTTTGGCTTAGGTCATGATGTCATGATTGGTAAGTTCAAGCTGTACGTTGTATTCTATGCTGACAGTGTGGAGCCTGCTTAGGATTCTCTCTCTCTCTCTCTCTCTCTCTCTCTGTCCCTCTCCCACTCGCGTTCACCCTCTCCCTCTATCTCTCTCAATAAATAAATAAATAAACAATAAAAAAAGAACAAAATATTAAAAAAGGGAAGTGACTTTTTACTACTATTGGGCCATTTAATAGAAGGTTCAGTTGCCACCTTATATGATACTAACTCCTGAATCTTGAATTCTTAGCCCTCTCCTGAGGTATAGACAAGGAGTTGCCAGACTAACAGCCAGTTCCACCTGTTTATCCCACAGATAGTTCATACTCACATGCCCCACATACTGAGATTTTTTTTTTTTTTTTGTCTAGAAACCTACTTGCCTTGTGTGAGTTAATTGTACCAAACCAGAAACATAGGTTCCATCCTAAAACAGGCCCTGTTCTTAACCCTCATATGGAATTGGTCCACAATTCTGATGGCTTCTGTCTGTCTCTAGGCCAACTTCCCTCTATCCCAGTTCACATGCCTTGGTTGCACCCTTTTCACCCCTCTGTCTCTTTGTTAGGCCTCTCCTGACCTATTCTCCCACCAACCAGCACTATGCACCTCACCCCATTCTCTACATTCTTGCTAGAATCATCTTCAGATTGAAATGTGAAGAAAGCCCTCACGAGCTCTAACTTTTTACAGGGAAAAGTACCAATAAGCTACAGGTTTGCTTGGTCTTACTTCTGCTATTTTTCCCTCCTTAAATTCCCCCCTCATCCTTCAAAATGTGAATTCAAGTTTCACTTCCTCTCACCTCCCCAGGTAAAGCTGGTCCTCTCTTCTTTGGGTCCCTTCCATACCTGACACCTGGCATTGCAATTATTTACATACACCTCTTTCCCCTACTAAACTGAGCTCTTTGAGAGTTGGGACCTTGTATTATTCATCTCTATATTCCTACTACCCACTACAAAGGAGACTCTCACCAAATGTTTGTTGATTGCCCAGATTCTGTTACTAGCATA
The DNA here is from genome assembly GCA_028646485.1 of Cryptoprocta ferox. NCBI lineage: Eukaryota > Metazoa > Chordata > Mammalia > Carnivora > Eupleridae > Cryptoprocta > Cryptoprocta ferox. Next base: position 123,590,152 of record CM053567.1, read on the forward strand.
ACCTCTCCACAAACTCCACAGTAGCAACCCTCCCTCAAAAAAATCCCCACAGCTATGGAAATACAAAATCTCATTTGTTCAAAATTATAGTGCAAATAAAAAAAAAGGAAGAAGTGATAGAGTGAGGCTTAAATTAAAGACAAAGGGGAAGTCACAATAGCCAAAAGGTGGAAACAATCCATGTCTTCATCAACTAATGAATAGATAAACAAAATGTGCTATATACATACAATGGAATATTCATTTATCAAAAGGAATGGAATTGGATACATGTTACAACATGGATAAATCTTGAAAACATTATGCTAAGTGAAAGAAGTCAGGCACTAAAGGACAAATATTATATGATTCCACTAAAATGACATACCTACATTAGAAAAATTCACAGAGACAGAAAGTAGAATAGAGGTTACCAGGAGCAGGGGAATGTGGTAATGGGTAGAGTTTCTGTTTGAAATGATGAAAAAAGTTCTGGAAATGGACAGTGATGATACAATATAGTGAATGGGAGAGGAGGTATCTATTTATTATAGTAGCTTAGCCTGCGCTGACCAATACAGCCAGTACTTTAGGACTTCTCCAGGAAAACAAAAACCCCAAACCTCAAGCATAGCTGTTTAAAATAACAAACAAGAAATGACTTTACCAGGTTGATACATCCATAGAACACATTCTGAAAATCTGATAACTCATGTAAAGTGTCAAATTTTATTTCGCGCGCACACACACACACACACACACACACACACAAAGTAAACAAGACCAGTGAGGATGTCTTTAAGTTTGGAGGCAGTCTTTAAATCTTTCAGCCATCCTTCGCTGCCTTTGGTCCAGACCTTTACCACCTCACTGGATGCCTCCTACACAGCCCTCCTGTCTCTCTGTCTCCCTGCACAAGATCTGCACAGCACACTGCTTGATATTGATATTCCCTTTCTGCATGTTCTGGTCCTGTTAAAAACTTGCAACCACTTCCTAATATTTAGGAATACATTCTCAGTTCCTTGGCTGGACACAATGTTTCCCACAACCAGGCCTCAAACATTTCCTCTTTACTATCCTACTTCTGCTAAGAAGATAGATCTATCTACTGCACAAAGAGCAAAAATGACCATTTGTTGTCCGTCTTGGATTAATGTCACTAAAGAACACAGAGTATGTTGGAGCTGGAAAAGACTTTGGAGATTAGATTCAACTCCTCCATTTTATAAATCAGGAACTAAGGCCCAGAAAATCTGAGTGCGTTGTATAAAAGCACGAAGGCAGGACACCCCCAGGGAAACTCCAGACCACTCCAAGCTTCAGTAATCTCTCCTACCTCTACAGATTGCAAGTTACTTTCTGTTTTGATGATAGGGTACTACTTACATATTGCATGTATGATTTTTTTCATTGGATGGATATGGATGATACCCTCATGGATATGAGGGGAAAAAAATCACAACTCATTCATGGTTGTTTATTTTATTTTTCTTGGTTTCTGTCCATAGGAAAATGGTTATGGTGCTAGTTTAGTTTTGTTTTTTGTTGTTGTTGTTGTTGTTGTTGTTTTTTCTATTTTTTTTGATGAGGGATGGGGAAGGGAGGGGCATAATACAGTGCTAATTATTCAACAAATGTCACTTATCTAGTAAGTGACAAGTATGTTTAATTTTAATATATTTAATATTTAAGAAAATAACATCGATTCTAAAATTTTCCAAAATTAACATTTTTCTGAGTCTCCTCCTCCCCTAATTAGACCATTGACTAAAAGTTCACTATGAGCTTGAAAATTATCAGTTTTCTTTTAATATCTTTAAATTTAAAAAATTTAAAATTTTTGAATAAACTTGTATATAGACTCATATAAAGATATATATTTCACTTCATTATATTCCATTATTGAGTTTATTCAAAGAAGGTTAAATGTGTTATCAGACACTTAACCTGAGTTAAAAGGATCATGACATATTATCCATTAGCTTATAAAAAACTTCTCTCATGTCAGTGAAAACACACATTTAAAACAAGTAAAATCATATACAATTTGTTTGGAAACAGTTTTGAACCTTAAAAAGTGTTAGGGTTTTTTGCTAACTCACATAGGTTGTTCAAAAAGGATCTTTTGTTCCCTGCCACACCATGAATCAGATTACCTAGCATAAGCACCTACATAAAAGTACCCAGGTGTACACAATTAAAAATTTATGATTTAACATATATTTATGGAGCACTCACAACATGGCAGAGACATGCTATGTATTTTACAAGTTTCATCTCATTTAATTCTCCCCACTCAAGAACTCAGTTTTATAATTATCTCTTTTTAAGAAAAGCAAAAATTGGGGATCAGAGAGGATAAGCAGTTTGCTCATGGTCCTAGGGTCAATGTGTGGTGGAACTAGGACTGACTTGGTCTCAGTCACATTGCTATAAAAACACCTGGATTATTTCGTGCAAGATTTTCAAAACTGACAGGGAAGAGAAGGGAAGGGAAACTTTCAAAAGAACTGAGAATGGAAACTCTTAAAAGTGATGATTAAAATAATATGAACAGTGAGAGCAAATGCAACTCTTTTCCCAGGATGCTTCTGACAAAACTTTGCAAAAAATGGATCCTATCTGCTCCTGGAAAATCTGTGTCCTCTCAACAGGCACTGGCAAATCTGAAAATTCCTTTCCTGCCTTTTGGAAAGTTGGGCACACCGAATTCTGACACATTTACACGCTCCTGGTATCTGGTGACTTCACTGTTTTGTTGGAACTTCAAAGAACATCAATTTATTTATTTAGAAACATACTACCAAGTTTTTTAAACAATGTAACTTGTTCTTTGTTTTAGAAAAATGCATAGATTAGAAATGGCTGCATAACTGTTTTTCTGAGACATTATTTTATTCTATTTGCGGTGTTCTCAACAGCTCTCTCTCCCCAAAACAACCACACACATCACCAAAACATCAGTGACAACTCAGTGACACTCCTCCCACAACTTGGATAACACTGTTAACTCTTTCCATTTCCAGAATGGAATGAGGGGCAACAGGGCATCCAGACCAGTGGAAGTCCCCAATATACAGTTGGAACCACAGTCAGTTGTATTACAAGAATGTGTTTTTTTTTTTCTTTACAAGAAGGAAAATCTTCAGAGGTACCCTTTCATTCTATTACGGCTTTCACGTATACCAGCGGTAAAAATATGCTGACACATCTTCCTCTTTTAGAAGAAGGAGGTATCCCATAAGTTTGCACCAAACAAGGGCGCAGTGGCATTCCGCCATGGGTACCGGAAGTAGGGCACCAGTAGCAGAGGTGGGGTACGCGCTTCCATGGGAGGCGGGGACACAGGAGGGATGCGAGGTGGAGCCCCGGAAAGTTGCTCGCAGCTGGTTTGTGCATCAGCCGCAGCGGGTCACGCTCTTACCTCGCAGCCCGCGAACCAGCCTCTCGGCCCAGGCCACTCGGGGCGGCTGCCTGTCCAGGGGGAGGTGGCGATGCAGCGGGTCCCCGCCGCCGGCCGGGCTGGGGCTCGGCGGGCCCTGGTCCTCTCTCCGGCGCCGCCTCCCGCTCGGGTGGCCGGTGCCGTGGTAACCCCCCAGCCCCCGGCCCCGGGCGCCCACGGAGCTCACGGCCGAGGAGGCTGCGGACCTCCGGCTGCCCGGGCGCCACTCCACGTCCATCTCCACCACCATTCCTCCTTCCTCGCCTTCCACCTCCTCTTCCTCCTCCTCCTCCTCGGCCTCGAAGCCTGGGTTGTCACGGCTCCACGCCTGCCGCGAGCACGACGAGAGCGGCGGGGAGGGGGAGGCCGAGGCTCCGGCCGGGGGGTCCCGCGCGGCCGCCTGCCGGATACGCTCCATCTCGATCTCCAGGCCCCTCTGCTCGCGGAGGCCGCCCGGAGCGGCGAGGCCGGCGCCCACGGCCGCGCCGCCCGTCATCAGCCGGCCGGAGCCGGCCGCTCGGGGTGCTGGCGGCCGCTTCGGGTCCCCGGGCTGCTGCGGCTGCACGCGGCTCGAGTTCACCATCGCAGTCACTGGCGCCCGGCGCGCCTTCGCCCCGGGCCGCGCTCGGCGCAGCCCGCCGCAGGAGCCATGTTCCTTTCTTCCCGGGGCCCGCCGCCTCCTGCTCCCCGCCCCCGACCTCCCCGCAGTCCCGCGTCCCTCGCCCGCCCCCTCGGCCCGCCTTCTCCTCGCCTCGCCTGGCCCAGCGGCCCAGGCGCGCGGCAGGGGGAGGTGCGAGGAAGCCGCCCCCACGGACCGCGCGGTTGGTGAGCTGCGCCCGGGCCCACGTTCCAAGTGGAGCCGGCGCCCAGGGCGGGCGCCCACATTCCGTTCGGGTGGAGGGGCTCGGGCAGGGTGGGGGCCTGCGGAGGCGGGGGGAAGGGGAGGACAGGGCTTCTGGAGCTGTCACTGCGTGCATGACCCTGACGTAATGCTTGAGTCCCTGTTAACCACCAGCCCCTCTGCCTCGATTTACCAAATTGGAGAGAGAGAGAGAGAACCATTCTGTGAGATGGTGTGGACTAGCAAAATCCAGCCTGCGCTGGTCTGCAGTAGGGGCAAAGAAATCTTAAGTTCATTTGAAAACTACCAACAAACTACTAACGCTGACTTCCTTGACCTTTGGCGGCCGCCTGTCCCTGATTCTGTTGCCTTTTGGATGGTGCCTTCAAGCTTTGGTCGGAACCTGTCTCCACACATTGTGGGGACCCCAAGGATTCGTCCTGGAACTCTCTGATTGCTGATACTCCCAGTGTAGGCGCATCCATCCCCTCTCCTCACTGCTGCCCGGAGCCAGCTCTGGCCTACAGTCACAATCTCACGTTAGGCCTCCTGGGCCAGAACTTTATTCTTACTCTACAGAGCACAGCCAACTGGATGTTCTGCAATGGTCTCAGGCTTAATCTGTCTCAAATTAAATGTTGTCCATTCCCGCCTCCTCTTTTAAGCCTGCGTCACCTCCTGTATCCTCAGTTGAGGTTTGAGGCATCGACGTCCTCACTTCCCAAACTATGCTTCTCCATTGTACCCTCATCTGTCTGCTCTTCTCATCCTACACCTCATCTCCCTAAATCTTGTTACTTCTGCTGCACAAATCTCACTGATAGGATCGGTTTCTCATCCCTGTTGTCTTGTATATTTCTCATTGGAATAACAAACCTGTCAATTCCACTTCCCTTCTCCACTTCAAGGTCTCCACAGGCCCAAATTGTATTCAGAACCAAAACTGTTCATGACAGATTGATGCTTAGATACCTCTGGGGGCTTCCGACAGCTTAAAGGATAAAATTTAATATCTGTGGGTTAGGTTAGTTAATTTTCTTCATCTGCTCTTGTATTTATTTGTTTGCTAAGGCTGCCATAATAAAGTACCACAGACTACGTGGCTTAAACAACAGAAATTTTTTTTTTTCACAATTGTAGAGGTTGAGGGTCTGAGATCAAGATGTTGGCAGGATTGTTTTCTCCAGAGGTCTTTTCCCTTAGCTTGTAGATGGTGGTATTCCTCTAGTGTCTTCGCTTGGTCATCTCTTTATATGTGTCTGTGTCCTAATCTCTTCTCATAAGGACACTTGTCATGTTGGATTAGCACCTATTCTAATGACCTCACTTTAGCTTAGTTACCTTAAAAATAAATAAATAAAATACCCTTTCTCCAAATACAGTCACATTCTGAGTTGTTGGGGATTAGGACTTCAACATATGAATTTTTGAGGGGGACATAGTTTAGGCCTGTTATGCTCCCAATCTACTTTTCTAGCATTGTTTCCCATCTTGTATATCCATCTGAGTAGCATCCTTTGCTGGTTCTCTTTGTGCTCATAACATGCTGATTTGACTTAGGTAATCATGGCTACCTATCACCGATTCTGCTGTTTATCTATTTAGTTATCTGTGTTCCTTACTTAACTTTGAGCTTCTTAAAGACAGGGCTGGTGGTGGGTTGGAGAACAGGCCTGGCTCATCCTATCCATCAGTTAATTCCCAAAGTATTTCCTGGGCACTGAAATAGGATCTGGGTATGTGGAGCAGAGTATGAGATAGTCCCTGCCCTCAAGAGGAGATAGACAAACCACAAATAACTTTCCTGGGTAAGGGTTATGATGCTGCCATCTACGGAACGTCTAAAGATGCCAATGCCCTGAACAGCAGGACCAGACTGGGTAGTCAAAGGATTCTTAATAGTCACGTGCCACAGGAGACAGGCCTGAGAAGAGAGTATAGGGTCTGAGCTAACAGGTTCTGCTGGAGAATAGATCTAGTGCAGTATTTTAAAATGTGATCAGAAGACCTTTAGCACTACTTGCAGCAAATGTTAAAAATATGAATTCTGAATCCCCACTCCAGGATTCCACGCCTGAAATTCTGAATCTTAGATGACTCTAAGGCATCTTAAATTTGAGAAGAATTAATATATTCCTGCTGGGGTTTCATGAAATATTTTTCCCATAGTCCTAGTGCTTCATTATAACCTGTGATGCATCAATATGGAATCCCAGGCCAAGAAGAAAGTCAAATGGTTCCTGAGTCAAAGGTACTCCTTGTCTTGTCCTGCAGTGTGCTAAATCTGAACCACAGGTTCAGATCCTGCTCTGCCACTTCCTACCTGTGTAACCGTGGGTAAGTCACTTTGCCTTCTTGTGCCTGTAAAAATGGGAATACTGAGAGTGTTTACCTCATAGTGTTGTGAGGATTACCTGTAAGGCAGGTGGAACACTGTCTGGCACGTGGTAAATGCTCAAGTGTAAGCTATTATTAGCTCTTATATCTTAATTATGATAAATGTTTTCATCTATTACAATAACTCACTTGGAAATTTTTGTCACAACTGGGTTATGAGCTTCTTAAGACAAACACTCGCTGCCTGACACAGAGGATTCTACAACAAATATTGCTGGGAGCCGCATCAGCCTTGCTGGATGACACAGTCACAGCGAAGAAATGGCAGACGTTTGCACAGCTCCTGCCATGAAGCGAAACTGGTATTTCCTTCTATTATTGGCTCATATTGGGAATGGGCCCACTGTTATTGATTAGGCCTCACAATGTTCCAAATCAGACCGATATTCCCCACACAGTTACCCCATAAGGAAAAGTATATTCCTGTCCCCGCATAAGAGATTTTAGATCAAAGCGCTGCAGATGTTTGCCAAAAGGCTCTTCTAATGAGACTTGCAGACCCAAGACATAAATAATAAGGGGGGCTAAAAACACAGGAGTTACGATTAACTCTGGCCTGGAGAAGAAGAGCCTAACTAGAGATAAGAAACACACAAAGACCGGACATAAGTTGCTACATATACCTTTGCTATTTGGAGTTACAAAATACCCTCCCTTGTACTGACTTCATTTATGAGGATGGATAAAAAACTAGAAACCCAGGTGCAAGGCTAACACACATAAGCACCCATTGTGCTTACATCAAAGAAAGGTCTTTCTCAAGCAACTTGTTAACAAACATTCTTTCTCTTGTGGTTAATGAGCTAAATAAAATAACTCCTAGCCTATCTATATACAACTTAACCTATGTTTTAATCTTAGCATTACTAACTTAAATAATATGTATGTTATCCTGTTTTTTACTAAAAACATCCTGTTATTCCCTTGGTTATAAGATTTACTCAACCTCACTGTAAGTACGTTACATGACTTGGCTGTAACTTGTTAATTAAAAACAAAGTCATAATTATTGGCAAAAAACCAACCCGTACAAAATAAGATAAGTTTGTTACTTTCTTAATCTGGGGGACTGACACCAAGAATGAAGGGGGTGGTTCTACAAAAATACTTCTGTAAAACCTGTTTCTGTACACTTTCACTGATCAAAGCATCTTATTACAAAGAATTAGCCACTGTAAAAAATTCTATTTTCTGATGTCATGTTCGTGCTTGACCAATAAAAAAAGACACCAAAGCAGATAGAGCAGAGATGCCTGTCTGGTGATCAAGAAAGAAACTCGTGGCTCTCTCATCACTCTCTCGTGCCGACACCGTCCATCCTTCAGGGAACCCTGGACCTGCTGGAGCTGGACTCTGGCAAAATACTTCTTTTATTTATTTATTTCTTTGTTTATTTATTTATTAGTTTATTGTCAAGTTGGTTTCCATATAACACCCAGTGCTCATCCCAACAAGTGCCTTTCTTCATGCCCATTACCCATTTTCCCCTCTCCCCCACCTCCATCAACCCTCAGTTTGTTCTCAGTATTTAAGAGTCTCTTATGGTTTGCCTCCCTCCCTCTCCTTAACTATTTTTTCCCCTTCCCCTCCCCTATGGTCCTCTGTTAAGTTTCTCCTGCTCCACTTATAAGTGAAAACATATGGTATCTGTCCTTCTCTGCATGACTTATTTCACTTAGCAAACACCCTCAAATTCCATCCACATTGCTACAAATGGCCAGATTTCATTCTTTCTCATTGCCATGTAGTATTCCACTGTATATATAAACCACATCTTCTTGATCCATTAGTCAGTTGATGGACATTTAGTCTGTTTCCATGATTTGGCCATTGTTGAAAGTGCTGCTATGAACATTGGGGTACATATGCCCCTATGCATCAGCACCCCTGTATCCCTTGGGTAAATTTCTAGCCGTGATATTGCTGGGTCATAGGGGAGTTCTACTGTTAATTTTTTGAGGAATTTCCACATTGTGTTCCAAAGCGGCTGCACCAGTTTACATTCCCAATAACAGTGTAGGAGGGTGCCCATTTCTCCACATCCTCGCCAGCATCTATCGTCTCCTGATTTGTTCATTTTAGCCACTCTGACCGGCATGAGGTGGTATCTCAGTGTGGTTTTGATTTGTATTTCCCTGATGATGAGTGGCACTGAGCATCCTTTCATCCATCTGTTGGCATCTGGATGTCCTCTTTGGAGAAGTGTCTGTTCATGTCTTCTGCCCATCTCTTCACTGGATTGTTTGTTTTTTGGGTGTGGAGTTTGATGAGTTCCTTATAGATTTTGGATACTAGCCCTTTATCTGATATGTCATTTGCAACTATCTTTTCCCGTTCCATTGGTTGCCTATTAGTTTTATTGATGTTTCCTTTGCCATGCATAAGCTTTTTATCTTGATGAGGTCCCAATAGTTCTTGGGTTTTTGCTCTTGATTCCCTTGCGTTTGGGGATGTGTCGAGTAAGAAATTGCTGCGGCTGAGGTCAAGGAGGTTGTTTCCTGCTTTCTCCTCTAGGGTTTTGATGGTTTCCTGTCTTACATTCAGGTCCTTCATCCATTCTGAGTTTATTTTTGTGTATGGTGTAAGCAACAAATACTTCTTGAGCACCTATTATGTGCCAGGCACAACACTAGGAAAGAATGCATTCGGTCCAGCAGGCAAAAAGCCCAGCCTAGGGGAGCTTGCATGCCCTGTGGATTTGTTGAGAGAATGAGTGAACCTTGTCAGGTGTCATCATTTGCAGTCACACAGTTATACAGTTAGACCTTTGATTAAGACTAGGTTTTCTAATTCTTCATGTAGAGCTCCTTTTTTTAAATGTTTATTTTTGAGGGAGAGAGAGAGAGAGAAAGAGAGAAAGAAAGCATGAATGGGGGAGGGGCAAAGAGAGAGGGAGACACAGAATCTGAAACAGGCTCCAGGCTCTGAACTGTCAGCACAGAGCCCGACACAGGGCTCAAAGTCACAAGCTGTGAGATCATGACCTGAGCCAAAGTGGGACGCTTAAGCGACTGAGCCACCCAGGTGCCCCTAGATCTCCTTTTAAGTTTCACATGCCATGATTTCTCCTCTGGGACCCAAGGGGCCTTGGAATAGTTATGCCCACATGAAACTATTATTAAGTCATTGTTCAAAATGCCATTTTCAGTTTTGTGATATTTGTTCCCCAAGGATGTTTCCATTTTCCACAGTTCAAGGTTTAGAACGTGGCAGATTGCTCCTTAGTTTATCCATTTCTCCTTTGTTTTTGCTAAGAAGTCTATAGTCTAGAGATGGAAGGAAGAGAATACTGAATGGAAAAGCAATGTCAAGGAATAATAGAATAATAGAATTAATTCAATTACTATTTTTTTATTGGGTTCAAGTTCTGTGCTTTTACTATGTGTAGTAAATAACATTATTATTTTAGTAGAATATACAAGATAAAACAAAATACTATTGGGATATATCCTTTAGGGAGTTACCTCACTGGCAAGATACATACCCTAAGTCTAAATAACAACAGATGGGAGAATATAATTTAGTACTGCAGGGATGGAAAGTTGTTCCTCTACTTTTCAATGTTTTCCAGCTGAATTTAGAATTAAATTTACATGAGACAGATAAACAAAGGGAAAGAACAAACTTTTATCATGTGCTCACAGAGACTTACTAATAAAAATTAGACCTAAACAAATGGCCAAGGCAAGCAGTTTTCATACATTTTTTAATGCTTATTTTTGATAGAGATAGACAGAGGGAGAGAGAGAGAGAGAGCAAGAGCGAAAGCGAGATAGAAAGCGAGAGAGCACGCACCTGAGTGGGGTAGGGACAGAGAAAGAGGGAGACACAGAATCCAAAGCAGGCTCCAAGCTCTGAGCTGCCAGGCCAGAGCCCAACGTGGGGCTCCAACTCACGAACCATGAGATCATGACCTGAGCCAAAGTTGGACACTTAACTGACTGAGTCACCCAGGCGCTACAGTTTTCATACTTCTTAGACAAAGAGACGATAAATTTGTGAGGAATTGACAGGATAAAGAAAACAGATGTTTGGGAACTTTAATAAACCAGGAATTCTAAGTGGAATTTGGGCTAAGGTAGTAGATTAGAAAAAAAGTAACAAAGTTTTTGCTACAGCTTTCTCAGCTTTAAAGTTTCTATCTCTGGTGATAAGGATGTCTTTTTGCTTACAGGGTACAGGGAGGGTACCCTTTTTCAAAAAGGTTATTTATTTATTTTGAGAGTGAGAGAGAGTGTGTGCAAGGCAGGGAGGGGCTGAGAGAGAGGGAAAGAGAGAATCTCAAGCAGGCTCCATGCCACCAGTGTAGAGCCCAATGTGGGGCTTGAACCACGAGATCATGACCTGAGCCAAAGTGGTCACTTAACCAACTAAGCCACCCAGGTACTCCAGGAAGGGTACCCTAATATGGGAAATTGATTTCCTGCTTTCAGGATGATGAAGAAGGTTCTGAGTGTCCTTGCACCTGTTATTTCTTAAGTAACTTTTATTTAAAATAATCAGTTCTCTGAAGTGCACATTTTGGGGTGGCCTGCCCTTGGTCCCTATGGTATCATGTCAGTATGAAGGCTTTCAACACAAGAAGGAGTTGAGGCAGAGAGACTACTCAGGCTGGCATGGGAAAGGAAGGTAGGCAGGGCTAGATCATGGAAGGTCTCAGATGCATGTTCAAAAGTATAGCCTGTATTCTATAATTAATGATAATAATAGCGTGTCTTCATTTACAGTGTTATTCATTCATTCATTTATTCATTCATTCATTCATTTAAAGTAGCCTTCACGCCCAGCATGGAGCTCAACACGGGGCTGGAACTCATAACCCTGAGTCAAGACCTGAGCTGAGATCAAGAGTCTGGTGCTTAATCAATTGAGCCACCCAGGTGTTCCCCCTTCTTTTTTTTGTTACAGTGTCAATTATTTAAAACAAAATCTGAAACCTTCTTTTTAAGACCATGGTCTCCAATAGAATTCAGACTGACCAGAGTGCCTGGGTGGCTCAGTCGGTTAAGTGTCTGACTTTGACTCAGATCATATTCTTGCAGTTCACTGGTCCAAGCTCTGTGTAGCGCTCTGGGCTGGCTGACAGCTCAGAGCCTGGAACCTCCTTCAGATTCTGTCTGCCTCTCTCTCTGCCCCTCCTCTGCTTGCGCTCTGTCTCTTAAAAAGTAATAAACATTAAAAAAATTTAAAAATGTATTCACATATAGATAATTCAGAATTAAATGTGTGCTTACTGCAAACTTTAATTACAAATCATCACAAGAAATGTGATTTTTAAAAATTTCACAGAATTATTTGTGTAATATAACTAGGATGGTATTTAATGCACTGCATCCTACATCTTACGTTCCAGGCTTTCACTGCCAATTTAAGTCTTCATCTTCATAAGCCTCCACCAGTCATGCAATGTTTCCTGCTCAAATACCTCTTCACTGTTTCTGGCTTACTAATGTTCTCTTCTGTGCTTTTTCCTTAACATGTTTTTCTCCTTTGGAACTCCTTGCCTTTCCTCTAGCAGACCTTGAAGCTGTGAATTTCTCTCCCTTACCACAGAATTCCTTCCTTTAATATCCATCTTAAAACGTTATTTCTCATAAGAGGTTTTCCCTTATAAAACAAATAAGGTGCACACACTCATAATTTTCTTCACCCGGTTGCCACAATCGTATTGCCTATTGCCATATTACAATATTATTGTAATATTACATATTATAATAATCTGCAGGGCCTGAAATATTGTGTGGGGTGGATAACAGAGCTGGATGCTATTTGGTTTTATTTCATCTGCGTGGTTAAGTTCTGGAACATGCTATACAAACCCCATCTCTTTGTCTCAGTGCCATGGGGGCCAGTCAGAAAAGTCATTTAAAAGGCAATTTTAAAAACAGTTCAGTCTGATTTAATACTTAGTATTCTCCACACCTCTGGCTTCTGTATGATCAGATTTGCCTGTTTTTTTCCTGTTTTGCTTGTATTTTCCCATGTGAACAGATGAAGCAGACACAGCAGAAGGACCCGTTGCTCCTGCAGATTCCACCTTCCAAGGGAAATCCAAAAGGAGTCTCTGGCATGTGTGGTGTTGCTTAGCAACCCACCCAAACAAACATGTTTCCCTTTCAATTTTTTCCCAGTTCTTGTTTATTCAAGAACACTGTAAAATAAATTTTTACCACTTGACATCTGAAATCATTAGAAAAAAATTTGGTGTTTTGGGCTTTGTAAGAACTGCTAAGCATGCTGAAATTTTTCCTTGTTTTTATTTCTCAATTTACTTCACTAATAATACAAGGCTAGGGTTTGTGCTATTCTTCATGTCTAGAATTTGGTTTGGATATGTCCCTTCTTCTGTGGGGGGGTTACCTTGGCACTGCTGTTGGCTCACACTGTGATTTTGATGACCTAACCTCTCTATTTCAGTTCCCTTCTGTGAATAATGTGGTTAAATATCTAATTTACCAATTCCCACAGAATTTTTGCTGAACATACAATGAGGGAATAGTAACAAATCCATCAAACACTTAGAGAGTGTCCACTAGACACCAGGCACCATGTTCCAGGGGGAATTCCAAGGGGGGAAGGGATAAGACATAATTCTCCCTACAAGGGGATCAAATCTAAGTCAGAGATGCCTGGAAACATGCTTACATCATTCCCAAGCCGTCTTCTACACCTTGTAAAGACTTATAATCTTTCTAGACTCAGGCACCATCTCCTTCTGGAAACTTACATAGCCATAATCTTGGCCCCTAGCTTAAATTTACTTTCCCCCTACCCTGTAAAACTTTATCTCAACATTTATCATTTTATATTAAAAATATCTGTTAACAGTTGTCTTCCTCAGTAGAATGTAAGTTCCTAGAGAGAAGAGACCCTGACTTATTTGGTTTCTTGTTTGGCAGTTCAGCAGCCATCCCCCCTTCTTATCAAAACAGTTATTAGGTTTGCATGGGGAACCATGCTCCCCTGTTCTGAGGGGAGTGGGCCTCAGATGCAGCTGATGCCAGCACTAGCTCCCAAGTGATGAGTGTGGAACTCAGGGGTGCCAATCAGAGCATCATGAACTCTTGGCCCCTGTGAATGGTATTTCAGAACAGGTGTGGGATCTGGTTCTGTTTAATGGAAATCAGGACAGAACCTTTTTTTTCAAGCTGTGGAAGAGAAAAGCTTTTCTTCCTGCTAGATTTAGAGTCAAAGGATGTAAGTCTAGACAAGCTGGCAGCCAAAATGTTGATGCTCAGGGGGAAAATGTAGCCAACAGTATTATACATACATAAAAATAAGTATAATGTGAGGACTGGAAGCATACCAAAATTGATCTAGTGGTAATGTTTGGGTGACCATGCTATTCAAGGACATTGTGAAGTATATTTTTATCATTTGACATCTGCTGGTTTTGTCAGTGGCAGATATGATATTTATCATCTATATCTTTATCCAAGTTCAAAACATTTTTGAAAAATGTAGGGCTAAGAATACAGTGCTTTGGAATACTGTGTGAGGCTTTTCTCTTTACTAACTCAAATTTATTCACTAATTCCATTTGGATGTACTTGTTAAAAAAACTTTGAATCCCCCTGTATTTTCACTAGCCCAGATTTTCCAAAATAGTATCAGATTTTTTTCAAATGTCTTTTTTAAATTAATTTTTAAAATATATTTTATTTTGTTTTTTTCTTTTATAGTTTTTTATAAAGTTGGTTTCCACATAACACTCAGTGCTCATCCCCACAAGTGCCCTCCTCCATGCCCATAACCCCCCTTCCCCTCTCCCACTCCCCCATCAGCCCCCAGTTTGTTCTCAGTATTCAAGAGTCTCTCATGGTTTTAAATGCCTTTTGATGCTGGCATGAATGAGACTTACAGCATTCCTAGATCTACCAGACTTTACAGAATACCTGTTTAATATCCATCAACCACAATCTTAGATATGATTAGGGTGCAGAAGAAATTGTCCTTGCATACAAGAAACTTGTAATTAAGTTGCAAAGGCAAGCTATAAGTGCTTTATGGTACTCATCTGGAAAGGGTTTTTTGTTGTTGTTTTTAAGACTCTGGAGTCCTAACTCCTAGGGATTCTGATTTATTATGTCTTAGGTGGGTCTTAGGAGATGAGGAAAGACCAACTTCTGGTCTTCCATATCATTTGAGCCCCCGAACCAGCACTAATTGAAGGCAGATCTAACCCTGGACTTCATTAGCCCTAAAATTTCCTTTCTGATTAATTTATTTTAGGTTAGGATTTCTGTCCCTTGTAATTAAAAAATTAACAGATTTGAATAGAAGTGAATCATACAAACTGGTAAGACTCGTGTTAGTTCTATGGATAAGATGCTATATGACCATATGATCAGGCCCCCTTGTCTGAGCATATAGGGTGGCTGGTTTGGCCTCCCACTCTGCAAGAGTTAGGAGATTAGGGACTTTAGAGGATGTTAAACCTTACTTTTCTTTTTTTTTATGTATAATTAAATTACAGCTTTGAAATCTTTGCTATAACATTCCAGAAGTCCTTTAAAAAAATACCTTTTTAGGGGCACCTGTGTGGCTCAGTTGGTTAAGCATCTGACTTCAGCTCAGGTCATGATCTCACAGCTCATGAGTTTGGGCCCCTGTCAGATTCTGAACCTGGACCCTGCTTCGGAATCTGTGTCTCCCTCTCTCTCTGCCCCTCCCCTGCTCATGTGCTCTTTCTCAAAAATAAATAAATGTTAAAAAATTAAATAAATAAAAATGTCTTTTCATTCTCAGTATTTTTCAATAGCAGCTCTTATTTTTGACAAAGTTCAGTCTACAAATTGTTTCTTTTATGAATTATACATCTGGTGTCATATTTTTAAAAAATCCTTGCTTCCGGGGTGCCTGGGGGGCTCAGTCAGTTCAGCATCCGATTTTGACTCAGATCATGATCTCACAATTTGTGAGTTCAAGCCCTGCATCAGGCTCTGTGCTGACAGCTCAGAGCCTGGAGCCTACTTCAGATTCTGTGTCTCCCTTTCTCTCTGCTCCCCTGCTTGTGCTCTGTTTCTTTCTCTCTCAAAAAATAAATAATAAACATTAAAAAAATTTTTTTAAATCCTTGCTTCACCCAAGGCCATGAACATTTTCTTCTATCTTTTCTTCCAGAAGTTTTATAATTTCAGATTTTACATTTAGGCATATAATCCACTTTGAGATAATTTTTGCATCTGGTGTGAGGTATGAAGCAATTTTTTTCTTACATGTGAATATCCAATTGTTCCAGCATCATTAGTTGAAAAGACAATCCTTTCTCTCTTGAATCATCTTTGCACCTTTATAAAAAATTAATTGAACATATACGTGTGAATTTATTTCTGCATGTTCTGTTCCCTTGTTTTGATTTATGTGTTTAACCTTTTACTAATACTATCCTACTTTGGTTACGGTAGCTTCTCTCATAATTTTTCTTACTGGCTACATAAGATATTTTAAATTCATGAATTTTAATGGTTTAATTTTATTTAACGACTCTGTCTGGTCACAGTCTTTACTTTGGCCTGACTTGTAAAGGGCCTCTCATTAGTTTATGAGAGAGGATTAGTGAGCTATGTTGGATTTCTGTCTGAATGATATTTAGAAATTATTTACAAATATAAATTTTAATATCAACATCAATTTTTTAAGTTAAGCAAGCAATTATTTTTTGATCTATCAATTTTTTCAGTAGGCTTTGACTCTTCTGAAAAATAAGAATATTAGCATATATGTACTCTCTACCAACAATTTTGCATTGTCAAAGTCTATAAACTTTTATTTTTCTCTAAAATAATAAATATAATATTTCATCTTTATATTTAGATGTATTCATCACTCATTACCAATACTTCCCCCTCCCGAGTTCTCTTAATTCAATCCTTTTGGGATAGATTTTTTATTAAGTGGTGTTTTTTTTTTCCTTTTTTAAAAGAAGAACTCATTAATGCCTCATTCTTCACCAAATCTGTACAAAATTAGGAGTGCCTTTCTGTTTCCATAAATGTAAAACAAATGGGCTGGGCATAATATTCTTGGATCAACCTTTTCAAGATTCTTGAAACATTCCTCCACCTGCCTCTGTCACTAAATGTTGCCATGGGGAAGCCTGGGTTCAAATTAAACCCACTCATTTCTCTTAGCTGTGCCAGATGACTTGATTTGTCCGCCCAAAAGTTACCTGCTTAGTGGCTTTTCTATTATCCTACTCCAGGATACATCACTATGTTGATTATTACACATAAGTATTTTCCTGGGAAAAATTATACAGGTTTAATCAGCAAGTTCAATTTTTCATTCATTTTATTTTATTTTTAATCTAATTTTTTAATGTTTATTTATTTTGAGAGAGAGAGACAGAGTGTGAGCAGGGAAGGGGCAGAGAGAGAGGGAGACACAGAATCTGAAGCAGGTTCCAGGTTCTGAGCTGTCAGCACAGAGCCAGACGTGGGGCTTGAACCCACGAACTGTGAGATCGTGCCCTGAGCCGAAGTTGGACACTTAACCAACTGAACCACCCAGGCACTCCTTTTCATTCATTTTAGAAACGTTTTCTTCCTTTATAATTTTGTACTATTTTAAATTAAGTTTTTTTTTTTAAATTCAGGAATACCAATTATGCATATTGGGGGGCTACTGTGCTTGACTTCTGTTTTTATCTTATTTCTAATGATTTCTCATTTTCTATTTTTATAATAGAATTTTTACAAATCCTGCCCTCCGTGTTACTGTATCTTTCATTTTCATAGTTTTGAATATGGCTTTTATTTCTTTAATTATTTACTTGAAATCCTAAATTCCTCCTGTGAATTCTGCCTGTTCACTTTTTATTTCTCTGTGGTTGTATATTTTATTTGGTCTTTTTCATTATTTTTTTAAGTTAAAATTATTTTTTTAAGTTTATTTATTTTGTGAGAGATAGAGTGCAAGTGGGGGAGGGGTAGAGAGTGAGAGAGACAGAGATTGACAAAGACAGAGAATCCCAAGTAAGCTCTGCACTGTCAGCACAGAGTCCGATGCAGGCTCGAACTCCGATGCCTAACTGAGTGAGCCACCCGGGCGCACGAAGTTAAAACTATTTTTAAGGAATTTCTGTTCCCAACCTTGATGGAACAGCGGGGGCAGATATACCCCCTTACTTTCAGTTAAAAAAAAAAAAAAGTCAAGGTTTATAAAGAATGGTTTTCAAACATCAGCTAAGCAGCAGTGATGAATAGTAATCCTTGAAAGATAAACAGTGACGGTCCTGTAGTTTCCCAGTAATTTCCTAAAGAGAGCTCCCATGCTGCAGTTCAGCCCCTCTCAGTTAAGAAGAGGAAGCTGAGAATTTGGGGAGGCCGGGGTGGCCAAGGAGGCCAAGGTGCAAGGGAGGCCAATTTGCAGACAGAGTACCAGAAAGGGGAGAACTGCAAAAAGAACTCCAGAGGTTTTCAGAGTTGCCCTTGGATCTTCAGAGTACACATTTGAGGAATCTGCCCAAGGGCAGAGCTACCTGCTGGGGAAATCTGCAGGGGAAAAACTACCAAAAAGAAGCAAGTGGAAAAATTTCTGATGCTTTCACAGAGCAAGAAAATTTTCAAGTTCTCGATATCCAACGTAGAGAAATTTTGTAATATATGGGGCATTGAGTGGAATACTCAGAAAGATAATGCTTCGGTAGTGGGGCCAGATTAGCCTAGAATAAAAGCTGGTCCATTCTCTCCTAGTCACATTAGCCTGTTGAGTATGCCATTTGTTTCCTAACTGAATCTAAGTGACCCTAGGTGAAATGCTAAAAATTGTCACTATTATTAAGGTTTTTCTCCCATGTTTAAAGACTTTGCTTTTTTTTTTTTAACATTTACTTATTTTTGAGAGAGAGAGAGAGAGAGAGAGAGAGTGCAACCAGGGGAGGGACAGAGAGAAGGAGACAGAGGATCCAGGTGGGCTCAGCCGCTGATGGCAAAGAGAGAGACAGATTTGGGGCTCGAACTCATGAACTGTTGGATCATGGCCTGAGTTGAAGTTGGACGCTTATCTGACTGAGCACTCAGGCAGTCCAAGACTTCACTTTTTATTTATTTTTTTAATGTTTATCTTTGAGAGAGGCAGAGAGAACACGACCGGGGGAGGGGCAGAGAGAGAGAGAGACAGAGAGACACAGAGACAGAGACAGAGAGACAGAGGATCTGAAATGAGCTCCGCAGGCAGCAGAGAGCCCGATGTGCAGGCTTGAACTCACGAACTGTGAGATCATGACCTGAGCCGAAGTTGGATACTTAACCAACTGAGCCACCCAAGTGCCCCCAAGACTTTACTTTTTTAGAGCAGTTATAGGTTCACACAAATTTGAGGGAAAGACACAGCGATTTCCCATGTCCCTCTTGCCCTCTCACTTGCATAGCTTTCCCCATTATCAACATTTCCCACCTGAGAGGCACATTTGTTACATCTGATGAACTTACACTGACACAACATCATCACTCAGTCTACAGTTTACATTAGAGTTCACTCTATGTTGTACCTCTGTGGGTTTGGGCAAATGTATAATGACATATGTCCATTATTATAGTAATGCTGGCCTTGTAAAATGAGCTTGAAAGTGTTCACTTCTCTTCAATATTTTAGAAAGGTTTGAGAAAGAGTAGCATTAATTTTTCTTTAAGTGTTTGTTAGAATATGCCCATAAAGCCATCTGGGCCTGAGGGGTTTTTGGGGGGGAGATTTTTGATGACTGATTCAATGTCCTTACTTCTTATTGAATTTCTTACTTGTTATCAGATTTTCTATTTCTTTATGATTCAGTCTTGGTAAGTTGTGTGTTTCTAGGAATTTATACATTTCTTCTAATTTATCCAAACTCATTGGCATATAATTGTTGATAATAGTCTCTTATGATCCTTTATATTCCTGTGGCATCAGTTATAACATCTCCTTTTTCATTTATAGTTTTATTTATTTGAGTCTCTCTCTCTCTCTCTCTCTCTCTCTCTCTCTCTCTTTTCGGTCAGTTTAGTTGAAGGTTTGTTGATTTTGTTTATCTTTTCAAAAAACCAATAGTTTTGTTGATCTTTTCTATTGTTCACCTAAAGAGTACTTCATTTATTTCTGCTCTAATCTTTATTATTTCTTTTATTTTGCTAACTTTGGCTTAGTTTTTTCTTTATTCTTTTTTCTTTTTCTAGTTCCTTGAGGTGTAAAGTTAGGTTATTTATTAGAGAGCTTTCTCTTTTTTTTTAAATCAGGCATTTTGCTATAAACTTCCTTAGATTGCTTTTATTGGATCCTATAAGTTTTGGCATGTTGTTATTCCATTTTTATTTCTCTCAAGATTCTTTCTGTTTTCTCATTTAAATTTTTTCTTTGACTCATAAGCTGTTCAGGAATGTGTTGTTTAATTCCCATATATTTGTGAATATTCCAACTTTCCTTCTGCTAGTGATTTCTAGTTTTATACCATCATGATTGGGAAAGATTGATATGATGTAAGTCCTCCTAAATTTGGTAAGACTTGTACTGTGGCCCAACATATAATGTAGCTGGAGAATGTTCTGCTTGTGCTTGAAAAGAATGTATATTCTGCTGAAAGTAATGTTCCTTAAATGTCTGCTAGGTTCATTTGATCTGTAGCGTTATACAAGCCCACTGTTTCCTTATTGATTTTCTGTCTGATGATTTATCCATTGTTGAATGCGGAGTATTGAAGTCCTCTACTATTGTTTTATTGCTGTTTATTTGTCCTTTCATTTCTGTTAATACTCGCTTTATATGTTTAAGTGCTCCAATGATGAGTGAATATATATTGTGATTGTTATATCTTCCTGATGAATTGATAGTGATTTTACTTCCTTTGGATAAATATATAGAAGTGGAATTGCTGGATCATATGGTAGTTCTGTTTTTAACTTTTTGAAGAGCCTCCCTACTGTTTTCCCAATTTATATTTTCGCCAACAGTGCACAAAGGTTCTCTTTTCTCCATAACCTCACCACACTTGGTATGTCTGATAGCCATTCTAACTAGTATGAGGTGTTATCTTATTGTGGTTTTGATTTGCATATCCCTTGTTAATTAGTGCTTTTGAGCACCTTTTCATGTACCAGATGGCTATCTGTGTGTCTTCTTTGGAAGAATGTCTATTCGTTGCCCTGCCCACTTTTTAATTAGATTGTTTGGGTTTTTTGGATATTGCATTTTGTGAATCCTCAAGTATTTAGGCCATTTTTTAAAATCAACATTTTGCAACTTTTATCATACAGATTTTATACATATTTTCTTAGTTTTATATCTAAATATTTCTCTTTTTTTGGAGCAAGTGGAAATGGCACAATTTTTAATTTTGATTTTAACTTGTTCATTGTCAGTATATAAGAATTGAATTGACTTTTGTATGTTGATTTTAAATCCTACAATATTACTGAACTCATTGTTTAGTTCTAGGAGCGTTTCATAGGATTTTTGGTATTCTGTACATAGAAAATCATGTTGTCTGAAAATAGGTTTATTTTTTCTTTTCTAATTTGTGTGCTCTTTACTTTTTAATTTAATTTAATTTAATTTAATTATTATGTTTGTCTTATTGTAGTGACTAGAAATTCCAGTGCCATGTTGGATAAAAATGGTGAAAGGGACATTGATTCTTTTTTCCCCATTCAGTAGAAGCGTTCAGTATTAAGCATTCATCCTTAAGTATGTTATTAGCTATAGGTTTTTCCAGATGCCCTTTATAAGGTTGAGGAATTTCCCCTCTATTCCTATTTTTCTGAGAGTTTTATCATTAATGAGTATTGGATTTTGTCAAACACTTTTACTATACCATTGATATTATTATGTGATTTTTTTCCTTTTAGTTTGTTAATACGGTAAAATACCATATTTTTAAATTTTAAAATACCGTTGTTTGATTTTCAAATGTTGAACAAGCTTTACCTACCTGGTTTGAAACCCACGTGATCACAATGTACTGTTGTTTTTACACATTGTTGCGTTTGATTTGCTAACATTTTGTTAAGGAGTTTTGTGCCTATATTCCTGAAAGATATGGGTCTGTAATTTTCCTTTTTGTGTGTACTGCCTTTGTCTTCTTTTGATATCAGGGTAATATTGGTTTCATAAGGTGAGCTGGAAAGTGTTCCATTCTCTTCTATTTTCTAGAAGAGATTATGTAAAATTAGTGTTAATTCATCTTTGAAAGTTGGAGAAAATTCTCCAGAAAAACCATCTGAGCCTAGAGATTTCTTTTTCAGGCAGGACTTTTTAAATTACAAACTGAATTTCTTTAACATCTGTAAGAATATTCAATTCCATCTTAACAGAGTTTTGGTAGTGTGTGAATTTTGAGGAGCTGCTCTATCTCTTCTGAGAAATTTCTTCTTTATTTCTTTATTTCTTTTATTTCTTTAGGAGGGTAAATTGTTCATTGTCATGTTAGTTTGCTAGCACTGCCATAATAAAAGATCACAATCTCGGTGGTTTAAAACAACAGAAATGTATTCTTTCACAGTTCTAGAGACCAGAAGTCTGAAATTATGGTATCAGTAGGGCCTTTTTTCCTCTTGAACCCTATAATGGAACCCTTGCTTTCCTTTTGCTAGTTTCTGGTGGTTTGCTAGAAACCCATGGTATTCTTCAGCTTGCAGCTGCATCAATCCACTCTTTGGTGTCACATGGTAACATGCGACATCATATGTGATGCCTTTGGTGTCACATGGTGTTCTCTCTGTCTTCAAATTGCCTTCTTTTTTTAAATTTTTTTTTAACATTTATTTATTTTTGAAAGACAGAGAGACAGAGCGTGAGCAGGGGAGGGGCAGAGAGAGAGGGAGACACAGAATCCAAAGTAGGCTTCAGGCTCTGAGCTGTCAGACCAGAGCGTGACACGGGGCTGGGACCCATGAACCTCGAGATCATGACCTGAGCCGAAATCAGTAGCTCAACCGACTGAGCCACCCAGGTGCCCCTCAAATTGCCTTCTTATGAAGACATCAGTCATATTGAATTAGGAGCCCACTCTACTCAGTATATCTTCATCTCAACTAAACTAATTACATCTGCAGTGACCCAATTTCCAAATAAGGTCACATTCATAGATGTGGGAATTAGAACTTCAACATAAGTGAGGGGGGGAGGGGCACAATTAGCTCATAACAGTAGTATTTCTTTATTACCCTTTGAATGGCTGCAGGATCTGTTGTGATCTCCTATTTGACTTTTTTGAATCAGAGATTTGAGTCTTCTCTTTTTTTGTGTCCATCCTGCTAAGGATTTTTAATTTAATTTATTTATTTTTCAAAAAAAAACCCAGCATTTTGTTTAATTACTTTTCTCTATTACTTTCCTGTTTTCAAGTTCATTGAAAGAACATGTCAGCATTGGCACTTAATCCCCTTCCTCTCCACTGTCAGTGTCTAGAATGAGGAAGACGGTGATGTGTGGAGAAAGTCAGGCATTTGAGTTTTACCTAGGGTTAGGCCTCCCCTCACCCTTTCTAACCTTCAAGAAGTTGGATGTATAATTTCCATGCAAAACTTTTGTACTTTTACTCAATAATATCTAAATAATAACTTCAAACTATCATCTTGATATGATATAAATGGTGGTGGTAATACTTTGGCCCACCAAATCTCTTTAGTTAGAGATCTCTCTAGTTAGATTTCTTTCTAGTTAGCCATGGTGACCGCCACATCTCTTCTTCCTTTGGAACGACTAATTTGTGGAATGATCTTCTAAGACCAAGAGAATATCTTGTTGCTAGTAACATTTTGTGCAATTATTTTAACATTCATTAGCAGTCATTTCCTGAATCAATAGTACACTGTGGGTGACAAAATGATTTTCTAATTTTATCATCCCTTCTACGTTTACTATTAGCTGGCATTCGTCTGTAAATAAGATTTTTTTCCTTCTGTGCTTTTACTATGTACTAATGAAATTTAAAAAAATTCAGTTTGTTATAATTCATTATTGCCATTATTCTTTAACATTTTTTAATGTTTATTTGAGAGAGAGAGAGAGACAGAGCATGAGTGGGGGAGGGGCAGAGAGAGAGGGAGACACAGAATCTGAAGCAACCTCCAGGCTCTGAGCTGTCAGCACAGAGCATGATGAGGGGCTCGAACCCACAAACCATGAGATCATGACCTGAGCCTAAGTCAGATGCTCAGCCAACTGAGCTGCCCAGGTACCCCTAATTATTCTTTTTATTCTCACATTACTCCAGTTTTGGCCAATGGGAATCCCCAAGTTTGGTCTTTGGTCCTTTGGTTGTGACATCATTTTGTTTTTGAGGGCTTCTGGCATTCTATCATTGAAGAGATTTCCCAGGCTCATTTTTTACTCATTTTACCCAAGGAACAGGAGTCAGCTTTTCTTCCCCCAAAAAGCCCATGACAGCTATCAGTTTACTGCTGTCCTGCTTTGTAATACTGGACTTGGACCCTATAAAACATGCTTCTTTTGCCAGCTGCCACAATGGGAAGCTTTGTCAGTAGATGGCACTGGAGGGACACTGCAGGAAAGAGGCTTCTCTTGCGGGCGTGTGTCCTCTCTTTTTGCTCCTCCTGTGAAGCCTTGTGCAAGAACGCCCAGTGGCAGTCATTCTCTGGTTGGTTTTTCTGGCACCTTGGCCTACAGTATTTTGCTCTGCAGTAGTGGCCCATGGTTTCCTGCTTGCTGGCATCAGTCTCCTGGCTCTCCAATGGGAAGTATCCTGTTTGCCAACTTCAACTCACCAGCTACGGATCAGCTATATCAACTTCTCTACCGTCTCCTGGGCTACAGCTACATTCTCTCTAATGAAGTCTGAATCTCAATTTTATGGAGAGGGCCTCTCTTTTCAAATTGTCCCTTATTTGGGTACTGCTAGTCTTGTGATGTGTTAAGGTTCTCTTTTATCTCATCTGGTTAATCCCCTGTTTCTTGTTTTATGTTAAAATTTCCCCTGTTCAAATTACTAGTCTGTTTCCTGTCTTCTAACTGAACCCAGACTGGTAGAGTTCAGGGAATAGTCTTTGAGTGGTGCCACCATTCAGAGATGCAGTTTCTGAATTAAATCAGTATGTGTTTGGATTTGAGTATAGTGTTAAACTGCTCACCAGTAGGAAATGAGATGCCTGTATTCTCTGTCAGGCAGAGACAACACAATTAGTAAAGCTATTACCTGTGGTTGATTGTGATGAGGTGTCAAACGAAGCAGGTACAATGGGAGCCCGAGGGAGTGTTGCACCTCACTAATAATGACTTCAAGGATGGTGGTGTCTTAGCCTGTTTGAGCTACTGTAACGAAAATACCAAAAAGACTCAGGGCCTTATAAACAACAGATATTTACTTCTAACAGTTCTGGAGGCTGGGAAATTCAAGATCAAGGCATCAGTAGAGCTTGGTGTCTGATAAAGGCCTGCTTCCTGGATCATAGACAGCCATTTTCTTCCTGTGTCCTTCTGTGGTGAAAAGGGCCAAGGAGCTCTCAGGGGTTTCTTTTATAGGGACATCCATCCCATTCATGAGGACTCCACTCTCATGACCTAATCACTTCCCACAAGCCCCGCCTGTGATACTCTCATGTTGGGGATTAGGTTTCAACGTATGAATTTTGGAGGGCATGAACATTAGTTTATAGCAGGTGATAGGGAATTGGGTCATCTCATAGTTAGAAAAGCTTTTCCCACACCCAAGTGATAAAGTAACTCCCTCATGTATTTGTCTAATGGTTTTATAGTTTTATTTATTTATTTTTTAAAATGTTTATTTATTTTTGAGAGAGAGAGAGAGAGAGAGAATGGGAGAGGGGCAGAGAGGTGGGAGGAACAGAAGATCTGAAGAGGGTTCTGTGCTGACAGCAGAGACCCTGATGCAGGGCTCAAACTTGAGAACTGTAAGATCATGACATGAGCTGAAGCTGGATACTTAAGCAATTGAGCCACCCAGGTGCCCCTTTATAGTCTCCTTTTAAATTTACATCTCTGGTCTATTTGGAGATTTTTCTGATGTACAGTGTGAGTTATGGACCCAATTTTGTCTTTTCCCAAATGGATATCCAGTCACTCAATATTATTTGTTTCAAAGTCCATCCTTATCCGATATGTTATTTGCAACTATCTTTTCCCATTCTGTTGGTTGCCTTTTAGTCTTGTTGATTGTTTCCTTTGCAGTCTTTTTATCTTGATGAGGTCCCAATAGTTCATTTTTGCTTTTGATTCCCTTGCCTTTGGAGAAGTGTCGAGTAAGAAATTGCTGCGGCTGAGGTCAAAAAGGTTATTTCCTGCTTTCTCTTCTAGGGTTTGATGGTTTCCTGTCTCACATTCAGGTCCTTCTTCCATTTTGAGTTTATTTTTGTGTATGGTGTAAGAAAGTGGTCTAGATTCATTCTTCTGCATGTTGCTGTCCAATTCTCCCAGCACCATTTGCTGAAGGGACTGTCTTTTTTCCATTGGATACTCTTTCCTGCTTTGTCAAATATTCGTTGGCCATACTTTTGTGGGTCTAATTCTGGGTTCTCTATTCTATTCCATTGGTCTATGTGTCTGTTTTTGTGCCAATACCATACTGTCTTGATGATTACAGCTTTGTAGTAGAAGCTAAATGTCTATCCACTGATGAATGAATAAAGAAGATGTGGTTTATATATACAATGGAATATTACTTGGCAATGAGAAAGAATGAAATCTGGCCATTTGCAGCAATGTGGTTGGAGCTGGAAGGTATTAAGCTCCAACCACATTGCTAAGCTATTTCACTTAGCTTAATACCACATTAAGCTCCAATGTGGTATTAAGCTAAGTGAAATAAGTCAGTCAGAGAAAGACAGATACCATACGTTTTCACTCATATGTGGATCTTGGGAAACTTAACAGAAGACCATGGAGGAGAGGAAGGGGGAAAAAAGTTACAGAGGGAGAGGGAGGCAAACCATAAGAGACTCTTAAATAATGAGAACAAACTGAAGCTTGATGGGGGAGTAGGGGAGAAGGGAAAGTGGGTGATGGGCATGAAAGAGGACACTTGTTGGGATGAGCACTTGGTGTTGTATGGAAACCAATTTGACAATAAATTATATTAAGAAATAAAAGTCCATCTTTTCCCAAGTGATCTTAGATGCCATATACTAATTTCCATGTGTACTTGGGTCAATTTTTGGATTTACTACTCCTTTTCCACTCTATTTGTTTGCCAGTACCACAGTATTTTTATTAGAGAGGATTTATAGCCTGATTTAATACTTGTTAGGGCTAGTCCTCTCTTATTGCTTTTATTTTCCTTCTGTGTATTTTTCCATATGAACTTTAGAATTAGCTTGCATAACTCTGGGAAAAAATTTACTTTTATTTTAATTGGAATCACATTTTATATTACATGGGGAGGTTGTCATCTTTATTGTATTGAGTTGTCCTATATGAAAATAAATGATGTCTTTCCATTTCTTCATCTTTTTTGGCTTACAGAAGTGTTTTACAGTTTTTCTAATGTAGTTTTGGCACATTTCCTTAAGTGCTTTATCTTTTTTTGATTTTGTTTCTAAAAATTTTTTTTCAATGTTTATTTATTTTTGAGAGACAGAAAGTGAGGGGAGGGGCAGAGAGAGAGGGAGACGCAGAATCTGAAGCAGGCTCCAGGCTCTGAGCTGTCAGCACAGAGCCTAATGCAGGGCTTGAACTCACAAACCATGAAAATATGACCTGAGCTGAAGTTGGCTGCTTAACTGACTGAGCCACCCAGGTGCCCCAGGTTTTGTTTCTACATTAAATGATGTTATATCTTTTAAATGGTTACCATTTGTATTTTTGTATGTGTCTCAGGTACATTTTATATTATGGTATCTTACAGAAATTGTATAGTACTGATTCTCTGTTTTCTGGGTGTAGTATTACATGATCTATATAGAGATATAATTTAATTCTTTCTCAATTATTATGCATCTATATGCTTATGATCATTGGCTTTTATCTCCAACACTTTGCTACATAGTAGTGGAGTGGAGGACAAACCTGCTTTGTCCTTGATCTTAGTGAGAATGCCTCTATTGTTTCTCCATTAAGTGTGATGCTGGTTTTTGAGCTGAGATGTGAAATACTTCATCATGTCAAGAAAGTATCTCTTAATTCTCATTTTATTTTTATGAAATTAAGAATGAGTGTTAAAAATTTGTCAAAAGCTGTGCTACATTTTATTATGTGTTCACAATTACTTATTTTTTCCCTTCTTCTATCATGGTATATTGTTGGGAGAGAATAATTACCTGTACACTGGTTTTGGGTTTGAGCATGTGACATGCATTAAACAATGGAATTTGATCAACAGTGGAAGTGTGTCAATTTCGGAGTCCAAAGCATCATATGTTTTTGTTCCCCCGTTTTGTGTTTCTCCCTCTACCATAAGAAAGACATGCACTGAGTAGTTGATGATCCAAATGGAGCAGACCTGAATCCATCCTACAGCCTGAAGCATAACCACCCTTGCCAACCCACAGACTGGAGAGTGAAAAAAAGAAAAATATTTGATGTGGTAAGCCACTGAGATGTTGGGGGTGTTTGTTACTCACTATTTTCACAGTAGTAATAGCTCACTAACACAAAATCCTTTTTATCATCTATACATCTAATCAACATTTTTCTCCTTAGATCTAACTACATGATTAACTACTAGTGTATTTGCTAATATTGAAGCTTTGTTGTCTTGGAATAACCTCACCCCTCAATTATGATACTCTCCTTAAACTTGATTTTAGATTTTGTTTGCTGACATTTTATTTAGGATTATCCCATTTTAGTCATGAGATTGCTTTATAGTTTTCGTGTGTATGTGTGTGTGGGTGTGTGTGTAATCTTTACCAGGTTTGTGTGTTAAAATTATACTTGTTTCGTAAAGATCATTTGAGAGTTTTCCCTCTGTGCTACTATTTAAATGATATTGGGCTTATCTGGTCTTTGAAGGTTTGATAGAATTCCCCTGTAAAATCATTTGGATCTAACTTTTATCGTTAGTTCTTTGATAACTTCTTCTCTTTCCTTTATAGAAATATGTCTATTTATGCTTTCCATGTATATAGCAAGGCCAATTTTGGTAAATTGTATCTTCTTAGAAAATAATCCAATTCATCTAGGTTTTCCATTTGATTTGTATGAGTTGTGTAGTCTTTTGATATTTAAAGACTTACTAGGTTCATTGGTTATCTCCTTACTTTTATTTCTTATTTGTGCTTTCTATCTTTGTTTATTGGGTTAGTTAATGGTTTATCTATTTTGTTGTTGTTGGTTTTCACAAAGAGAAAGCATTTTGATTTATTAGTTTCTACTATTTTTCTGTTCTCTACCTCATTACGTTTGCTTTTAAATTCATTATTTCCTTCCTTCTGCTTTCTTTTGCTTTACTTTGTTGCTCTTTTCAAATTTTGAAGATGGGGGCTCAATTCATTTTCTTTTTTTAATGTATTTGTTGCTGCAGGAATTTAAGGCTATGGATTTTCTGTGATCACTGACTTAACTATAGTCTATTGATTTTGTGTTTGCATTATGATTTTTTTTTAGAAATTCTTAATTTTTCCCTTTGTCTTATTTAATAAATTATTTAATAAAGAAATTTTAAATTTCCAAATGGAATTTCTAGTTTTAGAAAGAGCAGAGGAGCAAGACATTGAACTAAAAATGCTTGCTCAGCTTCAGGCTTCCAGACCTTTTCGATTTGAATAAAATTGAAAATCTTGATTATTACCTGAAACTGCATTTAAGAATTTTCCAACACAATGATACTGCTTATTATCTATGAGAGATCAAAATAGCTATGGGAAAAAAATAGCTATGGAATTTAACAGGGTTTCTTCCAAGGGCAAGAAAGCAATAAATTTACTGAGCAAATTAATGGTGAGTGGTGAGAAACAATAAAATTGATTTGTGATTGCATCCAGGCTTTCATTAGCTTTCGTATCAGCTTTGTGAAAATTATAAAAAGGTGCTCCATTGGGTGTAAGTGGCCTGTGGATTACTGCATGGTTGGAGAATTCCTGGCTGAATATCAGCCCCCACTTGAATTCTGTTACCTTAACTAGGAACTTTAGCTCAGCCAGAAACTGTACAGTTAATCCAGAAGACCCTAGATTGCTCTCTACTAAGTTTAGTAGGTTCATTAAAATAGTTACGTCTGTTAACTGCTGGGCAATTGTGGCAGAAAAAAAATAAGAAAAGCAACTGATTGCTAAGACAGTGCACCTTAAATGCTCTCACCCAAAAAAGTGATGATTATGTGAAAGCATAGGGGAGGTGATGAGAGAGAAGTGTTAACTAATGTTATGGTGGTAATCATTTTGCAGTATGTAAGTGTATCAAATCATCATGTGGTACACCTTAAACTCACACAGTGTTATATGTCATTTTTATCTCAATTAAGCTGGGGAATAAAGAAAAGCCACAGGTACCACCAAACTCTCATTATATTTTAGGTATAAGATTTATTCACACACACACAAAATAATCACAACCAAATGTACACTAATTTAAAAAACAAAGGATTACAGTGACATAAAATTTTATATTCCCTTTTATGAGTGTGTAGAAGTATTTTGTTTGCTTCTACATAAATTTCCATTCATAAAAGAATAGCAAACATTAAAATGCAGTGATAGTTTGCATTTCTTACATGGAAAGAACATAGACCAAACTCTGGGGCTTTAGTTTGCAAGGATGTTACCATGAAGCGACATGCTAAACTAATGATCAAAAATAGCATCTATTTCCAGATCCATATACATATACATTCACCAACTAAGCTGAGAAATAAGCATTTCATATTGTCTCCCATCTTGCTATAATGTATTCTTTCTTTTTACCAACAGTAGAGTAAGAAATTGCATTTTCTCCTTTTAATTGACCTCAGAAGATTCACTCTCTAATTCATGAGAAATGCGAAATTTCAGGTTTTTATCTTGTTCTGCACTCTCAGAGTCTCGGACTAGCTCCTTTTCATGGCTTTGAACTGTTTGGCCTACAAGCTCACTGCTGACAGAACTTTCCTGACTACCAATCTCATGGGAATGCGTATTCTTCTCATCACTTGCCTTCAGCTTATACTCTTTGGAGTGCTTGCGGCTCTTGGTTTCCATACTGTGGTCATCCACCTGACTCGTTTCCTGACTGTCCGCATGGCTGTCCCCGTCAAGAGACCTCCGCACAGTGTGGGAAAGGGGGACGGCATTAAAGTCATCTTCCATACTCTGACTTTTCACAAGTGATGTGAAGTCCTCCTCTGTAGAATCAGGATACTGAATCACAAAACAAATGGAAGAAGGATTAAATGAATAGTCAGGAATGGGGGTGTTGTAATTCTGCTTCCTAACTTTTAGGCCAATTTGTACTGAATATTGTCTAAATTTGGCTGAAGCAAAAAACAGGACTAGCATTGTTACTTTGCATTTTGCCAAGCCTTTTCACATATTCATCTCCAGTTTAACAGGTACATCAATTATGCATATGATGAAGACTGTGAAGTAGGTCTCATTATCCCTGTTTTACGTAAAGGGAAAGTGAATTGAAAGTTAAAAAGTAAAATGAAAAATAAATGGGAGGGCTATGTGTTAAATCCAGATCCTTCCACTATACATTCAGTGTGATTTGCAGCTCTACAATTTATGTTAGGTATTTAGCTTCAAGACATGACCACTATATTGTGAAAATAATTGCTGTTTTTGCAAAATTTTTTCCCCTTTAATCTAAAAAAGTAAATAGAATAAATGCTTTACAGCCAGGATTTGGAAAAAGAGCATTGTGATTGAGAGGCAAACTTAGGGAGAAATAGCACAGCCTTAAACATAAAATCACCAAGGGGAAAGAGGTTTGTGTTCGAAAGTCATAAATTAATAATGCTACTGAATGAATGAATGAATGAATGTGCATATGCACACCCGGAGTTCCTAGAATTGGGCTCTTATCATAAATATCTGATGTGTCTGTTAAAGGATTTACCTGGGCTTCATATCTGTGGGACTTCTTAGACTTGGACCTCAGTCCATGAGCCACACTATCACCTCGTCCATCATATGAATCTCTTGTGGGGACAGCTGGGGTAAACAATTGAGTTGCTGGAATGTCAGTGGGAAAGTCAGTGACCAGTTCATCAGATTCGTCAGACTGGTTAGAGTCGTCATCTATGTCATGGGAATCAACGGAGTCCTGGCTATCCTCATCATCGGCATCATCTTCATCATCCACATCATGGCTTTCATTGGACTTACTTGCAAGGGTCTAAAAATCAAGATGGCCAGAAAATTTGGGTCAAGGTTTTTATTTTCCCTTCGTCTTTACAGTGCCTTTCAAACTATTTTGTTTTCAGAATCTTTGCATTCACAGCAATGTACTCAGTGGCTATTAGGAGCACAGATAGCCACTTTCTTTTTTAACGCACAGATAAGTAGAATCATAATCAGAGGTGTTTTGTTTGATTTTCCATAAATAATTTTTTTATAGACATTTTCAAGCAATATATATTAGTATATCATTTAAATTGACAACATTGTTTTTCCTTGTTCATATTAGGTATTACTCACCTGACCAAATTCAATGATGAAATAAATACAGATACATAATTATGGGATTATTTTTTCTATTTGAAATAAGAATTCTCAGGATATTGGAGCACTCATATATTAATGAATGCACCAAAACCTAAAACCACCTCCTTATTAGCATGGATAAGCAAAAGGTATATAAATTGCAGCTCAAAGCTGTCAATTAAATTAACCAGTTAATGTCTATTAAACTTCTGATTAGCAAATATATTGAGTTATTTATATAGCTTTCCTAATTAGAGATTCTTAACATATTCAAATGGATCTTAAGGAAAACAAATTTAACTTATCTCTCTGTTTAGCAAATATATTAAAAATCCTAATAAAAAGGATAGTTCTCACATAAACCATTATGCTAGGAACAGAAATGTTCCTAGAGACAAAATCTTGGCTTTCATAGGAATTAATTAGATGCTTATCAGATATTGGATAAGACATCTACAAAATACCTTAAATAAAATTTTAAGAGGCTTAATATTTCAAATAACAGACATTGGCAAACATGTCCTGCCACCCTAAACTTATCTGAAGAAATCTGATATTTCTGCCATTTAGTAAATACGTGTTTTTCTTCTGAGCAAGTTTTAGACTGGCAATGTACTTGAAAATTTGCTAATAGAATCTTGTCAGACTTGAACGCCGGCAATGTCATTAGGAGAAATAGTGGCTTCTTTCATCTCTCCAAGGCAAGGTCAGCCTCTGATTCAAGGTGAGAACTTACCTTTTGTTTGAAGTCATCAGTTTCTTCAGAGGGCACAGTATTCTGAAGAAGGGGGGACACATATCAGGAAGTGTACATCAAACATGCCTAATATTTTAATTAAAAAGTTAGCCTTTTCTATCCCAAGCAGTTCTCATTTTTCAGACTCAAAAGTGAGTGGGTGGCTTAAAGTGGGAGGAAGTCAATGGGACCAGATCAATTGCTCATGTTTACTCACAGGCAGGAAGTCTCCGTTTACCTGGCCCAAATGGCCTGCATGATGGCTACTTTTTGTTGCTGTTCTCTAATTGTGAAAATTTTAATTTTTAAAATTAGTTAAAATAAAAAATACCTGTAGTGTTAGGAAAGTCTGCTTCTGAGATGGGTCAGGCTTTAGCCATGTAGCTACAGCACCTGGGTATTTGTTGTAAAGCTACAAAAAATGTTGCATATTTGTCATTATTTGAAAAAGAAACATAAAGGATCTCTAAGAGATAAGCTGAAAAAAACAACTACACTTCACCGACCTTGATGGATAAACATAATATCCATGTATATGGTCAATCAGAGCCTTAGATACCTCTTTTAGCATTTATTTTTCTTGCAGATTCATTTAATATATTCTTACAGAGCGCTTACTGGGGGCCAGGGACACTTTCAAAGTGATTTACAAATATTTATTAATTTAATCCTCTCAACCCCCTGTGAGATGAGTAGCATTTCTTCCCCCATTTTACAGACTGGGAGAAATTCAGCCACAATGAAGAATCGTAGTAGAATGCGGCGGAGCCAGGGTTCAAATCCAGACAAACTGGCTCTTTGCACTGATGCATTCTGTGCATACTGAATACTGTGCATTCCTGTTCTATGCTTGCTAGCTGAAATTTCCTCTCAGATAAAGCACAGCTAAAGCAGAAGTTCCCTTAATTAGTGGTGATCTTCATCGTTTCCTCTATGGAACATGGAGGAACTCTCTAAAGCTATGCTGTCTGATACGGTATCCTCCAGCCATATAACCTGTGGTTACTTAATTAAAATTAAATAAAATAAAAAAAATCAGTTCCTCCGTTGCACTAGTAACATTCTGAGTTCAATAGCCACATGTGTCTAGCTGCTCTCTGAGTGGATGATGCAGAAATAGAATATTAACATCATCACACAGAAGTTCTGTTGCTCCAAGGTGCCACAGACATGAATGGTTTTTCCTCTAGCCAAGTTGTTTATCTGGAAAATGATTATTCTAGTGCAGAGGAGTGGAAGTTGCTATGAATAAGGGTCATCTGATGGGCTGTATCACCCAGAGCCAATCCCTTCACATCCCTGTCATTGAGAATGAGAATACTGGTGGTTCCACAGAGTCCTTTTCACAGCCAGCCACCAAGTGAGGGAGGGGCGGGGAGGCAGCCAGTCAGGAGCACTTGGGGTTCCCCATGGCTGCTCTAGCCAGAGCAGCTTCACAGTGGGCTTCTCTGAAATCATTTGTTGAAAGAAGGGGTTCCTTGCCTAAAAACAATACAAAAACTACCAGTCTAGATGAGTTACAAGTTTCCCTCTTGGAAAGATTATATACAAATATGTTATAACATATAGAATTAGTAATTAATATATATAATTAGTATATATATTTCCTGATGAGACATGTAATATGGGCTCAGAGGGAATCCATTTATAAGTTCAATTTATGATTTAAAACAAGGGAATATGAAGACACTGTAGATAAACAAAATAAGCAGACTAAACCCCCTAATAGTTGTAACACTCACAGATAACCAGTGTTCATCTTCAGAGGTGTTTCCTAATAACTTTCCCATATTTCCTCCTAGCTCTAAGGTTCTATGATTCTGGGGGGTTGAATCTCCTAACTGTTATTTAATAATTTATACTGTCATAGCTTTGTGTGCCATATTTGTTCTATTAAAAGGCACCAATTCTTGCCTCAAATGGTGTGACATCTATCTTTTCTGGAAATGTTAGTTTTTCTGGGTTGTTCAATACTTGTTTTCTCAAATCAGTTAGACATGCCTGTAACACCTACTTGCATACCCAAACCCATACAACAATACTTCTCTGAATGTCTTCATTAAGCAATCTATTTCCGTGACCCCAGGCAACTCTACGGCCTTTATTCTGTTCATCTGGGATTGAACTTGTGTGCCTTTTTGTCTGAGCTTCTCAGGACAATGCCCGTTTGTTGTTTGGCTGGCACAGTTTCACCTATTTTGGAGAGGCGCGTACATCTATGGTGCTGGTCAAAAAGTTATAATAAAGGGTTTGATTTGGTCTTCTGTTTGATTAGAAAATTGTTGTCTAAAGTCAGCTGACAAGCATAATAGATCCAAACACTATAAAAGACTTTCTTTTTATAATGGGCTTCTTAGCAAATATCTTAGAAGATACTGTGAATATTAGAGTCACACAAACAATCTAGTATGTGAGACAAATGTTAAATTTAGTAAAGCAAAGGGTGGAGTTTTCTACCTCTAGCACAGTATGTTGACTCATGGAAAGAAGAAGTCACATGACTTCATAGAATTCATTTTACATAAGTGATAATGGCCTAGAGCATTATTTTATTGTATAAAAAATCTAACTTGATGTTAAGAGCATATATTTACTAAAAATTATACAGCTCTTCCTTGACTTGCAGTGGGGTTATGTCCCAATAAACCCATTGCAGGTTGAAAATATGGTGGGTCATAGATGCAATCAATACACCTCATGTACTGAGCATCATAACTTAGCCTAGCCTACCTTCAACATGCTCAGAACGCTTACATTAGCCTGCAGTTGGGCAAAAGCATCTAGCACAAAGCCTGTGTTATAACAAAATGTTGAGTATCTCATGTAATGTATTAAATACTGTACTGAAAGTGAAATATGACACGGTTGTATGCGTACAGAATGGTCGAAAGCATACGGCGTTTAGCCTCATGATCGCGTGGCCAACTGGAAGCCGCAGTTCCCTACCACTACCCAGCATCACAAGTGAGTATTGGACCATGTATTGTTCGCCTAGGAAAAGGTCAAAATTCAAAATTTGAAGTATGGTTTTTACTAAATGCATATGGCTTTCTCACCATCATAAAGTTGAAAAATTGTAAATTGAACCATCGTAAGTTGAGGACCATATGTAACTGTACTTAGTACTGGCTTAGGGTGAAAGCAAGCAGTCAGTACTTATCTATTAACAGCATGACTATGAAAATAAGTAAAATGGAAACAAATATGTTTGTGGTGCCTCTTGTACAGCTGCATAAATAATATAAGGACATGATAAACCTAAAAGATGCTTACCTGCTTTTCCTCAGAGCTCCCAGAATCAGCATGTTTAAACTTTGAAAGAGAAAAGATGAAAGATTACAATGTGAATGTGTTCCTAGCACATGGGAGCATACAATTCATGTATTTTGAGAAATTTTCTTTAAGATTCAGCTGTACTCACTGGAATGGCGTAGGCAATGCCCAGGAGGCAAAAGCAAATCACTGCAATTCTCATGGTTATTTTTCCTGCAAAATATTTTGTAAGGAATATTTAATTTCTTTGTAGGATGAAACAGTGATACCTCTGTATGCTACCACATTACAAAATAATTACAAATAAAATGCATTTTCTGTAGAACATTCTCTTCTTTTTGGAGAAAACTTTTGTTTCATTCACTATGGTCTTTTGAGTTAATATTTGTAATGCCACTATTCTCCATCTCTCGCTATTAGGTAAGGGACAAAGGAATGTTCTGAGTCTATATTTAACTTTAAAATTTACAGTTTCAGGGATTATGCCATTACTACCTGATATCTCCAGCTGTCTAAACCTAAAAACAGATCATTAGCAATTTAATTAAAATAATAAGCTAGCGTTAGTATACTTATTTCTTAAAGAAAAACACAAAGAAAAAGAAAATAAAACTACAGAAAGAAACTTGCTTTCTCTATTTTTCAAGCATGCATTTTAAATGTGATTATTAACTTAAATTATTAAAAAGTTACTACTTAGGTAAAATGAAGCCATCTCAAAACTCAATTATTTAAGAAAGACATTCTAGACATTTGAAACAAAAAACAAAACATTGAAAATAGTCAACAGCTTTTCTATTCATGATAACAAGTGTACATAGTGTCATTTTGTATTTTGGTGAAAAATTTAACAGCTAAATACAGAAGTAAAATATTCAGGAAGCCTTTTTTTTTCTTGAAAATACGATGGATACATTAAATCATCAAAAAATAGCATTATTATTAGCTTACATTACCATTAAAGATCTTTTTCCTTTTAAATGCTTCCACAACCATCTAACCATTAAAAATACTGTATATGTAATCATTTGAAAGGGCATAGAATGTTTATTTCGTTTTTTTCTGATTGGAAGAAATAGGGTTAGTTCTTTTGAGAACTCAAAGTATTCCTGAGTTATATATAAGACTGATTTCAAAATAGTCACCTTTCCTCCAGGAAATCTCTAATGTATCTGGCATGCTCAATTAAAAGACAAGAACAAATTAAGGCTGCGTAACAGCTTTACAGTTAAACTCTTCCTTACCACTTGCCCTTCCCCCTGAAACGAAGCCGAGTACACAGGACAGTGCACTGAGGGCTTACCGTGGGCTGTGGCCGCTGAGAAGAGAGCCCAGTCCTAGACAGTGTGGCAGTCCTAGCCTTCTCTTCTTGCTGCTGACAACCAGGACCTCCCAGAATTTAAATGCTTCTCCAGACATTCTCCACCAACACAGGGAGGCGGAGAAATGTGTCATGAGGTTTTTTTGCCATTGCCCAACCCACTTGCTCCCACACTTCCCCCTCTGGTTTTGTGGTTAAAAAAACAAAGAAACAAACACACAAACTACTCTACAGTTAAAATATTACGTACACACAGTATCATTAACTAGAGTTTTCATTTATGGGATTGGCATTCAGCGTCATGGAAAGGCATCGAGGGGTCCTCTAAAAAAGTGAGGAAGAATGACTAGTTCTTTTAAAGAGTTTATAATTTCTGAATTAGAAGGAAAATTGTTAATGTGAATCAGTCCTAAATAAAATGAAATGAAATGGATTTTTGTTTCTTTTGGGGTAAATAACAGATTAAGGTAATGTATGCAACCACATTTGCCTCACAATTATACTTGTTTAACAGCTTCAAGGCTACCGTTCAGGTGTATGAAAAGTTCAGATAGGCTCCCTGCATCCTTTACTACTCAGGCTGGTTTTGTGATTTTGAGTATGTAACAGTTTGTCATTTAGACAAATAACATTAGTAACATTAAAATCTACCTTTATGCCCATTAAGTTGGATTCAAAATGACCTTTCAAAGACATGAATCTCCTAATTCGGTAGATAAAATAGAGGAATGGTAATTTACTCTATATGCTGTAGAAGTAAAGCAGTTTCTGAGTGGGAGCAATATCACTGCTTGAGAATGCTGCTTCTGGGGCCAGAGTGTGGCTTTGAGACCCCCTGCCACCAATTAGCTGTGTGACTTTGGGCAGATCACTTAGCTGGCCTGTATTTGTTTCTTCATCTGTCATATGCACACATTATTGCCTAGCTCATGGGGGTTTTGAGAAGTTTAAATTAATTAGTATGCATAAAATTAACAATGCTTGGCACATATTACATGTGTATTTTAAACACTGTGTGTGTTAACTACTACTGGAATGTTTAGGAAGAGCAGGGAGTCATGATATCAATGCCTTTGAGTGGAATCAGTTATTAGAATGAGCTAGATGTAAGATCTTTAAACTGTGTGCATTAAAGGGTAATTTGCACATCTCTACAGGAATGGATTGATTTATGAATTATTTTTTTCTATAAAAATATATAAAGTCATATAAAAAAGTATAAAGTCAGTTACTTAATAAAATTAAAAAAAACATTTTTTCATATTAAAGAAAACTTTACTGGGTATTTAAAAGGTGTTTAAATGAAGGAGAATTACAGATGAAGTTTGAATATTGGAACAGAAATTAGAAGTAGCAAAGCTTTGAGTCCATTTTAAATGTTTAATACTGTCTTGAGATTACTTAACTTCAGCTACTTTTCTCCCTTGTGATATGGGGATTGCACTATTCATTTATCTCACACCTCCACTGTAAGAACTGTGTGTGAAATGAGATTAAAGATAAATGATCCTTTTTATTATTAGTTCTATTAAGGTGTCAGCTCTTATTTACTAAATGCTGCTTTTAATATAAATATGGATTAAATAATTTCTTGCAGTGTTATTAGTATAACCATAATCCATAGATTTTGTGGTAATTTTGTCGGGGGAGGATATGTCTATTTTGGATGCATTCCAAATGAATTGATATTATTGATTTGTGGGCTCTAATTACACATTTTAATAATTCAGCTGGAAGCTATCTCTATAAAATATAAAGCACACAGTTATAAAGTTTCAAAATAGACTTCTTATTCCTGCTTTTAAAAATTGTTTTTTTCCCTTTAAACATATTACCCACACAAATTGTCATATTGTCAATTTTGTGAGGGGAAGTTCACAAATTCTAAAAACAACAAGATTTCCACAGAATTCACCATGGTTTACTCTGTGCCCACGGTAATGATTTAATAGGAACTTAGAGAGTTATAGGAATAGATTTTGCTGGAGTCTAGCCATGTTGAGATGAACCATATGACCCATCACAGGACTCTTCCGGTCATAGCTCCAAAGTGCCACACGATGGCGTTTCTGAAAGGGATTTCAGACCACAAATCTGGTTCTATCAGTTTTCTTATTCTGGCAGGGATAGGGCATTCCCGTATTTAATGACGGAACTATAAAACAGCTGTGGGGCCTTGCATTTCTTGGAATGCCAGGCGAGAAAATACTTCCCAACAAGGCTACGCTACACAATAACCAGGAACACAGAGGCCAAGAGAACTGAAGCATTCTTGTTCTGCTCTGTCATTGCTTTCTGCCGTCCCAGGTAGACACCATTGTCTCCTTCCCCACTTCCCACACTCACTCAAAAGGTTACTGATTCTGAGGAAAGACTTGTGAATTCATAGTTAAAGAATGTGTCTGGGATGTTTGGAGATGAGGAGATAAAGTGGTTTGTAATGGAGGCAGTTCTACAAAGTATGGAATGGATAGTGTGTCATTCTGACTTTTGAAGAGGCGCATTCTTCTTGCTTTTTGCAATTAAACATGCTGCTGATGCTTATTTTTTCTGAATAAGATTTTTCAACTGTCAGAATTAACATGTTAAATGATTTAGGTCAGAGAGGCTTGACCTGTAGGCTTGATCTATTTCCATTCTTGATTAGGCGAATGCTAGGTTGTTAGAATCAAAAGGTCAAGTTGATCAAATTCCTTGTAAATATTGTACGTGGAAAGGAAAAAGTGTAGTTGTTAATCTGGAAGGCAGACAGTGATTTGTGATTTTAAAATATAGACACTATAGAGGACATATGGGAACACATAAAGAACATTATATATTTTTCTTGAATTACACCAAAATTCCCATATAATGGGAAAATTTAAGTGTCCAGATGTCACTGTTTTGTGGAATTTTTTAATACTGACTTCCAGTTTATTTGGATATTTCTAATTGTATTCTTAGAAGATATAATCAACTATTTAAAAATTTTTCAGCTCTGCAAATAATTATTTTTCCCCCTGAATCAATGTTCAAATAAAAATCTGATGTCTTGGTACCATCACTAATCTGTCATAGAGAAGTTGGGAACTGTAGCCACAATATTCATAATTTTTAGTCTAAGGAAGAAGGGCATTATTTACTAGAGGAGAAGACACAAGGATGGAAGATAAGAGAATGTTAAGTTCAGACATGAAATTAGAACATTTCAGAAATAGAAAAAACAAACATCATTAAAATTTTTAGCCCATTGCTCAATAACTTAAATAATGAAATTCAGCTCCTGAAAAAGTGGTCTCACTATTGGTAAACATTAGTTTCACTTAACACAAAAGAAAAATTTTCATTTTATTTTTATTTAAAATTTTTTACATTATTTATTTAAAAATTTTTTGGAACATTTATTTATCATTGAGAGACAGAGAGAGACAGAGCATGATCATGGGAGGGTCAGAGAGAGAGGAAGACACAGAAACCCAAGCAGGCTCCAGGCTCTGAACTGTCAGCACAGAGCCCAACGCGGGGCTCCAACTCAGGAACCGTGAGATCATGACCGGAGCTGAAGTCGGATGCTCAACCGACTGAGCCACCCAGGTGCCCCTACATTTATTTATTTTTGAGAGACAGAGTGAGACAGAGCGTGAGTGGGGGAAGGGCACAGAGAGAAGGAAACACAGAATCCGAAGCAGGTTCC
Organism: Cryptoprocta ferox; assembly: GCA_028646485.1. Taxonomy (NCBI): domain Eukaryota; kingdom Metazoa; phylum Chordata; class Mammalia; order Carnivora; family Eupleridae; genus Cryptoprocta; species Cryptoprocta ferox. The sequence continues at coordinate 123,631,322 of CM053567.1, forward strand.
AGGCTCTGAGCAAGCATTCAGCACAGGGCCAGACACGGGGCTCGAACCCACGAACTGTGAGATCGTGACCCGAGCTCAGATGTCGGACACTTAACCGACTGAGCCACCCAGGCGCCCCGAAAATTTTTAAGTTTAGATGCATAGATTGTTATACGGTAAATAAATATTCAATAAGTTGTTAGTGATTAACTACTCAAGTCTCCATCCTAAATAAATTCTGAACACATAGTTTGTGCTTCTCAATTCAATGCACTATGCTTGCATTCATAATATATCATATATTGTTATCTAATATTTGCCGGTACTCACCAATCGGATAGTGTTTTTCTATTAAAGTATTATTACGGGCTCTCGGGGCATTCTAACACTTTTTAAGTGATACATTAAAAAATTTTTTAACGTTTGTTTATTATTTTGAGAGAGAGAGAGCACAAGTAAGGGAGGGGCAGAGAGAGAGGGAGACACAGAATATGAAACAGGTTCCAAGGCTCCGAGCGGTCAGCACAGAGCCTGACATGGTGCTCAAACCCACAGAACTCAAGATCATGACCTGAGCCGAAGTCGGACACTCAACTCACCGACTGAGCCACCCAGGCATCCCAAAGAGATACATTTTTAAAAGTGCACTTAAATTATTGATTTTTTTCTGAAAAGGACACCATTCTTACCCTCATGGAGACTTTTATTAATGAGAATCAACTAAAAAATTTGGAACTTGTTTAGCCAATGAGGTTAAGGGGGTGAGGTTAAATAGTAAAGTCAGTGGGACTGTGGCTAGGGAAGGCATATGGTGGAGACCTTGTGTCTACGCTGGAATGGGGTGGGTATTTTGGGCTTAGGCTCAAACAGGAAGTCTCTCTTTCAGGCCAACCTCAATCACAGCAGCATAGATGGCTATACCTGCAGCAGATGGGTTAACAATACAGAGGCTTGTAATTAGAGAGGACCCAAAGAGGGCTGGCAGACAAAGTTGCAGAAATGTACAAATAGAAAGTCTAGCAACTTAGGTCTCTGTTGGTAGGAAGATGCATTTTGCCACAATAAGCAACCAGTAATCAGCATTCTGCAGAATGAATGTGAGGGGAGAAAAGCATTCTTCAAACTTGGTTTATGAGAATTCTTATTTAAAGTCAGATATTTGAGTAGGCTTTGGTAGAAAATCCATTATAAGGTTAATAAGAAAAAGTGACCATTGCAGTATAGAACAGAAGAAGAAAAATCTAAAGAAACAGGACAAAAGCTGGACAACAACAACAAAAAAGGCAGTTAAGGGGCACCTGGGTGGCTCAGTCAGTTGAGCATCTGACTTTGGCTCAGGTCATGATCTCATGGTTCTTGGGTTTGAGCCCCACCTCCAGCTCTTTGCTGTCAGCCAGAGCCCTCTTCAGATCCTCTGTCCTCCTTTCTCTCTACCCCTCCCCTACTCTCTCTCTCAAAATAAATAAATAAACTTAAAAAAAAGAAGCAGTTAAATCAGTTATTTTTCTAGCCACTCTTGGCTAAGGATTTTTTCTTTTGTTTGTTTTGCCAGTTCCTATTAAGGAAGAACTCACATTGATGTTTCTATTCCATGGCATAACATTTATGTTTTAAAAAATATAATTTAAAATAATTAGTAATTAAAATATGAGTCCTTTAATGTTTGAATTCTTTAATAAAATGAAAATCCATTATATGTCACCCCTTAGTTTTGTGCCAACAAATATTTATTCAGTGAATGGAAAAAAATAATAATAATTGTAAAATGTATATAATTCTCATTTAAGTTGAGTCATTCCTGATTATTTTCTGTTGCCTTTTTAAAATGTTTATTTATTTATTTATTTTGGGGAAAGAGAGAGAGGGGATATGAGCAGGGGAAGGGCAGAGATAGAGAGGGAGACAGAGAATTCCAAGCAGGCTCTGCACTGTCAGTGCAGAGTTTGATGCAGGGCTCAAACTCATGAACTGTGAGATCATTAGCTGAGCTGAACCAACCAACCAACTGAGCCATCCAGACGCCCCATCTGTTGCTTTTTTAAGGTCCCAAATTGAACATCTCTTCTAGGTCCTATTAGAAGTCACTATCAGGCAGAATGGATTACACTTAACTAAAGGCAGGATTCCTGTAGTTAAAAAACTACAAAGAGGGCCGGCCAGGTGAATGCTATTTTTTACAGACCATGAGGTCTTCTGAGGGCTGCCATTCTCCTGTCTCTACAGCCTTATCTTTCACTGACTCCTTTTCTTATACTCCATGCAAGAAGCACAAAGAATCCATTGGAGCTCCCCAAAGTGCTATGCTAGTATAAATTTCCATGCCTTTGCTCACACTGCATGGCACCCATGTCTAGGGTATCTCTCCAGTCTCATTCGCACCTACTTGTGAAGTATTTTCTTTCCAGACTTAATTCACATTAAACATCAAGGCATACCCTATAATGCCTTTTTTGACCTGAATAGAAATAACCACTTCCACTTTTGTACCCCTAATGCACCTGCCCATGATACTTTATTGCCATTACATGCTTGTCTCCTTACACTAACTAGTGAACTCCCTCCAGGCAAGGGCTTGGTCTTATTCATGTTTGTATCCACCATTTCCTGTTAGCAGCTCAGTGAATGTTTGAGGAACAAGTGAGTGAAGGGGCACACCTTTAATATAACGCTTAATCCCAAAGGGGCACCTGGGTGGCTCACTCAGTTGAGCGCCAACTCTTGATTTCAGCTCAGGTCATTATCTCAGGGGCATGGAATTGAGCCCCGTGTCGGGCTCTGTGCTGTGCATGGAGCCTGCTTAAGCTTCTCTCTCTCTCTTTCTCCCCTTCTGAGACCTCACCCTGCTGGTGCTCTCTCTCTAAAATAATAATAATGATAATGATAATAATAATAATTATTAATCCTATGGATGCTACATATAACACTTACATTTAGCATCAGCTCCAAGGAGCCAGAACAACTGCTGGGTTCTCAGAACAATTTGAACAGTAATCCCCCTTTATCTGCAGTTTCGCTTTCCACAGTTTCAATTACCGTCTGTCAGCAACGTCCGAAGGCTGATAATCCTCTTTTTGACAAATCATCAGGAGGTCAATAGTAGCCTAACTCTACGTCATAATGCCACGCCATTCCCGCACTTCATCTCATCACATAGGCATTTTATCATCTCACATCATCACAAGAAGAATGGCGAGTACAGTACAAGATACTCTGAGAGAGACCAATTTACATAGCTTTAATGACAGTATTTGTTATAATTGTTCTATTTTTTTATTATTGTTATTAATTTCTTATGTGCCTGATTAAGTTAAACTTTGTCATAGGTATGTAAGTATAGGAAAAAATCGTCTTTTTATAGGTTTCAGTACTATCTTCAGTTTTAGGCACCTGCTGGGGGTCTTGCAGTTTATTTTTGTGGATAAGGGAGGGACTGTATACACATTTAAAGATGCCATTGCAGAATCTGAAGAGCCAGGATCTTTCCCCCTTATCTATGGGGTTGTTATCCCTTTAACTTGTCTGGGTCTCAGGTTTCTTGATAGAGTTAATCTGGATTATTTTTAAGGTTGGTTTCAGCTCTAAAATTCTGTGATTTTGTGTATCTTTTTAAAATTCATGAGACGTAAAATATTGACATTGCATAGGAAGAGAAAACAAGTTGTAGAAATAGAAATGGCATTGAGATTGTAAGAGAAGTTCAGATTAAATACCAGAAAGGGAAGATTTTGACACAAAACTTCTCTAATAAACTGGTAGTCAGGTGAAAGTTGACTAGTCTTTAAGATGTTTTAAAGTAGACTCTGACGTATTTTTTTTTGCTATATTTTAAATCATAGATAAAAAGTTAACAAACATTGTTACAATCATGTTAATAAAAATAAAACTTTTTTTTAAGAGGGCAATCACTTCCAACCAATGACTCTAATGACTCAATCTTTAAGGTTCTGTGAATTTCTTACCCTACCTCCCCAAATATGGGTTTTCTTGAGGCATTTTCTCAATGTGGGTCACATGAATTTTTTCAGATTCTATTACACAGAGAGTGGGAGATTGAAGAGAAAGTGACTGAGGAGGTTGGCTTGTTTCTTTCCTGGGAAAATGCCGCCTGTGGTTTTAGGAGGCAATTTCAATGCCAAACAGATCCAGCATATCAGGCTTCTCCATAATCTGGAGATGTTTTTAGATTTTTCTTTCCCGCACTCACATCTTCTTCATTTCCAAGTATCTGTAGATGTGACTGGTCTAGACAACCTACTAATTTCACTTTGAGATGAAATCATCCAAGAGTTATCTAAAATCAAAGTTTGTGATCAAATTTTGTCCTCTTTTTACCCATTCATTCATAACAAATTTCTACTGCTTGTTTTTTCCCTATGAAACACTTATGCATAATTATTATGCCCTCAGCATTTACCTTTTCTATGGTAATAAACAGTGAGCCCAGAACTTTTGCCTTTGCTTGTTAAAAGGAAAGATATTCAAAATAATAATAATAATAATAGTAATAGTAATTATATGCTTCATGGGAAACCTATAATATTCTATATTTTAAAATATACATTATATCTAATATTCCTAACAACTGCATGAATTCAGTATTAAGATCTAAATTTTTCAGATAATTAAATGAAAGCCAATTACTGTGCAGTCACTTCTATATACATGATTTCATTCACTCCTTGCAAAAACCTTTGAGTTTATATTTACAGAGTCAGTTGAGGCCCAGAGAAGGGAGTGACTAGTTCCACCTGTCCAGGTTGGAAAAACTTTCTAAAGGATTCTGGGATACAATACAGAGCAGGAATTGGTGTTTAGAGAGTAACTTCTAAAATGTGAATCAAAAGAATAAGCATCCAACTTTGACAAAACTTCATTGAAAACAAGCATACAACAAAAGCTCTAAGTTATAATGATATTGGTGAGAAATCTTATAGAGTGAATAGTTTTGTTTTTTGAAGGCTCAAATCTAATAAAAATGCAGAACTTTATTTATCCACATGCCATCCAGCTAATGTCATGCTATGATTATAAGCCATATAGTGTCAGAGAGTGTTAATACATCTTGGCTAATCTTATGCTGCTACAAATCACCAATTCAAAATACACATTAGTGATTGTGGGTTAATATCATTAGCTTGATGATTACTACATACAATGACCTAAAATATTAGTTGTTTTCATTGGCTAAACTTTGAGTGAATTGCTTGTCATATTTTAACCATATGCCTAGATAAAGGAAAAATTCAAAGGCACAATTTCATAGCTAACTTTATGTCTTGCTTCATTTGGATTCATTATAGCACCTACCATAATAATTGTAACAGGTGTTGCTGACTGTACACCAAAAATTAGTCTTCTTCAGAGTAGTTGCTGTGAAGTGGCTGCCCAGTTAAAACTACATTTTTCAGCTTCCTTTGCATCTGGGCATGGCCATGTGACTAGTTCTTGCCAATGGAATATAAATGAAGTGATATATTTTACTTCCAGGCTATGGTTCCTGAAATGTTAATTATGCCTCCTTCGTAGTCTTCCGCCTCACCTTTTGGCTGAATGAAGAGGACCGTGAAGCATTTATGGAGGGCAGAGACCCAAGGAGGAAATAGCTTGAGCTGTCTGCTGACCAGGAACCCTGATATTGAATATTATATGAAACAGTGATGTGCTCTATGGCTTCAAGTCCCTGATATCTCTTCCAATAGCAGGTGTTACCTCAATTAATACAACCCCTTCCATTCTATTCCATTCCGTTCCATTCCATTCCATTCCATTCCATTAGAATGATCAATCCATAGTTTTTGAACATTAGCAACTAGGCTCCAGACCACTAAACTCATGAGATTGGATTTACATTATAGTATCCTAACTTTATATATATAATTTATGTATTATAATTTCTACCTACATAGAGAAATTTTCATTAATTTTTGGTTCCCCATTCCTAAAACTCTAAATAAGTCCATGTGAAATTACTAATATGTTAAAATTATATTTTTTTATACAGTAAGGATGTGACTCACTTAACTTCAGAAGGAGATAGTGTATCATCTTACTTAATTCCAAAGGGAGTATCAATAGATATTTTAAGTAATTAGGATAACAGTTTTCTCTTGGTTCCATTTTTGTTTCTCTCACTTTTACCAGAAGAGAATTAGCTTTGGTATAGGTTTTTGTGGATAATGTCTAATGTTGGTAACCAGGGAACATGACTTTATCTCGAGTGTGTTACAAACTCCATTAAATATTGTCAAATTAGCTTGCCTTTGAGAAGAGAGAGGCTAAGCTATCTTCCAATAAATAATAAACTCACCTTGCAAATTTGTGTTATTCATACAGCATCATTTACTTTTATTTCTTAGTTAGGCTACTTGTTTTTTAGAGCACCTTTTTGCTTTTCACCAGGGGCCAGACAGGGGAAGGTAGAGGTGAAGTTAAAATCAATTTACCTAGTTATATTTGAAAACTTAAAGTCATGTTCTCTGAAGGTTTTGGATGACTTCCATTTCCTGGAAGGAATGTGTTTATAGATTAATTTTAGTCTTAGGTGACTTTTACCAGATCAAATATTGTGAGTGGTAAATTTTAAGGCACTTGAAGAATTTTAAAGCACTCCACCATGGTTCCTAATGTGGACATAACCATAATTAGAAGAAAGGTAGATTACATTAGATACGGTTTATGGTGGGAAGCTGGAGTTTTGACCCTGTCCTGTATTATCTCACTGATAGTCCCCAACCTTTGACGGTCTTTTGGTTCTGTGGATCACAGCTTGGCCAGGGGGTTAGCCAGAGTTCTTGTGAAGTAAAGAGGTCATGTACAGCAACATATCAGCAAAGCTGGTACACCCACTTGTCTGGGTTGGGGAGGAAGTGGAGGCTGGGGTCAGGCAAGGGGCCTTTTCCTGCTTTTAGACAGTGGCAAAGCATCTCAGACTGGGGTTTCATTTTATTTTTGTTTATGTGGAGTTGGTCCAGACACAAGTAAAATTGTGGTGTCTTAACCTCTAGTAAGATTTCAAACATACATCTTGCTTCATCAGGGTTGGTCTCTTAAGAATGCAGTTTGTATCTCAGAGATGATGGCATTCTAAATTTAGAAGGTTAAAAATGACACACTTCCATTTAAATCTCATAATCTTTGTTTGGGGACATAAATTAATGAAAAACATTTTATTTTTCTTTTTAAGAAGAAGGATAAGAATCCTATACACAGGAAATTAATTTGCTTAAAACATATTTTACTTTCATAGTATTTTGTAAAATTGGGCAATTGATTTATTTCTTATGGTTCTATCTTGTGTCCCAAGTTTTATCCATGTAGGTTAGAAGGCAAGAGCCAGGAAATAAAATCAGTTAAATTTTATCCTATTGTCCCAGGTATGTGTGAAACATGGCTTTCCTTGTGTGGATCTTTCTCTCACACAAAGGATTTGAGTTTGTTTGTTTGTTTGTTTGAACAAGAATCCATGAAGCATAAAAGCATGTAATGCATAGTTGAGAGATTTGGGGAAGAATGCTAAGAAATCAATAAAATTTAGAATTTTTGGAGCAAATTTTAGTATAAAAATATAAAATGCCTAGTTCTATACATTGGCTTATAAATATTCATTTAGTTGCTTTGAGAAAACATAATTTAGTATCAAATGCTTAAAAACACTGATTTCAGTCAATATAATTAAAAATGTATACTGTGTGTATCTGTTTGGTTATTAAGGATGGCATTTCCCAATCTGGTACTATCGTTCTAGTCCTGGAATCTCCCAAGAAGCTGGAGGAGGGATAGTAAGAAGGCAGGGCACTGAGAAAAGAGGGGGTATTCTTGCCCTGGCTTTATTTTAGCTGTAAGGCAACTCAGGTTCTGGATGGGCAAAAAATCACTAAGATTGGAGATCAGAATAGAAGTTTTAGTTCAAATAAAATCCAGTGTCTTCAATAGTAGTCAAAACAGTGTATTCAGAAAGCAGCACTAGAATTGGCATTATGAGCTAAGGGATTTCTTCTTGGCATCTGGTCTTTTAAACAGGTGCCAAAGTGAAAGACGTCAGCTGTCTTGGATATCCTTTGTTTTAATTTTCTAGATAAGGGCCCAGTAAGCTCTTGGACCAAATCTACCAAAGTTTACTTTTGTAAATAAAGTCTTGTTGGAACTGGCCATGCCCATTTATCTATATAGTGCTACAACACTAGAGTTGAATTGTTGGGTCAGAGACCATATAACCTGCAAAGCCTAAAATATTTACTATTTGGCCCTTTACAGAAAAGGGCTCACAACTGTTCCAGATGAAATATCTTTCTTATTTTAGTCTATTCTTTAACTCAAGCATATGAGTCAAACTCTCACCCTAGTTCCCACCCTGTCATTTCTGGCTACACCAAGTCATTTTTGAGATGTGATGAACAGTATTCTATGTACGGTCAGTGTCAGATGCATGGATGTGGCTTTGAACCATGCAATACAATGCTTTTTGTTTTGTTTTCACTCATCTTGATAATGCTCTGCTTTGCAGTCAGCATACGACACTGAACCAATGATATTAAAGTTAAGTGGTTAATGATTCTGGGATCTCTTTCTGGTCATAAACAATAGCTCACTAGATAAAGTTTTGTAAATGACTTAGAATTTCTGCCAGATATAAATATCCCTTTCTTATATGGGTTCATCTGACATTTATCTGTCACTTTTTATGCTGTTTCCATGTAATCCCATGTTAGGTAATTCTGTAATTGTTCCTGTTGTTCTTGCCTTCCTCAAATATCTTAGTATCATTTGTAAATCTGGGAATTTTAGTATAACTAATTATATTAGTACTTTATTCTCTTTTAAGCATCTTAAGTGCTTTCAGATTGATGATCTGCATTGATGCTTACAACAGTGTTTGGCTCTGGGAAAGGGATCTGATTAGCTAGAGATAAAATGAGAAAGAGACTTAAATTCAATGGCTTTTAAATTTTGCATCATATGTGCATTCGTTATCTATTATTGCATAGAAAAATTACCAAAAACCTTAGCATCCTGAAACAACACACATTTATGGACTCAGAGTTGCCATGGGTCAGGGATCCAGGCATGGGTAGCTAGGTCTTCTGCATCAGGGTCTTCATACAGCTGTAAAGGAAGAGTTGGCCAAGGCTGGAGTCTCTCCTAATGGCTTGATTGTGAAAGAATCTGCTTCCAAGCTACATGGTGTTGGCAAGATTCAATTCCTTGAAGACTATCGGACTAAGAGAGTCAGTTCCTAATTTGTTGGCTGGGCCTCCCCAGTTCCTCTCCAACATGACAGCTAGCTTCATCGAAGCCAGAAAGCCAAGAAGGCAGTAGAAGTCTGCTAGCAAAATGGAAGTCAAATTTTATGTAACGTAATCATGGAAGTGACATCACATCATTTTTGTCCCATTCTGTTTGTTAGAACAAGTCTTTAGAAAGCCATTCCACAGTCAAAGGGAGGGTATGACAAAAAGGCATGAGTACCAGGAATTGGGGATCACAGGAGATACATTTTAGAGTCTGCCTGCTACAATGTGTGTGTATTACCTATTTAGTAAAACTAAATAAATAAAAGTGTTTTTAGGTATACAAGACTAAATGAAAATGAAAGTATAGGTGTAATATGTGAAATGTGATTCATTGTTGTAAATAAAAAGTAGCATGCACATATATACATATATAGATGTGTATATATATGCTTACAAATTATAGGAATGATACAAATCAAATGGTTAGTGTCTTTATCTATTCAGGCTGCTACAATAGAATACCATAGACTGGAGGGTTTATGAATAAGAAATACTTTTTTTTTTTAACTTTATAGTTTATTGTCACGTTGGTTTCCATATAACACCCAGTGATCTTCCCCACAAGTGACCTACACCATAACCATCACCCCCCATTACCTTTCCCCCTTCCCCTTCCGCCCTCAGTTTGTTTTCAGTATTCAAGAGCCTCTCATGTTTTGTCTCCCTCCCTCTCCCTAACTCATTTTACTCCTTCCCCTCCCCATGGTCCTCTGTTGGGTTTCTCCTGTTAGACCTATGAGTGCAAACATATGGTATCTGTCCTTCTCCGCCAGACTTATTTCGCTTAGCATGACACCCTCGAGTTCCATCCACTTTGCTACGAATGGCCAGATTTCATTCTTTCTCATTACCATGTAGTATTCCATTGTATAGATGAACCACATCTTCGTAATCCATTCATCAGTTGATGGACATTTAGGCTCTTTCCATGATTTGGCTATTGTTAAAAGTGCCGCTACGAACACTGGGGTACATGTGACCCTATGCATCAGCACTTCTGTATCCCTTGGGTATATCCCCAGCAGTGCCATTGCTG
>CM053567.1:123642126-123665716 GCA_028646485.1 Cryptoprocta ferox
AGAAAAACAAGGTGGGGACAGAGACAGCAAAAGTCTGAGGGCAGTCCAAAAGCATATAACCAGCCAAGAGGAGAGATAAGAATATGCTACGGGAAATATATCTGGATGGCAGCAGAAAAGAAGGAGAAGCAAAGAAAAAAGGGGAAAAAAAAAAAAAGACAACTCCCCTGTGCGGATGGGCGTGGTCTGGCATCCCGTCAGGTCTCGGGGGGCTGCTCTCTCCGAGGCCCCACCTTGGTGGTTGCGGGGAGAAGTATGGCGCTGCCTCAAAGTTTTGGCGGAACCAAGCGTTGCAACCGCCCTTCTGAGTCCGATCTCCCTGTGCCGCGGGCGAGCCAAACTGTATTCTCCAAGCTCCGCCTCTCTTCCAAATCTCAGTCCGTGCAGTTCAACACCGTCACCGGGGATGAGATGCGTTCCTGCTGGTGGCCGACCTCCCGGTCCGACTTGCACCGCCCTTTTCGTGGAGCTGCCGCCACCGCCGCCACTGCTGCCGCTTTTCAAGGCGCCTTTCTCGGCGCTGCCGCCGCCGCTTTTCGCACCGTCGCCTCCTTTATCTGTGCCGCCGCAGCTCCCGGTGTGGCTTGGAGTGGATGCCACTGCCTTGCGCCCAAGGAAGGATTCGCCGGCCAGATGGGACGGATTTCTCTCCTGGCGCTCGGCAGTTATATATGGGGAGACAGGCGAGTTTTTCCTCCCTTAGAGATGGTTCTAGGTGCGTTTTCTGTCTCTCTTTCTCTTCCCCTGGTCTCTCCGGGGCACAGCGCGCTCTCCCTGTGTTGGGCTCGGGGGCTCCTTTCCCCTTTACCACCAGGACGCGCCCGTCCCCTAATTTCCCAGATCACAGTCACTCACTCAGGCATCTTTGAGGTTGTCTTCTTTCTGGTGTCTGTTTCTTCTTTTCCCCACTTGCAAATCCAAGTTTTGTCACTTCAGTCCTTCTCAGTTCAATCCATATGGGTGTGCGCGGATTACAGAGCTCCCTGATTCTCTGCCATCTTGCCCGCCCCTTCTGCTGATATTTTAAACAGATTGTTTGTTCTTGGTTTTTTGTTTGTTTGTTTGTTTGTTTTTGGTGTTGAGTTTTATGAGTTCTTTATATATATTTTAGATATTAACCAAATATTGGACATACCATTTGCAAATATATTCTCCCATTCAGTAGGTTGTCTTTTAGTGTTGTTGATGGCTTCCCTTGCTATGCAAAAGTTTTTTATTTTGATATAGTCCCAATAGTTTATTTTTGCTTTAGTTTCTCTTGCTTTAGGATATATACCTGAAAAATGTTGATATGCCAGATGTCAGAGAAATCACTGCCTGTGTTTTCTTCTAGAATTGCTTATGGGTTAAGGTCTCACATAAAGTATTTCATTCATTTTGAGTTTATTTTTGTGTATGGTGTTAGAAAATAGTCCTGTTTCATTCTTCTACATGTAGCTGTCCAGTTTTCCTAGAACCATTTATTGAAAATACTATCTTTTCTCCATTGTATATTCTTAACTCCTTTGTCCTAGATTGATTGACGATATAAATGTGAGGTCTCTATCCTGTTCCACTGACCTATTTGCCTATTTTTGTGCCAGTACCATGCAGTTTTGATTACTAGCACTTTGTAGCACATCTTGAAATCTGTAATTGTGATACCTCCAGCTTTGTTTTTTTCAGGACTTCTTTGGCTATTTGAGGATCTTTTGTAGTTCCATATAAATTTTAGTATTATTTGCTCTAGGTTACTTTTTTTTAATGCTTGTTTATTTTTGAGAGAGAGACAGAGGACAGAGACAGAAACAGAGCACGAGTTGGGGAGGGGACAGAGAGAGAGACACACACACAAAATCTGAAGCAGGCTCCAGGCTCTGAGCTGTCGGCACAGAGCCCAACACAGGGCTCCATCCAACTCAAAGTCCACGAGATCATGACCTAAGCCTAAATTGTACACTTAACCAACAGAGACACCCAGTTGCCTCACTGCTGTTGGTATTTTGATAGGGATTGCATTGAATTTACAGATTGCTTTGAGTAATATGGACATTTTGACACTAATCCATGAGCATGGAATATATTTCCATTTGTTTGTGTCATATTCAATTTCTTTTATCAGTGCTCTATAGTTTTCAAAGTATAGTTCTTTCACCTTTTTGGTTAGGTTTATACCTATGTATTTTATTTTTTTTTGGTGCAATTATAAATGGTATAGTTTTTAAATTTCTATTTTTGAAATTTCATTGTCAGTGTATAAAAACTATGATTTCTGGGTATTAATTTTGTATTCTGCTTTACTGAATTTGTTTATAATTACTAACAGTTTTTTGGTGGAATCTTTAGGATTTTCTATCTGTGGTATTATGTCATCTATGATTGGTGACCGTTTAACTTCTTTACCAATTTGAATGTCTTTTCTTTCTTTTTCTTGTCTGATTGCTATGGCTAGGACTTCTAGTATTATGCTGAATAAAAGTGGTGAGAGTGGACATCCTTGTCTTATTACTGACCCTAGAGGGAAAGCTCTCAGTTTTTCACCACTGAGGATGATGTTAGCTGTGGGTTTTTCATATATGGCCTTTGTTATATAGAGGTATCATCCCTGTATACCCATTTTGTTGAGAGTTTTTATCATTAATGTTGAATCTTGTTGAATGCTTTTTCTGCATCTATTGAGTGATCATATAATTTTTATCATTTGTTTTATTGATGTGGTGTATGACCTTGATTGATTTGTGAATATTGAGCCATCTTTGCATCCCGGGAATAAATCCCACCTGATTGTGGTGAATGATCTTTTTAATGTACTATTGTATAAACTTTGCTAATATTTTATTGAGAATTTTTTCATATATATTCATCAGGGATATTGGCTTGTAGTTTTCTTTCTTTTCTTTCTTTCTTTCTTTCTTTTATGTGTGTGTGTGTGTGTGTGTGTGTGTGTGTGTGGTATCTTTGCCTGGTTTTGGTATCAGAGTAATGCTGGCCTTATAGAATGTACTTGGAGGCTTCCCTTCCTCTTCAATTTTTTTGCATAGTTTGAGGAAAATAGGTATTAATTCTTTTTTAAATGACTGGTAGAATTCACTTGTGATTTCGTCTTGTCCTAGACTTTTATTTTTTGGTAATTTTTTTATTACGAATTCAATTTGGTTACTTATAATTGGTCTATTCAGATTTTCTATTTCTTCCTGGTCTAGTTTTGGAAGATGTATGTTTCTAGGAATTTGTCCATTTCTTCTAGACTGTCCAGTTTGTTGGCAGGTGAGTTTTCATTGTATTATCTTATAATATACATTTTATGTGTATGTTGTCATATTTTAAATCTTTTTATTCATGTTTTTCTTATGTCTAATTATGGCCATATCTTTTCTACTTAAAGATTTCCCTTTAACATTTCTTGTATGGCTGATTTAGTTATAATAGACTCCTTTTTCTTTTGTTTGTCTGAGAAACTCTCTCTCCTTCCATTCTGAATGATAGCCTTGAAATGGCACCTTATTTAATTCAGTAAATGTTAAGACTGGAAATCTATTTGTCTGTCTACACTTTCGTCTCAAGTCGAAATGATATAAATCCCTAGAGAATTCTTGTTCTAGACCAATGAATACTTAGCACAAGCATATTAAAAAATGCAGCACTGTCTAAAAAATAATTCTATAAAAAGTATTTTTTAATCATACTTCCTAATATTCATGGGAATCCAAGAACATTTAAGTCATGACCACAAACTATTCAAGAGCTGTGCCTTCCACAAACAACTGAAAACCTGGCATCAATGTCATTGCATGGTACAGGCTGGGAGGTTCAGAGGTCTAAAGGAAAAAGAAGAGACTGGAAATGCCAAAATAGCCTCTGTAAACACAGTTTCTTTAATTTACTCCCATTTGTTTTCACTTTTCCACTTGTGGCCTAATAATGATGTAACAGAATCTGGATACATCATTCATCAGAATGACAGATGAAGGTTTTTCCAAGGCCTGTGATTTTCAAAAATTAAAAAAAAAATTAAACTCTTAGAATATTATACTCTGGTAACTTCTGTAGATCATATTTGAATACCTCTAAGAGTAATTTGTCTTTTAATACATTTACAGCTTTTTCAAGGAGTCAATACATAGTCCAGGCTTGTGGTCTGGGACACCAGTACATTAGAGCTGCACATAAGCAGATCTATGCATTATTTCTCCCAGGGTCCGAAGTCAGTGTTTAAAATTTTTTTCTTTCTTTCAGCCAAAATTTAAAAGACTTTATAGCCCTTAAATGTTATAAAAGAAAAAGTACCACTAAAAACAGCACAATGGAAATCAATAGTAGAGGAACTTTTGAATCTACCAACAAGAAGGGAACTGAGAGAACAAATAAAATATGACCTATTAGGGCTCCTCTTATGATTTTTTTAAATTAAAGATTATCCTAAATGAACATAAATTAGTGAACTTTATTGGAATCAGCACCTAATGAATCATCACCCCTGGCTTATTAACCAAGAAATGAGATCCTCAAAGTTTACTTTGGTGCTAACAATATAAAATGTACCTTTGGCAGATGGATACAGGCTACTTCCTTCTCTTAAACATTTATCTTCTCTGTAGTACTCTTGTTAGTTGCAGGTTTTTAGACGGTTTCTTTGTAAAGGAAAAAGGCTTTTGTGACAATGATGGTAGTTGCTTAGTGTTTTAGGGGAGTTTTCTGTTTTCTCCCCATGAATAGTAATGTTGATTCAAGTTGATGTAAGACCCAAAAATAACCCCAAGTTAGCAAATATTTAGTGATTTAAATGAAATCATACAAATTTTATTTTTTCTGAATTGGTGATGTAATCCTCTGAAATAAATTTTTTTTTTAAAAGCAGACAAAATTCAGCTTCTTGGTGTCATCACAACCGTACTCTGCTATAGTGTCACTGACAACTTCCTGCAATCCCTGATCCCCCACCCCACAAAAGGGATTATACAAGCCAGTTGTTAATGCACTAAGGAATGCTAACTTTCTCTGTTCATATTCAGCCATATCACTCTCATTAAATTTCTGATTCCTGTTGTTAAATACGTAAGAAATGTAATCAAACTCAACAGTATGTCTGCTGGTGGGGGAAGGGAGGGCAGAGTGGAGGGTGTGCTTCTTCCTACCAGTCTGTAACCAACCTGAAAAGTGTCAGTTTGTTGGTTGATTGGTTGGATTGTTGGTTTACTATAAAAGACTTACTAAAAGGAAAATAAAATATTTTCCAAAGTCAAATAATATTATGAATTGGGGAAGCCTGGTCTGTTTAGGCAATCTACTTCAACTAGAACAGCATTCCTTTGAGAAAGAGCTGCTACTTTCTCAGAATCATGTCTGTGTGGTTCTAAGAACAGGCACATATGATCCATCCTACTTTTAATATAGGCAAAGCAAGTCTAAATTAAATCAAAACATGTCCACATGTAGTGTTCTTCTCATCTAATATAACCTTTCTAATCAAGCCATTGCAGAAGGAAGTACAAGTGAAACCAAAAACCAGTACTTAAGCAACGTTATGGAACAGGTGGTATGAGAAGATCTGGGAAACTAGTTTGGATTAAAACCTTATCTTCTTTCTCTTCCCAAACTCCATAAGATGGCCACAGAACAATACCAAAGCTTGTAAATTCAGAGAGAAATTGAAAAGGAAACAACAGTGGACCAAAGATGTCAACACATTTGAAGATGGGAAGTGGAAGGAGTGATTGTAACTAAGATGGTTGGTATAGGAAGTAGCAACTCCAGGGCACAGAGGAGGAACTGTGCTAATCCTGCAGGAGGTTAGAAGGGCCCAGGATTTGAAGCATTAGGTATTTTTGATGGTGAGATCAAGGTGTGAGGCTGAATCCAACAGCAAGTTGAAAGCCTATATTGAAGAAACTAGGTAATTTCCTCCATTTTGTTGATCAAGGCAACTAACCCTCATTCTCCTCATCACCTAGGCAGCCACTGTGTAGACCACAAGTGTAGCCCCTGAAGGAACTCAATCAGAAAGTCTCCAGATTTGGTAACATTAGCTGGAACGAGTATGGAGAAACTTGAGGCTGAAAATGAGATTAAGTGAAATCTGTATAATGAACAGTAGGACTTCACTGCCTTCTCCCTTTACCTGGCTGATTTCAAATGCTGGGACTCAGAAATAAATCCACCATGTAGGAGACTAAAGAACTGCTCTCTGGAGAAATTAACTGGCCATAAAGAGAAGAGCTGGAGACATGGACCCTAAGGAGTGTCCCAGAGAAAAACAGGCAGCTCAACCTTGGGCCAATCTACAGTGGTAACATCCATTAGAAAATAAGCCCCCACCCAAAGACAGAGTATTCAATCAGAGAGGCAAGGGAAGTGCTGGTTAAGAGCTCAGACTGTGGAGACAACTATCAAGATACGAATCCCGTCTTCACCACCCCTCTATTTGACCTTGGTCTAATACTTCATGTTTATTCATGTGTGAAGTGGGGATAAAAACCGTTTCTTCTCTGTGGCTATTGTTGGAATCTGCTAGGGCTCTCATAGCAAAGTACCACACCGTTGATGGCTTAAAGAGCAGAAATTCACTGTCTCACAGTACTGGAGGCTAGAAGTCCAAAATTAAGGAGTTGGTAGGATTGATTTCCTCTGAGGACTCTCTCCTTGGCTTATAGGTAGCTACCTTCACTCCATATCTTCATCTGGTCTTCCTTCCATATGTGTCTGTGTCCTAATCTCTTCTTCTTACAAGGACACCAGTCATATTGGATTAAAGCCCACCCATATGCCCTCATTTTAACTTAATTATCCTTTTAAAAATCCTAGCTCCAAATATAGTCACATTATGAGGTACTGGGAGTTAGAACTTCAACATATAAATTTTGAGGGGACACAATTCAGCCACAACAAGGTCAAATATGTTAATTATGCAGAGGGCTTAGGATAAAGTCTGATACATAATAAGTGCTATCTAATATCCTTTTGATGCCTCATTCCTAAATGGAATTAATGGCCAAAAAATCACCTCACAATCTCAGTGAGGCCTTCAACTTGAAAGACTAAGACCAAAAACTATTTTTTAAATGACAGAATTTGGAATAAACTGAGACAACTCAGAGAGCAAAAGAAAAAGTCAAAGAAATGATAATTAACATTATTAGAGGAATTGGTGAAGGTATTGAGATTAATAAGAAAAGACTAGTATAAGATAATGGACAACATGAAGAAAAGATAAGAAAATCAAAGTGTCAAACCAAGAGATGAAGATGTTCATGCAAGAAACTTTTAGAAAAGTTCTCATGGACTCAGCATCTGCCAGGGGAGGGAAGGAAACAGGATTGGGCAGACCAAGGAGTTAAACTACAGTGAAATGACAATAAAGACCCAGCTGATCATACTGGGAACTCGGCCTGGGTGACCCCCTCAGAAGTGTCCTAAATTGGACTAATAAAGCTGGGCCTTTAAAATCTCACAGTGATCCAGTTGCTGGATGTGGGCTGCCCCCAGGAAGGTGAAATGATCTTGGGTGAGGCAGCTCTTCCCAGCCACTGCCAATGCTCAGAGAAGAGCCCAGCTGGGAGCTGTCAACTGCCAACACTTCTATCACCAGGGTATTGAGCACTTCACTTACAGAGGCAGCATAAGGAGGGTAGGAACGGTGATTCCAGGTGGCACAGTGCTGCATGCACTACAGATTTCTGGCCTTTCTTTTATTACTTTGCTCATGTAAAACATATTTTATCATCTCTGTAGTTGTGTTATCATGCATTTTGTTATCTCATTGTCTTGTTTTCTCAGGTTTGGAGGGTTAATTCTCTTAATTATTGTTTTCATTCTATGTGTATCATTTCCTCACGTTTTTCTTATGTTTATCTTCAACAGTTCACTTCAGAAAGGCCTGAGGATGTATTTTGCAGTATCTACCATTTACGACTCTGTATTTGAGTTCCTTCTTGGTTTCTAGTTATCACTGAGTTTTCTTTCAAGCCTAGGTCTGTTTTATTGTTTGTTTTTGTTATTAGGTTTTATCCAACATTTCTATGTCTGTAGTCAGGGGACTTTTCTCCTCAGCTCAGTCCTCAATATTAACAGAAGTTCTCCCAGAAGAGGGCTTAATAGGAACACAAATAAAATAATTTTTTCACTTATGTTACACATTGTTCTGGATTTATTTTAAGAATTTGAGGGGCACCTGGGTGGCTCAGTTGATTAAGCATCTGACTTTGGCTCAGGTCATGATCTCATGGTTTGTGGGTTCCAGCCCTGCATCAGACTTTGTGCTGACAGCTCAGAGACTAGAATCTCCTTCAGATTCTGTGTCTCCCTCTCTCTCTCTCTCTCTCTCTCTCTCTCTCTGTGCTTTTCTCGCTCACACTCTGTCTCCCAAAAATGAATAAACGTTAATTTAAAAAAAAAAAAGAATTTGAAAGCAAAGAAAAATATATAATCCATTATCAACAGATAAGAATTTAATTAAAACAAAGTTTTGAAAATTAATAGATGTTACTGATCAGTTGTAATACCATTTGTACATGGTTCCTTTGATATTTATCTTAACAATACTGATGTTGCCTTATCTATGTATTTAACTATTGTAGCCTAAGGTATACTGTGTTTGAAAAAGCTTTACAGTTTCTCATTTGATGATTTTTTTAAAATCAAATTGATATTGCCAAAACTTTTCTTATCAGAAGAAACACTTGAATTTCACATCATAACAAAATTTAGGAAATATGTTGAAATGGGGACAGTCTTGTTAATCTTATGAAAAAATATTTCCATTCAAAACTTGAAACCTAGTTTGTTTGAAGTGCTCTTTTATCATATCAATTTAATTGTAGTCCGTGACTAAATTGTACATCGATTAAATATTTTAAAGAAATTATATTTTGTCAATGCATGCATGCATGATGTATGAAGTTGCTCATAAGGATTTTATTTTTATTAGAAACCCATGTGCCAGTTAAGATGGCAGAGTAGTAAGGAGACCCTGGGCTTCCCTTATACCTGTAACACAGCTAGATGAACATCAAACTATTTTGAACACCTAGGAAATTTATCTGAGGATTAACAACAATCTGCATAATTTGAGGGAGGGAACATGGCAAGTACATGGTGCAGAGAGGTTAACTGGGGGAGAGAAGAGCCGTGGTGCCACAGAGGGGTGGGAGCCCTTTTCACAGAGAGGAGAAAGAGAGGGGAGAGTGAGCAGTGTATCAGGTTCTCACAAGGAAAGCACTCCCCCTGAAAGTAGCTAAAAAGAAAGAATGAAAACATGTATAGGGGACTACACAAGAAAACTGTTTTCCAAAACCATTGATGGGGGAAAAGAGAAGGTTTCAATATGGCCAATTTTTTTAAATGTTTATTTATTTTTGAGAGAGAGTGAGTGAGTAAAAGTGGGGGAGGGGCAGAGAGAGAGGGGGACAGAGGATCTGGAGCAGGCTGTGCACTGTCAGTACAGAGCCCAATGTGGGGCTCGAACTTGCAAACCACGAGATCATGACCTGAGCTGAAGTTGGACACTTAAGCAACTGAGCCACCTACACACCCCCCACCAATTTTTTATAAACAGCAGAGCGCAGAGTCTGAAGTTTCAGAGGTCAGCACCTGGCAGTGCTCCAGTGAAGAAGCAGGGTGGAGCCCCTGGAACAGGCAGAAAGGTCTAATGATTCCCTGGGTTGTATGAGGAGAAGGAGTTCCCTTGCTTGGAGTGCATTTGGTAGAGGTGATACAGCCTCTCTGTGAGCAAAACGCCTGGCAGTCACCATAGAGATGCCCTGTTCATTGGTATAGGAACAAAGATATCAGCTGAGGGCAGCAAACCCTGGCACCAGCTGTACATTGTGATTTACCATAAACTCTAAGCCACTGCTGCGGTGCGGTTTCGGGAATGTTTTCTGGGACAAGCCAGTACAGGCCACAGTGAAGCAAGTGCCTTCCCCCAGAAGATCAACGTGGTCTGAGCCTCTGGGTCTCTGAAGTGTGGAGTTTTTGAAAATCTGGAGTGAGGCGCTGCCTGGCAAGTGGACAGCTCAGACACAGACAGGGGGAAGGCAGGAAGCTGACAGAAGCCACAGACACAAGAGGGGTGATTTATAGCATGCCTGTCAGGGCATGAACTTCCTGCTCTGAAGATTAGAGAGTGGGGTGAACCCATTTTCACCATTAGCCCACTGACACTGATCAACTCCCATGAACTAAACAGCCCCAAGAAGTTGAGAATGGATCCCTTACACCAAGCCCCGTCCCCCTGTGCCCTGCAGACACATCTCCACTAGGGCAAGTCATCCTGAGAATCAGAGCAACAGGCCCTTCTCCCAGAAGACCAGCATAAATCCCTTCCACGTGCTTTGTTCATTTTTTTTACTTCTGTTTTTATTTTTGTGGGCTTTTCCCCCCCTTGGATACAGAAAGAGTAAATTTTTAAAATTTTATTTTATTTTATTTTTTAATTTTTAATTTTTTTCTCTTTTCTCAATTAAGCTTCTCCTAACTAGCAAACCAAAACACACCTAGGATCTAGCTTCCTTTATAGATTTTTTTAATTTTTAAATTTTATTTCATTTTATTATTATTTTTCCCTCCTCCAAAATGACAAGACAGAGGAATTCACCTCCAAAGAAAGAGCAGGAAGAAATGACAACCAGGAATTTAATCAATGCAGACACAAGATATCTGAACTAGAGTTTAAAACAACAATTATAAGGATTCCAGTTGAGCTTGAAAAAAAGTATAGAAGACACTAGAGAATCTCTTATTGCAGAGATAAAAGAGTTAAAATCTAGTCAGGCCAAAATTAAAAATCCTATAACTAAGATACAAACCTGAATGGATGCCATGACAGTGAGGATGGATGAAGCACAGGAATAAATTATTGATATAGAGGATAATATTATGGAAAATAATGAAGCTGAAAAGAAGATGGAAAGAAAGGTAACAGATCACGAAGGTCGTATTAGGGAACTCAGTGCCTTATTAAAAGAATAACATTAATATCATAGGAGTCCCAGAAGATGAAGAGAGAGAAAAAGGGGCAGAAGGTTTATGTGAGCAAATTATAGGTGAAAATTTCCCTAATCTGGGGAAGATACAGACATCAAAATCCAAGAAGCACAAAGAACTCCATTAAATTCAACAAAAGCTGACCATCACCAAGAGATGTCATAGTCAAATTCACAAAATACACAGACAAGGAAAGAATCCTGAAAATAGCAAAGGAAAAAAGTTCTTAACCTACAAGGGAAGACAGATCAGGTTCGCAGCAGATCTGTCTACAGAAACTTGGCAGGCCAGAAGGGAATGGCAGGATGTGTTCAATGTGCTGAATGGGGAAAATATGCAGCCAAGAATACTCTATCCAGCAAGGCATATCCAGCAAGAATAGAAGGAGAGATAAAGAGTTTCCAGACAAATAAAAACTAAGGGAGTTCATGACCACTAAACCAGTCCTGCAAGAAATATTAAGAGGGACACTTTGAGTGGGGAACATAAAAAAACCAAAAGCAACAAAGACTAGAAGGATCAGAGAACAACACCAGAAACACCAATTTTATAGGTAACACAATGGCATTAAAGTCCTATCTTTCAATAATCACTCTGAATGTAAATGGACTAAATGCTCCAATCAAAAGAAATAAGGTATCAGATTGAATAAAACCATAAGGCCTATCTATATGCTGCCTACAAAAGATTCATTTTAGACCTAATGACAGCTGTAGATTAAAAGTGAGATGATGGAGAAATATCTATAATGCTAATGGATGCCAAAAGAAAGCCTGAGTAGCCATACTTATATCAGATAAACTAGATTTAAACCAAAGATTATAACAAGAGATGATGAAAGGTATTATATCATACTTAAGGGGTCTACCCATCAAGATCCAACAATTGTAAATATTTATGCCCCCAACTTGAAACACCCAAATATATAAATCAAATAATCACGAACATAAGGAAGCTCATTGGTAATAATACAATAATAGTAGGGGTCTTTAACACCTCACTTACAGCAATGGACAGATCATCTAAGCAGAAAATCAACAAGGAAATAATAGCTTTGAATGACACATTGGACCAGATGGACTTAACTCATATATTGAGAACATTCCATCCTAAAGCAGAATATGCATTCTTCTCGAGTGTACATGGAACATTTTCTAGAATAGATCACATACTGGGTCACAAATCATCCCTTAATAGGTACAAAAACATCAAGACCAAGACCCTACCATGCATATTTTCAGACCACAACACTATGAAACTTGAAGTCAACCACAAGAAAAAATTTGGAAAGACCACAAACACTTGGAGGTTAAAGAACACCCTGCTAAAGAATGAATGGGTTAACTAGGAATTTAAAGAAGAAATAAAAAGTACATGAAAGCAAATGAAAATGAAAACATGACAGTTCAAAACCTTTTGGATGCAGCAAAGGCTGTTCTAAGTGGAAAGTATATTGTAAAACAGGCCTACCTAAAGAAGCAAGAAAGGTCTCAAGTGCACAACCTAACCTTACACCTAAAGGAGCTAGAAAAGGAACAACAAATAAAAGCCTAAAGCCAGCAGAAGAAGGGAAATAATAAAAACTAGAGCACATATAAATAATACAGAAACAAAAAGCACCCAGTAAAATAGATCAATGAAACTAAGAGGTGGTTCTTCAAAAGAATTAATAAAAATGATAAACCCCTAGCCAGACTTATCAACAAGAAAAGAGAGAGGACCCAAATAAATAAAATTCATGAAAGAAAGGGGAGAGATCACAACCAACACCACAGAAATACAAACAAGTATAAAAGAATATTATGAAAACTTACATGCCAACAAACCGGGCAATCTGGAAGAAATGGACAAATTCTTAAAAACATACAAACTACCAAAACTGAAACAGGAAGAAATAGAAAATTTAAACAGATCCATAAGCAGCAAAGAAATTGAAATATTAAACAAAAACCTTCCAACAAACAAAAGTCCAGGGCCAGATAGCTTCCCAGAGGAATTCTACCAAATATTTAAAACAGAATTAATACCTATTCTTCTCATACTGTTCCAAAAAAAAGAAATAGAAGGAAAAGTTCAGACTTCTATGAGGCCTGCATTACCTTGATTCCAAAACCAGACAAAGACCCCACTAAAAAGGGAATTACAGGCTAATATCCCTGATGAATATAGATGCAAAATTCTTAATAAGATATTAGCAAATCAAATTCAACAGTACATTAAAATAATTATTTACCATGATCAAGTGGGGTTTATTCCTGAGCTGCAGGGCTGGTTCAACATTCATAAATCAATCAAAATGATACACCACATTAGTAAAAGAAAGGATAAGAACCATGTGATCATCTCAATAGTTGCAGAAAAAGCATCTGACAAAGTACAGTATCCATTCTTGATAAAAACCCTTAACAAAGTAGGGATAGAGGTAACATACCTCAACATCATAAAGGCCATACACAAAGACCCACAGCTAATACCATCCTCAATAGAGAAAAACCGAGAGCTTTTCCTTTAAGGTTGGGAAAAAGACAGGGATCTCCACTCTCACCATTGTTATTTAACATAGTACTGAAAGACTTAGCCACAACAATCAAACAAAAAGAAATAAAAGCCATCCAAGTTCGCAATGAAGAAGTCAAACATTCACTATTTGCAGACAACATGATACTCTATGTGGAAAATCAGAAAGATTCCACCAAAAAATCACTGGGACTAATACATGAATTCAGCAAAGTAATGATATATAAAATCAATGTACAGAAATCGGTTGTATTTCTGTACACCAATAATGAAGCAGCAGAAAAAGAAATCAAGGAATTGATTCCATTTGCAATTTCACCAAAAACAATTAGATACCTAGAAATAAACCTAACCAAAGAGGTAAAAGATCTCTACTCTGCAAACTTCAAAACACTCCTAAAAGAAATTGAAGAGGCCATAAAGAAATGGAAAAACATTTCTGTTCATGATTTAGAAGAACAAACATTGTTAACATGTTATACTACTCAAAGCAATCTACACATTTAATGCAATCCCCATCAAAATAGCACCAACATTTTTCACAGATCTGGAACGAATAATCCTAAAATTTGTATGGAACCACAGAAGACCCCAAATAGCCAAAGCAATACTGAAAAAAAAAAACAAAAAACAAACTGGAGGCAGCATGATTCCGGATTTCAAGCTATATTATAAAAGCTGTGGTCATCAAGACAGTATGGTACCAGCACAAAAACAGACACATAGATCAATGAAATGGAATAGAAAACCCAGAAATGAACCCACAACTATATGGTCAACTAAGTCATTTGTCATTCTTTGACAAAGCAGGAAAGAATATCCAATGGAAAAAAGAGAGTCTCTTCAACAAATGGTGTTGGGGAACTGGGCAGCGACATGCAGAGGAATGAAACTGGACCACTTTGGTACACCATACACAAAAATAAACTCACAATGGATAAAGGACCTAAATGTGAGACAGGAAACTATCAAAATCCTAGAGGAGAACACAGGCATCAACCTCTTTGTCCTCGGCCATAGCAACTTCTTACTAGACATGTCACCAGAGGCAAGGCAAACAAAAGCAAAAATGAACTATTGGGACTTCACCAAAATTGAAAGCTTCTGTACAGCAAAGAAATCAATAAAACTAAAAAGTCTATGGAACGGGAGAGGATATTGGCAAATGGCATATATGATAAAGGGTTAGCATCGAAAATCTATAAGGAACTTGGCAAATTCAACACCCCAAAACCAAATAATCCAGTTAAGACATGAATGGGCAGAAGACATGAATAGACACTTTTCCAAAGAAGACATCCAGATGGCTAAGAGAATATGAAGAGATGCTCAACATCACACATCATCATGGAAATACAAATCGAAACTACTATGAGATACCGCCTCACACCTGTCAGAATAGCTAAAATTAACAACACAAGAAACAACAGGTGTTGGCAAAGATGTAGAGGAAAAGGAACCCTCTTGCATTATTGGTGGGAATGCAAACTGGTGCAGCCAGTCTGGAAACCAATATGGAGATTCTCCAAAAAGTTAAAAAAAGAACTACCCTACAATCCAGCAATTGCACTATTAGATATTTACCCAAAGGATACAAAAATACAGATTCAAAGGAGTACATGCACCCTGATGTTTATAGCAGCATTATGAGTAATACCCAAGCTATGGAGAGAGCCCAAAAGTCCATTGAGTCCATTGACTGATGAATGGATAAAGAAGATGTGGTGTATATATATATATATATATATATATATATATATATATATATATATATAATGGAATATTATTCAGCCATCAAAAGAATAAAATCTTGCCATTCACAATGACATGCATGGATCTACAGTGTATTATGCTAAGCAAAATAAGTCAGTCAGAGAAAGACAAATACCACATGATTTTACTCATATGTGGAACTTAAGAAATGAAACAGATGAACATATGGGAGGAGGGGAAAAAAGAGAGAGATGGAAACAAACTATGAAATACTCTTAAAGACAGAGAACAAACTGAGGGTTGATGGAGGGAAGTGGGCAGGGGATGGGCTCGATGGGTGATGAATATTAAGGAGTGAACTTATTATGATGAGCACTGGGTGTTGTATGTAATTGAAGAATCACTGAATTCTGCTTCTGAAACCAATATTGCACTGTATATTAACTAACTAGAATTTAACTAAATTTGGAAAGAAAAAATAGAAACTTATGTGCCATCCCTATTTAAACTCCTGCAGGACTGGCCATATAATTTGCAGAGTTTGGTACAGAATAATAAGGTGGGGTCTCCTGTTCAAAGAGTATTAAGAATTTCAGTATTACAACAGCAGAGCATTAAACAAAGCATATACCTTCCA
Organism: Cryptoprocta ferox; assembly: GCA_028646485.1. Lineage (NCBI taxonomy): Eukaryota > Metazoa > Chordata > Mammalia > Carnivora > Eupleridae > Cryptoprocta > Cryptoprocta ferox. The sequence continues at coordinate 123,657,953 of CM053567.1, forward strand.
AGCACAGGGCCTGTTTGACTGTATAGTTCTTAAGTCCCTGACTCCTGGTTTCCTCTCCCAGGCTAAGCCTAGCACATGAGAATTTTGGAGTGTTCTTCCTTTATCAGTCCATTCCCTAACTTCCATTGCTTTCCTCTTTTGTCTACAGCATATGCCTTAACTAAAGTATTTTTCCTCCCCCAAATACCTCTGTCATCTCCAACATGAATTTTCTGAAAAAATACTTTCTTCAGAGACAAACAACCCATAAGTGCCACATATGCTGCTTTTCAAGGATTTCCATGGTCTAAGTTGTCCACCTCAACTCCTATTTAACTGTCCCAAGACCACCGTAGCTGATCCACATTTGCTCTTTTCAAACTAGCTCTTATTAAACACCAGGCAAGGTTAACCAGTTGGCAGATTATGATGCCATTACAGGAAGCAGCCATTTCATAAGATCATCCAATAACAAAGATAGACACAGAGAGTCAGAATACAGAGAAAGGGAACAACAATGCAAGAGACAGTCCTCTTTCTGTAACCACACAATGCACTTCCTATGACCATGCATTGTATACCTTTTTATCCTAGAGCAAGGATATGATTCTAGAGAGGATAACCTGGAGAATAGAAGTCACAGAAGGGTGCAGTGTATATTAATCAGATTAAGAGCTGTCTCACCTATTTGGCCTTGATGTTGGTGGGAACGCTTTCCACCATTCATGCAACTTTGACCTGGTTAACTCCTGCTTTCCCTTTCAGGTTCCTTGATTGGTGTCACCAAATTAAGTTAGGTGCCCCTTCTATGTGCTTTTATAGCAATGGCGTGCTAGTAAATGTTTACAGCTGGCTCTCTGAGCGGAAAAATTGGACTTGCAGCAATTTCAGTGGTATAAATATATACTCACTCACTTATTGTATGAATACATGTATATACACATCACTATGGTGTGATGTCACTGAATTCAGAGTTGGAGAAAGATGCACAGTAACTCATCATTACATGAAAATTCCACCAAACAGATATAATAGATGTAAATAATTTCAAGAGCCAGATAATTAGGAAATGATGAATGTTGAGCATTTATTACCTTTGCTTTTAATGTATTTATTTAACTGTAAGTTTAAATGATTTAATTTTTAATAATGACTGTATTTAATAACATCCTGCAAAGTCCCTAGAAATTGTATAATCAGGTCTCACAGATAGGAACCAGTGTCAATGTACCACAGGCCACAGCATCCTGAATTTATCTTACAACATCACCTACCATTGTTGATTTTAATTGCTTGTTTGTGTGTCTTCCCTCGTAGACTTTTCACCTGATAAAGACAGACTTCTAACTTGCTGGTGGGCTATAATGGTGCCTGCCACATACTGCACAGAAATATGTATTGTATGAACAAACAAAATGGAGAAATGAATGCCACACGTACCACACTGGGCCACTTTCAGCACCAGCTGCCACCAGCGTACCTTGAGTTTTGGATCCCATTTCAAAGAATCAGCTAAGCATCACCTAACAGATTTTCAATGAGTCAAGAAATCTATAGCATAATAGAATATAAGTAAAGATATTACAGTATGAATTAATACAGAGTCACACATTCATTTGGTGAATTTTTTTTAAGCGCCAACCATCTTCCAGGCACTAGTGATAAAATAGTGAACCAAAGGGGAAATGTCTTACTCTCATACACCTTACATCCCAGTGAGGGAGATAGACAATGAACAAATTAATTAATTAATGTATAACAAAATTTCAAGTGAGGGTAAGTTCTATGAAAAAGAAAAATGTGGAAGAGGATAAAGAGTGAGAAGTGCTAGTGTGATCAGCAAAGCTCTCTTGGAAACATCTGTTTCCAACATCTGTTCAGGGTATTTGAGTGAAGTGAAGGAGCTAGCCATATGAATATCTGAGGAAACATTCTAGACAGAGCAAACTACAGATACAAAAGTGCTGTGCAAAATTAGGCAGAGAATATTGGAGAAATGGTACAGAGGTAACTATGCCTGGAGTGGAGTGAGCTAGGGGAGAGGATATATGATATGAGAGTAATAGAAGACAGATAATGCAAGGACTTACAGGTCAAGTAAAGGATTTGGTATTATATTGTGCATGTGATCCCATTTAGTTGTTAGAAATACAGTTTAAAATACTTCACGGGGAAGGGGAAGGGGAAAAGGTAAAGGGGGGTGATGGTCTTGGTGGAGGTCACTTGTGGGGAAGAGCACTGGGTGTTATATGGAAACCAACCTGACAATAAACTATAAAGTTTAAAAATAAAAAAAAAAGTCACTTAAAATACTTCACCTAACCAGTGTGTGTGTGTGTGTGTGTGTGTGTGTGTGTGTGTGTGTGTATGCCACCCTGGGGGCAGTTATTTAATATACTCTGAGCAGTAATTCATACTCAGGTGCTTTAAGAGTTTAGAAGACCATAATCAGGACTCCACATTCCAGAGTTCTTTCAACAAGTACTTCAAATATTACTATCTAAATCTCCACCACAAGTGTTATAAAACAGCATTAAGGATATCAGAAATAATCTTTCAGGGCACCTGGGATGGCTTAGTTGGTTAAGTATCCGACTTCAGCTCAGGTCATGATCTCACAGTTCAGTTTGTGAGTTCAAGACCCGCATCAGATGCTCTGCTGTAAGCACAGAGCCTGCTTCGTATCCTCTGTCTCCCTCTCTCTCTCTCTCTGTCCCTTCCCACCCCTTCTAAAAATAAGTAAACATTTAAAAAAAAGTAAATAATCTTTCATTGCATGATTGGTAATACTTAATAAATATATTTAGCTGGAAGTCTGTATAAGCAATATTGTCCTTGCATGAAAAAAGTGTAAAAGTCTGACAAGCTCAAGACATCTGACTTTCACAGGGCAAGGCTTTGGACCTGGAGTTCCATAAGTTCCTGTGTCTCCCCACCCCCTCCCATGCCCCATTGCCATGGGTACACATACACCACATAAACCGAACAAAGGATTCTGTTGCCTGATCCTATTAGAAATTTGACTCATCCTACATTGGGATAGTGACATGGCTGCCTTAAAGTGAATCTTGCAATGTGGCAAAAAGATAAAAACTAAACAAGGTTAAATAACTGCTTTTATACCTGTTTGCTAACAACTATTTATACATGTGGCAGAATTCTTCTGAACATTCCCAACATCTTACTAGAAAGGGAAGCTATGGGGAAGAGGACATATAACATCATCCACCTCTAAATATAAGTGGGAAATTGCATGGAAACCCCTAGAAGGATGTTGAGCTGGGTGGTGACATATTTTAAATTCTTCTTTAGATTAACAGTTATTAAGTTTTGAAGATTTTTAAGCATTCAATAGTAATTAGCCCATAGACTTCAAACTTCTCTATTTTTCAGAAATACAATAAATAATCATTCCCTTCTGAGAAGAAAAATGACCTGAAGAACAATATCAAAACATGAGTAACTATACTTTGATATATGGGTGATATGGGTGTTCAATGGAAGCTCATGCTTTTGAGAGCTCTAACCCCTTCCAAATCTAAAGATGTTTCACATTTTAGTGGGTTTTTTTTTCCATAAGCAAACTTAAGATTTGTTCAGTATGAAATTATTTACACTACTTTTTTATACTTTACAGAGAACCTCCATCTCCCGTTAGGCAGGTTCAAGTGATAAAAGCAGAATGTTTCATTACTATTACCACAAAACAAATAATTACTATTATAACACTTTTTACACTCCTAGTAGCTCTGTTCATGAATTCAGAAAGGATTCAGTGGGGTAGCTCTGGCTTGGGGGCTCTTAGGTGGATGTAGGCAAAACAGTGGCTGGAGCTGGTGTAATTCATGAGAAGTGGAGCAGCTGGGTGATGGTCAGGACTCTCTCTTTCTTTATCTCTCCCCCACCTCTCTTTCCTCTCTCTCTTCCTTCCTCCCTCTCTTTCTCATGCTTTCTGTCTCTTCATTTGGTTTCAGGGTCTCTTTGTGTTTCCTCTACCTGGACTAGTTTGGGCTTCCTTACAGTATAGTGCCTCAGGCCCAAGGGCAGCTGACTTCCTTGAGAGCAAATCTGCCAAGAGGGTATAACAGAAATATAAGGCATCTATGACCTAGTCTCATCGGTCACAAAACATCACTTCCATCATACTCTCTTGCTTTCTTGATCAAGGTAGGTTACAGAGGTCCCCCAACTTTGAGGAGAGGGAACTTAAGCCCGCTTTGATGAGAGGCATGTCAAGGTCACACTGTAGAAAGAAAACATGGGGGGCGCCTGGGTGGCTCAGTTGGTTGAGCGCCAGACTTCAGCTCATGTCATGATCTCATGGTTCTTGGGTTCAAGCCCCATGTCAGGCTCTGTGCTGACAGCTCAGAGCCTGGAGCCTGCTTCGGTTTCTGTGTCTCCCTCTCTCTCTGCCCCTCCCCCGCTCACACTCTATCTCTCTCTCTCTCTCAAAAATAAATAAAAAACATAATTAAAAAAAAACATGTGAGATCATGTTGTCATCTCTGGAAAATATAATCTGCAACACAGAACAACAACACAGCTATGCCACACACAGACATGACTTCTGTGCCACTCATATCCTGTTTCAGAAATGGTCCTGTCCATTGGGACTTTATCATGTTCCCAGCACTTTCAAAGTGATTTAAATGCCTAATTTAATCTTCACAACACTTCTTTGAGGTAGAGACTCAAATTTCTCCATTTTCCAGAGGAAGATACAAAGTTTCAGAGAAATTAAAGTAACTTGTAGTGGAAAGCTTCTGCCAATTCTAATAGTGGTATCATTAAAATATAAAACTTAAAAAAACCAAAACACAACAAAAAATATCCAATGGAAAGAAAGAATATTACATATTTAGAAAAAGTACATGAGAAAAATAGAAATAACAACTTTTTAATTCCAGTATAATTAACATACATGTTATATTATTTCAGGTGTACAATATTCAACAATTCTATACATTACTCAGTGCTCATCACAGTAAGTATATACTTAATCTCCTTCACCTACTTCACCCATTCCCCAACCTATCTCCACTCTGTTACCTTCCAGTTTGTTCTCTATATTTAAGAGTCTATTTCTGTTTGTCTCTTTTTCCTTTGTTTTTATTTCTTAAATTCCATATATGAGTGAAATCATATGCTATTTTTCTTTCTTTGACTGATTTATTTCACTTATCATTATATCCTCTAAATCCATCTATGTTGTTGCAAAAGGCAAGATTTCGTTCTTTTTTTATGACTGAGTAATATTCCTACACACACACATATATGTATATGTACTAGAGCTTCTTTATCCATTCATTGATCAACAGACACTTAGGTTGCTTCCATATCTTAGATATTATAATAATGCTACAATAAATATAGGGGTGCATATAACTTTTTGAATTAGTGTTTTCGCATTCTTTGTGTATATATCCAGTACTGGAATTACTGAATCATATGCTAATTCTAATTTTTAAAAATTGTTTAATGTTTATTTATTTTAGAGAGAGAGACAGAGTGTGAGCAGGGGAAGGACAGAGAGAGAAGGAGACACAGAATCTGAAGCAGGATCCAGACTCTGAGCTGCTAGCACAGAGTACGATGCAGGGCTCAAACCCATGAGCCGTGAGATCATGACCTAAGCAAAGTTGGATGCTTAACTGACCAAGCCACCCAGGCAACCCAGTAATTCTAATTTTTTGAGGAACCTCCTCCATACCGTTTTCCAGAATGGAAGCACCAGTTTGCATTCCCACCAACAGTGCATGAGGGCTCTTTTTTTTCCTCCATATCCTTGCCAACACTTGTTTTTTCTTGTGTTTTTTATTTTAGCCATTCTTACAGGTGTGAAGTAATATTTCATTGAGGTTTTGACTTGCATTTCCCTGATGATGAGTGATGTTGAGCATCTTTTTGTATGTCTGTTGGCCATCTGTATGTGTTCTTTGGAGAAATGGCTCTTCATGTACTGCACATTTTTAATTGTATTATTTGTTTTTATGGTGTTGAGTTGTCTAAGTTCTTTGTATATGTTGGATATTAACCCCTTACTGGATATATCATTTGCAAATACTTCTCCCATTCAGCAGCTTGTCTTTTTGTTACTGTGGAGTGGTATTGGAGTGCTGCTTGCACTCTACCACAAGTTTAGTGCCACTTTGGATGGAATCCTGCAGAGGCCAAGTTGGAGGAGACAGATCTGTAGGAGAATATGAGGGTAGAGAACATTGTTAGCAAATTAGGTGGAGAGTGTTCACACTGTGCTGCTTCCTGCAGGTGTCTGTATATCTATTCTGGGGTGTTGGGGAGGGACATGGTGCCCACCAACAATTTTGTTCTTGGAGAAGTCTCCCAAACATCTCTGCCCCTCCAGTACACATTTGGAGATTAGTAAGTTTTCCCTTATATCCCAGGCATTTTTCAAACTGCTATTTCTATGCTGTATCTCAGTGGGGTTTTTGTCATACTATCTCTTTAAGAGTAGGGACTCAGTTTCCTATCACCCTCCAGCTCTCCCAGAGCTCAGCCACTGATTTTTATACTTTCAGATGTTAAGCCCCACTGATTGCAAAGATCTCTTGAAGTTAAACCCTATGGTTTTCAAGCCAAATGTTATGGGGATTTGCTTTCCTAGTGTGGGTCCCCCTTTCTTTGTGCTTATGGTGTCCCTCTCTGCAGTGGACAGTCCCAAAGATCAGTTTGGTTCCCCACTGTATCTCCACCTTTCCTTCCTTCTTCAGTGTGGCCTTTTCTCTACATTTAGCTATGGAGAGTCTATTCTCTGGGTTATTTACATGTACTGGGTATTTACACATTGTGGATGTTATCTAGGTGTATCCATGGGACAAGATGAGTTTGAATCCTAATCCTTCTATTCTGCCATCTTTCCCAGAAGTCTATTTTTTTATATTTTTATTCTTTCATGTTTTAATAAAATCCTATTCAAAAATGTGATGTATTAATAATGAATCCCTTTAATGTCATTACTTTCCACATCTACAAGTAAGTGTAATGATAATTACAGAATTATTCAGAATGACAAAATCGCTTTTCAAAAACCTCCATTTCCTGAGCACTAGAATTAGCCATGGCTTCCCCTTAACTTCATTTGCTATGTGCATCACTGTAGACATTTTTTAATCCTATGATCTTACAACCTAAAAATAGATGAAAAATATGGAGAAACTAGACCTTTCATACTGATAAGTGCTTGGGAAGATAGTTTTCCTTGCCTTGTTGATCTTTCTTATGAGAAGTTCTATTAAAGAACCATGCCCATGGAAAGGAAATTGAACTAATATTTCTAGCCCAGTCTATTATTATGCTTGGAATAATAATTACAGGATGAACAGGAAACAGGAAAACATTTTGTTCAGAAAGCAACTTCTCCCTTTATCGAAACCACTTGAAGAATAAAAATTGTCATATGGATTTTTTTTTCTTACAGTTTATTGTCAGGTTGGTTTCCATATAACACCCAGTGCTCTTCCCCACAAGTGTCTTCCATCATGACCATCACCCTCCTTCCCCTTTCCTCCTCCCCCTTCTACCCTCAGTTTGTTTTCAGTATTCAAGAGTCTCTCGTCCTTTCTCTCCCTCCCTCTCCCTGACTCTTTTTCCTCCTTCCCCTCCCCAGGGTCTTCTGTTAGGTTTGCCTGTTAGACCTATGAGTGAAAACATATGGTATCTGTCCTTCTCCGCCTGACTTATTTCGCTTAGCATGACACCCTCGAGGTCCATCCACTTTGCTACAAATGGCCAGATTTCATTCTTTCTCATTGCCATGTAGTATTC
>CM053567.1:123666216-123736070 GCA_028646485.1 Cryptoprocta ferox
ATGAAAATGAAAACATGACAGCCCAAACCCTTTGGGATGCAGCAAAGACAGTCCTAAGAGGAAAATACGTTGCAATTCAGGGCCATCCCAAGAAGGAAGAAAGATCCCAAATACAGAACCTAACCTCACACACAAAGGAACTAGAAACAGAAGAGCAAAGAAAGCCCAAAGCCAGCAGAAGAAGAGAAAAAATAAAGATTAGAGAAAATCTAATCTCTAATTAGATTAGATATTAGAATCCAAAAAAAAAAAAAAAAACCAAAACCCTATTAGAACAGATCAATTAATCTAAGAGCTGGTTTTTTGAAAGAATAAACAAAATTGATAAACCCCTAGCCAGACTTCTCAAAAAGAAAAGAGAGAAGCCCCAAATGGATAAAATCATGAATGAAAGAGATCACCTCCAACACCACAGAAATATAAACAATTATTAGGAAATACTATGAACAATTATATGCCAACACACTGGACAATCTGGAAGAAATGGACAAATTCCTAGACACCCACATACTACCAAAACTCAAATGAGAAGGAATAGAAAATCTGAACAGATCTTAACCCATTTCAGGTTTGATAATGAATTATTTCCTGATATTACATTACCATTTCCTGAAAAACATCCCACTGAACAATTCAGTGAGATGTTAGAAGTGTTTCATGATTTAGTGGTCAAAATAACTTTCTTAAATGCTGAGTTAAGCATGTCTCTTTACTGTAGGAATTCCCAGATCATTTACTGTGTACCTCGTGAATTTCCAGTAGGCAGATGTACTATGCATAGCTACTTAAACTGATTAGGATAGAAAATACTTTTTTGAGAATTCTATTAACATCTTATAGAACATGTATTTCCTGGAACACAGTGGGTCAATATTTAATTAATATTTAGTGATAGACATCATGTTAACAGAACAATTTTATTACAGTGATTAATTTATTAATGAATTATTATTTTGTGTGTGGAAAAGGAAGGGTGAGTGTGTTTGTATTGGCGTCTCCTGAATTTTGGTCTTATGTATGGCTTATTCAGTTTTGTGAAAGCCTTATTCTTCTTTTCAAGTATGAGTCTGCCAATGTTTTATTACTCTGGTTAAACCACTTATTATTTCCAACAGTCTGGTTATCCAGGTAGAAGTGTTGAAACATTTAAAGCCGATTACAGTGTCTTCTGTCCAGGTCCACACAATTTTTAAAGGAGTCTGATAGTCGTAACTTCCCCTACAGTGTCCTGCTATAGTGTGTAGCCCATTCTGCTATTATAAAAGTAATATAAAAAACTGAATAATACAGATTCTTCAATGAGAAACAGAGACTTAGCACTAGAATGGATAGAGTAGCAATAGTGGTGCTAGTTAAGCGTCTGACTCTTGATTTTGGCGCAGGTCATGATCTCTAAATTCATGAGTTCGAGCCCCACATTGGGCTCTGTGCTGACAGTGTGGAGACTGCTTGGGATTCTCTCCCTCTCCCTCTCTCTCTCTCTGCCCTTCCCTGCTCTCTCATTCTCTCTCAAAAAAAATAAACTTAAAAAAAAGAAGCAACAAGAATAAAATTTTTTTCCCACAGAAATTTTAGTAATAATTGTTTTCTAAATTATAAGAAGATCTTATTACATGCTAAAATAAGTTGGTTTATCAAAACTGACAGAAACAGACTTAGCAACATCCTCCTTACCTTTTCATTAACACAGTTAGCAGCCTCTCTGTTTCCCATTACCTCTAGCTTTGCCTCACTCTTGTGCTTGTACTTGCAGCACAGTTTGCAATCACCACAAACTCTAAACAAAAGAATAAAAAAATACATGGATAAAGAACAGGCGAGGAATCTAGTAGCATGACACTTGCACAGTTCTTTGTATTTGAACCCCCCTGCCATCCAGACATCCTTGTCACCTTCAACACTTAAGAAAGACTGCCCTCAGAACACTTGCTGTGATGAGCACTGAGCAATGTATAGAATTGCTGAATCACTATATTGTACACCTGAATCTAATGTAACACTATATGTTCATTAGACTTCAATTAAAGAAAAAAATTTTTGAAGCCAGTCCTGAGAAGATTCAAAACTCTTCCCATGATTTCTGTGAATTCTCAGGGCCTCTGCTGTTTTCTCATGCTCTGTCCCATAACAACCCAGATGTGAAATGTCATCCTTTTGTCAATTTAATTCCCTCCTCCATATATAGCCACATCATTCCTGAGTATAGCATATTTTACTACCAAAATGTAGCAGAGAGGAATCATGTAATCTGCCAAGCACCATATAGCTTAAACTGCATATTAGGTATAACATACAACTTAAACTTGCATATTAGGTATTTCTATCTATATATATGTACCAATCTATCTATCTATCTATCTATATCTATATTTCATCTAAGGAATTTTGCTCTGGAAATGGCAGAATAATGTATTTGGATCAATCCAATCATTGAGAACAACTAGGTTATGTGAATAAAATATAAAATAAAAATAGCAGCTTGCAGGCATCGGAGAGCTAAAATAGCAGTGAAGAACTAAAATAGTTCTTAAAAATTCTTCTTCTAGGGAGATTTGCTAATTCCTTGAGAGATAATTGAGAAGCAAAGATTCTGAGCAACACTTTGGCACCATCACAAAGCTAAGGAGCTGAAAATTAAATCTAGTTCCTACTAAATGAGAGGAAATACTAGAACCCACGCCTTTTTGATGAGATTCCATTAGAATATATGCAATTGTTTTGTAATTAAGAAATTAATTTTGAAATTACTCATTGGGCAGAGAAAGGATCACAGTTGAAATTAGAAACTATTTTTACTGAATTACAATGAAAAAACTATGTAAGAAAACCTGTGAGATGCCTAAACCTAAAACCTAAAACGTAAAACTCATAGAACAAAGCAGAGAAGAAAAGCTTCATAACATTGGTCTTGGCAATGAAGTCTTGGCTATGATACCTAAAGCACAGGTGACAAAAGTAAAAGCAGACAATGAGACCACATCACACTAAAAAGCTACTGCACAGCAAAGGAAATGATTAGCAAATTGAAAAGCAACCTATGGAATGGGAGAAAATATTTGCAAACCATATAACTAATAAGGAGTTAATATTGAGAATATGTAAAGAACTCCTAAATTCAATTAACAAAAAACCAAATAACCTGACTGAAAAATGCATATAAGCCTTAAGTGGACATTTCCCCTAAGAAGATATACAAATGGACATACGAGCATATGAAAAGATGCTCAATGTCACTAATGATTAGGGAAATGCAAATCAAAACTATAATGAGACATCACCTTACACCCATTAGGACAGCCATGATTAAAAAAAAAGACAAAAAATAATAAGTGCTGATGAGGATGCGGAGAGATTGAAACACCTGTACATTGATGATGGGACTATAAAATGGTACAGCTGCTATGAAGAACAGTATGGAGGTTCCTGAAAAAATAAAATAGAATTACCATATGATCCAGAAATCTCACTTCTAGATGTATATACAGAAGAATTAAAAAACAGGATCTTGAAGAGATAATTTCACACCCATGTTCATTGCAGCATTATTTGCAATAGCCAAGAGGTAGAAGCTACTTAAATGTCCATCAATGGATGAATGGATAAAGAAAATATGGTATATACATATACTGAAATATTATGCAGCCTTACAAAGAAGGAAATACTGTCACATGCTACAATGTGGATGGACCTTGAGGACATTATGCTAAGTAAAATAGGCCAGTCACAGAAAGTAAAATACTGTATGATTCTACTTTAGAGGTGTCTGAGGTAGTCAAACTCTTAGAAGCAGAATGTAGAGCATACATACATACATAAAATCATTATGTGTATACCTTAAACTTACAAGGTATTATATGTCAATTATATCTCAATAAAACAAGGGAAAAAAGAAAATTTACTCTTAAAAAAAAAGAATATGGTTACCAGAGGCAAGAAGAGGGAAAGGAGAGTTGTTGTTCAATAGGTATGGATTTTCAGTTTTGCAACATGAAAAAGTTCCAGAGATCTGTTGTACAACAATATACATATAGCTAACACTACTCTGCTGTACACTTAAACATGGTTAACATGGTAAATTCAATATTTTGTGCTTTTTACCACAATTGAAAAAAATCCTGTGGGATGAAGCTAAAGCTATGACTTAAATAGAAACTTACAGCATTAAATGCATACATTAAAAAAGAATAAAGACTGAAATTTAATAACCTAAGTATCCATCTCAATAAATTATAAAAAGAACAGTAAAAATAAAATAAAAACAATAACAAACCAAAAAAAAACCCAAGTAAAATAAAAGAAAGTAATGACAAGAGCATAAATTAATGAAATTATTTTTAAAAGCCATAAAGAGGTGCCACAAAGGCAAACATTTTGGAAAAGACTAATAAAATTGATAAACCTCTAGAAAGACTAGAAAGAGATGATATAAATAACCAATATAGAAATAAAAAAATAAAATAATAGGAATAAAAGGAATAAAAATATGGATAAGATATACAAACTTTCAAAAACACACATACAAGAACAAATACAAGAGATAGAAAATACGAATATTTATATAACTATTAACATTATTATTGTAACTATTAAAATAATGTACTGAATTCATAAATAGAAATTGTTGGGAAGCAATTCTCCAGGGAATTTGTATACCATGGTTATATTTCATGGATGTTTTACAGCAAACAGCTTTGGAATCTAGGGATAGTATCTCTCTCTTGATCAGAGGGCAAATTTATATTCTGACCAGAAAAATAAAGATAATACCCTCTTGTAGATCAGAGGTTAGTGAGGTTTGCTAGTAGCCCCTTTAAAAGATTGGGAGTTCCCTAGGCTCAACTGTGACATGCATCATTGTGTGCATGACGGCAACTTGATAAAGTTGTTTCAAAGAGCCTATAACAAACATCAAACTATCTTTAAAAGACATAGCCTTTAAACATAACCAAAATAGCATTTTCTCATCTGAAAGATGAACAATTTTTCCTTACATTATCAAATATTCTACCAGTGTTCAAATTTCTCAAATGTTTCAGGAATTATTTTCCTTTTCTTTTGTTTGTTTATTAGTTAAGACAGTGTTATATTAGTTTCAGGTGTACAATATAGTGACTCAGCAATTCAATACATCAACTGGTGTTCGTCAAATGCACTCCTTAATCCCCATCACCTATTTAACCCATTCCCCCATCCCCCACCCCTCTGGTAACCATCAGTTTGTTCTCTATAGTTAAATGTCTGTTTCTTTTTTTTTTTTAATGTTTATTTTCTTTGAGAGCAAGAGACAGAGCGTGGGCAGGGGAGGGACAGAGAGAGGGGGAAACACAGAATTCAAAGCAGGCTCCAGGCTCTGAGCTGTCAGCACAGAACACAATGCGGGGCTCGAACTCACAAATCGTGAGATCATGACCTGAGTTGAAGTCCAACGCTCAAACGACTGAGCCACCCAGGTGCCCCTAAATGTCTGTTTCTTGATTTCTCTCTCTCTCTTGTTCATTCCCTTTGCTTGTTTGTTTTGTTTCTTAAATTCCACATGAGCGAAAACAAATGGTATTTTTCTTTTTCTGACTGACTTATTTCGCTTAGCTTTATATTCTCTAGCTCCATCCATGTCATTGAAAATGGCAAGATTTCATTCTTTCTTATGGGTGAATAATATTTTATTATATATATATATACACATATATATATATCACATCTTCTTTATCCATTCATCAGTCAATGGACACTTGGGCTGCTTTCCTATCTTAGCTACTGTAAATAATACTGCTATAAACACAGGGGTGCATATATCCCTTTGAATTAGTGTTTTTGTGTTCTTTGGGTAAATATTCAGTAGTGCCATTGCTGGATCATAGGGTAGTTCCATTTTTAACTTTTTAAGGAAACTCCATACTGTTTTCCAGAGTGGCTTCACCAGTTTGCTTCCCCACCAACAGTGCCAGAAAATTCCCTTTTCTCCACATCCTCGCCAACACCTTTGTTTCTTGTGTTTTAGCCATTCTGACAGGTGTGAGGTGATATCACATTGTGGTTTTGATTTGCATTTCCCTGATGATGAGGGATGATGAACATCTTTTCATGTGTCTGTTGGCCATCTTTTTGTCTTCTTTGAAGAAATGTCTATGTCTTCTGTACATTTTTAAGTTGGATTATGTTTTTTGTGTATATAAGTTTATTGTATATTTTAGATACTAACCCTTTATCAGATATATCACTTGCAAATATCTTCTCCCATTCACAAGGTTGTCTTTTAGCTTTTTTGATTTTTTCCTTCACTGTGAAGGAGGTTTTTATTTTGATGTAGTCCAAATAGTTTATTTTTGCTTTTGTTTCCTTTGCCTCATTAGACATATCTAGAAAAAAGTTGCTTCTGCCAATGTCAAAAAAGTTATTGCCTGTGTTATATTACAGGAATTTTACAGTTTCATGTCTCAGATTTAATCCATTTTGAGTTTATTTCTGTGTATTGTATAAGTAAGTGGTCCAGTTTCATTCTTCTGCATGTTGCTGTACAGTTTTCCCAAGACCATTTGTTGGAGAGACGGTCTTTTTGTCATTGGATATTCTTTCCTGCTTTGTTAAAGATTAATTGACCGTATAGTTGTGGGTCAATTTCTGGGTTTTCTATTCTGTTCTATTGATCTCTGTGTCTGTTTTTGTGCCAGCACCATAGTGTTTTGATTACTGCAGCTTTGTAATATAACTTGAAGTCAAGAATTGTGATGCCTCCAGGTTTGCTTTTCTTTCTCAAGATTGCTTGGGCTACTCAAGGTGTTTTGTGGTTCCATACACATTTTAGAATTGTTTGTTCTAGCTCTGTGGAAATGCTGTTGGTATTTTGATGGAGATTGCATTAAATGTATAGATTGCATTGGGTAGCATGGACATTTTAACAATATTTGTTCTTTTAATCCATGAGCATGGAATGTCTTTCCATTTTTTGGTGTCATCTTCACTTCCTTTCATCAGTGTTTTATGGGTTTAAAAGCACAGGTTTTTCACCTCTTTGGTTAGGTTTATTCCTAAGTATTTTACTATTTTTGGTGTAATTGTAAATGGAAGTATTTTCTTAATTTCTTTTTCTGCTGCTTCATTATTGACATATAGAAATGCCACAGATATCTGTACATTGATTTTGTATGTGACTTTACCAAATTCATGTATCAGTTCTAGCAGTTTTTTGGTGGAGTCTTTTGGGTTTTCTTTTGGGTCATCTGCAAATAGTGAAAGTTTACTTTTGCCTTACCAATTTAGACGCCTTTAATTTCTTTGTGTTTGATTGCTGTGGCTAGGACTTCCAGTGCTATGTTGAATAAAAGTGGTCAGGGTGGACATCCTTGTCTTGTTCCTAACCTTAGTGGAAAAGTTCTCAGTTTTTTCTCATTCAGGGTGATTTAGCTGTGGGTTTTTCATATATGGCCTTATTATGTTGAGGTATGGTCCTTTCAAACCTCCATTGCTGAGAGTTTTTACAATGAACGGATATCAAAATTTGTTAAATGCTTTTCTGGCCTATGTAATGATTATATGATTTTTATCTTTCATTTTGTTAATGTGGTGTATTATGTTGATTGATTTGTGAATATTGAATCACTTTGCAGCCCAGGAATAAATCCAGCTTGATCATGGTGAACGATTTTTTTTTTTTTTATGTATTGTTGAATGCGGTTTGCTAGTATTTTGTTGAGTATTTTTGCATCTATATTCATCAGGGGTATTACCTTGTAGTTCTCTTTTTCAGTGGTGTCTTTATCAGGTTTTGGTATCAAGCTAATGCTGGCCTCATAAAATTAATTTAGACACTTTTCTTCTTCTATTTTTTGGAATGGTTTCAGAAGGATAAATGTTAACTCTTCCTTAAGTATTTGGTAGAATTTGCCTATGAAGCCATGTGGTCCTGGACTTTCCCTGGGATTTTTTTGATTACTGATTTAATTTTGTTACTAGTAATTGATCTGTTCAAATTTTCTATTTCTTTCTGATTCAGTTTTAGAAGATTTAGAAGACTCAGTTTAAATTTAGGAATTTATCCTTTTTTTCTAGGTTATCCAATTTGTTGGCACATAATTTTTCTTAGTAGTCTGTTATAATCCTTTGTATTTCTGTGGTGTTGGTTGTTACTTCTCTTTCATTTCTGATTTATTTATTTGAGTCACCTTTTTTTTTTAATGAGTATGCTTAAAGGTTTATCAATTTTGTTTATCTTCTGAAAGAACCAGATCTTGCTTTCAATGATATTTTCTAATTTTTTTAGTCTCCATTTCATTTATTTTAAGTATCTTTTGATATATTGGTTCTTCTAACTCTTCCCCATGTCCCCCTGTACCCCAAGTCTTATAACTTATATTTGTTGAAAAAACTGGCCCAGTAGGTTGTTAACAACCTGGACTTTGATAATTGGCTCTCTGCGGTGTCTTTTAACAGTCCTCCACCTCTATATTTCCTATAAATTGAGAATTAAAGTCTTTATCAGTTTGTGTTGTTTAAGGCACCTAGTCTGTGGTGTTTTGTTATAGCAACCCTGGGAAACTAATGCATGAGTATATGAGTGCTCTACAGGAAATGCTGCGGAGAATTAGTATTTTCCACCTCAAGTGAAGAGTATGAGATCAAAAATAACTTAAAAATTAGCGCTGAATATAAGTAGTTCCAGGGTTGTTTCAGGTTCTTGATGATGTCATCAAGGACCCAGCCTCTTTTCCTGCTTTCTTTTACTGTCTGCTATGATCCCAATGAGTTTCTTCATGGTTTTAAAGTGGCAGCAGTTGGTCCAAGTGTTATATCCTTATGTGACAAAGTGCAAAAGTAGAAAAGGCTCATATGGCATTCTACTTAGGGCTGTCTCAGCAAAGCTTCCCTTTGTTTCATTGATCACAACCAGGTCATGTGGCCTTTCTCATCTACAAGGAAGGCTGGGAGAGTGAGTACAGTTTTTTCAGCTATAACACCCCTTTCCATGAAATGAAATAGTGCATTGGTAAGTAGGAGAATAATGTCAGTACAAATATGGAAGTTGTATTGGTATAGTAAAAAAGTAGTATGTGGCAACATACAGAGGAAAAGTAATAGACTTCAACAAGAAAGGTAAAAAGTCTTTAGTTGTATAGACAGGAGGCCTTATAACTTTTTTTTAAAGAAAATTAAAGATGAGTGCCTGCACAGAGGAATCCCTCCCCAGAGCGTCGGTGCGCCCCCCCCCCCCCCAGCTTTATATAGCTCTAAGCTTGTGGCAGTTTCCACTTCTACCTCCATTTTATCATCAGTCTCACTGGCTCAGAACTCCACAATGTTTTACATATTGGTTTTCTCTTTTTTTTTTAAAGTAACTATTTATTGAAGTATAATGTATATAGAGAAAAATGCATGAACCATAAGTGAATAGTCCATAATGTTTTAATGCATTTTTATTATATCCTGAGTAACCCCAATGTGCTGAGCACCCTGTTACTTTCAGGGTCTAATCTTGCAAAAAATAAGGATTTATAATAATGATATTATTCAGAAATAACTGAATCTGAGCTTTTCAGCTTCTGTCACAGAAATAGGGCTCTGCCAGCTGGAAGAAGGGAGAAGGGATTATTGGGTAGGACACAGCAGTATCTGTCCCATAGCACGTATGATCATAATTAACTTTGCTGCCACAGGTTCAGTGTTTGACTTGATGAGAACAATTTATAAAAAAGTAAAAATTACTACAACAAAATGTGAAGACAGTAAAAATTAATTGGTACTAGATAGTCATTCAAGGGCAATTTGTATTGTGACTAATAGGTTTGTGTTAAGAGGCTTGTGGAGGCTTT
This sequence comes from Cryptoprocta ferox, assembly GCA_028646485.1. Lineage (NCBI taxonomy): Eukaryota > Metazoa > Chordata > Mammalia > Carnivora > Eupleridae > Cryptoprocta > Cryptoprocta ferox. The sequence continues at coordinate 123,676,020 of CM053567.1, forward strand.
ATGATTCCTCCTTGACATTATATGGGTGTGGGAGAGAAGAATGAGTGACTAGTCAACCAGGTTAGCAAAGCATTTTTGTCTATAGATGCAGATCTTTGAGCAGCCCCAGACTTTAGAAGCTACTTGGAAATGTGGACACGGGAATCCATTAGCCAATGGTTATCCATTCTAGGGCATTTTTTAGTGTGAGAGATAACTGCTAATACCTGGGCAGGCTACAAACTTCCAGAAGTAACTTCCCTGCAGGAACCTACAACGTGTGGATGAACAGGGCCAGCCTGGGAAATATGAGTCACACAATCCCTTCCATCTGACCTGCTCCTATGCACCAGAATCCACACTGCTGGGACCACAGAAGAATAATTATAAGTTCTTAACAGGGCACTTATCTGTATATAGCCTACTGGGAAGAGAAGAGAAAATGATCAATCATATTTCAAATAGCAAAGTACCTTTCACATCTTCCTAATTAGGAGTCACCTAGATTCTTCTTAAATATCACCAATGACAGATAATTCACTCTTTATAGAATCTATAATATATAGTTAAGAGAATGGATTCTGGAACTAGATTGCCTGGGTTCAAATCTCAGTTATTCTACTCAACCAAATATCTGAACTTGACCAAATTATTTAATATCTTGTGCCTCAGTTCCTAAATTCATAATATGGATGTTAAAGTAATATACACCATAAGGTTGTATATATATATGTATATATGGTGTATATAAGGTGTATGTCAGTGGGCTAAGTCTTAATGTGATTTGGGCTTGTGTTTCTGACTATAAGTCTCCAAATCTGGTTTTTAAGTCTTTCTGATAATACTCAGAGCTAGCTAAAATCCTCTAATCAATTAATTTTTTTTTTTTTTTTTTGCTTAAACTAGCCATAGTTGGTTTCTATTGTTTGCAATTGAGGACTTTGAGTAAAAGAATTAAAAATGAAGAAGGGTAAGTTTAGGAGATGGAGAGAGACTAGGTCTTTGTGACACCATATAGATTCCTGGGTCCAGCTACAACTGGAAGCCAAAACTCCCTTTGATTTTTCAGTTGTATGAACCAATGAATTCTCTTTTTCCTTAAGCCAATTTGGGCTGAGTTTATGAAACTTGCCACACAAGTAACCCAACTGTTACGATATTGTACTCTTCTTCTCTATTCTTATGTCCTTTATCTATCTTCCTATGCTTTTGTGATAAAATTTAAAGTAAATGATACATTTATTTATTTATTAAAATAAATAATACTTTTGGGGCGCCTGGGTGGCTCAGTCGGTTGAGAGTCCGGCTTCGGCTCAGGTCATGATCTCGCGGTTCGTGAGTTCGAGCCCCACATCAGGCTCTGTGCTGACAGCTAGCTCAGAGCCTGGAGTCTGTCTTCGGATTCTGTGTCTCCCTCTCTCTCTGACCCTCCCCTGCTCACACTATCTCTCTCTCAAAAATAAATAAAACATTAAAAAAATAAATAAATAATACTTTTTAAAAACCTGACACATATAATCCTCATGGAGGCTGTTCATTACTGTGATCCAAAGTTCTATTAACAGGGCCAGTCATGTTTGCTCTTTTTAAAAAAATTTTTTTTAATGTTTATTTATTTTTGAGAGAGAGAGAGAGAGAATGAGGGGGAGGGGCAGAGAGAGAGGAAGACAGAATCTGAAGCAGGCTTCAGGCTCTGAGCTGTCAATACAGAGCCCTAGGCAGGGCTCAAACTCACAAACCTGAGCTGAAGTCAGCACTTAACCGAGTGAGCCACCCAGGCACCCTGCATGTTTGCTCTTTAATATGAGTTGAAGTCAGAACAGAATTTGACACTGTTACTTCCATTTTTCTTTCCTATAAATTCTTTTGTTGTTTTAGTTTCATTTTCTTTTTAAAATTAACTCATGGGAAGCAAGATAAAAATGTACGAGTTTTCTATCTGATTTCTAAGTTCTATCAACTTAAAAACAAACTTGCTACTTATTATTCATATTTAACCATTAAAAACTCACACAGCTGCACACACTTTTATAATAGTCTGCCTACATAGTATTGTAAAAACAGAAAGTACACATCTACTCAAATTGATGGTCTCCTCCCAGTGAAAGTGTTTCTAGAGTACAGAGGATAATTTGCTGAAATGTTTAATATCAGGGTTCTTTTTTTGTCATAATTTTTGGCGCTTGCACTTTACACAAATATTGGTCAAGGGATATTGCTCCCCTCTTCCCAAAGTTATTCCTTCTTAAACATTTGTGAAACACAATCATACAGTTTTAAAAAGTTTTCATGGAACATGCTCATGTGGGTCAATGAGTTTACTCACTGACATGTGATTTGAATTTTCATCAAACCAGTCAATCAAGATGAAACCAAAATGAAAACGTCAACTTATTTGAGTGGATACAACTGTGTTATTTAGAAAAAACTTAGAGCATGTGGGCATAACATATGGATACAAACATAATTTTAGACTTTTTTGATTCTTTAGGATTAAAACTGTAGTTGATTCTTATGATTATGAAAAGTAAATATATGAACATTGTTAAACTTTAGATTAAAAACTTCAGGAAAATTCAAAAGGAAAAAAGTATTCATAACATTACCATCATATACAATCATTGTCATTTTGAAATAGTGCCTTTAAATATTTAACTGGGCACTGATTTTTTAAAATGTATTATTTCTTTTTCGAGTTAATTATCTCCATATAATTCTGTATAATGCTTTTTTATTGACATCATTACAAAATAACTTAAAAACATTGACTTTGCATCATCTGAAATTTTGATAAAATTATTTCATTGCCTGATAATGTTACTTTGCTTTCAAATATGAGAATGTACACAATTATGGAACTATAATCCTAATTTATAAGCATTACAGATATAAAATAAAGTCTTAGTTTTTATAGTCTTAGTATGTATTTAGTATTGTCATGTTTAAAAAATATAATCTTATTTAGTCCTCTAAATGACCTTGAATGAAGTAGCATTAGCTTAATGGAGGTGGTGCTAGGGTCAGGCTGTGTACTATACGAAGTCAGGAAACCTGACCACCCAAATGAATCAACTCTATGACTGTGATAATTACTTTTTTGTGTCAGGTTTCCTAGACATGGTGCCTAGTTATTTGGTCAAACACCAGTCTAGATGTTGCTGTAAAGGTATTTTTTAGATATAATCAACATTTACAATCAGTTGGTGTAAATAAATCAAAGTGTCTTCTGCCTAATATGGGTGGAATTCATCCAGTCAGTTGGACCTCATTCAATCTTCTGAAGGCCTTAAGAGGCTGAGATTTCCTGAAGAAGGAGAACTGCTGCTCCAAGACTGCAACATGGAAATTTTGCCTGAGTTTTGAACTTTTTGACTCAAACCTGCTGGCCTATCCTACGAATGGATCACTATTTCCTGTAATTATGTGAGCCAATTTCTTAAATCTCTCTCTCTCTCTCTCTCTCTCTCTCTCTCTCATAGTTGTTTGATCTGTCTTGTTTTTTAATGGATCAGACAAAATATAAAGTTGGCAACTTTAAACCAGTTATCCAATTTGGGAAATTTTTACTAGGTAACATAATTTAAAAATCTGGGGGCCACTGCCTTTGACAATCTCTTCCAATTATAAAATTCTAAAGCTTAAAGATAAAATATTAGGGATTCACCAAGTTAGAGAATCAGAAATCAAGACAATAAAAAGAAAACACAAAACATTATAAAGACAAGAAAAGAAATCATTTGTTGATTTTTAGCCCCTTTAGATGATTTAATGTTTATTTATGGATCTGAAGCAGGTTCTGCACTGAAAGAAGAGTGCTCAATTGAGGCTCAAACTCACAAACTGTGAGATCATGATCTGAGCTGAAGTTGGACCCACACAGGCACCTTGCCATTTTGGATTCTTAATGAAACCCCATATTCTGTACATCGTAAAGGCCAATGACTGTGAATTCATGAAATGCAGATTCCCTGTTCTACTGGTGAAGCTTGCAGCCTCATTTCCTGGTAGAAGTTAACATTTAATATGATCTTAGTTGCACGTTCCAATTTCTTTCATGATTAGATAAAAGATTATTTGAACTAGCTTCACTAATATCAATTTTTTACTTTAATATGATGGAGCAAGATCACCAGAAAGCTAGGCTCTATGAAGGAAAGAGACATGTCCTTTTCCTTTTGAGTAGTTTAGTATCCTCACATATGGACAGTATAAACAGCTAAGAAAAACTGGTTTTCCTGGTGTAGCTAGTTTTCAGCCTTTACAGCTCACTAGGTAGTAAAAACCAATTAGCAGTCCTTTGACAGATGACTCTTCAGTGGGTGTAAAGGTGAAATTATAACTATAGCGACTTACCTGTAAGCAAAACATAGATATGTTTAAAGAGCTGTGCAGCCAGGATTCAAATTAGGACTGCAGTGGCTACATTTGGGGAGATCAGTCACTTGTCCACCATATCTATGTATTATACCTATTCAGGGAGAATTCAAATTAATTCACTTAAATATAATATTCTTGAGGAAAATCATTAAAAGCTGCCCCCATAATACATTAAAGATTTATAAACCTTAAATAGAGTTTAAGATATTTTTCTGAACTAAAATGTATCTACTTTTAACTACAGTGTTCATTTTGGGGGTCTTCCAAATATTTTCCTCTAATTGCATTTGTGCTGAATTCTTCAGTTTTGTTGATTTGATTCAATTCTATATAAAATGCATTGATTATTGCTGTAGATCTACATATATATTGAAAAAACATAGTTGATTTTCATTTAAAAGTTCTAAGTTTCACTTTCTCATTCATCAGGAATACCTTATCTTCCTACTAGGCAGCTTCCGTTTTTGCATATGTGCAGCATAAATAGGTTTTGATTTTCTACTTTCCCTCTCTCTTTTTTAAAGATATGGACAATTGAAGATGTGTTTTTAATTCTTTCTTGTCCCCATTTCCTCACTCTTTCCAGGCTTTCCATTTATATTGTTGTTCACAAGTATTTAGGCATCTTTGGTATCAGGGTATAAATGTTTTCGCTACTCAGCAACATAAATGATTTTTTTCAACTGGAGTTATAGAATCAATGGCTCTGTAGATGATATCTTTGTATGAATCTTCCTTTTTAATGTCAGTCACATATCCATTAATTCTGGCTAAGTTGCAAGGCGTCTTTGACCAAGGACACTTAAGTAGAGTTAAAATTGGCTGGAGGTAAGAGAAATGATATCATAGTGAGTCACATGTCTGATGCTGCAACTGCTGTAACATTCATGATATAAATTCCCAGAATGGCTCAATTTTATCCACATTTAAGAGAATAAAGAAGTGCTTTAAGGCACACAGAAAATCTATCTTCAATCTGCTTTGTTTATTGCAAGGGGCATTCAAGAAATAGGCAAGAAAGCAAGTGGTGAAGCAATCAGCTATAAATAGTAGACCCAGTGTTTGTTCAAAGACAGTATGTTCTGTAAAGAACTGTGGATATTTGGATTCTTGCAGGGAACTGTCTAGTTTAACCTAAATTTGCAAGGGCTGATGAAAAAAGAAAAAAGAAAAATATCCAGGAGAACATAGCACATCATACTGGTGTTTAGGGCTCTGTTTTGTTTTTGTTCTAGTCACAGGATAAAATATTTTCATTTTGCCTACATTGTCTGCTTTTGCAGGACAGCTCCACAAACTCCATTAACATCCATTCATTTATGGAGCTGTGAAAAGTGTAAAGAAACCCTCCACCTCCAGGCTTACTGAGTACAACAAATTCCCTTTATGTCTCCTATGAGCAACAAAGATGGTTTGGGATAAGCATGACGAGACGATTAGAAAACTATCTATCTATGCGCACATGCATTTTTCCCCCTTTGAGGTTGAGTGAGTAAGCTCACCAAAGAAGAGAAGGAGGTGACTAGGTGCCATTGATGTGGTAGTCTCTAGCTCTAGGTCCTGCCCTGGGGCTTCCATAGATGTCACAGCATCTAAGGCATCTGCCTACTCAGCATTCTGGTCAGCAGTCTGCTCTCATAGACTGGACAGGGTGTCAATTTCCCAGCCAGGCTGTCAGCAACAGCACTTATATTCCTGCCCTGTGGGAGAGCACAGGTGAGTAACTCAGAGCCTATAGGCCCAGTGCAATGTGGTCGTGTCTGTTTCTGTAATGTTATCGAAGTTATTGAAGCCTTCACATATGGTCCAGTCTCAGAGTGGTGTTCTGTTCAAGGAGCACAGTTCTCACCTGAATGTGTTTAAAAAGTATTCAATCAATTAATTACATATCTTGAAAAGAATTAAAGTGTGTACAATTTATGAAATTTATGACCTGTTTGGGATATTTCTTGGATCGCCATTCTTTCACAACTCACACTCTTCAACACTCCATGTTTTCCCTTGCCAACTCCAATTTCCTTTCTCTTGCTAGGTCTTTCCCTTCCTCTTGCCTTTTGGGTACTGCAATAGTCTCTGTTTTCCAATTCTGCACTCCTCAAAACTAGAACAGAGTTTAGCAGACATAGACTGACTTCAGAGGAAAAGGATAGAAATTGGCCTGATACATAAGGGGTCAATGGAAAATCTGAATATTCCCTTGTGAATATTTGTTATTGTATTTAGTTTATAATGCTAACGCTTCCCACTACAAGTTCTAGTGTTTCTGCTGCTTTTCTTGTGTTGCTTGACATATTCTATCCATTTCCCACACTATCCTAGCCACCCAGCCATTGCCAAGGCAATTTTTGGTGGTGGCAGTTGTTAAGATTACAACATTTTAGTTCTCCCATGTCTCTGACTTCTCTCTATTTCACTTTATTGTCTTCTTCTTGCATCCTAATTTAGAATATCTCCTCAGATTCAAGCCATGTATCCTCTGCCCCTATCTTGCATTTTCTGAACTCTGGGGAAGGAACTAATAGATAAGACAAGGACAGAGCAGAGGTTAGGGACAAAATAAAGTAAGATACACAAGTTTGGGCAGGGAAAGGTTAACACTGAAAGTGAGGCAGATGTATATGCAGAGAGCATGAGACAGGGGTAGAGAGTTTGCCTCTGGCAAAGAAGATCATTTAAAAACTGTATACCAGGGTCCTAGAACAGTTCAAAGAGAAGGGCTTTAAAAATGAGTTGAAGAATGGAAGCATCATTGGAATATTCACACACCCTTTCAAGGGGATTACTTTGAAGGTGACAAAACCATCTGAAGCTTCACATTATGTTATGTTTAGGAAAGAATCATGACTGCATGGTTATGTCTCCTATATTCTATGCTGTTGTCCTTAGGATCTCTGAATTATCTCTGAAATAGAAGTTGAATATCATCACTAATTATGCAGATGTGGCCACCTTTCTTTTCTTTCTTTTTTTTTTCTTTTTTAAATATAGTGCACCTGAAAGACTAGACAATGGACTAAGTCACTAACATACTTCCAAAATGTACATTGTTTAGTAACTATCTAGGAAGCCCAAATGCTCTGTCATTTTTCTTTCTCATGTAGGACATTGAGAGCTGTTTGTTGCCCTAATGGAAACAATATGGAGGTCCTCTCATAAGAGTAAAGAGGTTAAAATAGGCAACAAAAGAGCTTTCAGGGAAGATTCTCAAGAACCTGAACAAACAAGCCCTTATCTCTTCAGCCCTGCCTCTCACTGTTTTTCTGATACAAAAAGTCCATTTTTTGATCTTTGCTTTCACATCTGGAGCAAATGTCATTCAGCCTCCCTTTAGCCACCTCTACTCTGCTATTCTATAAAGACCAGATCAAGTTCAAACTCTCCCAAGGCTCTCTTTGCCCCCAGATCACATAATATTTATGTTCTCCAATTTCCTATTGAAAAATGTTGGTTATTGCATCATTTAGAAGTCAGTAGTCCTGTAATGTTGCTATAGATGTTAGTTTTGTACTGTACCATACAGCAAAGCTTTCTGAAGGCTAGAATTGTTATGCATCTTTATATTTTCCACCCATTTAAATGTATGCAATGCGTAATGAATCTTTGATAACTAAAAGTATAGTTAATAAACAGGTAAATGCCCAAAAGTTCAGGATAAAAGACTATTCTCTGGTAGTAAAGTGTTAATGAAGGCCAAAGACTTGGGAGAACTGTTTAAAATCTAGACTAGAGAATGTTAAATATTTTGTGATATCCATGCAATGTATGCATAGGTTAGGACATTTCAATTGCAGTTATTTTTTAGAAAGTTGTTTTTCACACAAGCTACATGCTGAGAAATTGTTATACCAGATTGGTAGTTAGCCTGCTTTTCAACAAGATAACACATTTTATACCTTCAGAGAATTTGTGTGGTTGACCTCCCATAATATGACCAAATTTTTTTTCATATTAAGTGGCAATTTCTTCCTAAATTTTAGATCCAACCATAGCTACACTTGTTCTTACAGTGTTAAAAAATTACACTTACTCATAAAAACAATCAAATGGATCATTAATCAGCTCGATGCATTAAATACAAAGGTCCAGAATGCAACAATAATCATAGCAGGGCACAGAGACCACAAAACGAAGGTTGAGGCAACTCAACTCCAAATGTAAATAGATATATAAAAACTACAGAGTCTACATATACAAGTGTTGAAAATGTCTTTTATATCATTGGTTAAAAACATATCTGTGTGGGAGTGAAGGCAAAAAAGGTTGTTCACCCTTTTCTGTCTTTAAATGTTAAAACTGACAGGGAAACCTCTGAAGCAATGTGTTCATTTTTGTTTGGGTAGGTGGAGTTCACTAACCAAAATGACAACAAACACTTGGAAATGGAGACTTACTCTATGGCATCTGTTCAAACCTCTGAAAACCAGAGATGTTTTCCTGTCTGATGTATAAAGCCACCCAAGCACAAATTAAAAGCAGATGCTCCATGGTTCTCTGAGAATATTTATAGCTTGGAGTCTATACTTCCTGGTCACCTCTCTAGAGCAGAACATCCTGAAGAGGTCGTGAACATTTTGCAATAATGAAGGCCCCATTCCAGCAGATTTTGACTTCTCTGTTTTGAAATTAGATTACACATTTTCTTTCCTCAGTGGAAACAATCTTTGCAAAAGGAACTTGGAGCATTTTCCATACTACATGTGTCCTAGTTATGCACTCACAAGACTTGATGTGTTCACCAAAAATAAGAAAAACAATTTTACTTTTACATAATGAACTCTCTCCCTTGGTAAATTTCATTTCAGTGTAGTCTGTTTTTCAGAACAGTAGTTTGAAATATAGAGCACAGCAACATTCATAAAAACAATGCAAAACAGGGTTTCCATTGAATGTCAAAAATATGCCTTTTGGATTTGTAAATCTATGCCACAAATATTTATTATATGCAATGTGCATAGAGCAGATATTATGAAGATTCAACAAAGAGGCACAATTGTTGCTCTTTGGCTTCATTGAATTTGACATCATTGGGAAGAGAGTGCTTCAGTGAATAAAAATGGAAGTTAACAACAGAAAATAATACAATAGGTGTTGTCTATATGTATACAGAAAATGGTAATTCAAGAAAGAGGTTTTAATTTAGCCTGATTGCCATTCTTTGATATGAAATACAGTAAGGGTAGTCTCACTCAGGAATGGAGTATGGAATAATGGAAAATGGAAATGGATTAATTTACTCAGAAAATGCCAATATCCTAAAAGGGATACAAAGCCCTGGAGTTGGAGCGGCAAATACAAGAGGAATTAGAGCCCTTGGAGATGTGATGTGCCCACATAAAATGTGTCCCACCCCCTTGCTTCCTGAAGCAATCATAGAATTCCCATTATATAAAATAATTATTGTCCTCTGTCTTTTTTAAAAGAATGTTTATTTATATTTATTTTGAGAGAGAGAGTGTGTGAGTGGGAGAGGAAGAGAGTGAATCCCAAGCAGACTCTCCCCAGTCAGCACAGAGCCCGGTGTGGGGCTTGTTTCACAAACTGAACCTTGAGATCATGACCTGAGCCAAAATCAAGAGTCAGACACTTACCCAACTGAGCCACCAAGGTGCCTCTGTCTTCTTGAAACTTTATTCTAAGTGACACTTTATTCCTTGGATGGATTTCTTCCTGATTCTTCTTTTCCTTCCTTAAGCTCTACCTTCCTCCATGAAGTACTTCCTACTAAATAAAGGAGAGGAGGTAATGAGCCCTTCTCCACCCAAAAGCAACTGATTGAAATAAGCATGTCCTCAACTTCCTTTACTTACCACTACACAAAATGCTCTTACCATTTTTCTTAAATACAGCATAATTAGGAGGGTATTTAGTTTGTGTGGTGTTTATGTTTGGTTGTCTTTCTCTTTTTTCTATTGTATTAGTGTTTCTATTCAAGACCAGTCATGAGCTTTAAACAATATTTAACACAGAATCTAGTAAGCAGATTAATGCTTCAGGTGATGATTCAGGTTAGGAATAAATATAGTCCCATAGACATTTATAAAGGAAGTTTTATTTTAACATTTGTAAGTCATAGCAGGGCTTACTGAGAAAATTTCCAACCCTAAAGTAGAATACAGGTGTCATCATTTTAAAAAAATGAGACATTTCAAATCTTTTCTCTTTACCAACTCAAACAACTCATTATTTTTGTGCGTTAAAAATAATTCAGCAGAAGAGAAAAATTTAGTAGAGTAGGGACGCAGAAGGAGCAATGGAACCTAGAAGGCTTCTAGGGGCACAAATGTGACAGGAGGACCATGAAGCTACTAAGAAATTACCTGGAGACTTCAGTGACCCCCAATGCCTCCATTCCTCAACACTGAGATGATCATCCTGTTTCTTCACACCAGATAATTAGGTTTCCGTGAAAGACAGGGCAAAAGTTGCTTCTGCAGCCCCTCTTCAACTCTCCATTTCCTGTTGGCCAGAAAGCTATACCCCACAGAGATCCACAGAAAGAATAACTCCTGAGGTCTCTGCCCCTTTTTTTGTTTCACTGTATCTAAAACTGAGGAATTTCTTATATGAACTTATTTATCCACCAGGTTTAATCTGATGAAAGTTACTATTAACAAACCCTGTCAAACAAAATATTAAAAATTTTGCTCTTTGTGTTGGAATTGCACAGGCTTTGATTAAAGTTTATAGATCTATATAGATCTTTGCTTCTTCTGAGCTATTTGGTTATAGGCAACTAACTTCACTTGTTCTTGCCTCAGTTTGTTTATCTGTGAGATGGCAATAAATTAATACAATAAGGAGTCATTATACTCACAATCGACACTGAACTCTAGCCTGTCTCTTATTAAATTGTCACTTGTCTTCAGAAAGTATGGATTACTCTGGGATACCGTGGAAGCTGATATTAGGAAGCCCTATTTTCCTGAGATGATCAGCCGCTAAAGATAAAGTTGATAATGAGTCTCAAGACACACAGATGGCATCAATGTGAATTACCTTCTGCCCTTTGCGTAATGGGCAGGTCCATTAGACAGGGAGAAACAAGTACTCTCAGAGATCCCTGTTCTAAATCATGAATTCACCTTGGACACTGGTAATTCTGTTGTGTGAGCCCCCTGAAACTGTTGGCATGATTCACTGACTCTACTCTGTTCCATTGGCACTTCTGGGTCCATTACTTTGCCTCTACAGAATTTTTTCTCTCATTTGGAAGGATCCTTATCAAAAAAATCTCTCTAGGTTAATTTCCTTAATCTTTTCCTTGTCTATCAAGACTTCAAATCCCAAAGAATAATGGTGTTCTGTTAATGAGGTTAGTAATAGTAGTTGTTGATATATAATAATAGCAATATTTTAAGTAGCTTAGACTTACATACAACTTACTATGTGCCAGATACAGTGCTTTACATATATTAATTCTATGAATCTTTCTAACAGCCCGCTGAGGAAGGTACTATTCTAATCACCATTTTACAGATGACTGTGGCACAGTTTGGTTAGTAATGTGCCCAAGTATTACAGCTAGTAAGTGGCAGAGCTGGGATTTGAACCCAGGCAATGTGGTTCCCAAGTTCTTACTCTTTTAGCCTCTATGATGTACATCTTCTTTATTAATTAATTATAAATTAGAAAGTGAGAGAATCAGTATTCCTCAAAACCCTTAACTTTAATCTGTATACCAAATTGTCTCAGGTATATGTTCCTAGGTTCTTCCAAACTGGATGGAAGTTTAAAATAATCTGAGGCAAACAATTTTTAAAAATTCAAATATTTATTCTTAATTTATAATTGGTGAGAAAATACTTTCTGGATAGGGAAGGATTGGTATGTTCATAAAGAAAAGTTTGGGGTGTGTGTGGAAAACAGTGAGCTATGTGTTTTTCCTGGAGACTATGGGAGGGTAATAAAAGTTGAAATTCGACAGTAAATAAGCCTGGAGAGGTAGGATGTGGCCAAATCATGAATGGCCTTAAGAGCCTCATTTGGAGTTGTAGCAAACTCTATTGATGGGAGGGGGAGAGGGGGGAGTCCACTGAGAGCTCTGTGGGGAGTTGGGACTCAGGGTCTGAGTTGACTTAGAGAGATTCTTGGAATGGTGGCAACTGAGGTAGAGAAGCAGAAGTAGGAAAATTAGGTAAAAGGACTTTGCATATTTCAATTATATCTACCAAAAGACATGTAGGAATGTTTATAGCACTGCATTCATAATAGCAGTTGTATTCATAAAATCCATAAAGTGGAATAATAAATAGTAACTAAAAGAGCCCATTACTGTACACAACAATATGAATGAATCTCAAAGACATAATGCCAAGTGAAAGAAGCCAGACAGAAAAGAATATATGCTAGATGGCATGACATGACATGTCCAATGACATGATACTCAAGAACAGGTAAAACAAATCTGTGGTGAGAGAAGTCAGAATAGTTACCTCTGTGGAAGCAGATGGTGTTTATTGACTGGGAAGGGGCATGAGTCTAACTGGGGTGTTAGAAATTTTCATCTTTTTATCTGAATGGGATTACATGGTTTACACACACACACTTCTGCATATATATATATGTAAAAATTCATTGTGTTGCACACTATGATTTGTGTGCTCTGCAGTATATATGTTATACCTAAGTAAGAAGATTTTTAAAAAGATTATCACAATCAACTCTACTAATAATTATAGAACCTTCCCAGTGGAGAATTCCCTTTATTTTTCTCTAATTAAAAAAAAACCCAGCATATTTTTTCTTCTCCTGCTTTAGATTTTCTTCCTGGTTGGTTGAGTGATCTCTCTGTGATTCACTGAATCAGTGGCAAGGGTGAAGGGTTCAGGAAGAGGTGGAGAAAAGAGAAAAGGCTTCTGAGGTGATGGAGGAAAAGGGAGGAAATGAATCAACCTCTTTGGGCATGATGCAATGCAGTCTGAACCACTCAGAGGAGACAGCTTCTCTTCCTCTTACAATGATTTCAACATAGCTTCCCTATTTTTTTAAAAATTTTTAACGTTTTTATTTATTATTGAGAAAGAGACAGAGACAGAGACAGACAGACAGAGCATGAGCATGGGAGGGGCAGAGAGAGGGGGAGACACAGAATCTCAAGAAGGCTCCAGGTTCTGAGCTGTCAGCACAGAGCCCAACGTGGGGCTCAAACCCACAAAGCATGAGATCATGACCTGAGCCAAAGTCAGATGCTTAACTGACTGGGCCACCCAGGTGCCTCTTGCTTCCCTGTTTTTATTTCCCTCCACGAATGCTGCCATCACATGTGAATGAAACAATGCAGATCACTGTGATTAACCCATTTTCAATAAATTAACCAGGGATTTTTTTTAACTGGAAGCTAATTGGTAATTTTAATATAGAGCATACAAAGGATTTGTAGTAATTGGACCATATTAATACCTACAAATGTGTAAATGGAAAGCAAGCTGATTTTCTTGCAGGTTTACCTATCTGGGAAATTTGCAGTTCCCAGATTATCTCATGGTTTTGGAAATAAGCTGATACAAACCAGACTCAGATCTATACATTTTTTTTTTTTTTACAACTAGTGAATTTGAAAATTCTTTCTAATACAACAAATATTTGCTGAGCAGTTTCTATGTGTAAGACAAGGCACTGTTGTGGGGGAAACTAAAATAAATGAGGTGTAGTTCCTGTACCCAAGGAGGTTACAGTCTAGCAGGGAAGATCAGATTGGTGCCAAATAGCTGGTTGGCAAGAAGGTACATGATAACCACCAAGAGAAAAGTACAGAGTTTTGGGGAGTTCAGGGACAGATGGTGGGATTTCAACAGAAAAAGATGAACAAAACTCTTTGGAGAAAGAAAGGAATGATGGTACCAGTAGCTACTATTTTTATGCCACACTGTCCAAGATGCTATCACATACTTTCTCATTGAATCCTTAGAAAAATTCTGTAAAGTTGTTATTGTTGGCCTCATGTTCCTGGTGAGTAAATTGAAGCATGAGGAGGCAGTGACTTTCCCAAACGAGAAGACCCAGGACCTAAATCAATGTGTCTCTGACTCCGTGGCTCCTTTTTATAAAAGCAGACAATCTACCATGCTGTTAAGAATGTGGACACTTGAGCTAGACTGACTTTGAATCCCAGTCCTCTTACTTCCTGGTTTGGGGACTTTCATTTGTGTGTGTGTCTGTTTCTTCATTTGTAAACCAGGGTCAAAAATAAAAATTGACTTCAATAAGATTAAATGATTTTACCTACAGAAGCATTTAGAATAGTTTCTGTATGTATTAATAGTATGCAAATGTTTGCTACTATTATTTTTTGAAAAAAAATTGTTTTAAATATAATAAATACTCTGTAGGAAATTGCTAAAAGATCTAGTAAGAGTCCGGCACACTTGTTAGAGGCAAGACTGGCACATACAAACCAATAATGCTCCTTCATCCAGGATGAATCTGTTTGAGAGTGTATCAGAAAAGAACGATACAATTCAAGGTGGCAACAAAAGTTATCAAATATTAATAAATAAACCAAGCAAAGATGTGCAAAACATTTATGGAGCAGATTTGGAAAATACAGAGAAAGGTCAATAGAAATACGTTTCCACTGAGTTGGGGAGAGAGACACCATAGATAAAGGGAATACCATGAGTAAATACAGTGAATTGGCATTTGAGGGAATAGTTTGATACAGGGTGGCATACACACAACAGAGAGTGAGATTAAGGCAGAAATATTCATTTTGAGTAAGGCCATAGATGGCTTTGAATGTTGCATTAAAGATTTTGCATTAATTTAATTAATTTTGCGGAGAACCATTGCAGATTTATGACTAGGGAGTAGGACATACCTCAGAAAAGGAAGATTCTCCAGGAGAAAAGAATTTAAAGAATAGGCTAGGATTTGCCTTGGACCTGGGGAAGGATAAAAATTTATGGATTTTAGGATGGTTAAAAAGGAAAATGAAACCTTTTTAAGGAAGTTTATTTATTTATTTAGAGAGAGGGAGGGGCAGAGAGATGAGAGAGAGAGAATCCTAAGCAGGCTCTGCACTGTCACCACAGAGCCTGATGCAGGGCTTGAACTCACAAGCCATGAGATCATGACCTGAGCTGAAATCAGGAGTCGCTTACCTGACCGAATCATGCAGACACCCCAGAAAATGAGCCTTTTGAAAATAATGCTAAATAATAAATCAATCTGCTTGACAGTATTTTTTTAATCTGTGAATTAATTAGTGACTTTTAGAAATGTATTGAGTCTGAGCAAATTGCTACTTGGGTTACCAGCTGAATATCTATTCTGGCAATAAGGAAATAGTAAACTTCAGGGTTTGCATTTGGTGTGTTTGGGGTATATAAGAATGCAGTAGATACATATTGTCATGCTCTATATGATAATATGGATAGTCCTACTCAAAAAAATTTATTACCAAAAGTTGGTAATTTTCTAGTAGTAGCAATACTAAGAAATAACATTAATAATTTGTTATTTAATGAATAGAATGTGAAGCACAGAGGTCATGTAAAGGAAAAAAGGGAAGGAAAAGGAAAATGTATTGAACAATTACTATATGCTCCATGTTATGAGATTAGCCAATTTGTAAGGTAGGCGTTATTATCCCTATTTCACTTGGCATCAAATTTTCTCTTCATTATTTATTAATTATCAATCCTAGGTAAGTTACTTAAACTTTTTAAACCTCAGTTACCTCATTCATTGAAATGGGAGAATACTAATGCCCAGTCCCAGGATTACTGTCTGGACTAAATACAATAATACACATTAAATCTTTAGCCCGATGCCTGGCTTGTAAGAGCTAACACATACTGACTTACATGTACCAGACACTGGGTTAAGAAATTTAACTTCATTATCTCTCATTAAATCTTCATACACTTTATTGTAACCCAGTTGTTATTATTGTTCTTCTAAGTAATAAGTTTGATTATTATTATTTTTTGTAGCTCAGAGAGATTGTTTTGTGTCCAAGATCAAGAAATTAACAAGTGGCAAATTGATATTCAAATTTAACTTCATCAGAGGGAAAAACCCAGAAACTTTAAAGAATATCCCATATCAGAAAATGATAAGATTACTAATAAATTACCTGAATTCTTTTTTTTCCTCTGTAAAGCTTCTGATTTGGACTCTGATGTGAGAATAAGATATTTCTGAGGTACAGAATCACATTTAAAAAAGAATCACATTTTTGCATTTTAAAATGGACCTAAATGAAAATGTGATGCAGGTTGGAGGAGTGTATACGTGAAAATAATCAGTGGTGTAGTTAGAGGAGAGACCATAACAGCAATGGCTCTTCAGTATCTACAACTGTGCTCACCCCTTCAGTGTGGTATTAGTACAGACTAATGAGTATATATGGCCCAGCAGAAAGAATCTGGGTGACATTAGGCAGGAGAAAAAGTCAGTCAAGTGAGAAGATATAATCACTTTGCTAATTTAAAATTCCACATATAAGTTATAAACCCAGGTCTCCCCAACAGTGTGCATGTGACACCACTGTAATTCTATAGAAAGCATTTAATTTACTTTATTAGGTGTTCCTATGGATAAATCCACTACTTTTGGGTGATGATTTTGACAGTCTGGAGTGAAGGGATGGGGAAGAAATCTCTGAGACTGTGAAGAAAGAGCAACAGATTCTTGCCCAATTACCACTGGGCTTATTTTAGGATTTAGAATTTCATTTTTCCAATTAGGTTTGCAAGTTTAGTGACAGGGCTGAACCTCTAGAGGAGATTTTAAAGATTACCTAGTGGGAGGATTGAGATGAAGGAAACATTGAACTCGGCATCTGACAAGGAATTTATAGAAAAATAGAAATGTTTAGTTGTGCTTTTATGCTGCGTGGTATGTGATATCAACTTCTGAATATCACTCATTAAATATTTGGTGAAATTTGCATTTTGGGGGCTGTTGCTTAAAGAATGTTTCTTTTGTTTGCTTGCTTTTGTTTTTTTGTGATGGGAGGATAAGAAGCTGGTCCTACTTTAAGATAAGGAAGACATACTTGCCAACACTATGATTTTTTCTAGCCTACAGAAATAATGGCCTTGAACATCAATTTGCCTATAGTACTCTTAGTTCATTATTCTTTTCCGTAAATAATTATTCTGTTTATACAACATCTTGCTGTCTTTGAGAAGGTGATACAAGTTCCCTGGGCTAGTTGGGACAGGTTGGGCAAAATGCCAAGTCAGAATATCAAGTGACTGACACAACAAAATGTGACACTAGTGAAGTAAACAGAACCTGACTTGATCTGGTGTATATGGCTTCTTGAGTGAATTCTGTCTTTGATAATAGACCAAGAGGTTGGGGATGCCCTTGAACCTCCCATGTGTCATTAACTGAGAATCTCTAACCTGGGAACTAGGAGCAAGCTTCTTTTAGGAGATCTATTTACTTGTCAGAGAGTCAGACATCCCAAAGCCTACACTGACACACTGTCACACATGTGATCCTGACGTATGTAAATTCCCTAGATCAGCAAGAACAGGTCCTTTTGGGGGATAGTTCTCACATAACATCAATATACTTGGCTATAGAACTAACTTGCTTAGTTAAAACAAGGGAAGAATTCCTACCCTCTCTGTTCCTTGCACCGTCCATTTGGGCCTCAGGGTGGACACTGAATGTCCTATTGTCTTTTGTTGATAAAATCCACAGTTGGTGAATTTATAATCTATTCTCTCAGTTGGATCACGACTCAGTGGTCTTCCTTGGCTGAGTTGGCCTTACCTTGGCTCCTGCTGACATTACAAGTCCCTTAAATCTCTGCAGTTCTGATCTTGGGTATATCCTATAGTCCTATATTTCTTGATGATAAATATATATTTAAATACATACATATATACATATATATATTTTTTCATTCACCATGGCTGTCCTTTGGCAAAATTTCCAGGCCTCTGATTAACTATCTCTTCTGTCCCTCTGGGACACGTTGGAGTTTCTGGATTCCTCTGATACACTTGAGAGTCAGGGGAAGAGTGTAAGTGCTGATTGGTCTGTCTGTCTGCCAAATAACAGCACGCTACCCCAGTTCTGTCACTTCTGAGGGAGCAGCTGTTTGGACCTCGCGTTTCCCTGTGAATCTTTATGTCTTCTTGGCTTGTTCCCTGGAAAGCCAGGAAATTGTTTCTTCTGCTCTAGGAGCTCTTCATGAAACTTCTCTGGGTTTTCCAGCTCTTTGCCTCCTGGGCTGAAGTTCAGGGAAGTCTGGGCCATACATCTCTGATCTCCTGTGTCCTTGTTCCTCTCACCAGAGTCTTCCTCCTTGCTTCCTTCCTCTGCCTGTCACTTGCAACTGTACATTTCTCTTCTCATTTAATCTTTCCTATTCCAGTCTTATTTGGGGGTTTAAAAGTATGCAGTATATAGGGGAAGAAACTTAGCTTACTGATAAAAGAACACATATTAGATATAACTACTTTACTAAATAAGCGGTATGTGTAAACCTCCTGGAGATATTTGCATTTGGAAGGAAGAGGCATTGACTGTGGAAGGATTGTTGGTGTGGTGTGTGTATATGTGTTTGTGTGCATGCATGCAATGTGGGGGATGGGGACAGAAATCTGTTTTTGACTTTTCTGGCTGTTTCTCCAGGAGAAAAAGTATCACCTCTCCCCTAAACAAACCCTCGGCTCTGGGTAGACTGATGTACTCCAAGTCTCGTTCCTTGTTCTCTTTAGGTGTTCTCCCCACCTGCTGTCCTGATCCCTGTCTACCTATCTAAATCCTATATATCTTTGAGGGACTCAGCTCCAGTCTACTAAAAAAAGTGAAAAAACAGAAATAGTGAAAAACAGATAAAAACTGCCTTTTGTATAATTCTTTAAAAGTGTCCTGGATTGTGAGGCAATAACTCCTCTATTAACAATGGGGTGCCTGCTTTTGTTTTTGTACAAATAAAGGTTTGTGTGGGATTTATTAACCTGTCTGGAGGCCCATTTGGCACTTCCTTTGTACTATTAATTAGCCTCTTCTGTATATATGTGCTTTAAACAAGATTGAAGGCATTACAAAAGCAGGAGTTCTCGCTCTCAAAAAACAAGAACATACATTAGAAAGAATTTAAAATACATTATACTGTTCATGTTCAAAGCACATGAGGGAACTAAAGGATGAGAAAAGATAGGTTCATCATTCTCAGACTTTACTACAGTCTAGTTAGTGAACATGCCCCCCAGCTAACCCTCAGAAGGAAGAATGAGGATAAGTGATAAAATGGAAATATAAACTATTTTGGGAGAATTGGAGAGAGAGATGTCCACTGTGGTTAAACGGGGATGGGAGTGGAGAGTTTCTCAGGGAAGGAAGAAGACATGGAGAGCAAATGGGATGAGGGAAGAAAGCAAGGCAGAAGGAAAGACATGGTGACAGCAAGGTAGGACAGAATGACAGAGTGGTGTGCAATAATGTTGGGTAGGAGGCAAGTCTGGGAGCCTGATCTGATTCCAGGCTCTGGGCTGTTTTGCATTCTCACTGGAAGAGGAACAGTTAGCAAATCATTAGCAACCCAAGTGTATTTTCTCTGCTGATCTTTTATCTCTTTCAAGGAAGCTCTGTTTACTTGTCTAATTAATAATCTCTACTCCAAACTTGCATTGTTGGATACTTAGAATCTTTCTCTTCTGACTCAGGAGGGAGTGAAAATCATAATTTAGTTGACTTTTATAGAGCTATTTATGTGACTGTCTGGTTTGACTGGAATAATGGCTCTTTTCTTTCTTTGTTTCTCACCAGCGAGTGTGGTTTGTGATTTAATAACCAGACAGAGCACTGAAATTAATACTGGTAATATTTTAAGCCTGAATGAGGAAAAGAATTTTAAATTGTTAGTTTTTTTTTTTTTTTATGTGGGCAGCTCTCTGTCTTCTTTGGAAAGAGTTTAGGCCAGGCAAGATCTCACCATCAATTTTTAAAAATGAGCATGAAAAAGGAAATGCCCCTTTTCTTACTTCATTTTTCCTTTAATACTATTCAATTTCTAGATGAGAAGATAGTTTTTGCCATTCTGTATCCAAAATGAAGTGATGGCTTGTAGGACTGTTTTACTTAAAAAAAAAAAAAAAAAAAAGCCCAACTATGATTCTCGGGTTTTTTTGGTAACTGATCTAAGTTTTTTTTTTTTCCTAAAATTATATCAGTGGAAGATAGATACATTCATTTTTGTGTGTAGGTGGTGCTGGGGAGCTCAGATAGAGATGTGTGTGAGAAATATGACTTAGATAAGCTATCTAAGCAGGTGTATTTGATCAAAATAAGACTCTTGGTCACCTTATTTTCTCATCTTCCCTAATACTTTTGAAGAAAAGGTATTTTTTTTCCTGAAAGAGAACAGTTCTTTCTCTTGCATTGGTAGAACCAATAAAAAGGAACACTTGACTGTTCTTTATTTTTGGGAGGACTGTTATTTCCTAGTGTTTACCAGGGAATACTCATAGGATACAAAATACATATTTTGGAAAAATGAGGGACTGTGCTGAAGAGTCAACATTAAAGAAAATGGAGGTTTTTCCACTATGTTTTTGATGATATATGGTATATATCATGTTAATGGACTTGTCATAAAACTGAATGCATGATTGTAAGGACTCCCTCAGTTAACCTCTCCTTTTTAAAATCCTTATTTTTTGTTAGTTGCTTAGATAGTTTTGTTCATTTCTAACTTAAAACAAAATCTTCTGTCACTTAATGTACATTATTTGATTTTATCCCAATAACCACATAAAGTTCAATATGATTTTCTTTATTTTATTGATAATGATATTGATTGTTCAGAAAGGCTATATAAAAACAGACCTGGGATTTCTTTCTTTCTTTTTTTAAAATTTACGCCCAAGTTAGTTAGCATATAGTGAAACAATGATTTCAAGAGTAGATTCCTTAATGCCCCTCACCCATTTAGCCCATCCCACCTCCCACAACCCCTCCAGTAACCCTCTGTTTGTTCTCCATATTTAAGATTCTCTTATGTTTTTGTCCCCTCACTGTTTATATTATTTTTTCTTCCCTTCCCTTATGTTCATCTGTTTTGTATCTTAAAGTCCTCATATAAGTGAAGTCATATGATGTTTGTCTTTCTCTGACTGACCTATTTAACTTAGCATAATACCCTCTAGTTCCATCCATGTAGTTGCAAATGGCAAGATTTTATTCTTTTTGATTGCTGAGTAATACTCTATTGTATATATATACCACTTCTTCTTCATCCATTCATCCATTGATGGACATTAGGGCTCTTTCCTTACTTTGGCTATTGTTGATAGTGCTGCTATGAACATTGGGGTGCGTGTGTCTCTTTGAAACAGCACACCTGTATCATTTGGATAAATACCTAGTAGTGCAATTTCTGGGTTGTAGGGTAGTTCTATTTTTAATTTTTTGAGGAATCTCTATACTGTTTTCCAGAGTGGCTGCACCAGTTTGCATTCCCACTGGCAGTGCAAAAGAGATCCTCTTTCTTCACATCCTCGCCAGCATCTGTTGTTGCCTGAGTTGTTGATGTTAGCCATTCTGACAGGTGTAAGGTGGTATCTCATTGGGGTTTTGATTTGTATTTCCCTGATGATGAGTGATGTTGAACATCATTTCATGTGTCTGTTGGCCATATGAATGCCTTCTTTGGAGAAGTGTCTGTTCATGTCTTTAGCCCATTTCTTCACTGGATTATTTGTTCTATGGGTGTTGAGTTTGATAAGTTCTTTATAGGTTTTGGATACCAACCCTTTATCTGATATGTCCTTTGCAAATATCTTCTCCCATCCCGTCAGTTGCCTTTTAGTTTTGCTGATTGTTTCCTTCACTGTGCAGAAGCTTTTTACTTTGATAAGGTCCCAATAGTTCATTTTTGCTTTTGTTTCCCTTGCCTCCAGAGACATGTTGAGTAAGAAGTTGCTGTGGCCAAGGTCAAAGAGGTTCTTGCCTGCTTTCTTCTTGAGGATTATGATGGCTTCCTGTCTTACATTTAGGTCATCATCCATTTTGCGTATTGTGTAAGAAAGTAGTCCAGGTTCATTTTTCTGCATGTTGGTATCCAGTTTTCCCAGCACCACTTGCTGAAGAGACTGTCTTTATTCCATTGGATATTCTTTCCTGGTTTATCAAAGATGAGTTGGCCATACATTTGTGGGTTCATTTCTGGGTTCTCAATTCTGATCCATTGATCTGAGTGTGTGTTCTTGTGCCAGTATCATACTGTCTTGATGATTACAGCTTTGTAATACAGCTTGAAGTCTGGGATTGTGATGCCCCCTGCTTTGGTTTTCTTTTTCAAGATTGCTTTGGCAGTTTGGGGTCTTTTCTGGTTCCAAACAAATTTTAAGATTGTTTGTTCTAGCTTTGTGAAGAATGCTGGTGTTATTTTGATAGGGATTGCATTGAATATGTAGATTTCTTTCGGTAGTATTAACATTTTAGCAATATTTGTTCTTCCTAGAACAGACCTGGGATTTCAACCATATGCTCTTACTAAGGCATATGTTTTTCCTAAGGCAACTATATGTAAATAGTAGAGCCATTAGAGACTATTTGCTTATGATAAAAATAATTTGAAATATTTTACTACAGAAAAAAATAAGTTAACCTATCCATGGTGCCTTCAGGAATCTCCTGTTGAATACTCAAATGGCCCAACCTCCCAGAGAACATAACCATAGAAATCCAGTCATTTAATCAGATTCTTTTATCTTAGTATCTCTATTCTGACCATTATTCTTCTCCTTGGTCATTTCTCAACCAAGGAAGGTCACTTCTAACCATCTGAGAACTGGCTTTCCTGTCTTCTTCTCTTCTCCCCTTGCAGATTTTTCCCAAATGTGGATGGGAGACTTCCTTACTTCCCTAAAGCATAACTACTGCCAGGGAGTAGCATTTAGAAAACTTTTCAAAAGTCTCATGAATTACAGAGGGAAATTAAAATGCAGAAAAGGAAGAAAGCCATGAAAGTCTATATTAGATTAAATAGCAATAGATACAAGTCCAAGATATTTGTAACATTTACCAGCCTCATACCTTTGCTGAGGGTCATCTATTTCTTTTTTTATGTTTATTAATTTATTTTGAGAGAGAGAGAGAGAGAGAGAGCAAGAGAAGGGCAGAGAGAGAGAGGGAAAGAGAGTCCCAGCAGGCTCCACACTGCCAGCGCAGTGCCAGATGAACTGTGAGATCATGACCCGAGCTGAAATCAAAAGTCGGATGCTTAACCAACTAAGCCACCCAGGCACCCCGTAGGTCATCTATTTCTATGCTCCACATGCTGCTGGTGTCAGGTGGGGTACCATTCTAGAGGTGTGCTTCTATTCCTGTGTTCTACACTTGGCACTCCCAAGTGAAATCAACTCTCCATGGGCACCCTCCAGCTAGCATTGCTGAGTTGCAAAGCCCGCACTGAAGACCACTTTCCACATGAACACTTAGAGCTGTTTGACTCCCCATCCCCTCCCTTCTTCCTCCTGCAGAATACTTACATTCACTTTTGCATAACCAAAAGACCCATTAACTTTTGTGCCAAACCCAGACTTTCCCCAAAGAGGAAGTCTGTCACCCATCTAGAGGAACAGAAAACTACAGGTACATTTAAGCACTTCTGATTTCTTAAAAAGTATAGAAATACTGAAGTCCAGGCTCAGAGAACCTCAGCACCCAAACACAGTTGAAAGTCTGTTTTTCTTTGTTACTCCTTTAGGCAAGGTTAATGCCTTTGCTGTAAGACATTACGAAACATCCAGGTTATTTTTTATTTGCCTATGAGTAGAAGAGATGACTTTCTAGTACTTTTAAGTAAAAAGCAAATTATGGTGTGGAATATGATGTGCAGAGATAAAAATGTGCAAAATTGGTCATCACTGTTTACTTTGTAGAGGTCTTGGAACCTCGACCACATGTGGAACACTGAAATTTTCCTGTTGAAATGTTTTGTAAGTGATTACCATTAGATTTGTCTTCAGGGTTTGTCAAGGGCTAGTTCACTTAGCTGGTTTAGAACATAAATTTCAACACAAACATTTGTATTCAATGATTCTTGAATGGGTAAGCTTGATTCTATTAACTGGCCACAGATTCTTCTTTTAAAATTTTATTATTTTTAAAAATTTGGAAGTACTATACTTCCTGGATTAAACTAATTGTTTGCTGCATGACCTTGAGCAAGTTACTTAATCTCTCTGCTTTTCAATTTTCTCATTTGCTAATTGACTGTACTAATAACAACTGCCTCATGGAATTGTTGCAAGGATTAAATGGGGTAATAGGTGTAAGGCCTTAACCCAGTGCCTGGCACACAAGTGTTCACTCAATGTTAATTATGATTATTAGTATTAGTAATACTAAGAGTAATTGCACCTGATAGGGACCACTAGTTGCTCACTCTCTTAAGAAAAATGTACCTGCTGGGTGGTCAAATGATGTCAAACTCCAAGGCACTAGCATTTTGAGTATCTGGAGTCAGAACACCTGGCTTCAAATCTCTGTTCAGCCACTTGCAAGTTTTGTGACTGTAGGCAAAGTACCCAGCCTGTCTAAGCCTCAGTTTCCTCATCTGCAAAATAACAATAATGACACCAAGTCATGGATGTTGTGAGGATTAAATGAAATGATCCATGTAGGGAACTTGGCATGATGCTTGGCATAGAGTAAGTCCTCAAACATTAGTGCCTTTTCTCTTTTTAAAAATTTTTTGTTTATTTTTGAGAGAGAGACATAGAACGAGTGGGGGAGGGGCAGAGAGAGAGGGAGACCAAGAATCCGAAGCAGACTCCAAGCTCTGAGGTGTCAGCACTAAGCTTGACATGGGGCTCAAACCCATGAACCATGAGATCATGACCTGAGCCAAGGTCGGACGCTTAACTGACTGAGCCACCCAGGCACCCCATGTTAGTGCCTTTTCTGTTCATTTTCTTCATTTTATCTTTCTTATGTTATTATTCTCATTGCCTGACATTTACCCTGTGAATAGTGTCAACATCCTGAAAGGATAGCCTCCTCCAGGGTGCACAGAGGTATCTCAAAATGTGAGGGCTGAGAAACACTTGCAGGTCAAGAAGCCAAGAAAAGGTATCTAGTTAAAATTGTCAGAAAAGTATTTTGCTTCAACCAAAAATGACAAGTTTAGGCCAAAGAAAAATTCCTGAGGAAGGTACTAGGGAAACTCTTCTAAATGCTCACACAAATAGTCAAGGATGTGGCTTATTGCCTCACCTGGAGGATGGGTTTCCCTGCCCTCCAGGCTCCAGTCAGTCCTGAGTCATAGTTGTGTCACCCTCTCTTCTCTGCCCAATGCCACTTCCTGAGGCTGGTGAGGATTTTCCTCCAGCTCCTAAAGGCTGTGATGACCTTTTTATTTTATAGGGGCATAGAGGAAGTGTAATATTGTGAAACATAGCTCTAGCCTAAAAAATCAGGGATTTGGCTTCTGGCCCTAATTTCAGCCTTGATTTGTCAGCTCACCTTAGGCAAATCATTAACTTTTTACCATTATAGTTTCATTAAGTGTAAAGTAGGAGGACTTATGTCTACCCATCTGAACTCATTGGGTCATTTCAAAGATTCCATAACACAACATATGCAGAAGATACCTTTACACACTTAAAATATTCTTGTTTGCCTGTGTGCTGTATGCAGGAAGTTAGAGAGGGGAAGATCTAATTTCAGCTCTGATACCTGCTAATTTTGTGACTTAGATAGATCCCTTACTTTCTTTGAGTCTCAATTTTCTCATGAACCCACTTTTCAATGGTGCGATTTATTGCTTAATTATATTTTCTAATATTTTGTTAAAGATTTTTGCATCTCTGTTCATGAAGGATTATGATCTGTCACTTTCTTTTTTTGTACTATCTGTGTCTGATTTTGGTATCAGGGTAACACCAGATTTGTACAACGAATTAAGAATGTTTTCTCCTCTTCTGTTTTCTGGAAGAGATTGTGTAGAATTGATGTTAAAATTTTTAAAAATGTTGGGTAGAAATCTTCAGTGAAACCATAATTTCTGTTTCAATCATCAAACATAACTTAGAAATTATGAGATGAGCATAAGTCAATATTTATCCATATTTTTGTATATTGTGCTCATTCTTCTTTCTTGATATCTCAAGATTTCTTCTTTTACTGTTCCTTTTCTGTTTAGAGAAATTTCTTTAGTCATTATTTTAGGGTATGTCCTCTTAGTTTTCCTTCATGTGAAAGTATCTTGATTTTTTTCTTAAGCCCTAAAGGATATTTTCACTCAATATAGGAATCTGAGTTGACAGTTACTTTTTTCAAGCCTTGACAGATATGTCACTTTCTTTTGGCCCCATGAATTCCGATAAGAAATTATCTACCATTAGAGTTGCTTTTCCCACACAAAGAAACGGTGCTTTTTCTCTCAGGATGCTTTTAATATTTTCTTTTTGTCTCTTCTTTAGTTTCCAGAAGTTCTTTTTAAAGTTTTTATTTTAATTCCAGTTGGTTAACATACAGTGTAATATTATTCTCGTGTACAATATAGTGAGTCAGCACTTCCATACAACACCTGACACTCATCATAACAAGTGCACTCTTTGGTCCCTATCACATACTTAACCAAACCCCCCCACCAACTTCCCTTCTGGCAGTATGTTCTCTATAGTTCTCTACAGTTCTTTTTTCTTTTTTCAAGTAAGTGATGAATCACTAAATTCTATACCTGAAACTAATATTCCACTGTATGATAACTAACTGGAATTTAAATAAAACTTGAAAACAGTTTCTGGAAGTTTAATTATTATATGGATTGGTATGGATTCCTTTGAGTTTATCTTGTGAAAACTCATTCGGCTTCTTGAATCTGTAGGTTTATGTCTTTGGTGAAATTTAGGGATTTTTCAGCCATCGTTTCTTCAATTACTTTTTAAGTTTGGTTTCTTTCTCCTCTCCTGAGACTTTATGTACACAAATGTTAGATCTTTTGGTATGGCTCCACTGTCCCCTTAGGCTGTATGTATGTATTTTTCTATTTCTTTTTGTTGTTA
The DNA here is from genome assembly GCA_028646485.1 of Cryptoprocta ferox. Classification (NCBI taxonomy): domain Eukaryota; kingdom Metazoa; phylum Chordata; class Mammalia; order Carnivora; family Eupleridae; genus Cryptoprocta; species Cryptoprocta ferox. Next base: position 123,703,361 of record CM053567.1, read on the forward strand.
AAAATGAATAATTTATATTGTTCTATCTTCCAGTTCACTGATTCTTTCCTCTGTCTTCTCTATTTTTGAGCCCATTCACTGAAGCTTTTAATCTGGGTTATTACATTTTTCAATTCTAAAATTTCTTTTGTTCTTTTATATTTCTTTGCCAAGGCTTTCTATTTTTTTCACTTGTTTCAATTGTGCTGTAATTGCTCATTGAATAATCTGTATTATGGCTGCATTAAAATCTTTGTCAGATTATCCTAATGTCTCTGTCATCTTGGTGTTAGCATCTGTTGATTTTTTTTACATTCAGTTTGAGACCTTCCTGTTTCTTAGTGTAGTGACATGATTTTTTTGATTGAAAACTGGACATTTTCATATTGTATTGAGACTAGGTCTTTTTCAAATCCTGTTTTAATTGGCACTTTCTTTTTTTTGACAGTTACTTGGCTTTTCTTTTCTTCAGCAAAGGAAACCTTGCCCAGGTAGAAGTAGAAGCTCAGGTTCCCCAAATGGCTTCCGTTGGATCTTATGACATATAATATATTTAATAAAAAGAAGGCTCTGAAAGGTGTTGGGGGCTCCATTTTACTACTGGTCAGTTTTGCTTTCCATGTGATTTTCGGAGAGCATAACTGGTGATATCATTACCACTGGGCAGAAGTGACAAGTCTCAATTCTCCACAAGGCTTCCTCTGGTGCCACCCTAGCAGGGCAAAGGAGATGTGCCTTATTACTGCTGGGTGGGGGTGAAAGTCCAGATTCCCCACAGAGTCCCACTGACACCACAGGAAGGGGTATGTAGGAGCTCTTTACAGGCCAATGGGGATGAAGTCCCTGGCACCTAATTGGCCTTTTCTGACATCACCCTGGTGGAGGCATTAGTGTGCCTTGTTACAGGGTCTCAAGGGTCAAAGTCTAGGCTTCCTACTCAGCCTTTGCTGGTGGGGTTAGTCAGTTTGTCTGTGGGGTTTGTTTGCAATTGAATGGTTATTGTCTAAAAGTTTTCTGTTCTGAGAGACTGCTCTTTTCTTTAGCCTTTGGTTATGGAGAGAGAGCTTTTGTTGGGGCTTAATTAGTCTGTCCACTGGAATTTCTGGGTTATTGGCTTCTTCAGCTCTAAGTCTGGTATATATGAGAAAAAAGAAAACCTAGGAAATTTATTACTATGTTATTTCTCAGATCCCAAGTTCCTTGGCAGATATGCCTAATTCTCTCTACCTTTCTGTATTCTTATGTTTGCTTAATATACAATGCCCCCAATTTTTATTCATCCATAGTGAGAAGAGTAGGGGAAAGTACAATGATTCCATCTTCCCAGGAGAGAATATCCCATCTATCCTTCTCCAAAATAAAAGTCCCATGAAAATGTTCAAAGATATATAACTTAATCATCTATGCTACCCTTTCGCTGGGTTTTTCCTTAACCCAGAGTATTCCTAAAGTGACTGAAATGGAGATTCACAAGTTCAAAATGTGTTCTTAGGATGTTAATAAATTTCACAAGTAAAGCGGCAGACAAGTTTAGGAAAGTCTTTGCTAAACAGTTGCCTTTATTGCTGATTTTCTTAGGGCTTTTAGTGTGTTGGTATATTTCAATTTCCCCAAGTAATAGATTCTTGAACAGGGGAATAAATTGATAGATTTGTTATTTAAGGGGAACAGGCAGGTAATTGAATACAGAGTAATATAGATAACCAAGTAAATTATAATTTTTAAAAATCTTTCATTAATCTCTTCACCTCATTCACCAATAGGCAGAAGTACATATTAAAATATGTGAAAGAAAGTAGACTTAAAAATTTTTTTAATGTTTATTTATTTTTGAAAGAGACAGAGACAGAGCACAAACAGGGGAGGGAGAGAGAGAGAGGGAGACACAGAATTTGAACCAGGCTCCAGGCTCTGAGCTGTCAGCACAGAGCCCAACGGGGGGCTCGAATTCATGAACTGTGAGATCATGACCTGAGCCAAAGTTGGATGCTCAATCAACTGAACCATCCAGGCATCCTGAAAGAAAGTAGACTAAATTACTTTTCGGGAGGGGCACCTGGGTGGCTCAGTTGGTTAAGCATCCAGCTTCAGCCCAGGTCATGATCTCACAGTTTGTAAGTTCAAGCCCCACATTGGGCTCTCTGTTGTCAGCACAGAGCCGATGTTGGGTCCTCTATCCCCCTCTCTCTCTGCCCCTTCCCCACTCATGTGCTTTTTCTCAAATATAATAAATAAATTTAAAAATTTTAAATTACTTTGTTAGAAGATTCTTTCATTAGACCAGCGTGTACCACTCCCGGTTACATTCGCTGCCCCTATCCCTGTCTTTGGAATATGTTGGTAATTTCTACAGATTTATAACACACTTTCTGGGCTGTAACTCTAAGACATCTCAGTGAACTCCAGATATACTTAATGAAATGGAGAAGTTGAGGGAGTAATGTGATGACTGAATGGAAACTAAGGGCGCATTTGAAGGCCACTCAAAGCTGAGTTCCAATCAAAAATAAACGGAGAGACAATGGAATGTTCCAGTAACCTTGTAGATAGGCACTATGTCCAACCTTCTGATAAACTAGTCAGATTGGGCTCTGACTGCCATAAAGACTTCATTAATAAGACTGCTCAGAAGCAATCCAATATATTATGTATTTAAAAAGTGATTTCTTGCAATATGTTTGAATAGCCAGACCAAAAAAAAAATGATAATTTCTTTTGGCACAGGTTGGAGGGGGGAGGAGAATGCATAAAGTGGAAGAGGAAAAAGAGGACCCCCTAAGGAAGGATGTGGTGAGTTGGTGTAACTGAAAAAATTCCATGTGAAGGAGATGACAAATTCTACATTGTCATTGTCCACAAGAGCATCCATTTATCTGGGCCAAAGATTACACGTTTGTGTTAGAGTGCTATACATGCTCCTTTCTAGAGTTCAAAAACATTTTTAAAGCCAAAGAGGACTGTTGGTTCCTTCCCTTGAATTATAGCTTTCGTTTGGCTTATGAACCCACTTTAAGTATGTTTTCCATACCATCTGGCTCCTGATCTTGTTCTTGTCTAAAGTCATAGGCAGTAACCTTGGAAGCAAGCCTTGGGGTGTTTAGAGAGCTTGTGTAGGAGCCTTCAAATTTCCTAAAATTCTCTTTAAAGGAATATAAGTAGTTTCAAAGGAACATTCCAAAATATTTTAATGCAAACCTTTTCATTTTCATTTTTGAATGTTTGATTATACATCACAATGAACTTCCATATATGTCCCAACCAGCTTCAACAACAATTAACGGCTTTTAGCCAATCTTATTTCTTCTATACCTCAGTCAACTTCTCTTCCCACCCAGGACATTTTGAAGCATATCCCAGGCACCATATAATTTCATTTTTAAACAATTTCACTCTGTATTTCTAAAAAAGAAAGACTTTAAAAAATAATGACAAAATGATTATAATACCTGAAAATAACAATAATTTATTAATTTCATGGATTATCCAGCCAATATTAAATTTTCCCTATTGTCTTATATTTAATTTTACAGTTTGTTTGAATCAGGATTCAAATATTACCCATACACCTATGTAAGTCTCTCTTAATTTATATGTTCTTTCTTTCTTTCTTCTCTCCTTCTACATAGTTTGTTTAAGAAAATGGGTCATTTTTCTGATTTTTGCTGGTTGCATCTTTGTGGTGTTGTCTAATATGTTTCTGTATTTTTTGTGAATTGGTAATTAGATCTAGACTTTAAATCTTGGTCAGATTCAGATTTGATTTTTTGATCAAGAGTATTTGATAGCTGGTTTTGTGTATTTTTACCAAGTGATACATGCTATCTGAGTGTCTTTCGTGAGGTTAACAGGGATTGATGAACATTATCTAGGTCTATTAATTCATTAGGGTTGCAGAATGGTAATATTATATTTATTTCATTGACTTAATCTCCTGTGACAATAGACTTACATCCTATTCTTCCTTCTAACAAGAACCAAAACCTATTCATATTTCTTTAGTTACTAAGAAATTCTGTTTTTTGCAAATCTTCAAATACAATTTCAAATTAATATTCATAGACTTTTACCACCTTTTCTTTGACACTTCTACATGGGTTTAGAATTAATGTCACGTATTCCTAGACTATAAGAACCAAAGTAATATCTTTCTTTTTAATAATATGGTACATTAACAAAATGTGATGCATTAGTATTTTTAAGTCGTAAGAAAAGTTTTTGAATTATCATTTCAACTAGTAAGTATCAAAACAACTTATACGTTATTTGTTGCAGAGTTAGTTGTTATTGTTTATAAAGTATGATTTAGCAAGATCTCTCTAAATTAAAAGTACAGAAAATTCTATGAACTAGTAATTCCACTTAACAGAAATTTATCCCAAAGATAATTCCCACAAATTTCCAAGGACATATGAACAAGTTCCTCATTAAAGTACTACTTATAATTAAAAATTGGGGCGGGGGACCCTATATTTCCTTTAGTAGAAGACTGATCACATAGTTATATAGCTATATGATGAACTACTATGTGATTTTTACAAAATATTAAGTAAATCTCTATTGTACTGATATAGAGAGTTCATAATCTGAGAACTCAGCTTTTGTGACCAGGAAGGGAATGGGATTCTATTATTATGAACTATATATAATTCTACAATTAAAAAATGATAATGGATTATTTTTAAAATAGGACTAAAATCTAATAAAATAGTCTACAGTTTTAGATAAAATGGAAAAAAAGAGGAGTGCCTAGGTGGCTCAGTCAGTTAAGCATCTGACTTTGACTCAGATCATGATCCTATGGTTTGTGAGCTTCGAGCTCCAATTCGGACAAGCTCGAGCCCCACATGGGTGAGCCCAAGCCCCTCTTCAGGTGAGCATGAGCCCCGCTTTGATGAGCTCTGCTTCTCTTTCCCTCCCTCCCTCCCTCTTTCTCTCTGCCTTTCACTCACTTGCACCCTCTCTCTCTCTTTCACTCTAATATAAAAAAAGAGAGAAAAAGAATTTGATGTAATTTCAATATTTCTGTGAGGACATTTAAGTTACATGCAGGATCTTATGATTGGCAAGTCATGGGGAATAGTCTCACTTTTAACCCTGAACATAATTAACCAGTGACAGTGGGAAGAAATTAGGAGCTTCGGCTCCTTAGATTGTTGATCCATGTCAATTGGAAGGAGCTCAGAAGATGACATATAAGTGATAGAGAGACAACTGGATTCTAGCTGGAAAATAATCAGAGAGGAGTTGGGGAGATTTGAGCCAGATTTTCGTACCTTAGGATAGATGGGACAGAAGAGATTAGCATTCCAGACAAAGATGACAAAAATGTAAAGTTATGTTTGGACAAAGGTGTGCAGAATACTTTGACTGGTGTAAAGGGTTAATGAAGGGGAGAAATACAGGCATGGTTAGAGAGGTCTATCTGGACCTTGAAATATGTTGGGGGATGTGGACTTTATTTTGTAGGCAAGAAGAAGTCCCTGAAAATTTACAGAGTTGATCTGTGGAGGGGACACTCAATGAACTTCATTCATAGAGTCAGGGAAGAGTGATAGTTAATCATATTTTATAAGGCTACAGGCATGAAATCAGCCTGAGGCCAGGTTTGAGCAAGAAGAAAAGACCATCCCCTTTCCTATTCTCAACTAGAGCTTTTAACACCTGCTTGGCAAGGGAAATCAGTGAGAAGAAGGCTGTTACCTTTTGCCTTTTGCTTATTGCACTAATTGGCTATTTTACTGAAACTCCATTTTGTCCCTCAGCACCTCTAGTCATTGTAAATTTTTCCACTGGAGCAAGGAGAGATATCAGCTGACCACTTTATTCATCAGAGTGACAGTGTTAGCTTTCCACCTTCCTAATGAAATTTGCCAGTCTGCTGTGAAAATAGCAGGAAGCCAGCTATATTTAGCAAAGGAAAGCAACAAGTCTAAGCAGTGTGCAGAGAAGAGGAAAAATAGAAGCACCGAGTCTTATGATTAGCGCAACCAACAGTGCTGTTTACAATTTTCCATATTTTGTAACTGGCAAAAGCAGAATGTTTTGTTTTTTAAACCAAATAGGTTCCTTCACTGTTATGTCTAAATAAAATATTTTATTAATTTAAGGAACAGGGTATTTTTAGATTTCAAAAGAATGACAAAATAATGTACTTTTTGAAATAAGATAGCCAGTAAATATAATCATACTCATATTCAGCACTTTTTTTTTTATTAAAAACATTTCAAATCCAGGAAGTGGCAGAAAAAGTATTTTCAATTTCCTATAAGTCTTCTACTTTCCCATAAGCCTGTATTAAATTTTGTTCATTTCTTTGAGTTCCAGCAACCTCACCTGAGTTTAAAAGTTTTAGATTGTGTGCCCAAGATTTAATGAGACTTGGAATATAAAACTTTTTCATGCTTAGAATTTCAGATCCTTAGCACTTCTGATGTAATTTTCCATCACCACTCTGGTACTTCCTGAGAGGCATGCATTCTTTGCTTAAACATATATAGAGTCGTGGATGAATTCACTATTATGAGATCAGTTCTACTCTGATTACACTTCTCTCTATTGAGCTGAAATCTTTCTTCTAATTTCCACTTATAAGGACTGTCCTCTACGTAAAATAGGCAATGTCTACTTCTAACACATAGTAGCGCTTCAAATTTTTGAAGTCACTGCCACTGTTCCTACAATCTTCTCTTTTACAAAGACAGCAACCTCATCACCTTTATTCTTCTTCATGCAATTGGCTTTCCAGCCCTCAAGATACAAGTATTATCTCACTAGAGTATATATTTAATGTACTAAGATAATTCCTAGCCTTTTAACACATGTCCAACCTTTGGTTTATATTGACTTTATGGTCAACTCATCTTCCTAGGTTTTAAATTAAAGAGCACCATTGTGATGTAGCTATTAGAGGAAAATATTTCTGATATCTTTCTAAGGCATCTGCTATGTGAATATAAGACCTGCTGCCCAGAGCACCTGGTTAATTCTTTCCATGTGGACTCACATTTGACACACACAGAAAGTGTTTGCTTAAACCTTCAAAGGGTTGATGTTTCTTCTTCATTTATGGTTGTACTCTGAGTCTCCAAAGTAAATAACTAAATTAAAAAAGAAAATTGAAAGGCTCTTTATTTGCTCCAAGGCTAGCACATTGTTGGTAGATTAATTGATTAGTTTGCCTGGCTATTAATATTTTAAAGGATGTTTCAGAGTAATTTTAGATATATACATGCTATATTTAACTACAGATTAGCCTCCCTAACATTGGGTTTGTTATTTTTCTAATCATTTCCTCTTTGGTGGGCTGCTGTGGTTGTCAACTTCAGGAAGTCCTCTGAAAACTTGACCAAAGGAGGATAAATTGAAAAAATCAATATAATAATGGTTAGTCACTAGTTCCATTGTCCTCATTACTGTCATCAAGCCTCCAGAAGTCACCAGGGGACAATTATGAATAGAAATCATCTTCCTAGACAATATAAAACACAAATCTTTCTTTAAGACATTCCTACTCATAAAAAAAATTCTAGCAAAAAGTAAGAGCAAAATTTGGCAGACACTATTGGAATAAATCTTGGACTTTTACTTAGAATAGATTTAAATTATATTTGCGTACCATTGGTAATGCTAGTGTTCATTTTAATATGTAAACCTCTCACTTCCTCTGTAACATTTTTTCAGTGTTTACATAATTATAACTGGGTGTTCTGAGCTATCCATCAGGAAAGACTTGTGTCATATTTTAACATGTGTCTAACCTCAAATCCTAAATACACAACTACTATATTTAAAAAGGGAAGGAATTGTGTGGATACTAAATGGATGCCAGAGTGGCATCCACCGACTATAAAATATATAATTCTAATCCAATTTGTAAGCAACGGAAGTCATCAGAATTTTCAAACATTTCATTGCCCTATTATGTCCTAGGTCCACCCAAGGGTTGAGCTCATAGTGAACCCAACATACTCAGTAACTCTTTAACTAACTCCTCCCAGCAGGGATTTACCCTGGCTCAGACAGATTGTGCTAGTCCTTTCCCACAAGGACGACTGTAGAAAGCAGTTGGTGTCAAGTCTTGTACTTCACATTAGAAAGCTCTCCCCTAACATCTTCACCCACAACAATCTTTCTCTCTCTTGTTCAATCAGCCATACATTCCTCTGTGATATCTCTCATGTTGTCTCAACATATTATTTAACCAAATTGCCAGTGAAGTTTATATGCATTCGTCTTAGTTTCCCAATCACATGTTAATTTCTTGAGCACTTAACTCTTTTAATCCTCCACTTCTTAGTTTTTAGTTGAGATAGTCAATGAATAATTATTCATTTTGCTCTTTCTGACATTATTTAACCAGCTTCATTTAACTGTTTTATTATTATTATTTGTGTAAAATGCCTTCATAAAAATGCATTTTTGGTATAATACAGTTTCACATTCTTCCCTTAGGGAATAATCTTGTTATACCTTTGAGTATAGCAATATAAGGTTTTGTAATTTTAAGAAACTGGTTTTCAATGTTTTCCTACATCACTTTGGAATACCACTTCCTGATTTATGAGGGCAAAGCAAGTGGAGAGTACTTGTTTTCATAAGACATTTTCACTCCAAGTGGCACTTCTCAAAAATACCATAATTCTATGATTTGGAGTTTTCATATTTATTTTAAGTTACTGTTTGGGAAAAGTTCCATATTACAGCAATGAAATCTAAGTCTTCTTTTAAGATAAATTTTAGTCATTGTTGGAGGTATTAATGCAAAGTTGCAAATAATTTACCCTTTCCCTACTCCCTAATCTATTTTACATTATCCTTTTCCTTTACATGTTATAAAAATTATTTGCAAAAAAGTAGCTAGATGGAAACTTTAATAGTACTTGAATCTCAGCCTTGGGCTACATGTAGTAGAAGAAAAACTTTATGAGGAGCTCCAGCATGGTTATAAGATAGCTGAGAAGACAAGATTTATAGGCACATAAAATTATTGAATAAAATTAGAGGCATAAAATTATAAAACACAGTTAAGCACATAGTGAGTGACATATAAGTATTATATTTTACATTCACTTAACTTCTTTCTCCAAGTTTCTCAAAAGAATTCAAAGAGTGAATAATAAAAGCTATTAATTATTAACATTTACTATATGCCTTATGCTGAACAAAGGGCCTTGGATGCATTATTTATTTAATCCCCCAAAACAATCGTTCTAGGTGAGTACTATTGTCACTTCTATCTTAAAGGAGAGAGCACTGAAGCCTATAGAGGCTAACTCACTTGTTCAACATCAAACTGCCCAAGTTTGGACTCAAGGCACTAACTCAAAACCCTTAAGTGCCTCAATCTCTACCCTCTGTTCTTCAAACTTCAGGTCACAACCAACTCTACTCTTGAGAATGATTTAGTGGGTTACAACTATGATATTAAGAAATAAAATAAAATAAAATAGAAATTACCAAGGTACATTTCACATAACATTGCTTTGTGAAATGTGTATGTGCATGCACAGGCGCTCATGTGTGTATTTGTACGTGGACTGAGTCATGATGTGAAATGTAATGCTTACTATGTGTTGGAGGCAAAGAAAAATTTAAAAAGTCCAGCCACACTGCTGTCTCTCATAGAAATCTTAAATAAGCATATAGAGAAGATAGAAATAGTGATTCTTTTTTTTAGTTGAGGGATAAATAGGTTGAGGACCCTCGGTCAGGCAGGACTACTTCTTTTTTTTTTTTTTAATGTTTATTTTTGAGGGAGAGAGAGAGTGTGTGTGTAGGTGCATGGGGGAGGGGCAGAGAGAGAGGCAGACAGAGAATCCAAAGCAGGCTCTGTAGTGTCAGCAGACTGCCAGATGTGGGGCTCAAACTCACAAACCCGTGAGATCATGACCTGAGCCAAAGTCAGAAGCTCAACTGACTAAGCCACTCAGGCACCCTCAGGCGGGACTACTTCTTAACATGAGAAATATACGAAACTGGGGAATTCAGTTTGGTTTTACTCAGTGATAGCAATATGCAACATATAGTACTTGATGGTATAGTGAATACACAGATATTTACAAATGCTCTATCTTCCCATGAGCTTCCAGTCTAGAATAGGTAATATTATTGAGGAGAACAATGATGGATAAGAGAGGCATCCTGAATATTGTGAAAAGGCAGAGTAGGTGTCACTTGAGTGATTTATTATTTTATGATTTTAGTGATATTTAGAGAATGCATTTATTCCAGATCATCTCCCTGCCTGCTTTCTATGATTTCTGAACTCGTAGCAAAACTTAAAACCTGTGGGAGAGAGAGTTTCCTTTTTGAGGGAAATGCAAATGATTTCCAGAGGAGTAATATATCAACTTTGCAGGGTTAGTCTTTAACATGAAAAAATTATCCCAGATTAGCAGGTTTTATTTGACAGCTAGGAGGTGAGATTCCAAATGCCTAGGCATTTATTGGGTGCAGGAGTAAGAATGATTTTTGAATGAAGTGTTGCAGGGTACTAGTTACCCAGGGAAAATAAGAGAAAACAGAAGCGAAGAAGAGGGGCCAGATTTCACAATTTTGCTTAGGACTGGCTTGGGCTAGGGTGATACATACACCCAAGTAATTAAAAACTAGGCAGAAAGGGAGTAGAATTTGGACTCTCACAAAAGAACTTGCAGTTGGCTGGCCCTACTTACCCATCAGTTTCTATTCCCCTTTGCTCTCCCACCTTTGTTGTAGACCATGCATTCTCAGCTGAGATGATATTGATATTGCCCCCAAGTGGGAGGATTGGTTCTTGGAGGGGTGAAAAAAATCATGCTTTATACATAAAGCCTCCCCTATCGGCATTATCTATATCAGATATTATATTATATTATATTATATTATATTATATTATATTATATTATATTTATTATATTATATTATATTATACTTATAATATGTAAGCTAATATATGGTATATCTGTAACTTTAAATATTCATGGGAGGGAATTAGGAAAAAAATATGTCTAAAAAGTCGCCTTAGGGGAAGCAATAATAAAGAGAAAGTTGAGAAACACTGATGTAGACTGGGGTAATTGGGAAGGCAAAAACCTGAGGAGAAGGTATGGATGAGGAAAGGTTGTAAATTAAAAGTTCAGCTTTACTATATATAGAAGAAAATGAGAAGAGACAGAATGAAAGGAGCTAGTAAGTCAGTGGCCTTCCAGGAAAACATTCAGGGGAGTGTGGCAAAAAAAAGGGGGGGGGCGAGGAGGGGAAAGTACTGGAGAATAAATGAATAAAAGATAAATGGGAAAAGGGAATTTAAAAAGTATTCCTGTAAATTGTGAATTGAACTCCCTTTGATGCTGGTCTAAAGAAGCAAATAAGGTTTGAATTACACCTACTTAGTTTTGACTTTTGATCTTCAGTTGTGTCATCAAGAAACTCAATTCTTTGAGATGAATAATCTGTTCTTTTTCCATCTTGTTTAAATTGTTACAGAAATGTGGCTGTCATAGGCTCTCTAGCATCCTTCCAATAATATAATTCCCTAAGTCTATATTATTTAGAAGCCACAACAAGTGATTGTGTTTCTTTGAAAGCAGCACCTGAAGAGACTGGGCCTCACAAACCTGGACTTTATTTGGATTATGGAGTTCCTTTAATTATCCCAGAAGCCATTTGGGCTGCATGGTCTCTAGGGAGTGTGTTTCAATTCCTTACAGATCAAGGGCACTAAATTGTGTTTTGTGCAACTTTAAACACTACATGAATGCCACCAGTCCAGGGAAGTCCAAAGATCTAGTATCTGCAGAGAAACCAGGCATCCTAAGTGTTTTCTTGGCCTTAGGAAGGAGCTATGTCTTCTAATAGTAGACAAATGATTCTTCAGAGGTCTTGCTACAAATCAATGTCATTTTTGGGAAATGAGTAGAAGTCTGTCTTGTTCAATTTATTATCTTAAAACAATAGGATCCTCCCTCAATGAACAGTAACATAGGCCATTTCCCACTGTAAGCAATGGACTCAAAATCATTCATTGTACTGTGAATAAAGTCTTTTGGTTGTCAGGGAAGGTTTATTGCTTTGAACTACGTGTGAGGATGTGTGTTAATTGCATTATGGTACAAAAAAACCAGTTGGCTTTCTCAAAAAATAATGGCAGGCCCCAAAGATCAGAAAGGCATAGGGTTTTTACATTAAATTAGGAACACAGATGTTTCAGTTCATTTAATAAGGAATGCCTTGCCAATGACAAACATCTGAATTACTTGACTCAATTATACCAGTTAAGGGAGCAAACTATGGCTAGAATTAAATGCAAGTGCTGCTTACTACCTTTTAAAAATGTAGTGAGATTATTTAATATGAGATCTCCCCTTTTAAGCAAATTTTTAAAGGTACAATATAGTGTTAATAACTATAGGCATGATGTTATAGAGCAGATCTCTAGAACTTACCTTGAATAACTGAAACTTTATACCCGTCAAACAACAAATCTGCATTTCCCCCTCCCCCTTGCCTCTGGCAAACCACCATTCTATTCTGCTTCTATGAGGTTTTCAGGCTGTGTTAGATACCTCATGTAAGTGAACTCACTATCCGTAAGGTGGCATGTGTGTGGTAAATGAATGAGAGCTATAAGAGGAAAAATTGAGCAATAGAATGGTCAAGAGCATGCGGGCATTTCCCAGATGTAGCTTGGAAACATTCCAAATTGTATAGTAAAAGATAAATAATGTTTTTTGTAAATTCCTTGTTCCCAGTTGTGAGCTGTCTGATGTGATCATGACCTTGTCAGCAAATTCTATTTTCATTGTGACTGGAAAATCTTTTACCTCATCCTCACTTTGGGGAAATCTTAGTCCTTGCTCTTCTAATTTCTTCCTTCACTAATTTGCCTTCTTCTCTTTTGTCTGAGAAGCTTCAAGGAAAGTTCAACTCATTGGTCTAAGAGTTTCTTCCTCAAGGTCATTCTACATATTATTGTATTATATAAATTTTATTTTAGTAATTGCTATATCCCCTCATACAAAAAAATATTGTTCTGTATTGCTTAGACCTGAGTTATGAGGTAATATAGCTGGCACAACTTCAATTCAATATTAGTATTAATATGAAGGAAGCAGTAACAGAAGAATTCTGTGGAAGCGGAAAGAATATCTGATATTTCAAAAATGGATTTTATGATATCCTCACTTTCTCTTAATACTATTAAATGGTTAATATCAGTTAAAGTTTGTTTTGCTTTGAAACTCTTTCGGGGTACCTGGGTGGCTCAGTCAGTTAAGCATCTGACTTTTGGCTCAGGTCATAATCTCTGAGTTTGTGAGGTTGAGCTCCGCTTCGGGCTCTGTGCTGACAGTTCAGAGCCTGAAGCCTGCTTTGGATCTGTGTCTCCCTCTCTCTCTGCCCCACCTCCACTCACATTCTGTCTCTCAAAAATGAATAAAGGTTAAAAAAAAGTTTGAAACTCTCAAGAATTTCAGAAAATAGGGGCACCTTGGTGGCTCAGTCAGTTGAGCATCCAACTTTGGCTTAAGTCATGATCTCTTGGTTCATTCAAGTTCTGCATTGAGCCCGCTGCTGTCAGCCCAGAGCCCACTTTGGATCCTCTGTCCCCCTCTCTCTCTGCCCCTCCCCCATTTGCGCATGTGGGCACACGCTGTCTCTCTCTCTCTCTTTCTCTCAAAAATAAATTAAAAAAATTAAAAATTTTTTCAGAAAATATCTCCAAATGATTTAATAAAATCTGTGATATACCATAAATGGTCCTAGAAATTGATGGATTAGAAATACAGTAAACTCACTGTAATACTCCCCCCATGGGCATATACGAGATTTGAGTTTAACACTGTAAATTATCCTATACTATAAGTAGTTAGGAAAGTTCATCAAGGTTAAGATTTACATTTAAAATTGGCTGCATTCGGGGAGGAGAGCAGAAGGCAACATTTATATATAGTTTCTACATATTTTTTCTAGTTATGATATGTAAGTAAGCTCTATTCAATATGTAATTAGTCTCATGCTTAGTGCTATAATAAAGAATACACAAGATATACATAAAGATACACAAGAACTAAGTGTTCCCCCCCACCCAGGGAGAAATTATCATTGAAAAGTTAAGATAGCACTCATAGGAAACTGCACTGCCCTCAGGGAGTTAAAGAAACTTAGTTTCACAGCTAGTATACTCCTTTAAATCACTCATGTGTATTTTAGCAAAAACCTAGAACATGATGAGGACATAAATTAACCTTAGGTTGTTTAATAGCCAGTATTTTTGTGGTTGTCTATTGAATTAGACATGACAGCCACAGGAAGCATAGGAAATGAGGTAGGACAGAGAGTGGGTTGGGGTGATGCTAGTTTTGTCCCACTGTGTTTCCATGAAATTTTGTATAAAGTGGCCTTTAGAATGTTTGCTAAAACCCACCCACAGGGGAAACGTTGCTGTTTTATTGGAACTTGAGGTAAAATAAACTTCCACGTCCTGGACTTACTGGCCTGCCTCAGTAAGCCAGCCAGGAAGGTGCTTTCCCCAGGGGAGAGGTCTTGTTTTTTTGTTGCTTTAACCAGTACCCCTCTTCGCATCCTGAGTCTTCTTATTCTTTTACTACATGGAAACAAAGATGAAAAATACATGAAGTTTTATATCTAAAAGAGGCGGTAAAGACAGTCTGTAACTTTTATTTGCATCAGTGGAATCTGGTAGTTTCTGAAGAGCAGTGGTCTCTGCAGGGCTGGCTGCGTGGAATGGTGGGCTCCGTGGGTGAGTGGCCTGTGCTGCCGCATAGACCCCAACTCAGAAGGGACCCGCACTTGGTTTCATACTCTGCTGATGCCATCTTTAAATTAATGATTGTCTTTGAACTGGTGTTTTCTGGGGGAGCATGTGCTTGAGCGGCTTTATAATTTATTACCTTTAACAGCACCTCCCCCCTGCTTTCTGGGCAAGGGGCCCTGCATTTTCATTTGTAAAATTATGCAACTGCTCTTGTCTCTCTGGGGTATTCTATGGTCTTTTTATTCTACTAATAACAGTACGCCTTTAGAGGATTTTCTCCTATAAGTAGTTATGTTCACCTGTTAAACTTATAACATTTTGTTGCAAACCTTCTTGAGACCACTCTGTTAAGTCAGTTTATGAAAAACATTGATCTAGTCTGTTTAGGCTGCTATAACAAAAGTACTATAGACTGGGTGGCTAAACAACAAATGTTTATTTACCACAGTTCTGGAGGATGGAAAGTCCAAGGTCAAGGCACCAGCAGATTCAGTGTCTGGTGACAGACTGTTTCCTGGTTTATAGAGTGCCGTCTTTCTATAACTTCACATGGGCAGAGGGCAGGGAGTTCTGTAGGCTTTCATTTATAAAGGCACTAAATCTTGTTCATGAGGACTCTATCTCTATGATCAAATCACCTTTCAAAGGCCCCACCTCTAAAAACCATCTTATTGGGGGTTAGGTTTTAACATATGAATCTGGAGGACACACATTCAGTGTATGGAAGTCATGAAAAGATGTTAACTGCTTTTAGTATCAATATTAGTAATTCTAAAATCAAGACTACTTAAAAAAATGAAGATATGCTAGCTAAATGTTGTTGTCATGGATACTGAGGGTATTTCTAAAGATTTTCAGTAATGTAGCATATGGCTTCCTTAGAGAACTACAAGGAGATTTTACTTGGATGTGTAAATACTGATAATGTTTGAAAACTTGGTCTTATTAGTATAATTATTAGTTATAATTGCAAAAAAATTATCTGTAGAACTAAGATAAGCTGAAATCTTGCAATCTGATCTGATGTTACATCTTAAAAAGAAGAAAATTTTCTATAGACTTGTTTTGCATAAATGATCTAGTTTAAGAATGTGAAACCCCTAGAAACTAACATTATCAACCCAGGATAACCTCAACTACAGAGAAAAAGATCCATATTTAGCTAATTCAAAACTGCACATATATATGACTTCTGATTACAAGGGCACAACATGCTTAAGTGGCAGGATGAGCTTTCGAGAAGTCAATTATAAATGCTCACCTATAATGTTATGAACTTACGAAGAAAGAAGAAAAGCTTATCTGTGCCATGCTACCTATACTACAAATATCCTCCCCCCCGCAAAAAAAAAGAGTAATTAGGAGTTTCTAAGACTCAATATTTCTTGAGCCTTATTATGTTTCAGGAATATCTGATAAGCCTTCAAAAATGCAGACTTCCTGTGTGAACCAACAGAGATCCCCATTCTTTTGATCTGCAGTGAGATCCAGGAATCAATAGTATTAATTCCTAGAAATATTTTCTTTATTTGCCTAAGTTTCTTCTGACCTCCCTGGCTGCTGCTTCTTGGCATTTTTTGCTGGTTCCTCCTCAGTCTCCTACCTCTAAAGTTTAGTGTGACCAAAGGTTCCAACCCTCTTATACTGCTTTTCTTTCTATTTTAGTCATTTTCTTAATGATCTCATACACTCTTATGACTTCCACTGTCCATATGCTGATGACTCCCAAATTTATATCCCTAGCCTGATATTTCCATAAATCTCAGAGATTAAGTGTCCATCTGCTGCCATGACATTGCCTTTTGGGTGTCTAATAGGTAGTGTCCTCATTTCAGCTGTACCAGAAAGGATTTGAGTACTAATAGATTTTTTAGTGTTGTGTTTTTGTTGTTATGTTTTATTTTAGAGGAGGCGAGATAAAGGTAAAGAAATTGGGAAGTGAGACAAAGAAATGAAGAAATCCAGTGAAGGATTCATTATCAAACCAACTACCCTCTGGGTAAATGGAATGCTGGGAGAATTCTGGGGACCAGTGTAAAACACAAGCCTCATTTATTCTAGCCAGAGCGTGAGGGAGCTCAGGTATTTATGCTGTCAGTTACTGGTTGACAGCAGCTTCTGGAGAATATTAATTCTTTAGCATGTCCAGCCACTTTTTGTGGCGATGTGGTAGGGTCCCTTCCCTAAGGAAAGAGAAAAAAAAAACCTCAAGGCAACCTGGCTATATGTGTACGTGACAACATCCCTCATGACCTTGTAACATGAGACCACTCAATCACACTACATGTTTGTGTGTGACCATATATGGAGGACAAAAAAAAAATGTAGAAAAAACCACCCATGTGGCATTCGAGTCTCAGTTCTTTGGGTAAAAACCCAACTGAGCAGTGCCAGCATGAATAAAGTCCTTCCTGGAAAGAAAAGCCTCTGTGTCACAACTCTCTGTGCGAGACTTCTGCTACAGTAAAGCAGATTCCTGTGGCAAAAGAGCGATGTTCTCAGGCAAAGATGTAAAGTTCTGGAATTGGAAGTTGGGCAGGTGTGCAGTGGAGTGGACAAGAGGACATGAACTACTTCTACCACAAATACTTCAAACTTAATTTGTCTTCTGATATTCACTATTCCAAACCTGCCTTTCCAGCAGAATTCCCTGTCTCAGAAGTGCAGCTCCATTTTTCTGTTACTTGGGCTGAAGACCTTGGAGTCATTGTTGAATCCTTTCTGTCTTTCATCCTGCAGATCCCATCAAGGAGCAAATTCTGTCTTCTCTACTTTCAGAATACACCCTGAATCCAAATATTTCACTCACTGCTCCTCCAAGCCATTATCACCTCTTGTCTAGATTTGTTCCACTAGCCTCCTAGCCTGTCTCGCTGCTTCTGCCTTCTCACCAGGCTCCACCCAACAGCCAGGCAATCCTTTTAAAATGTAGGTCCCAATGGTGGTGTTTCACGGCTCAAACACTCTGATGGCTTTCCATTCCACTCAGAGTGAAAGCTAAAGTACTTCCTATGAGCTATAAAATGTTGTATTTTGGCACTTTCCTGCCTCAACTTAATTATGTCTCTGACTTCATCTCTCACTCTGACTACTGTTTTTTCACCAGCCATATAAGTAATACTTGATGTTCCTCAAACATGCTAGGCAGGCACAATCCTACTTTTGTATTTGCTGTTCCCTCTGCCAGCAGTGTTCATCTCGGCTTACTTCCTGACTTCCTTCATTTTTTTAGTCAAAAGTTACTTTCTCACTGAGAATTTTCCTTACCACCTATGTAAAATGTTAGCCTTTCCCACACATTTCTAACCCTCTTTCCTGATTTAGTTTTTATCTTAATAGTATCACAATATACATTACTATACATTTTAATTTATTTAACGTATTTATGTCCTGCATCTACCCTAGATCTTAAACTTCTAAAGGCAGGATTTTTTGCTTACCCTCAATGCCTGGTATCTTTTTGGCTCTTGACAGATATTTGTTGAATAAACGAAGGAAACTCATACTGCTATACTTTTTTACATTAAAAAAGATTGTTAATTGAAATATAACTAACATACAGTTTTATGTTAGTTTCAAGTGTACAACACAAGAATTCTTTCAACATTTCTAGGCATGATTCAGTGCTCAACCCAGTAAGTATAGTCTTAATCCTCTGTATCTATCTGTAGGTGAGGACCTATCTCCTCACCCACTTCCCCTCTGGTAACTGCTCGTTTGTTTTCTGTATATAAACGTCGTTTTTAATTTGCTTACCTTCTTTTTCTTCATTTGTTTTGTTTTTAAAATTCCACATATGAGTGATATTATATGGTATTTGTCTTTCTTTGTCTGACTTATTTCACTCTGCATAATACCCTCTATGTCCATCATGTTGTCATATGGTGAGTAATATTCCATTGTATGTACATATCACATCCTCTTTATCCATTCATCTGTCAATGACTGCTTGGATTGCTTCCATATCTTGGCTATTACAAATAATGCTTCAATAAACACAGGGGTGTATATGACCTTTCAAATTAGTGTTTTCATTTTCTTTGGGTAAATACCCAGTAGTGGAATTACTGGATCATATAGTAATTCTATTTTTAAGTTTTTGAGAAAATTTTATACTGCTTTCCACGCTGGTTGTACCAATTTGGATTCCCACCAACAGTGCTTGAGAGTTCTTTTGTCTCCACATCCTCATCAACACTTGTTAGTTCTTGTCTTTTTGATGTTAATCATTCTGACAAGTGTAAAGTGATATCTCATTGTGGTTTTGATTTGCATTTCTCTGACAGTTAGTGATGTTGAGCATCTTTTCATGTGTCTGTTGGCCATCTGTAGGCCTTTCTTGGAAAAATCGTCTACTCAATTCCTCTACCCATTTTTAATTGGATTATCTGAGTAGAGTTTTGTTTTTGTTTTTGTTTTTTGTTTTTGTTTTTGATATTGAGTTACATGAGTTCTTTATATATTTTGGATATTAACCCAGGTATATTAATCATGTATATCACTTGCAAATATCTTTTACCATTCAGTAGGTTGTCTTTTTGTTTTGTTGATGGTTTCCTTCACTATGCAAAAGCTTTTTATTTTGGTGTAGTCCCAATGGTTTTTTTTTGCTTTTATTTCCCCTGCCTTAGAAAACATATCTAGAAAAATGTTGCAAAGGCTGATGTCAAAGAAATCACTGCCTATATTCTCTTCTAGGAATGGTTTCAGATCTCATATTTAGGTGTTTAATCCATTTTGAGTTTATTTTTGTGTATGTTGTAAGGAAATGCATCAGATTCATTCTTTTATATGTAGTTGTCCAGTTTTCCCAGCACCATTTGTTGAAGACACTGTCTTTTCATCATTGTATATTCTTGCCTCCTTTGTCATAAATTAATTGCCCATATAAGTGTGGGTTTATTTCCAGACTTTATTCTGTCCCACTGATCTGTGTGTCTATTTTTGTGCTGGAACCATACTGTTTTGATTACTATAGCTTTGTAGTATGTCTTGAAATCTGAGATGGTGATACCTCCAACTGTGTTCTTTCTCAAGATTGCTTTGTTGTTCCGTACAAATTTTAGTATAACTTGTTCTAGTTCTGTGAAAAAATCCTATTGGTATTTTAATAAAGATGCATTAAATCTGTAGATAACTTTGAGTAGAATGGACATTTTAACAATATCGTTCTTCCAATCCATGAGCATGGAATATCTTTCCATTTGTTTGTATCATCTTTACTTTCTCTCATCAGTGTTTTATAGTTTTCAGAGTACAGTTCTTTCACCCACTTGGTTAAGTGTATTCCTAAGGATTTTATTCCTTTTGGTACAATTGTAAGAATGTTTTCTTCATTTCTTTTTCTGCTACTTCACTATTAGTGCATGTAAATGCAACAGGTTTCTGTATATCAATTTTGTATCCTGCAACCTAACTAATTTCATTTATCAGTTCTAGTAGTTTTCTGGTGGTGTCTTTAGGGTTTTCTATATATAGTATCATGTCATCGGCAGGTAGGGAAGCTTTACTTGTTTCTTACCAATTTTGATGCCTTTTATTTCTTTTGCTTATCTGATTGCTGTGGCTAGGTCTTCCAGTACAATGCTGAATTGTATTAGTGAGAGTAGACATCCTTGTCTTATTCCTGCTCTTAGAAGAATTCTTAGTTTTCACCTTTTAGTATGATATTAGCTGTGGGTTTTTCACATATGGCCTTTATTATGTTGAGGTATATTCTCTCTAATACTACTTTGTTTAGAGTTTTTTTTTAAAATCATTAATAGATTTTGTGCTTTGTCAAATGCTGCTTCTGCATCTAGTCAGATGATCATATGGTTTTTATCCTTTTCTTGAAGTCTGAATCATAAAGCCTTTCAAAGTTAATTCATACATAGTATCAGACTACAGGAAGAGAAGGCCATTTCTCCAAGGCAAGAAAATTATTTACTAAGACAGTAGACAGAGATGGACATAATTTGGTATCATATACATGGTGGCACAAGTTGGCAAACTCTTTTCAAAGATGATGAAAAATGGCTATAATATTTCACCTTTTTTAACCACAACATTAGTTAGTTAGGTAGTTGTTACTTGAGAAGTGTGTCTCAGGGCTTGACCTTGTGATTTGCTTTTGCCAATGAGTCATTAGCAACCATGAGGCAAGCAGGGTATTGGAAAGGGCTTACATGTAAGATTATCAGGAGAACGAGCCAGAGGTAGCCTGGTGGAGGATGTAGGGCCATGAGAAAGATAACTGAGCAATATTGCCTGCCAAACACCAGACACGTGAATGAGTCTATACTAGATTATCCAACCCTAAGCCAACAAGCCAGCTTACCACAGTGACATGAAAGAACCCAGGAGAAAGCAGTTGAGTAGTCCAGTCTGAAAGAGGCACCTAGCCACGCCAAAAGTCTATGAGCTAAATAAAATGGTTGTTGTTTTGAGCCCATAAATCTTAAGGTGGTTGATGATATCTATTGATATATTTTCTTGATGAATCAAATCTACATTTTTTTTCACAGTTTTCAATTTTTATTTGGTTCCTATCATTTATTTATTTCACGTTCCTAGAGGGGTTTTTACTCAAGTGTATATGTTCCTTATTCCTTTCCAAATATTTAATAATTAAGCCCTACTCTTAGTATTTGATGTATATATACCCTATCCCTTCCCCATCTAAACCACATGATTTGACCTTTCTTATTTAAGCATTTGCTGACAGCAATATATTGTCATTAAATAAAGAAGCTAAATATATTAGCTTAATATATTCTACATATATAACCTATATAAATAGTCTTATTTAGGCTGCTTTCTATAATAGGTATGCTTGGTACCATACACTGAATGACCTATGTCAATTCAGCTAGTCATAATTTTCAAGTTTTTCTAAGTACTCTTAGTCTCCAATAGCTAGGAGTGGCTGGGAGTCACAGGACTCCTTCTCCAGAAACTTGCTACCATTGTACTATATTACAGTGAAAACAATCTAAGATAGAATTCCACCACATTTTTAAGCATTTATTAGCAAATAAACAAAAACAACCATGGTACAAGAAGACCTCACTCTATGTCCTTTTAGGCTTTCCAAAAAGTACCTTGCATAAAAGATTGACTTCTAGGCAAATGCAATGACATTCTGATGACGGGTTCAGCCTACCTTCTAGTTGGGTTAGGAAACAAAATCCTCCATTAACTGGGAAGTGTACTCTAGACCTTAATCTAGAAGAATTAGGCTACTTGGGTACATCACATTCTTTCACTCTGCTCACTTGGAAAAGAAGTACTTGTATGATTTTTCTAGCTTGCTTTGTGTTTTTGTGGTTTACCCTGTTGGGAGTTCACTCAGCTTTATGAATCTGTAGGTTTTGTCTTTTGCTGAATTTGAAAAGTTTTTGGCTATTATTTCTTCAAGTACTTTTCCAGCCCTGCTCTCTTTTTTCTCTCCTTCTTGGACTTCCATGACACAAATGCCAGATCTTTTAATATAGTCCCACTGGTCCCTGAGGCTCTTTTTTGTTTTGTTTTGCTTTGCTTTTTTAGTCTATTTTCTCTTTGTGTCGAGATTGGGTAATTTCTAGTATCCTATCTTCCATTTCACTGATTCTTTTCTTTGTCCCTTCCAATCTTGTATTGAACTCATCCACTGAGTTCTTTTTATTTCAGTTATTATATTTTTCAGTTCTAAATTTTCCATTTATTTATATTTCTGTTTCTTTTCTGAGACTTTCTGTCTTTCATTTGTTTGGAATATGTTTATAAATTGCTCATTGAAGAATTTTATCATGGCTGCTATTTAAGATTATTTGTTAGGTAACGCTAACATCTTTGTCGTCTCTATGTTGGCATCTACTGATTGCCCTTTTTCATTCACTTCGAGATCTTCCTGTTTCTTTGTATGATGAGTGATTTTCAGTTGAGTCCTGGATATTTTTATAATAAATTATGAGACTCTGGATCTCACTTAACTTCTGTTTTAGTTGACTTTCTATGACTCCATTCCAACAGAGGAGGGATACGTATGCTCTGACTCATCAGGGCCAGGTGGAGGTAGAAAAACCCAGGTTTCGCACATGGGTTCTGTTAACATCTAGTGTGTGTGTGTGTGTGTGTGTGTGTGTCTCCACATTACTCCAGGCAATGAGCTTTCTGGCTTCCCATGTGGTCTCCACTGGCACCATAGGTGGATGGCATCATTACCACTAGGTAGTGGAGAAAGTCCTAACTCTTCGCTAGATGTTCTCTGATATCACTTCAGTAGAGAGATGCTGGGTGGGAGTGGATCCATTCTTCCCACATGGTCTCCAGTGATACCACAGGGAAAGCTCCTTACAGGCTGGCTGAAATGAAAGTCTCAGTTTTCTTCTTAGGATTCTCTGATACCACCCCAGTGGTGAAGGTGGGGGGCATGGGGCACCTGGTTATAGCCTCTCTAGGGTGGAAGTCTAGGCTCTCCACTCAACCTTGGCTTGCATCAGTGGAAATGGGGTCACAGGTTTTTCTGTGGTGTTTGGCAGAAGTAGAGTAATTATTATATAAAATGTTTAGTCTCGCTAGATTGCCCCATTCCTGTTTTCTTTGACTAGAGAGTGCACACTTTTGTTGGGGCTTATTTTTTATTTTTTGTCCACTATGGTTGGCATTTGTCTACTATTGGGTTGCCAATATCCCCAGCTCCAAGTCTGAGATACATGAGGCAAAAATATATAACCCAAGGAACTTAGAACCTTTTCATTCCTTGGATCCCATGGTCCCTGCCCACTCTGCCTAATTCTTTCCACTGTTCAGAGTTTCATTTGGTTTCTTTTATGTATACATTTTAGTTATACTGTACATCTTCTCAGAAGTGAAAGTCATCTATTATTACTTTTAAGAGTAGTTTTAGGCTCATAACACAACTGAGAGGAAAGTGAAGAGATTTCCCATATACCCCTTTCCACCACACATGCACTGCCTCCTCCATTATCCCCCAGTATCAAAATGGCACATTTGTTACCAAGGATGAATTTACATTGACACATCACAATCACTCAAAGTCCACAGTTTACATTTGGGTTCACCCTTGGTATTATACATTTCAGTGGGTGTGGACAAATGCATGATGATATATATCCATAATTAGAATATCATACAGAGTAACTTCACTGCCCTAAAAACCCTATTTGTTCTGCATATTCACCCCCTCCTCCACTGACCTTTTTATTGTTTCCATAGTTTTGCCTTTTCTAGAATGTCATATAATTGGGATCATACAGTATGTAACCTTTTCAGATTGGCTTCTTTCACTTAGTAATATGAACTAACGTTTCCTGCATATCTTTTCATGGCTTGATAGCTCATTTCTTTTTAGTGATAAATAATATTCTATTGTCTGGATGTAACACCACTTATTTATTCATTCACTTACTGAAGGACATTTTGGTTGTTTCCAAGTTTTGGCAATTATGAATAAAGCTGCTATCAACATCCCTGGGTTTTGTGTGGACATGTCTTCAACTATTTTGGGCAAACACCAAAGAGAGTGATTGCTGGCTGATACAATGAATATATTTAGTTTTGTAAGATACAGTCAAACTATCTTCCAAAGTGGCTGTACCATTTTGTATTTCTATCAGCATCAGCAATATATATGAGAGTTTCTGTAACTCCACATCCTGGCCAGCATTTGGTACTGTCAGTGTTCCAAAATTTGGCCATTTAGCATTCTAATAAGAATATTTTAATTCTCATTTCTTGATGTCATGTGGTATGGAACATCTTTTCATATGCTTATTTTCCACTCTGTTAAGATCTTTGTCACTATTCTGATTTTGACATTCTATTTTTTTCTTTTTTTGCCATTCTAATTTTAACACCATTACTGGTCTTATGGATTTAGAAAATGCTGAGGAGCACAGGGGACCAACATTAGCATGCAACAAGGGCTCTGTCCTAGCCTCTGCCTTGTTGAAAATTCATACAAATAGCTGAGATGAATGGCAAAAGGTAATAATATATTTGTGTAAGGACCAAGGACAGGTGGCCCTAAAGATGAGCCATTTTGACATGAAGATTATTTTGAGTTAAAATGCAATCGAGACCCAACAGAATCAGGAAAGCTCTTTACTTCCCCCTCAACTGCCTAAAAAAGAATTTAGATAGAGGACCTGTTTCAGGAAGAGCTCTATCACCATAGATAACTACAATATGTTATGAACTAGGCATGGTAGATAGGGAGGAACCTAGGTATGCCTGTTTGATCAAAGTCCTCCTTGTCCCATTGTTTCTCAGTGACCCAGCAAACATTTGTTTACCAAACATTTACTCTTTTTCATCTTCCTGTGAATTGCATTCCTTCCCTTTGAAGTCCCAGACCCCTACCCCCCTATCTCAGGTTGCCTGACTGTCTTTGGAATTTCCATGTCTGTGTGGATTCCCCATATATATGAAATTAAATTTGACTTTCTGCTGTCAGTGTGATCTTAGTCCAGCTAGAAGGACCTTTGAAGGGGACAGGAAATTCTTGCTCCTGGACATTTGCATTTCAAAGAACTGGCAGCCATAGTTAATCATAAAAACAAGATTCAAAAAATGTTGATAAAATAGTTATCATAAATATTGCACAATGCATTTTGATTCAGAAAATAAATTATATAATATAAAGGGCAGTACTGGCCTAATATTGGTTCTTATGGAACAAGCAAACAACAAACAGAAGGAGGGTAGTACGTAACTAGAAATTAAATAAGAAATAAAAGGAAACCAGTATTAAGTTAGCTTGTATTTTGGAACAAGCACTGATATAGGCATCTTGTAGATGCTGCAGAATCTATATTAATAGGAGTGAGTGGCCGGAATAAGGGAGGTAATTGTCACATTGTATGCTGAGATGTACGGATGACATGTAGGCATTGTGCCCAACTAACTGGGAGATGACAAGCATGGTGACAGGTCACATGAAAGGTCATTGAAAAATATTTAATTAGTTGAGGAAAAAGGGTAGAGAACATGAAAGATACTCTGTGGAAAAAAGAATGAATCATGTTGCCTAGAACCAGAAGTGCAAGGTGATGAGTTCTTTGTTAGTTTAAGTATTTAAACAATGACAAAATGACTGGCTATCAGAGATAAAAGAAAGTAATCCTGCTTTTGCTAAGCGCTAGGATAGATGACCTCTCAGGTCATTACTTTCAAGGAATTCTAGGCCCAGTTGGAAAGAGAATGGCAAAGTGTTAGGAACTTGAGCCTCACAAAACAGAGCGCAGCTGGCCTTTGGCTTTAATGAGATCCAGACATTAGTAAGAAAGAAAAGAGGTATTTTTGGTTAAGACAAATTCCAGCTATTATCTTAGGAAGCAGGAAATTCAGGGTTTTATAGGAGAGATGTGTGCAAATGAAAGCTAGATTAAAAGTTTCCCGGGGGATTATTATTCATACAAAAGAGCCCTTGTTTTTGATTATGGTATTGAAAAGTAATGGGATATGAGCATTATAAAAGAGAGGTACCTCCTTGTGTATTTTAAATAATAACTTCCTATGGGGAGATGTCTGCAAATTTAAACATGAATGAGAAGAAAAAAGACTCTTTCTCTCAAGGGTTCTGCTTAATTTTATATCAAAGTGCTTAAAAAAAAGTGAATGAGGTTGCCATCTAGTGACTGTTTTCTGGTTTTCATCTTTAGAGCCTCTTGATTCTCAAACTTGGCTTACATTAATTAGTATCACCTGGAAGTTTTCTTCAATTATGGATTCCTGGCATCCACCTGAGACTGGAATCAGACTGGAGATAGGCCTCCAGAGATTCTGCTTTATTTTAAAGATCTTCAGATGATTACTTTGGACCTAGTCTACCACCGGTGTTTGGAATTAACTGCCCTGAGGGCATATTGTGTATGGGCTGAAGTGTTGCACAGGCAAATTTATGTAAAATGCAGTATTTACCTACCTGCTCTAAACACTTGGTTTTAGGCATATGACACTTGGTATTGCATCTTTGTATCTGTGCTACTAAAATAGGTTTGCCAGTGCTAGAATTTACCTTCCTGCTATACCCAAAGATATATAATCAAAGATGTTTACTGTAACACTGGTTTTAAAAATGATTAACTAAACACTATGTACATGTTCATCAATAGGATTTGGTTAAAAAATGACCGTAAATACAAGCACTGAAATTATATGCAACCACTTAAAAAGAATGAGGTAGTTCTATATATGCTGATACCCAAGATGTATTGTGAAAAAAGCAGCTGTATTTTTAGCAAAGAGGTGATTCTGAGTCAATAGTCTGGACTCAATCTTAGAAACACTGCATTAGTGACTAGATAGAGTAGCATTTGTGATATAAGGCCATGGATGGGACCTGAGAATTTTCAATTAAAAAATGTTTTTTAATTTAATTTATTTTTCAGAGAGAAAGACAGCATGAGTGGGGGAGGGGCAGAGACAGAGAGAGGGGGAGAGAGGGAGACAGAGGGAGACATAGAATTCAAAACAGGTTCCAGGCTCTGAGCTGTCAGCACAGAGCCTGCCGTGGGGCTCAAACTCTGGAAAAGCGAGATCATGACATGAGCTGAAGTCAGAGGCTCAACTGACTGAACCACCCAGGTGCCCCAGGATTTTCACTTTTAAAAACATATTCCTCAAGTGATTCTAATACAACCAAAGTTTGAAATCACCAGCATGAGCATCTTCCCAGTGACCCTCAAATCGGCTTACTAGGTCTCCTCCAGGTCTGTAGCCAGTCCAGATCTTCCTCTGTATTCATCTGGCATTGTGGGAATGCTTTTAGTCTATAGTGATGAGATAGCATGCCTTGGTGGATTGTCTCCATCAACAGATAATGAAAATAGGATTTAAAGTCAATTTACAGGGGCACCTGGCAGTAGGTTGAGTGTCCAACTTCAGCTCAAGTCATGATCTTGCAGTTCATGTGTTCAAGCTGCATTAGGCTCACGGCTCTCAGTCCATAGCCCACTTCAGATCCTTTGCTCCCTTCTCTCTACCCTTCCCCAGCTTGCGCTCTCTCAAAAATAAATAAAAGCATTAAAAATTTTTGTTTTCTTTAAGTCAACTGATAAAACACTCTTCACACGTGGATCATTAAACAAACGCTTGTGAAACAGAACTTGTTCCCAGTGTGTAGCTGTGGCTTCCTTAGTTCACCACCATGTGGAAAGTAATATGGTGGCTGTAGAGCTATGGCACGTCATGAGGCCACATACAAATCAGTCTCTGAAAAAGGCAGAACAGAAAATGCAACAGGGAAATGAGGAAGGAACCAAGGAAACAAAAGATGAAAGTACAAAAGGAGCAAAAGGTCACAATGGGCTGATTTTGAGAGGTGTTTGCTGCCTTGTATTTCCCAAAGGTTTGGGTTCTATAAAATTTTCAGTTAGCAGATTTTGTAAGCAATAATCCATGAGCCTGTGGTGTTCTCCTACAGAGTTAGCTTTCGTGACCTGTTTAGTGTTGGAGTTCTCTCTTCACAGAGACACAGACTGTTGAAAGAAATGAGCCTCTTCCAGGGAAAGCCCCTCGGTTGAACAAACATGTTTTATAACAAGAAGTGGGAGAGTGAGGGATCATTAAAGATGGAGAATATGGGTGCAAAAGTCTCCCTCAGAACTCCCCAGCCTCCCTGTGGCCAATGGAAATGAGTCTCCACTCTGACTCTCCAATGTATGGTCCTACAGGGATGATGTAGTCTTGAGTAGTTGATGAGGATTTATTATTTCAGTTTGCTCTAGGTTGTTCAACTATCACTTACTAAAAACAGCTGAGAGTAAGCCTTAAATCAGTCTGCATATATTTCTTTGTCAAAATAATGTTTATAGTTTTTCTGATCATAAAAGAAAAGAAAAATTTAATACATAAACTTATGAAGAATATAGAAAAACATAAAGGAAAAATCACACATGCATCAACATATTTTCTCTTCCAGCCTTTTGGCAGGTGTACATTTTTATATGTTTCAAGAAAACTGGTATCATATTTTATATTCTGTTTGATATCCTATTCTGTTAACTCATTGTGTCCTTTTACCACAGGACTAAATATTTTTAAACCATTAAAAAATTTCTTGTGTATCCCTACCACAATTTGTTCAATTTACTAATGAAGGGTATGCAATATTTCCTGGATTTTCTCCATTATAAACTTTTTTTTAAATTTTTCTTTTTTTTTAAGTTTATTTATTTTGAGAGAGAGAATGAGTAGGGGAGGGGTAGAGAAAGGGAGAGAGAGAGAGAATCCCAAGCAGGCCCCACACTGTGAGCCTGGAGCCCAACATGGGGCTCAAACTCATGAACTGAGAGATTATGACCTGACTGCAAACCAAGAGCTGGATGCTCAACCAACAGAGTCACCTAGGCTCTCCAATAAACTCTTTTTTGGTTTTTAAAATTAAATCTGAATGCCACTGGTATTTCATCATTATTCAAAAAATTAGTTGTTTTTAATACATACATTCTTTATCCTATTTAGGAATATATCACTTCCTGGTTTTCCTTGTTTACTAATAATCTGAAAATCAGAAATTGGTGTTGAGTATTTGAAAACGGCATTTTTCATTTTCCCAGTTTCTCAGTCTGAAAGTTTAAAGTCACGTGTGCCCTTTTTTCTTTTTTAAAAAACCCATATCCAGGGGCACCTGGGTGGCTCTGTCGGTTAAGCATCCAACTTCAGCTCAGTTCATAATCTCGCAGTTTGTGAGTTCGAGCCCCGCGTCAGGCTCTGTGCTGACAGCTCAGAGCCTGCAGCCTGCTTCAGATTCTGTGTCTCCCTCTTTCTCTGCTCCTCCCCTGTTCACACTCTGTCTCTCTCTCTCAAAATAAACATTAAAAATTTTTTAAAAAATCAATAAAAAATCATATCCAGTAACCAGTAAATTTTGTCTATTTCAGCAGACACATAGCATCTGACCACTTCTCACCACTCTCTTCATCTAGCTTTGACTTGATCTTCTGCCACTGCCCATTTGCACATCAACCCAAACCATGCTTCTTTTTCTTAGCACATCAAGTAGGATGCTGCCTCAGGGCCTTTATACTTGCTATTAATTCTGCCTGGAATGCTTCCTTCCTTCATATCTACATAGCAAGCTCCCTCCTCTTCCTCGATTCTGCTCAAATGTCACCTCAGTACAGCCTTCTCAGATCCTCAAATTTAAGATTCTAATTCTTATCATCCTTTCCTACTTTATTTTTTCTACAAGGTTCATCACCATCTAACATATTTTATCTTTTATTTTTATCTGTATACAGCTTGTCTTCCATTGGAATGTAAGTTCTGTGAGGGAATCCTCAGCACCAATGACAGTATATGCCACATAGCAGACAGTCAACAGATCTGAACTGAACTCAACCCAACTCAAATATTTGTTGAGTAAATGACAGTGTCATTGTTTTTTGATGGGAGTGGAGCTACTGATGTGATAAATTATATGAGTAAATCTTACTGTATTGAATATTAATATTTTAATATTAAATATTAATATTTTAATATTAAATATTTATTGGGGCGCCTGGATGGCTCATTCTGTTAAGCGACCAATTCTTGGTTTTAGTCAGGTCATGATCTCACATTTCCTGAGTTGAAACACTGTGTCAGGCTCCATGCTAACAGCATGGAGCCAGCTTGGGATTCTCTCTCCCCGCCCCCTACTCTCTCTGTCTGTCGATATAAATAAAAAAGTTAAAAAACTTAAAAGAAAATGAAAATACACCTCTGTGTTTATTGAAGCATTATTATAATAGCCACGACATGGAAGCAACCTAAGTGTTCATCAATAGACAAATGGTTAAGGAAAATGTGGTATATCTATCTACCTATAGGTACACACGCACAGTTGAATATTACACAGCCATAAAAAAATGATGAGATCGTACCATTTGAGACAACAAGACTGGACCTAGAGGGCATTACACTAAGTTAAGTAAGTTAGACTGAAAAAGGAAAATACCATATAATCCCACCCCTAAGTGGAATGTAAAAAGAAAACAATGCAAATGAATAAACAAACAAAAAGCAGAATCAGCCCTATAAATACAGAAGCAAACTGATGATTGCCAGAGGCAAGGAGGGTGAAGGCTTGGGCAAAATAGGTGAGGGACAGTGGGAGATACAGGCTTCCAGTTGTGGAATGAAGAAGTTACGGTAATAAAAGGCACAGCATGTAAGGAATATAGTCAAGGATATTGACTATATTCTTGTAACCTGGACAGATGAACCTGTCCTGTAACCTGTCAATGAACAGGACAGATGGTAACTACTCTTGTGGTGAACAAAACATAACATATAAACTTCTCAAATCACTAAGTTGTATACCTCAAACTAATATAACATGGTGTGTTAACTATACTCAAATTTAAAAAGGTAAAAAATTTGTAAAGTACTTTTGCAATTATATTTACTTGGATTTTTCTAATCTGTGTTCATAAGTCATGTTTGTCTTACAGTTTTCTTATTTTGTTCATTTTTTTAAGAATTTGGTATTAAGGTTTGATATCATCTTAGCTTTATAAAATGAAATAAACAGCTTTCCAGCTTTTCCATTACCTCCCAAACAGTGCGCAGTGCATGTATCCTGACAATCATCTATTTGTTGAAAGTATGAGAGGATATACTAGAAAAACCATTTGGCAATGAGGATTTGAGAGGTAATTCTTTGACAACATTTTTCAATTTCTTTCATGGTTAATAATAGATTCAGGTTTTAAGATTTTTCAGGATTTGTGTGTTTCCAGAAGGGACTGCTTCAGAGAAATGTTCTAATTTATATTCATATAATTGTTTTTTTTTTATCATCTTTTATTTTGAATATCTTGTTACCCAGTGTTATATTCTTATTTTCATTAGCAGTTTTCTTTACATTTTTCATCTTTTCTTTGTCTCTCTGAGATCTTTCAGAGGCTTCTCTATCTTATTGTTTTAAATAAAAATTATAAAATAAAAATTGCTTAAATTCTATTACCGATCTATTAACCTAACAATAGTAAAAATCTACTTAAAATTCAATATAATTAGGGACCATATATGCTATTCTAAACTGTCCCCATGGATTTATAAAGTATTGTCCATTCAATACAACAGTCCACTTGCAGCCCTTCTTGTCCCTATTATCTAAAGTCAAAACCACACAGTTTCATGTAGATTTTCTTGCTGGTATTGTGTTAACCCACTCATCATTCTTAGTTTTTCCTCATCTGGGTTTCTAGCTCTAAGGTTAAAAGGAATTCTCCTTCCTTTCCAGATATCCTCAGTAAGTTTTTTTTCTGAGCCTTTATTCCCCATTTCCCTTTATGTTCTCAATTCCCCTTTCCATGACTTTTATCCAGACCCATCTGTTTCTTCTCCTTTTCCTTTGGACTGTCTAACACCTGTGATTCCAGGTATTAATATCTTGACTAGCAGAGTTTACCTTATTAGAAGTTGTTTTTGAAAGGGCTTCTGTGAAAGCATCATAGCGTCTTTGAAAGTGTTACCTTCTTGAGTACCTACTTACTTCAAAGCAGGTACTAAAGACTGAGTGTGGAGACAATATTATGTTTCTTCTGGATTATAGCAATAACCCTTGAGTATTCTTTTTAAAAATTTTTTTTAAAAAATATTTATTTATTTTTGAGAGAGAGAGAGAGAGAGGAAGCAGGGGAGGGGCAGAGAGAGAGAGAGGGAGGCAGAGAAACCCAAACAGGCTCCACACTTGTCAGTATATAGCCTAACATGGGGCTTGAACTCACGAACCATGAGACCATGACCTGAGCTGAAATCAAGAGTCAGATGCACTTGGGTGGTCAAGGACAAGATGGCAGAAGAGCAGGGAGCTCTGTAATCCGCGCACGCCCGTATGGATTGAACTGAGAAGGACTGAAGGGATAAAACTTGGATTTGCAAGTGGGGGAAAGAAGAAACAGACACCAGAAAGAACACAACCTCAAAGATGCCTGAGTGAGTGACTGTGATCTGGGAAATTAGGGGACGGGCAGGTCCCGGTGGTAAAGGGGAAAGGAGCCC
>CM053567.1:123736570-123791281 GCA_028646485.1 Cryptoprocta ferox
ACTTGTACCCCAATGTTCGTAGCGGCACTTTCAACAATAGCCAAATCATGGAAAGAGCCTAAATGTCCATCAACTGATGAATGGATTAGGAAGATGTGGTTCATCTATACAATGGAATACTACATGGCAATGAGAAAGAATGAAATCTGGCCATTCGTAGCAAAGTGGATGGACCTCGAGGTGTCATGCTAAGCAAAATAAGTCAGGAGGAGAAGGACAGATACAATATGTTTGCACTCATAGGTCTAATAGGAGAAACCCAACAGAGGACCATGGGGAGGGGAAGGAGGAAAAAGAGCTAAGGAGAGGGAGGGAGACAAAACACGAGAGACTCTTGAATACTGAAAACAAACTGAGGGGGGAAGGGGAAGGGGGAAAGGTAATGGATGGTGATGGTCTTGGTGGAGGTCACTTGTTGGGAAGATCACTGGGTGTTATATGGAAACCAACCTGAGAATAAACTATAAAGTTTAAATAAATAAATAAATAAATAAATTTAAAAAAAAATAAAAATAATGACCGGGGTGCCTGGGTGGCTCCTGGTTAAGCATCCAAAAAAAAAAAAAAGAGTAAGATGCACTTAACCATCTGAGCCATCTAGGTATCCCTAACACT
Source organism: Cryptoprocta ferox (assembly GCA_028646485.1). Lineage (NCBI taxonomy): Eukaryota > Metazoa > Chordata > Mammalia > Carnivora > Eupleridae > Cryptoprocta > Cryptoprocta ferox. Next base: position 123,737,186 of record CM053567.1, read on the forward strand.
TTGGTCTTCTTACTGCTAGTCTTCTGCCTTCCAATTCTCCTATATCACCCTCCCCCCACACTTCCCCATTCTATAGCTGGAGTGATCTTTCTCAAGCTCTAAAATACATCATGTAGTACATTTAAGGTCATCGTCTGCCAAGCCCTCATTTGCCAGTTGGAACTGACTGTCGACAGCCAGCCCCTCTAAATGTGTAATACCTTATGGAAAATGGATTTGACTATGTCTTTGCTCTACTTTCAGCTAGAGTTCATCTCTTTCCTCAGAACTCCTATAATTTTGTTATTTATATTTTTATTATTGAATGTACCACAGTCACCTTGTGTTTTTTGTATGCCTTTCTCCTGGACTAAATTATAGTCTTAATAAGGGCCAGGAGCATCTCTTCTCTCCTTTTGATTCCCATGGAATTTTGTGAAGTGTAGTCATTCAGCAAATGTTTTATCATGGAGCGGAATGTTTTGCCAAACAGAATCAGACATATTGCCCTGACTAGATAGATTGCCAAGAACAGATTAACTCTGGCTATGAAATCCAAGTAGATATCGATGAGAGAGAGATCTAGGAGGGTGGGAGGTTGGAGAGAGGAGCCAACATTGAAATAAATGCCAGAGTCTGGAGCGGTGTTTTCTTTTTGGGCACAAGGTGGCAGGATATACCCATTTGAATCAATGCATAAAAGACAGCTTTGTGAGGCTGAAATTTTCTGCCCTATTTTGGAAATCTATGTTTGTTTAAAAAAAAAAAAGAAAAAGGGAAGTAGTGCAGCTTGATGGCTGAAATCTGTGTTTGGATCAGTACAGACCCACGGTCTGACTGCAGGCTGTGGTCCTGAATCTCTGGTCCTTTAGTTTTGGGCTTAGCCCTCTATGTCTGGATCCCATAGCAATGCCTCGAGGATGTTGAAACGTTTTGAGTTTCCCTTAAATGGCTGAAGAAAATCTGAACATTGTCAGTGTTTTAAACGAATATGCATGTATACTCAAGCTTGGTGAGAGAAAGCAAAATCTGTCCAGAGAATTGAAACATACAATTTCTCCACTAGATAGGGGACTAGGACTGAGAAACTTTGGAAGCTCCTACCTCTAATAACCCAAAGAAAACTTTCATTTTCTCTATCAGTTCATTTGTTTTCTTTACAATGCCAAGTGTTTGTCATGTGGTCAGACCATTTGCATATAAAAGTCTGATATAATCTGGGATATAATTAAAAAGTTGATTTCAATTCATTTATCTGCAATTTAAATTCTGATATCGTTTTCTTCATTTATTAATTGCTTCTAGTTTGTGTGCATGTGTGCACCAAAATTGTCTTTTATTTAAAAAAAAAGCAAAGTACTAGAAATAGTTTATTCTGGAATTCTGATAGTGACTAATTTATTAGATGATATGTTAACTCATCCCATTGATATTGATTTATGTTACACCTAGAATTCTGATGGAGAATAAATGATGGAAAAAAGATAATCCTTGTTTTCAGGTATTACTTACTTTCAGGTTCTGTCTCTTGCTATATGCATGTATGTGTGTGTATGTGTGTGTGCATGTGTTATATATAGATTTATCTATATATATGGGTGTATATATGCACACATGTACACATATTTGTATATGTGAATGAATATATACATACACTTTCCATTTATTTGTGTCTATATGTGTATATATTCATATATATATCTATTGTTGTAATATACGGCAATACAGTGAATATTTAAGAATAGAGTCTGGAGCCTAGCTGCCAGTATACAAACCCTAGTTTACTAGTTGGAACACTTACTAACAGTTCTATGCCCCAGTTTCCTCTTCTGTAAAATGGGGATAGTAATGGTACCCATTATAATAGGATAATTGTGAAGATTAAAATATTTAACAGAGCATGGCACACGCTATTATTATTTGTGTGTATGTGGAAATCTGATTTATTCCATAGCTTTATATTGCAACTTTTATTTAGTATAAAAGTACCTTCTATCAACTTGATATGCAGTTTAGATTTTTTGAAGGCACCATAATGATGTAATGACACTGATGTTTTTCATTTGTGTTATATGGATTATTCAACTCAGTACTCTAGGTGCTGTACAGAATGTGCAGTCCTGGTTTCTCTATTGGGGAACTTACATCTTAAAGAGACAAGAGAAGTAATAGGCACCTTTTCCTACCTTCCATCTCTTTCTTTCTCACTTGGCCTTTCTCATTTAGAAGAATGTCAGAAATGGAGAGGTGTATCAATTAGGAATTCTGTCACAGACTATGAGTCTGGAGTTCTCTCTTGTCCAGCAAGAGACCAGATGCCAAACTGAAAACAAAATCGGTCCAGAGAATTGAAACATACAATTTCTCCACTAGATAGCAGACTAGGACTGACGAACTTTGGAATGTCTGGGAGGACACATGAGCCCCGAACAGGGGTTTCATCTCCATATTTATTGAGCTCACAAGATATTACCCATGTGGTGACCATGAAAAAAAACAAGATCTTACACACGTGAACATGGAGAAAACAATCAGACAGTAATCATTAACTCGTGTGTGTAAGAAGCAAAAGGTCTGGGAGGCAAGTGTAGTTTGTGATCAAAATACAACAGTATATTGGTGTCAGATGGAAAGTAATTTCCTGCAGATGATATAACAAGTTACTTGTGATCTCATTATGATATCTCGCTAGCTAACCTCGGGCACTTTTGCCCTAAGCTTTCTGCCCTAAGCTTTTTTCTAACCCATTTATGTAAGTAGAACCTATTTCCCTACAGACTTCAGTTCAGCTATCAATAACCAAAGAAGAAGGAGGAGAAGAAGGAGAAGAGGAAGAAGAGTTGCTTATCAATTGGAGAATTGTTTTATTCACAGAACAAGCACTATGGAGGTAGGAGCTGATGGAGCTGGTATAATGGTATCTCTGTGATTACTTTGTCCTTTTGTATTAGAAAACCTACACTTCTCCTGTGTGTCTGTTTTACTGTCATGCTTCTACCACACTCAGTTCTTCTCACATGGATATGTGGGTTTTTCCCCACAGTAAGCCCTTCTGTGACACCAGCTATGTGTCCTACAATTGATCTCAATTCTGACACTTTCTACCCAGAGATAGCATCAGATCCTACAGGTTAAGGCCTCAGTTCCAAAACACTCTCCCCCCCACACACCAATTCAGATACCAATTGCAAGTCTGTGTTGTTACCTATGTCACCTATTGACTATAAATCATAGTTTTTCCTACGAACCCCTCCCTGAGTTTGGTTAATTTGCTAGAGCAGCTCACAGCATTCAAGAAAGCAGTTTACTTATGGTTGACCAGTTTATTATAAAAAACATAATTAAGGACATGGATGGACATCCAGATAGAGGAGAGGTGAAGGACAAGGTATGTGGGGATGGCCACAGGGCTTCTATGCCCTCTCCAAGTAGGCAATCTCCTGTCACCTCCATATATTCACCAACCTGAGAGCTCTCTGAACACCATCCTTTTGAGGTGTTGATAGAGGCTTCATCATATAGGAATAATTAACTATTACCTCCATTTCCAGCCCCTCTTCCTTCTCTGGAGAATGAGTAGGGGGGAGGGAGGTAGGACTGAAATTGCAAGCTTTTAATCTAGTCTTTCTGGTGACCAGCCCCCATCCAGGAGCCCACCAAGAGTCACCTCATTAGAACAAAAGACTGAGGAAATTGCAAGGAATTTAGTAACTTTATGTCAGGAACCAGGGTCAAAGACCAAATATTAGAACAAACCATGCTCCTAGTGCTCTTAGGAAATTTCAGGGGTTTTAGGAATTCTTTGCCAGAAACTGGTAGCATAGACCAAGATGTATATTTTCTGTTATCTCATGCCTTTTCTTCATGGTTACAAAATGGTCTCTGCACCCCCAAACATCATGTTAATGTCAAGCAAAGAAGACTAGGGTAAGAAAGGAGGAAGCATGGTATTAGCTGTATAAGCTTTTCTTATCAGGAAGAGCAAAAGCCTTCCAGAATTCCATGTCCCTCCCTTACCAGGTGGCTTGGGTCTAATTTCCAGAACAATGTCATAAGGCCATTAGCTGAGAAAGCATCTGTATGAAATATGGGAAGAAAAAATAAGCTGGAAATGATTTGGGATCAGCCAATGAATAATATCTGCCAAAATAAGTTTTTGTCTTGGCTTTACATTTGTCCTTTCCTTTTCAGATTCTCCGTTCCTCTCTGCACCCCATCCCCTTCTTTGTCTTCTTTGTCTGGAGGGAGGTAGATACTAGTAAAAGTAATAACATGGAACTTTGTTTTAGTAAGTAAAATTTGCCTTATAAGAAGTTATAAATGTGCAACAGAGGAAGGGAGTGTAGAAAGATGTGAAGCAGGGTATCTTTGCTGGAGCAGGGGTGGGGTCAACAGAAGAAGGAAACGCTGGCATAAGCACAGTGGGATTCAGTAAAGTGGTCATGCTTTATTCAAGGGATTACCTTCATAACGCTGCCTCTGCCAGAAACAGAACTAATCTTGTTGCCTCTGAAATGAAGCACCACAGACAACAGACTTTCTTACAGATTATTTAATTACAGATTATCATAAGGGAGATAGTGTTGATTTTCATATCTGTAGAGCAAACAACAAAGGAAGGCTTTTATGACATTCACAAACTATTTTTTAATATTTTTAAATGACACCTATTCCAAAAATCCTTAATTTTTCTTCTTTAATAACAGCATCATAACTTTGATTTCTTACTGTGACCATTATAACAATAAATCTCATGAGGAGGACAGGTTTCTTGGCTCACTCAATTCTCTGCTCTGCCCTTCCCCATTGTGGTCTGCTCTCAGGTGGCTCTCCTTTTTTGTCACGTCAGATGACTAGGGATTCAAACCTTCATCCTGCTGGAAACTTCTAGTGGGCTAGTCACCATCACTCTCACTGGAACTGCCACTGTCAGATGAGTCACTACTGTCATGCTTTCTAGGGGGGCTAAACCTTCTACTAGAATGGGGTTTTCTATAACCCCAGGAGCCTTTCCTTTGAGGCACATCCTTATTCCGTGCAGAATTTTGTCTGTGGGGAACATAATGATTTTTTCTGCTCTGTGTTATTATAGTCCCCTCATTATTGAGGCCATTATGGGAACCTATTTCATTTTTAATGTCATTATCTAGATCTCGAGAAGGAACAAGCCAGCCCTGACTTTTGTCCCTACCAGGAAATCTTTGGTTTTCATTTGAGATTGCTTGATTCCTATTAGAATGCTCTGTACCTTTTCTACTACTACCTTTGCCATTTTGGGGAATTTCATTATAATTAGTACTTTCAGCTATATCACTACTGCCTTCTTTTTTTCTCTCTTTTGAGGGTGGATGAGGATAATGAAACTCTACTTTTCCTTGGTGAGCATTTTGGCTGCTGGTATCTACTCTGTTTCCTTCTTTTCCAGGGAGTTCCTTAAAGTTGGTGCTACCTATGATGTCATTGCTGCCCTCCACTACTAGGCTTACGTCAGCAGTGTTTGCCTCTTTTCTTGTTTCATCCCTGGTTCCAATGGTATTTCTGCCATTTTCTTCTTTTTCTGGGATCTCATTATAACCTGGTCCTCTTGCATCAGCTTCACTCGGGCCAGAAAACTCTGTTTGAATATCTGTACCTTTTAGGTCAGGACCAATAGGTTCTCCTTTACCAGAAATGTCTTTAAAAGGTTGACCATCTCCACTGAAAGGAGAGATATCATTGTCCCCCCTCTCTTGAAGATCTGGGTAACCACTGCCTTCAAAATCACTGGGGATTTTTTTGAGTTTTGGAAGCTGTTTTGGATAGTCAGTGTTGTACTGAGTAAGGTGTGTGCTTTTGCTTTTAACTGGAATGTTCTGAGCTTGGGGATCTCTTTGATAATTCTTCCTAACTTTTGAGGGGGCTTTAACATAGTTCACACTTGCTGGGATTTTGCTTAGAACATTCCTGGGTTTGTTCTCTTTGTTTTCTTCTGCCAAGAGTTCAGTCATAGTCCTTGGCTCCATTCTATGTTGCATATTATTTCTGATAAGAGTTGTAGCATATTCTTCTTGGTCACGTAGTTTGCTGATAGCATTGTCTCCATCCTCAACCCCATTATTCCCAGTGGACTCAGGATAAATGGACATCTTTTGGTTACTATGGGCATTTTCTTTGTTATTAATAGTATCGTCTTCATTTGTTTTCTCTCTGTTTTCAAAAGGAGTTTGTGTTTTGCTACTTTGATTATTTTCATTGGCTCCAACAATGGACAAGTTTTTCTCTCTTTCCTGGACAATGTTTTCTTTAGGTGCTGGTTCTTGATTTCTTCTCTTACCAGAATTGTGAAGAGCAATATTGTCTTTGTTTTTTTCTTCCTGCTAAAGTTTAATTTTCAACATAAAGTATTATTTTTAATAAATTAATAATAAATTTTTAAAATTTAATAATTTTTAGGCAATTTAAAAAAAATTACCCACCAGATCCTTAATAGAAAGATTATTAACTCAATAGATGTTTGTTGGTAGAGATAATTCTGTAATGGCTAAAGCAAGTTTCATGGACAAAGAATGAGCAAGGCTTAAAGGATGGGTAGGATCCAGATATATGGTAGGAAAGCAGGGAGAATATTTTAAGAATAAGTGGCATATTCAAATGTTTGGAAACTGGAAACATCTGAAAGATAATATGAATAAAACTGTGTGGTTTTAACACAGAAATTCTAAAGAAATGAATAAGAAATAAATTTGGTAATGTAGATTAGGTCCTGATTTTGAAGGAGGACCTGAATTTAAGGAGCATATGCTTCAAGAGTGGTCCTCCTCAAACACAGTGACATAATTGATAAAATAAAAGAAATTGAAACCATAGTTAAAATTTCAATGACAACATTGTTGTTGAGACAAAGACAAATATTTAGATTAAAAGTGAAAAGTTCACTATTAAAATTTTTGTGATTATTGCACCAAACAGTAAGGTGTTTAAATGCAAATTGGTAAAAGCAATATTTTTAGCCAAAAAAAGGTCATCTTGTGACTAATAAGTCATTGCAAGTGAAATGTAGTTCATATTTTAAAAAGTAATTATTCTCTCTCTCTGCTCTTGCCCTACTCTTCAGAGGTATTCATCTGCCTAGAGGAAGATTTTCTTTTTCTTTTCATTTCTTGTTTTCAGAAAATAGGCAAATAGGTGAATGTAGGTGATACTAAGTTTCTGACATTCAAACAAAGAATTTGCAGTGTTGCAAACCCAGCCATTGCAGAAAAAAAAAATTCATTAATTTTCTTTTCTTCCCTGCTTGTTATGTGATAAGCCAGATTTGATAATCTAGATCAGTAGTTCTTACATTTAGCATTTATTTACCACTCCTTCTTCTCCATTATGGTGTTACCCATGTTTGTACATATGGTATATGGTATGTATGGATATAAGCCATATCCTACTGCCTCATATGCCTGTATGCCATCTTAGAGAGAGAAGGAGGGAGAGTGAGGATCTGAATGTTTTTATCCAAAAGAGACTAACAGACTTACTTCAAGAATTATTACAGTGATTTGATAACCTTAAGGTTAAGCAGGTTGAATTTAAATTAATTTCTGCATGCTCCCTCCCCACTTCCCATTAACCCATGGTTAGGAGCTCTTGAGCAACAGAGCAATGATAGATGAAACAAATAACATACTTTCTCTCCACCTCAAAATCGTAGGGTGAGATAAAACTAACAACACTATGACATAAAGCTTTGAACTGGTAAGTAATACAAAATGAAGAGTAAGAGGTATTTATTGAGGGACTGGACATGTAAGAAATTGGGCTGAGTGCTACACGTTCTAAGCAATACCTGATGACAGGAATGGTAGAGGGTGGGGGTAGAGCAGTGGGATAGGGGCTTCATTTCCAACTGGGGCTCTCACAGACATACGAAGTGCTGAAGATCTGTAGAGCCTGAGACTCTAGGGCAAAGAATTTGGATTTATTTTGCAGAGGATGAAGAGCTAGTGAAGGTTTATGAGCAAGGGAGTAACAGAATAAAAATCACTGGTTTAGGAGGAAGAGCAGTAAGAAAGAAAAGTTAGGATGTTGCAATGTCCACGCCTGAGATGTAATCACTTGGATTAGGGTCATGCCAGAGGAAAACATTACAGAGAAAAAAATCTTCTATTGATCCCCAAATAGAAGAAAGGTTAATAACTAAAATGGGCTGGAATATTGATCTGCAAAAATGAAGACAAGAGAAAAAGATAATGGCCTTACTATTGGACATATTGATGTTGTGAGGATATAGAACTTGAACTTGAGAAAGCAATATTCAGTTGGAGATAGTCAGGTATTACAGTTCTCGGGGTCACCCTGTACCAGTCCTTCCCAGCTTCATGACCTATGGTCAGCTGTTCCCTCCTTGAACACTTTATGGGCTAATTGCTTGTTACGTTTTATGTGAGATCTTTTCATTTATATTCTAATTTTCATTATATTCTATTTTTTCAAGTTTTATTTTAACCTGAAATGAGTAACTAGTATTTCTTTTTTCCTAAAGCAACAATTATTAAGGTTATTTCCTCTTTCATATGCAACCTTTCTAATATTTGGAGAAGTTAAGATTTCCTCCAAACTCACTGGATGCCTTCTCTTCTCCAAGTTGACACTTGCAATTGTCATTTATTCGGTCACTATGTTCAGCCCTGTCATCTGACTGTGGGTCTCCTTTAGCCTGTGGGTTCCCAAACAGACCCAGACTCTGATGTAGCCTGAGCAGCCCAGAGCACACAGCATCTAGTAGCTTCCTTGCCCTGGCAGCAGCCCTGTTTTGACTAATGCAGCTTCATTTTGTCTTTTTTTTTTTTTTGGCCACCACTTCAGTCTGTTGGCTCTTGTGATCATGTGGGCATTTTCTTGGATGTATTAATTAAAATGTGAAAATACATGAGAGCTCCCAGATGGAGGAAAACCATGTAGTCAGCCAGAAGCTTGCCTTCACAGAGCAAATGTGCATGGAAGATAAAGAACATAGAAAGCCCACATTTAGGGAAGCCAGGATAATGGGGAATCACATTTAGTGAAACAGGAGGCAAGAGGTGCCAAGTCCTTCTTGATCTCTCAGCCAAGCACTTACTGAGAGTAGGTACACTATGGGAAGAGCACGGGTATTAGAATCAGTTGCCCTACTCTGCTGTTTATGAGCTGTGTGTTCTTAGAAACCTCTTGGAGGCTCAGCTTTCTTCACTGTAAAATATGAAAAATTGTACCTACATTTCAGGATTGTTGGGGGAATTCAATGGTTCTATTAAATAGTATAATAATTGTAAAGTATCTAGAACAATGCCTATGTCTACAACAAGTTCTGTATATACGATGGTAAGTGTCATTTCATACAGAACCATATATAGCCCTTTATCAAATGGGGTTCTTTATCAAATGGCTTTTTGCTTTCCTACATATTGTGATAGTCATTCAATTATTAGATGCACAGCTATTTCCCAGTCTCTGTATTTCTCTTAACAGTTGTAGTGACAGATGGAGATGGACTAAGTTTGGATCCTTCTATCCGTGTACCACCTGAATGTTACCCTCTGGGAGGATTCTATAAGCTTGTGGCCCTTGATACTATGTTATCCAAAATGTATTTTGCTTGGGCTTTCTTTTTCTCTCATTCTTTCATATGCAAATAAGTACTGTTTTATTTGGAAGGGACTGCTTGCTTTTACGCATGTATCTTACTTTTGGGAACGGTGGGGAAACTGTTGAATCAGTTTATACCAGACTCTCAAGATAAAAGTAGCTTATTGAAACGTCTTCTACTTTTAGGGAACTGACTAATATACAGAATTCAAAAGTTATAACTTGTAAATCTTTAAGATATAAATTGAAATTATTGGTTGGAGTCAATGATATTCATTGATCTTTTATATTGGCAAGAATATTCTGAAATTAGGTAAGAATTTTTCTACGAGGAAAAAATACAATAGAAACAAACTTTATGGTGAATTATATCTGAATAGAAAGTATTTTAAACATTTGACTTATTTTAAGTCATTGAGTCTTAGTTTTACGTGGACATTTATATTTTCCTTTGCAATCAAGTTCATTTGCTCATTGTGAATATAGTTTTTTGAGTTAAACAGGTGTATTAGCAAATAAATAGATTATAATAATCCTTCTTAATTTTTTTCTCTACCTACTGTGCATGGGGAAGTTTTCTGTTCTGTGGCATAGAGCTTTAAAACAGCAGCATGTATACTAATAAATTGTGTGCATTTCATTAAAGACTGAATAGAGTTCTTTTATAAATGAAAACGTGAAACAACTTTTAAACTGCAGAATGTGATGGTCAATCATTTTTACATTTGTTATGTTAAATGATTTATGGTTGCACCACTGACTGCATGATGGTTCTTATATCAGTTGGCTGGAGATTTCCTATGCTCTGCTTTCCTCTCTCCATGCCCTAGTTCATAGTATTCTTTTTGTGGAGAATGGCCTCTCTCACCTACTTGTTTGCTCAAATTCTACTCATCCTCCAAGGCCCAGCTCAATTATGTCCACTACGTAGCTTTCCCCAAACACCTGACTAGGAACTAACCTTTTTCTACTCCAAGCCCCGAAAAGCATGGTTTGGGGTGGGGGGAGTACTCAATCATTTTATCTCACACAGTATCTTGCACAATAGGAAGAGCTCAACATATATTTATTACAACAAATAAGTTTTAATTTACTTGATATAACAAATAAATGTAACAGGCAGTTAATCTTAGAGATGCCATCTAAAGAATAATGAGCAGAACGAAATAACGTTCTGAAGAGAAACTACTACTTTCATGGGAAATAAAACCAGATTTGGAAAAAGTAAATAGTCCTTTTGCTGATGGCATTTTAAGCTGTTTCCAGCTCTTTGGCAAATGAATCTGCAAGAAGGGACTGAATGAAAAGAATTATTGTCCTATTCCAGGGACAAGGCTCTTATTCTTTCTCTTCCAAGTATCCTGACCCAGATGGAGTCATCAGTGGAATGAATTTAAGGAGGAACTAAAGCATGTCACTCTTTAGGCTAAAATGATTTCTCCTATTAGCCATCTAGTCCTCACCATTAGAGCATATGATAGAATATGCTCAGAAACTTTCTTTATAAAAGACCAAGTGTTACTGAGAAGCAATAAGAAAAAGGCACGGGCATTGGGGGTCCACAGTACCACATCTGCAGGGGCAGGTCACAAAGCAGGGCAGGATATGGGCCAGGGTGTGGGGTGAGCCATCTGTGTCAGGAAAACTCTGGAACACAGAGTTCTATAGCAGAGGTGCTTAAGGAGCCAGGGACTGTGGGAAAAGGACAAAGGCACCAGCCACAGACAAAAACCCAGAGTAATCAAAAGTAAACTTGTCTCCTCTATGGTTTTCCCCTAGGGTTAGTCCAGAGTTTGGTGCATGAGAAGGATCTTCACTCAGAGATTCAACTTACCTTCATGTCAGTTTGATTTTTCCTCCCAGATGATGTGAAAACATACTTAAAAATATAATACCCATGTTTCTCATGGTGGCCTTTGTACGTTATCTACAAAAACATAACATTATATTAAGATGTGTTTATATCATATTAAATTTTGTCTCTCTCTTTGATTGTACAAGATACTCTTTAACTTAGGTGAAGTCAAATTCTTCCTCTGACAAATGGTAGTGCTTCTTATAACCACAGGAGAGCGTGTGTCAGCCAGCTTCTAAGGATAGAACTTGTCCCTTTCTTTTCTACATGCCTGTAAATCTGTTTCCTCCAACGATAGCTATCAACTACTCTCTCTCTCTCTCTCCGAGTGTCTATTAATTTTATTACCAAATTTCAATGGAAATGGAATATTTGGAAATATTTTCAGGTGGGAGGGGCTTGTAAGGATTAGGGGAACTGCAGGTTTTACAGTATTCATGTCTGATGTCTAATTGGAAAAATTCACAGCATGAACATTCAGGCTCTCTTATGTTTGCAGTATTTGGCTTTGTAATTTCCAGCTGAGATAAAGAACAGAAGATTATTAGGTTCTAGAACAGAATTTTCTGAGACTGCCATGAGAAACCACGGTAGGCTGCAATTTGGTGACATGAAAAGCTGAGGGTCCTTGTTTAACTCTCTGGATGCATATGGAAAACTAACTCCATGTAAACAGGGAGCTCCCCAGTAAGGTTTGTTAACTCCCTGCCTTTTGCTTTCTCCCTCATTTGTTGATCTGTTCTCATGTACATGTGTGGGAAAATAGTTTGCTAATAATACACCAGGAGTCTTACTCACTTCTCCCTCTGAAGAAAGAAATCACAGTGAAGAGAAACAAATCCTAACTCAGAATGTTTCTCTCTTCTATCACACATTGTGTGAATTAAGTGCCAAATTATGTTGTATAATTTTTCATTTCCATTCTAAGTGCACAAGAATATTTTGACAGTTAAAAATTTCCTCTCATGAGGAAATTTCTTTACAGAGCTGAAATAGGTTTATTTGAGAAGAATAATTCTGTTTACCCTCTGTTCTTCCACACAGTCTTCCTTAGTTTTCTCAGTCTGTGGTTGAAATGTCTGGAAGGAAACAAGAAATAAAACTTCACCAAACATTCATTCTTTCATCCACTTCTGCACACAATAATTGTCTTATTTATTTTTCTCTGACTGGGTTGTACTATTCAATGCGGAAAATCATTCGAACCAAAGAAGATGCATACATTACATTCATATTTGTTTTCGTCCTTACAGAAGAGGGAGCCCGCATTCCTCCTCCAGAGGGAGACAAGGCCATCTCCATTACAGAACCATATTCAGGCACAGGAGAATTGCCAAGCTGGGGGAGGGGTGACACTCCAGATGTGGAAGCATGGATGTCCCTGATATCAACGGAAAAAGAAGTTTTCACAGGCACACGGGGAGTTGTTTAATATCAGTGAACCAAAATCAGATTCTAATAATGTGGATCGTATGTGTGCATTGATTGTGTAAGTTTAGTAATTGCTGTATGAGCAAAGAGCTGATGTTGCTAATGATCCTGCAAGAGTAAAACCATAGCCCTGTATGTAAGGGGTAGGATCACACCCAGGAATGGGACTTTGTTGTTGCCAGCCACCTGAGCAGAGATTTCTTTCAGGAAAAGGAAAATAGAGCGGCCTACCTATTGGGACAAATACTTTCTCTTGATCTGATATGAAAGTGTCCAAAGATCTTGAGAGTACCTGGGATGAGAGGCAGCTATTGAGGTGGAGAAAGGCCGGAAACTAGGAAGGAATAGCTCCAGGCAGCTTCTTCCAGGGTTTGGGGCTAAAATTGAGGTGTCATAGGAGAGCATGCAGAAGAGGACCTGAGAATTTTGGAGCAAGCCTGCTGTGGAAGAACAGACATAATTCTTTTAGTCCCAGTATTTTTATTTTCTGGTTTATTTTTGAAACTCCTAGGTTATCTCAGATTTGGGAAGAGGAACCAATGGGTGGGATTAGTTTGTGTTTAAATGCATGTGCTAAAGTGGAAGCAGGTGTCATGGTGCTGTCAGTCATAGAAGAGAGAGAAACTCTCAAGGGAAAGATGAAATAAAAAGGTCTTATCTACCTAGAGAGTATTCTTCCTGAAAAAACTTTAACATTCTATATTTTTCTGCAATAAGATATAGGCAATTATCCTTTCAGATATTGTACTTCTGCTCTCTCTGAGATGATCTCTACAAATTACATTTCCCAAGCTCCTTTGCCATCTGGGTTCAGTCTGGATTTGGCTGATGGGAGGCCTAGCCTGAGCTTGAAGGGTAGAAGGAGAGAGCAGCCAAGGCTCTCTCTGTTTGGGGTTGCATCTCTGGGATGGACCCACCTCTTTTGTTGTCCTATTTCTGCTGGGGCCCCTCCCCCTACTCAGGGCACAGAGAACAGCACCCCCCCTCCTTGTTTCTTCAGCCCAAGGGGTGGTAGGAGCTTCAACCTTGGGTTGCCTCACCACCCTTGATTTGCTCTTTCTCTTTGTCCTATTACTTTATAATTATCCTCCAAATAAAATCCCTCTATTGAACACCCTGTTATGGGTTTTATTTTCCTGACTGGACCCTGACTGATAAAATTATCTTAAAAATAAATTCAATACTTTACTAAAAGTGTGTTATTGGCTTGGCTCCAAGGCAGATCTGCCTAACATTTCATTACATGCTAGAAACAAAAATAGTTTGTCAATAATACCTATATTTACATAGCACTTTACAGTTTGTAAGCTGTAAAATTTACATCTATGTAGGCAGTAGAAGAAACAAAGTTGCCTACACTTAAACAGCTGATGGTAGTCATAGAAGTGAAGGAGATATTTTAACCTAATCCTCTGTCTCAAAGCCCCAGGGTTAAAATAATAAATTTTTAAGTGGCCTGTTATCTGCAAAAAAATAATAAGAGGAAACATTCCTGAATTTTACATTAAGTACCTTCAAGGCATATTTTATAATTCAATCCATTATTGACATTTTTTTCTTATGTTCTTCTATTATCCTGTGCATGTAAATTTAGATCATTGTATCATTTCTCAAAAATATCAAGACAGTGAAAATAGTTCTGAATGTGGGGCTCCAGGAAAGAGAAAAACCTAAAAATGAGATGGGTAGATATTAAGCAAGAGAAAAAAAACCAATAGTTTGAGGTATTCTGCATCTTCTTATAGAACACACATACACATGAATTAAAAACTTTAGTTAATAATATAGAATACTAAAGTAACTTATAACAGAGTCTTTGTAGTCTAACTGCATGCTGATGGATATTAATTGAATTGCATGGCCCAATAACCATCTTCTGTTTTCTTCCATTTTCAAATTTTCTTTTTGAAGAAGACCAGAATGTCATCCCCAAAATATGCTTCTTTGACATAAAAATTATCTGAACTGGGAGCACCTGAGTGGCTCAGTTGCCTAAGCATCTGACTCTTGACTTCAGCTCAAGTCATGATTTCACAGTTCATGAGTTTGAGCCCTACATTTGGCTCTGTGCCGATAATGCAGGATCCTGTCCTCCTCTTCCTCTGCCCCTCCTCTGTGTTCTCTCTCTCTTTCTCTCAAAATAAATAAATAAACTTAAACAAATTATGTTGAACTGAAAGCAATTAAAAAGGAGTAAATGCAGAATAAGTTACCCTTTTCTGCCTCAAGGCAGGAAACCAATTCTCCTGTTACTGGAGATAGAGACTTTTTTCAGTTCAGAGATGGCACCAGAAGAAGAAGATTCCACAGCAAATTTTGTTAAACTAACTTAATCTCCCTCATTAAGGACGATAAGGACTACCTAGCCCTCGTTGGACTACTAACCCAAACCCCTTTGCCTTATCAAATTTTCACAAATTAATTGTTTCTTTGTCTAAAAGGTATAAAAGCTTTCTGGTTTGGTTACCTCTTTGGGTCTTCATTCTCTTGTGAAGGCTCCCATGTGCATGTAGAAATTTAATAACATTTGTGTGCTTTTCTCCTGTTCATCTGTTTTTGTCAGTTTAATTTGCTGACTGAGCCACAGACCCAAAGAGAGTTGAAGAAAACTCCTTTTTCCCCTACAGTTTGAATCTGGATCGTAATTCTGAAACAGATGTAAGTGACTCAGTATATTCTAATTTCTGATACTACAATCTCTTAATAAATAATTGAGGTAATTGCTCAAATGAGATCTATATATCTGAGAGAAAACATCACATTTAGTCATTCATAATTACAAATTTTGTCTCTATCTCCTTGCTGAGCCTCTTTCATCTGAAATATGCATCCTCTCCTTTCCCCCCACATTCACTTTGCAATTCTCCCACGCTTGAATGTGGCCCTGTAATGGAGAAGGCATTGTGTCTCCCTCTGGGAAAGATGCTGGCTCCCTTTCTTGACCAGTGGTAACTGGATTGATATTGACATAGCATTTACTGGAAAATGGTCAGAGGGTGCCACTCCAGCTGTTCCTTGGAATGTGTTGCTGGAAATAGATTCATTCTCAGCTGGTGGGATTGAGCTGGGTCAGCAAGACCCACTCAACCCCCGTCATGCCTAAGCACATGTGTCTGTGGTGATGACTGAGCTGAGTTGTATGGATTGGGGCTGGCAGATGTCTATTTTAAGCAGTACAGCCCACCGCAGGACTGTGAAAGGATATGTGCTAAGAGGGGCCACGCTCTTCTCAACTTCTGCTGTCCTCACTAGATGGTTCATGCTCATCACTGGATTACCTAAGTGGTTACTCACTTGCTCAAGACCTATGTTTAAGTACTTCCGGCAACAGAATGACTACTTATTTCCATGCTCTCCAACTGAAATGGTTGCTCTGAAAAGCTAGGATGCTTTTCAGACATTATCTAATTAGCACTGCATCTACAGTATAGAAAATATTGGTAGCACTCGGCATTTTCACAAGATAATTTAGTCATATCCTGAGTACCCATCTGGGTGAATCAGAGGGAAGAAAAGACAGAAAAGGAAATTGCAGCTCAATTTATGTTGAGCTTAGGGGTCCTTTCTCCCATTTTTAGCCTTGCCGATGAAGTGAAAATCATTAGAAGCATTTCACAGTGTTGGAGTGTTGCAAGAATTACAGAAAAGGCCTGGTTTCTTTCCATTGCCATGTCTATACAAAATCTAGTTGGTCAGCCTTTAAACAATCATGTCCATTCTTTTTCAGTTTTTAGTAAAATATTAAGAAGTTCTTTAGTTATAATTTAGGTCCCTGAGCATTTACTCGTTAAAATTATCTCATTTGAAACACTGGCTATTAATTTTCTTAAAAATACTCTTTTTGGCATTTCTTAAAAGGTAACATGTTGAGATTTTGTAATTCAGCACATGTTTATTGAGGTCCTCCTTGGTGTTAGACATTTGTGTCAAATGCTGGATGCTTTCTTTTTGCTGGTACTTTATTGCAACTGAACTAAGTAAGGGTTATTAATTTAAATTAAAGAAACATTGCTTAAAAAAATAAAGAGAGCAAGAGATAATATGATGCATATAACTGAATTCGTAAATGCTTACTGGTGCTGCCCAGGTCACGCCGAAAAGAAGCAGTCCCAAACAAACAATTTGCATCTTCAAGACTGTCTGCAAAAAGACAATAATATTTTACCCTAAAGCATTGCCAATTATGAACTGTAGTCCTAATAATAAATAAAACACAAAAGTATATACAAATATACTTCCTCCAGTTGTCCATTTCTTATTTAAAAAATGTATAATTTATATCCAAGTGT
This sequence comes from Cryptoprocta ferox, assembly GCA_028646485.1. Classification (NCBI taxonomy): domain Eukaryota; kingdom Metazoa; phylum Chordata; class Mammalia; order Carnivora; family Eupleridae; genus Cryptoprocta; species Cryptoprocta ferox. Next base: position 123,754,334 of record CM053567.1, read on the forward strand.
AAGTACTTTAAGAGCTTTCGCATGTCTAATTATTCTAATGTGAAAATGAAAACTGTACAATATTATTAAAACAAAGAAGTCAGTTAATAAAAACAAAATATATACATACATATATATGGCAAGTAAATATATATATTAAAGATTGTTGCAATCTTTAAACATTTCAAGGTAATATAATAAATATATATTTTGCTCTATTGTCAGCCCAGAATTTTTCCTTTTGTTTTTAGAGAGAGATCATTTAATTTGATTATTTAATTCATAATAATATTAAGTTAGTGTAAAAATCAACTCTTCACATGAGGGTCAGCCTAGCAGGCTCCACTGTGAGGAATAAACTCTTTCTGCTACCAGGATGGTCCCCCAATATATGTCCTTATATTCATTAGCAATATATCTGAGCTAGTAGCCATCTGTGGGCTGGAGAGTGAAACAATTTATGCAATCCTTATATTAATAGCTAAAATCTATTGAACACTAAAGCCACCACCGTCCTAAAATTTTACATATATCCAATTAATTGAGCCTAACAACAACCCTATGAGTTAGATGGCATTACTATTCATATTTTAGATTAGGAAATAAACACAGAAATCAAAAAATTTGCCCCAGAATTCCCAGGGGGCAGAACTGAGGTTAGTACCAAGGCAATGTAACCGTAGAGAGAGAGTTCTCAATAAAGAGTCTGTGCCATCTTGAATAAGTTTTTGTTCTTTCATCTTACTACAGAAAAATCTACATGTAGTTGATTTAAAGGCAAGTAATTTATATTGAGCTCAAAAAGTTATGTTTAAACAGTAACATTTAGCTATGGATAAAGGTAAATGTTTATACTTTGGTGAATATACTAAGAGGATCTAGTGAGCCCATTTAAGTCAAGTAGCCATTATTGAAAAAAGAAAGTCAGTATAACTGTGGATTACTTATCTTTCTATTGTAATGAATATTAAGTATTTTTCTGACTACCACACAGAAATATAGCAACCAATATGAGAAATAAAAAATTCATACCACTCTGAGATTATTTGCGGAAAACACTTTTAATGGGAAAAATAATCTAAATACTGTTGCAATCTTTAAACATTTCAAGGTAAAACTTTTTATTTGGAGAAATAATGTAACTATTAAACATATTCTAAAATTCTAGGCTATTCTCTTCTAAATTAAAACAATTTTTAGGATCTTAATTCTAACTATAATTTAGCCATCCAAGCATTTTAGAAATCAGCACAAGTCATTTATCAAATGACTTAATGGTGATCAGTAGAAATATCTGCACAGATGAGGTTTAAAACTATGAATATGATCCATTCTCCTTATTCTGGTTTGTAAGTGAAGGTATAGAGTAAAAGCAGAGTCTTTGAGTTCTTGTGGGTCTTGATAATGCTAACACTTAGAGAGGAAGTTGCTAACAAGCCATCCATTTTAGCTGAAAATTTCCAGAACCCAGTAAAACATTTTATATTTTAGACAACAAAGCATTAAATATCAACAGTTGTGCTGAGTAGAGAAAACTTTCAATATACATTTATTTTCAAAAGCAAACTCCCTACCTGGATGGCATAGATCTTGAAAATCTAAACTATACTACAAAGCTATTTGCTATCAAGAATATCAAGAGAGCCAAATTACCTGGTATCTTTTACCTTCAGAATACCTGGCTTCTTCCACAGGATTAGCAGTCTCTGGGCAAATTTTGCTGAAATTTAAAGTTTGTTAGAATTCCCAGTGGCCAATCAGCATAGACTCACTTAGCACTAGCAAACAATTTGTTACCAGTGCCCACAGATAACCATAGGGGGCAAAGTAATTTTAATCTAAAAATGTTTTTGTGGTGAAAAGCTGCTATCAAATGTTCCAGAAAGTAGGATAAACAGAAAATATAAATACCCCAGTTTGGTGTATGATGCTGTCAGATAATTAAAATTGATTTCAGAACTATTAAATATGACTCTCTGAATAACAAGTTCATAAGTGGAAAAACATTATAGCTATCCTTTTGTGTAGAAAGTTTATAATTTCAATTCTGTTTGCATTAAATTCAGCAACATTTAACAAAAATGTATTGAGTGCCTATTTATGTGACAGACACTGGGGAAACAGCAGTAAGTGAAGCAGCAGAAAAAAAAAAACCCTGTATTCATGGAGCTTATAATCTGGTGGGGAGGCTGATAATAAACAAAACAAATAAGTAAAATATATTATGTAGATAGTGACACAGACTAAGTCAGAGAAGAAAAAGTATTGCAAAGAGAGGGGATGACAAACACTGGGGGTGGGGACATGGGGACACTGGGTTGAAATACTAGATAGGGAGGTCCTGGGAAGGCCTCACTGAGAAGGTGACTTTTGAGTAAAGCCATATAAATGTATAACATCTAGGGGAAGAAGAAGAAAGGTAGAAAGAAGAGAAGAGGAGAACACCAGAGACAGGAGCCTGCTGACTTCTCCCAGACACAGAAAAGATGGCAGTTTGGCTGGAAAGAATGAAGTAAATAGTGGGAAATAAGGTCAAAAAGGTAGTTGATGGCAGATGAAATAGGGCCTATAGATCATTGCAAGGCTCTTGACTTTACGCTGAGTGAGAAGAAACCCTTTGAGGTTTGGTGCAGAGCAGTAACCAAAGTAAGGAAAGGCAGAGATGGGCTAGGAAGCTCTTGAGGAAATCCAGGCAAATGATGATTAGTACTTGAATCAGAGCGATGGCAGAAAGGATTAGGGGAATTGGTCAAGTTCTGGATATATTTTGAAATTAAAGCCAATAGGACTTGCTGACATACCAGATAAGGATTATGAAAGAAAATCAAGAATCAAGGATGACTCCAAAGTTTTTTGCTTTGAGCAACTGGAAGAATGAAGTTGTCTTTTATTCATATAGGGGAAACTGCAGAAGTGGTTTTGGAAGAAACATTGAGAGTTTGGGTTTGGATATGAATGTTATAGAATGGTCTATTGAGGACATTGACTTTTACCAAGAAACAAGTAGCACACCCATATTAGAATAAACCTTTCTGGGGGAATTGCCTGCTCTCCTCTTTTGCCCAATCTGTCTGCCAAAATAGTGATTGCAATAATTCAGGCTAAAAATATTATAACACCTGGAGGGATAATTTAAATTAGAACTATATGTGAAGCATCAATGAATGATAATGTAAGAATTATTTAACTCACACCAAATGATAAGAATTACCTTTGGCTAAACACAATTTTAACAAACTATAAGTTATATATAATGAGATTTAAATGTAAACTCCCAATTTCTCCTAACTTCCCAGACAGACAAAAACCAAAATAAAACAAACAGAACAGTTCTTCGACAGCTTTAGAGAATGGCATCTTTTCTAGTTTAGGCTGAATTCCTATTTCTGTTTTGTCCAAATTCTGCAGATCCTTTATGAGTGTCTGGAGCTGGTTTTTAAAACACTTGCTAGGACTAGAATTTGAACTGTTGGGCTGAAGCCACTGTTGATTCACTACTATTCAACCACGGATTTTAGAATATTTGAGTGTTGTCATTAACGATGGAAACATTTAACTATAGTAGCTTTGGAGTCAAACAGACCTGAGTTTAAATACTGACTCCACTACTTGTTTGTTATCGTCAGTGGAGTAAGCAACTAAACTGAACTCTTTAAGCCTCAAATTCTTTGTCTGAAAGTGAAGAGTATAGTAATAAGCTAAACTTTAATTGAATGATTATTATGATCCAAGCATTATTCTGAATATGGTGCATTAACTCATGTGACGTTTACAGCAACTCTGTGATGTAAGTACTGTTTTTATCATTCTGACTTCAGCAATGAGTCATAAAGCGGTTAAGTGACTTGCTTAGGTTCACATATGTAGCAAGTATAAAAAGCCCAAAAGTGAGGTTTGAAAATCACTGCACTATACTGTTTCATAAGGTCATTTCATTAAATTAATGTAATATTAAATGATAAATAAATGATGGCTATCCATTCGACTCATTCTTCCTATCATTAAATAATAATCTGGTACTCAAATGACATTTTTCTGTATCTCCTTTCTGTCTTCTGTTTATTTCCTTTCCATGTCTCCTTTCATGACTTGATGAGAGGAACAAAAGCAATGAAATATTAAAAGAAATAATAAAGTTGAAATTTAAGAGGATCTGGTGGGCGACCTCTCTAATCATAAGTTATAAGTTATAATGATCAGAATTTCAGCAAAGTGTACATGATTTGGGTGATATAGAAGGAAGCTAACAAGGAAATAGAAGTAAAGGAAATGACAAGCAAGAATGTTCAGTCAACTGCAAGACTGATGATACTAAGCTGTATAAACAGTAAACAGATGTGAATACCACTAAAATGCTCATTTTAAGGGCGCCTGGGTGGCTCAGTGGGTTGAGTATCCAACTTTGTTTGGCTCAGGTCATGATCTCGCAGTTCACGGGTTCGAGCCCCGCGTAGGTCTCTGTGCTGACGGCTCAGAGCCTGAAGTCTGTTTTGGATTCTGTGTCTCCCTCTTACTCTGCCCCTTCCCTGCTTTCTCTCTCTACCTCTCAAAAATAAACAGTTTTTTAAAATGCTCATTTTAATATTCTAGTAAAGCAATGAATTATTCAGTAGTTTCTGTTACAATTAGCAAGTTTGCAATGTTTACAGGTTTTACATTCTTCTATAATATTAACTTTCTACTTTTTTAAAAGTTTATTTATTTATTTTGAGAGACAGGGTGCATGATGAGGGGCAAGGGAGGATTGGCAGAAAGAGAGGGAGACAGAATTCCAAGCAGGCACTGTGCTGTCAGCACAATCCCGACTTGGGGCTCTAACTCACAAACCCTGGGATCATGACTTGAGCAGAAGGGAAGAGTTGGTTGCTTAACCAACTGAGCCACCCAGGTGCCCTGTATTAACTTTACACTTTTGAATGATGCAGACAAAAGAGTAAGCACCTGGTTCATGCCTCATATATATGGTGCAGACTTTGAAAATATTTGTTGGCTTTTCACTGGTAATATTTTAAGGTTTCAGATATTTCTTAAATGTGCTTTCTTGGTTGACAGTTTGGCTTAATTGGTTTGATTTCTCCATTGACACAGTACTCCCATTTTTATATTTTTAAACCTTAGTACTCATAATGGTCTATACAATGATGCAGAGGTTTGAACTCATGTTTCCCTTAGAACTTAGGGACATCTACCAGCAGACATGTGACTATATGCATCCTAGTATTTGGAAACTGATACTTCTCTCTCTGTTTTTTTTAAAAGGTGTATTTATTTGAGAGAGAGAGACAGACAGACAGACAGACAAAGAGAGACAGAGCGTGATGGGGGAGGGGCAGAGAAAGGAGACACAGAATCAGAAGCAGGCCCTAGGCTCCCAGCTGTCAGCACAGAGCCGGGTTGGGTGGTGGGGGGCTCAAACTCAGGAGCCATGAGATCATGATCTGAGCTGTAATCAAGAGTCAGATGTTTAACCAACTGAGCCACCCAGGTGCTCCTGGAAACTGATACTTCTCTTAATGAAGGAAGAAATTTTAGTGAAAAAAGAGAAAGTGTAATGCCCAATGAGATGAATCATCAAGCGAAAAAAATAAGTATATATATGAAGTACTGAAATAAGTACTATAAATGAAGGGCTTTGATAACAAGGGCTTAGGTATAATCTACAAATAAAATCAGTTATTTCTGCAATAATACCTCAAATCTACACTATATATTTTGAATATATTCAAGTATTTTGTATTTCGCAACAAAGTGTTTTTAATTTTGTTATTCATTTTTCATGTTTCATTATGCCCTCTTTAAGGAAGGCCCCTTTTATTTTTCGTGATTGTATCTTTTTACGGCAAAGTTGCTTTACGGTCAATTAATTATACGGTGAAATGCTTGAGGCAGAAATGCTTGCGGTGGAGATGCTCCGGGTGAAACTGCCTAAAACCCGTAAGGTTTTTCTCCTTAATTTCACTGATGGGAAAATGTTTAATTCTATCTAACTGTGTGTGTTCAGTGAGAGAAAATGCATTGAATTTTAATAGAAAAATTAAGAGAAAAAATTTGCTTAGCTACGGGTCCTATTGAGGAGTAAACTGGCAGTAGCTAAATATATATGCTCCCAAAGTTAAAATGAATTCAAAGCCTCAAAAAAAAAAAAACAAAAAACAAAAAACAAAAAAAAACAAAAACAAAAACTTGGGCCTTCAATTTAGAACCTGCAATTGACAAAAGAAGGAAGAAAAAGAGCCTATTCTGGCTGTAAGTTTGCAGGGAAGAAACTGGGGGTGGAGGGAATGAGAATGATCATTGCTACAGTTCTGTGGAGCAGAAGTATTCTACCCTCTTGACTTGGCCCCTGAGTTAAGCTTGAACTACAAAACTAACCTAAGTTTACCAAAGTTTTTTGTGTCGTAAACAGTTTTGCTGTAACATTTGTTAGGAACGAATAACCAAAGATAAAGAATAGCATTCTGTTAAAAAAAAAAAAAAAGAAAGAAAGAAATAAAAGATTATCCTCACACCATCTGTATTTAACTGGAAAACAAAACTAGGAAGCAATAGAGAAGGGCAAGAAATGGAGCTTGGACTTTCTTCTGGGTTTGGCTGAGGGCTCCAGAATGGACACTTCCACAGATGATGTACTTAGCCTGGCTTTCCTGGGTCTCGCTGACCCAGAGTTGCTCCTTAAAGAGATTTTAAGATGAAAGTAGTCCATGGAATGTGTTTCATTTGTGGTGGCTTTTTCATTTCTTACACTATACTTGAGTGAGAGCAGTCATATCAAATGTTAGCTAACTAGGAGCCTACATTGTCAATTCTAGCTATTGGACCCTTATCGAGGAGTAAGGTTTTAATTGTTTTGTTGTTTTGTATTCCCATCTATTTCTGGAATGTGATACCTATCTTCCCTGTAGTGTGCTCTAGGCCCAATTGCCTTTATATATATAAATCTATTTAATATTATAGCAAATAGTTTTAGCTTCTGGCTTGGTCCCCAACTTATTTTTAACACTATTCTGCAACACATTTCTCTGTATCAACTTAGGCAGTTAGAGGTCAATATATTATATATCATAGAGAAATGTATATATAGCAATTCTTTATTTCCTAATTTCTGTACACAACAAATATACATTTCCCCTCCAAATCAGTGGGGGAATCATTAACTGTTGTGATTAGAAAAGAGGGGCTCTTGTTGAGTAATTTCCTTTTTACCATATAGATAAACCCTTAAAGATTTGTCAAGGCTTTAAGCTTTTCATGGAAGTATTTAATCCCCCTTGATTTTCAGAATAGAGTCCAGAATGGGTGTGCTGGGTGTCTTACCCTGTGTTTAGCAGAAGAAAATGTTTGTGTTTTAAATATGTTCATTCATGTGTATATCAATATTCATCCCAAGTTTAAAAAAAGGTCACTTTTTCTAAAACATCACTTTCAACCAACTTTCTCATCTACCCTAAAATTATTTTTATTTTTAGTTTTTATTTTTTTCCTCTCAGTATTTGAGAATTTCAGCAGGAGTACATAAAAATTTCAGCCAGATATGGAACCGTGAAGGGTCACAGAACAGCATGAAGCTAGCTGTGTTCATTTCTCTAGGCTATTTGTTTACTCATTCAGCTATTACTAGCAAAGAGAAGACATGTCAATATAATTTACTTTTATTTTTATATTAGAAAGATGTCTTATTACACCTTAAAATGTAACTCAGAGGATGTAGTTAAAATGTAATTATAATGATACCAGCCTTTTCCTTCAGGACATGGTGACATTGCTGGAAATGGCTGCAAAACTTTGTTGTGTTACCTCAAGGGGGGAAATATCTCTCATTCTCAAAATAATGTTTTTCAGAGGTTGCCATTCTGTTTTTTAAGACTAAGAATCTTCTCCTTAAGTGACAGAACATGGCAACATTTGCCAGCTAGTTATTCAGTGAGTTGGACACATACTAATATTTTCTTACCAAATTGCAGAATATCTAGTCTTCTCCATTTTTAGTTTTTTAACTTTGTGTTTATTTGCATTGTGTTATTTTATTTTAGCTCTTCTGTCGTGACTTTCTTGATTCTCACGAACCCAGAGTTTCTCTGTGCTTGTCAGCTCCTGTTCCAGTTATCTATTTTTATGAAACAAACCACCTCAAAACTTAATGGTTTAAAACACCAATTACATGATTTTCACTCAAGATTTTGTAGGGTGATTTGGCTTAGCTATGAGTCCTCACTTGAGATCTCTCATTGGGAACATTCAGAGAGGGGAAATTGTTGCAAGATTTATTTTTTACCTTGATACCTGGGGTTCCTTGTCTCACCACTTCAAAGAATGAAGAAGTGGACACAAAATGAGAAGCAGGCAAAAGTTTATTAGAGTATAAAATCAGAAAGTAAGAATAGTACAAAAGCTCTCTTTTAGTGAATAGTGAATACTATTGAAGAATAGTACTTTCAGCCCTCCCTTCCTTTCTGCCTTGTTCCTTCTCAGGTCTTACCCTTACTGGCTTGATAGTTGTGCGTGCTGGGTTGTCCATTCCTGATTGAGTCAATTCCATTGTATGAGGGGTGGCCTATGGCCATATCATTCCTTGTGGGTCATACATTTTATGGTCTACTACTTATTTTTAGTTAGGTCTTTTGTCAAATTCTGGAGGGGGCGTAGGTTGTGTCTGTTATATTCTTAAGAGGAACATTACACCTGAGGGGGTTTACTGTGGTCATATACTCCCATCATTGTTCCAGAATATGTGTTTTTCCCCACCCAGTGACCTCAGGTCCTGAGTTCTTTCTGTCTTTTCCTCTTTGCCTACTGAATCATATCTTTTCCTGTCATAACAGTGTAACGTCCTATCCAAAGTTATCCAGAGACTTGACTAAGCTGCCCATCCAAGATGGTGCCTTAGTGTTTCTCTATATGACCTCTCTCTGGTAGAATAGGCTCAGTACTTTAAAATACTCAGTGGCCTAAAGCTCATTAACTGGTTTTGTTGGTCTAAGAATAAAAATTCCCATGAAATTTACATTATCTTATATTCTATTCTCTCTCAGGAGGCCTCCTCTTCCTTGTATTTCATGAGTTCCAGAGTCTCAAGAGCAGAAAGCAGACATCGTTAGGCCAGTTTTGTGAGCTAAGCCTAGAATTCTTTTGGAGTCATTGTCATTATATTGGTCAAAGCCATCAGATACAAGGGAGCGCAGAAGTAGTTTTCATGCCTTTATGTAGAGAAGTGACAATGTCACACTACAGATGAACTTGTGGAATGGGTGATATTATTAGAACCATTTTTGGAGAATACAATGTACCTGAGTCAGTCTGATAACAGTGTAGGTACTGAGCATTCAAAATGCATTCATTTCGTGTGAAGGCCTGAAAACCAGGGGAACAAATGGCATAAAACCCACTCTAAGGGCAGGAGAAGACAGGTAAGAAGCAAAAGCTGGAAATTCCTTCTTCCTCTGCCTTTTGTTCTATTCTGGCCCTCAGTGGGTTGGATGATGCCTACCCATTGAGGAAGACAATCTACTGAGTCCACCTATTCATGTGCTAATCTCATCAGCAAATACCCTCATTAGACACACCTAGAAATAAAGTTTCCTTTGGGTACCCCTGTTGACTCACAATCAGCCATCACTATATTAGAGTTGATGATAACCCATTCTATACAGCATAAGTCATGGTTTACATTGTGCTGTTGATTTTGCATTACTGTCCTACAGATAGAATTAAGATCCAGCTTTCCCTCAGCTGACTGAGGAGTGAGACATAGCTGATAATCTGTCACAAAATTTCAAAAAATAGTATAGTAAAAAGAATTATCTTTAAATATTGTTTATCAAAGATAATACTTCTTGATGTATTTAGATTCAGGAGCTGTCAGAAGCATTTTACTTAGTAGCTGCACAAAAGAGACAACTCATAGATTGCTGTATCAAACACCAGAAATTTTACTGAATTTTTAAAATAGAGTTGGAATAAACAACCAAACTTCAAGTTAAAAAAAAAAAAGATAGTGAATTCACTAAGTTTGTTTATAGCCTAGGTGATTAACAGTAGCTAAAGTTTAAAATTAAGCAGTTCTTCATGGTTATGACTTTATACAGTCATCTAAAATAGGAATCAGTAATCTATGGGCTCTGAGCCAAATCTGTTCCATCACCACAAATAAGGTTATATTGGAACACAGCCATGTCTGTTTCTTCACATACATGTCTGGCTGCTGACGCTGCAATGACAGATTTGAGTGGTTGTGACAGAAACCATAGAGACTGAAAAATCACTATCTGGTTCTTCACAGAAAAAGGTTACTGACTTCTATTTACAGAAAAGTTTATCGACCCCTGACTAAAATAGCGAAGGTTGAATTTGTATTTTAAAAAGAGATAAGACAAGTTCTGTACATGGAGGTCTTATGTTTTTGGACTCTCAGAATCATAAAATTCAAGGGGGGAAACCTGAGAAAGAACAGAGTAATTTGCATGGCAACTTTTATTCTTAGACCAACAAAAACAGTTGATGAGTTTCTAACCCACTGAATAGTTTAAAGATAAAAGAGCAGAAAATATTTACAAATATTTGCACTGGGATAAACAAAAGGTCTGAATGATGCTTCATGGTTTCCCTTTAACTAATATTGATTTCCTTTTTTAAAGTGAGACTCCTAGAAACTTAACAGAGGACCATGGAGGAGGGGAAGGGGGAAAATAGTTGGGGAAAGGGAGGAAGGCAAACCATGAGAGAATCTTGAATATTGAGAACAAACTGAGGGCTGATGGGGGTGGGGGAGAGGGACAGGGGGGTGATAGGCATGGAGGAGGGCACTTGTTGGGATGAGCACTGGATGTTATATGGAAACCAACTTGACAATAAACTATAAAGGAAGAATAAATAAAATTTATCTTAGAAAAAAATTTTAAAAATAAAAAAGTGAGACTCCTATTTCCTGACATTAGATTATCCTTTTCAAAAAAGTGTTTTTACCTTTTTCTGCTTTTCTCCCACTTATTTCTTCTCTTGGTCATTCAGAGATATTCAATTTGCCTAGATATAGACTCAGTTTATTTTTATTTGTTTGCTTTTATGTTTTGTTTTTGTTTGTAAAATTTTTTTTTAATATTTATTTATTTTAGAGACAGAACATAAGCGAGGGAGGGGCAGAGAGAGAGGGAGGCACAGAATCTGAAACAGGCTCCAGGCTCTGAGCTGCGAGCACAGAACCTGATGCAGGGCTCGAACTCACAAACTGCAAGATCATGACCTGAACTGAAATTGGACGCTTAACCGACTGAGCCACCCAGGCACCCCTGTTGTTTGCTGTTTTTTTAATGAAAGGAATCCAAATGGAAAGAAAGTCAAAGTTTGGTTTTTAAGTTTAGAAATACTCTCAAGAAAGAAGGAAAGGGAAGGGAGGGGACGGGAGGGAAGGAGTAGGGAAGAGAAGGGAGAGACTATTGAAGCTCCTAGAAACAATTATTTTGAAAGCAAAGCTTTAGTTTTATAAGTGAAAATTTTGTGAAGAGAAGAAAAGGTAGTATAAAATCAACAGGCTCAGCCAGGAAAGAAGCAGGGTATAGAATAAGTCACAATAATAAAGTTTAAAGGGGGGACGGTGATATTCGGTACTCTCCATGGATTAAATATGGGTTACCTGACTGCCAGCTGGGGAGGATATTGACTGAGGCATCATGTTGAAGGAAGTAAGAAGGGCTTGAAATGAGATGATGGAACCTAGAATGACCACAGAGAGAGGGACAGAGTCATCTCTAAGAAGCAGCTGCCCTGTGGCCACACAAGTAACCACAGACCATCCACCCCCACAGTGTGGCCTATGCTGAGAAGACTTTCAGCATACCATTGCCTGGCGAGGGGCCACACATCTGCCAGGCATCATCTTGCAAAAGTAATCTTCTTCATGCCCTTTCTTAGCCTGTCCAAACTCCCCTGTGTGGCCAGCCTTTTAAAAATGGTCCTAGAAACTCATAAGCCTCCCAAACCTTGAGATCTGGAAGAGGTGTGTAGGGGAAGAGCTCTGTGGCCACTTCCTGACAATCTGGCATGTCTCCATATGGACGACATGGGCAAGGGTTGACTTCATTCTACCTGAATCTTGGCCAAGTGCCCTGTGATTCCTCCTGGAGCAAGGAGCAATAAGCAGCCTGGCACAGAAATGCCAGAAGCAGTTGCTCTCCCACCTCTCCAATTTGTGGGAGTTGGTCAGAAGGCCATTTCTCATCCATCTCCCTGGTTTCAGTTGAGCATAGGACTTTCAGCCTTTCACCCTTTGGGACTCAACTGCAGATTTCCTTGTAAGTCTCTCTACTTGGCCATAGGTGAGAGCTGCTCCTCAACAGCAGAATGACCTACTACCGATGCCGTTTGTCATCTGGCCCCTCTGGTTCAGTGTCATCCTGTGGGACCAGGAATACAGAGATCTGACATTATGATCCTGCTTGTGTTCACTGCAAAAGTAATAAGTTGACTCCATTTGAGGTCATTGTCTTCCTACTGGCTGAATCAAGGGAACTGTGACATGCAAACCTAGTAGCTGCAGCTGAGATCCTCATGGCCCTGTTATGAATCACACTGCCTTTTGGAGGGAGTGCCTGATGGTGACAAGGGAAAAAGTGTTGTCCTTTTTTCACAACAGCATGAAAGGTTATTTTCCTTGTTTACTAACAGTCTCTGTTCTCAAAGAGATATTTCTTTGATCACCTGAGCAGGATGTGAAACCTGTAAAATTACATCTTCTTAACACCAAAGGGCAAAGGAGTAAAAAACATCATTAGGGTTGTTATATGTACTCTTATCTAAAATTTCCTCAGCTGATTCTCAGTTAAATTCACTTATCTTAACAGGGTGACCTTTCTCTATAAAGAAAGAGGCTGTGAGAGATATATGGGGTGTGGACCTTGGAGCAGTTTCCTTTCCTCCACTTACCAGCCACATCACCTCAGGCAAATGTCTCTGTAACTCTTGTTTCCTTACCTGTAAAATGTAGTTTTTTTAGTAATTGTGAGAATTAAGTGAGATAATATATGTAAAATGCTTAGAATAGAACTTACACACAGTAAGTGTATAATAAGCATTAGCTACTATATTAATCAAAATAGTGGTTCTCAAACTTTAAGGTGCATAAGAATCACCTGTCCACTCCCACAATTTCTCATTGAGTAGGTCTTGGGTAGTGCTGCAAAATTTGCATTTCTGATGCTGCTGCTGCTGATCTGATGACTTTTTTGAGAATTACTGAGTTAGGATGTAATTTGCATGTAAATAACAGAGATCAACAATCACAGAGGCTAAAGGAAAACAGAAGTTTATTTGTAGAGGCAGATGTCCAGGGTTGGTATGGTGTAGACTTTTTCTATCTTGTTACTTTGCCATCCATAGATTATTGCTTCATGCACACTGTCATAGATGGCTCACCATCATTGTTGAATTCCAGCCAGTAAAAGAATTTGGAGAAAGAGGAAGAGAATAATACTTCTCTTTAGGGAGACAACCAAGAAATTGTACACATCCAAGGTACACATGGCCAGAACTTAAATAACCACATGTAGCTCCAATGAAAGTGGAAGAAGTTAGAATTTACTCTGTAGCCGCAGATCCAGCTTAAAAACCTGGGTTCTGTTACTCAGAGAAAGAAAAGAGAACAGATATTATGGGCATCTATGAGCTTTGTGACCACTACAAACTGGTTTCTACATTTTAACAACAGCAAAAGAATTTTTTGTGGATAGGAGAATATAAATATACAACTTGATTTTTCCCTCAAATACAGCATAACTTATTTAACTTTTTATCTTTTCTCTATTCAGAAGAGTCATTGGATTGTTTCTCAGGGGAAGGATTGTCTTTCCCTGGGAGGAATAAAAATGTTCCCCCTTTTTTTTCTAATAATTTGGATTTTCATCATTTGCCAGATGGACCTTCAAATAGGTTCTATTAGGAAATATAGAAAATAGAGCTTTTGCTGGGAAGCTTTGAAGCAAGAGGCCAGGGAGGCTAGCTAGTTAGGATGGCAGAAGGAGGTTGGAACTCTACTGTGATCTCAAGTAGGAAACATTGAAGAGGGGACCCTCCATGAAGAAAATTTTGCATGATATTACTGAGAGAACTACTGTAAAGGGGCATTGTTGGGATGCCTAGGAGCTGTGTTAAATCACAGCCCTCATCAGCCTACCCCTAGTCTTCATCCAGGAACATCATATTGCCTTCATCTAGGCCCCGGGTAGTTGTCTACAGGCCGCATCATATGACTACACACTCATGTTGGTGTCTGGGCTAGGCTGTGAATCTTTGCTGTGCTGCCATGGCCTACTCTGAGTGAATGTCTTCCTATAGTTTTCTGAAAAATCCCCCACTAGTCTAAAGGAAACTCTTCAATGTTTGGGGCAATGGTGGAATTAAATCGAGCTAGCTCAAATCCCTGAGGTAGGAGAGGATGGAGCAGACACCCCCATTATATACGTCAAAATCATAGTAAGAAACCATAAAGGAAAGGATTAGCCAATTTTGCTATGAAAAATGAATAACTTTGAAATATTAGTAAATAAACTTCACAGATTTCTAAGATCCTTTCCAAGTCTAAGAGTTGATGATTCTGTTGATATATTGAGATAGTTTGTGACAATAAGTCACAAATAAATAGTAAAAATTACATATATTGTCTAATAAGAAGTATTGATTACACTGTTCCCAAGGAGTCACTCTCATCAAAAGCTTTTGCTTACAAAGATGCATTAGGGTAAGAAAAAAAATGTTCTAAATGACCAGATAAGTCTTTGACAGTCAGATGCACCTAAGTGTTAAGATGAAGGAAGGGGAGTGGAGAGGAGAGAGATGATGAAGCTGAGCACTTCATTAACATGTTGGACTCTGAAGGGCAACCTACTGAGTATTCTCCATGTGTGGGAGATGAGGTGAGGAAGTCTAGGGAAGGATATTAATTTACTCTCAATAACATCATTATTCAAGCCCATTATTCAAGCCAGTGTAACTCCAGAGCTCATGCACTTTGCACAGTACCAACCTGTCTATATAAAAACATATGGCAAAAATATGTGAAGAGCCTTGCTTTGAAAATATTCTTTAGGGCTCAAGTCATAAAACATGGCTGGTTCTAAGAAAATTGTGAAACAGAACAAAGCTCATATTTCAGCAGTGTTCTCATCATTAGAGATTTCCTGCTCACTTATGGCTCAACATCCATTACTGTTAAGTACATACTAATGAGGATAGCATAATGGTAAAGAGCAAAAGTTCTAAAGCAAGTCTGCTTTGTTTTACCCTCAGCTTTGTGACTTGTGACCTTGCGCAAGCTGTGTCTCTCTTTGTGCCTCAGTTCATCAATAAAATGGGGATAACAAAAATACTGACCTGATAGAGTTTTGTGAGGAATAAGTGAGTTAGTAATCAATGATATTATTAGAATAATTGGGGAAATTTGAATATGGCCTGTATATTACAAAATGCTATCATAGCAGTGTTTAATTTCTTGAGAAGGAAAATAGTATTGTGGCTGTGTAGGAGAATTTATCTTTATACTAAATGCTCAAGTATTTAGGAGTGAAGCATCATGATGTCATGAGGTCTGCAACCACCCTTTAATGGGTTGGCAAAGAAGTATGTGTATATGAAGAGAGGCACACAGAAAAAGAAAGAGCTAATGTAAATAAGGCAAAATGTTTTAACCATTGGTGAATCTAGGTGAGAGTTATAATAAAGTTGTTCATGTATTAGCTTTCCAATTTTTCTGAAGACTTGGACTTTTTCAAAATAAAGAGTTAGGAAGGGTGCCTGGGTGGCTCAGTCGGTTAAGTGTCTGACTTCGGCTCAGGTCATGATCACAGTTCATGAGTTTGAGCCCTGTGTCCAGCTGTGTGCTGACAGCTTAGAGCCTGGAGCCTGCTTCAGATTCTGTGTCTCCCTCGCTCTCTGCCCCTCCCCCACTCATGCTCACTCTCTCTCAAAAATAAACATCAAAAATTTTTTTAAAAAATTAAAATAAAGAGGAGATAATTAGTTGATGCATGTAATGCCTCATAACTGTTAGCTATCAAAATAAAATCACTTTGAGGACTGGATTCTTCATTTCCATATGCCAAATGTCTAAACATTATCTGGTCCAATAGTAGGTGTTCAGTCCATCTTATAAGTGAATAAATTAAAAGATGAATGAATGTTTGTATTCTTATTCCTCACCACTATCAATTTTTCTTCAGTATGCCCATCTGAAATTTGCTTTCAGGTTTAAAGTGTAAATTGCAGTGAAGGCTTTGCCTATCAGCCCTCTTTGGTGTGTGTGGATGTGTGCATATGTGTGGATATATGCATGCGTGTGTATGTATAAGAGTTTTCTACTGCATCCACTCCCTACCACACCTAAAACCTTAAATCAAATAGGAGTAGGGTTGCCAGATACAAAATAAGATATTCCATTAAATTTGAATTTTAGACAAATAATGAATGATTCATTTAGTATAAATATGTCCCAGATAGTTCACAGAGGCCAAATCGTGCATGGAGCATACTTCTATGGAGTTTTTCATCTTTATCTGAAACTCATATTTAACTAGGCATCCTATATTTTTGTTAAATCTGGCAACTCTAATAAAAGCCATTTCTCCTCCTGATATGTATGGTTGACCATGCCCACAAGCATGTCAGAATCTTAGTTATGTTGGTTTAGCCATGATAGAATATTTCTAGTTCTTCTGAGTTTTAAACCATAGTAGAAATAAGCTTTTATCCTTTAGCTCAGTTGTTCCCCACTAGTCTCACATTTTTCAGTTCTGAATCTCTCATTTTTTCCCTTAATTATAAGATATGGAAGATTGCATTTTTATTTGTGATAAAACCCATAGGTAGAATATACATAAAGGTCACATAAAAATACATGAAGATGATAATTAAACACAATATACAGTGTTGGATAGGCAGTGTGATTAAAGGGCTACCCATATTTTGTTTATAGTGTCACTAATGCCAATACATAGAAGCACTTCTTGCATGAAGAGTATGTTTTAGCAGTTAATAATAGTGCAAACATGTTACAAAATATTTATAGAACTACAACCTCAAAATATTTAATTGAACTCAATCTCATGGATTGGTTAACCACTTGATAAATGGCCCTGATTGAGAAAAACCTTTCAACAACCTACCAGGGAAAAGCAACAAGAAGCCCATTACTTGCAGAAGCAATTACAGAAAATTACTTTGGAACAGAAGCACCATTCCACATTATGCACATTTGTTATATTGCACCTTCCTGAGTTGAACTTTGAAAATGGTAGCCACACAAAATGCCAAAATGGATGAATTCATCAAAGGCTGGGCCTTCACTGGTGGTAGTAGTAATCCTGACCACCATAGCTGTCATAGCTGCGCCCTTTATAGTAGCTGTACTCATCCTCATAGGCTCGGTAATTATCACCACGAGGTTCTCCATTCTCATTTTCATAGACTTCATATCCGTTGTCATATTCATTGGTGCCTGTTTGTTCATACTCTTCCTCATATCCAGTGGTGGTGGCTTTCCTAGATGGTCGGGTGGTCACATAGAGCTCTGGTGGTGGGGTTGTAGGTTGAAACCCACCATTTGGAGAGGTTGTTGTCTTAGAGTCACCATTGTCCTGCCTTCCAGCCACTGTGGTTCCTTCTGCACTGACTTCAGTGACACTTTCTTCTTCGCCTTCTTCTTCTCCATTGTTTCCATCACTGCTGCCATTGCCATTTTCTACCTCTGTGCTGTTGGTGCTGGTGCTGTTTATGCTTTGTCCATTTTCTTCCACTTCTTCATTTTCTTCATTTTCTTCATCTTCCTCTTCTTCTTCATCACTTTCCTCCTTTTTTGTAGCCTTTTTTGTATCCCCAGACTGTAAGGAAAAGTTTGAAAGAATCCACATTTGGTGTGAAAATGTAAAAACTTAAGACCATTATTTCATCCAACACAGGCTGTACCTACAGCCTTGTTTTAGATGTATTTTTGAATTGAAGCCAGTTTAACTTACAAAAGAATTGGTGAGTGTTTTAAAAATTCAGAACTAGTACCTTTGATGGGTGTTTTAGAAATTCAGAATTAGTACTTTTGTCATTGGGTTTTGATGGAGAAAATGTACTTGATAAATAAGCTTTCTCTGTGGGAGATGCTTCCCATAGCTTCGCTATTCACTTTGTCTTTCTTAGAATCCTCTTCCCTGAAATGCAGTGGCATCTTTCAGGACTTTTTATCTATTGCCAAGATACTCGTCCTTAGTCTTCTGTTATAAGTGGAAAGTCAGTGTAATAATGTGGGAAGAGAATTTGCCTGGGAAAAGTATTTCCTTACTGGTAAACAGGGAAATTGAACCTGCTCTTGCTTTTTCAAAGAGTTAATGAAGATAATATAAAATACTCTTGTGTATAGTGTCAAGAGAACCTTAGACTTCAGTAAAGAAATGAAATCAGATTTAACATTTTTGAGGAATTATTACCTTCTTGGGAAGTTGGATTGCAGCTAGACCTATGTTCCCTGTTCCAGGTGTGATCTCCTCTCCATAGACAGGGGTAATGGAAAGGGTGGTGTTCTCAGCTTCAGATTCTTCATCTTCATTTTCATCAGAATTTGCATTCTCTTCATTGTTTTCTTCTTCATTTGAAGCCTCCTGGTGAAAATATCCAGAGCAAGAAAAGTTAGTTTAGTTGGAAAAAAACTTAAAATTTATTGGAGTCATGAGCCATTATTAAGAAAAACATATCCCTCAGCCAGCTCATCACCTAATGTTAACAATTCTGTTTCCTCTTATGCCATTTGTACTTCTCACTTCTTAGAACTCAACTCAAAGTTATCTCATTCTACTTATCTCACCATAGTCTATTTTAGATATTTCTGTATTCTATTTAATCAACTCAAAAATGTTCATGTAATTTCAGCATATCTGACTACATGGTATTTTATTCTACATGCTTTAGGCTCTTAAAGTATTATCAATACTATTACAACATGGTAGTAAGTGAATTTTTACATTTCCTTACAAATAAGCTGAGAACTTATACCTGTTATTCCTTATAAGTAGCTTTGTAAGGTAGGATTATTGTTCTCTTTGGAAAGGGAAAGTGAGCTCAGAAAAGTTAAATAACTTACTTAAGGTCTTGTACATGATGAAGCCGTATCTTTAAAAAAAAATAAAAGCCCTTTCTAATGCACTATGATGCTTTTGTTGAGGAAGAGGATTTATGTGAATTGTGCACACTACACCTAGGATATTTTTTCAGAAAGGAATTTTTATGGAAATGCCTCTTTTCAAACAAATTGATTCCATTTCTTATTTACTACCAAAAAGAAGTGAATATATTTCATTTGCTTTCAAGTGTATTTAGAAAAAAAACATATTTAGTTCAAAATTTATCTGGCGGTATATAAGCCAGTTTTGTCTTGTGTGCAGTATTTAGAAGGTGTTAGACATTTGACACAATCAATTTTTCTGTGCAATGAAGAAACTAAACACTCCAAGAAATTTTTAGTGGTTATATCGTTGCATGATTTTTTAAAAAAATTAACACTCCCCAAATGAATGCTACTATAATCTTATTAATCTTACTGTATAACTTTATTTAACATTTTATTCTTTGCCTTTACTCTATGTTAGGCAGTTGTTAATTGAGTTAATCTCCTGATGTGCCTCATAGTGAGTATTAAAATCAGAAATTCAGGGGCGCCTGGGTGGCTCAGTCAGTTAAGCATCCAACTTCAGCTCAGGTCATGATCTCACAGCTCGTGGGTTCGAACCCCACATCAGGCTCCGTGCTGACAGCTCAGAGCCTGGAGCCTGCTTTGGATTCTGTGTTTCCCTGTCTCTCTGCCTGCCTCTCTCTCTCTCTCTCTCCCCCTCTCCCTCTCCCTCCCCCCCCCCGAAAAATAAATAAACATTTAAAAAGTCAGGAACTCATACACAGAGAGTTTATTTACTTTAAATAAGTACTGGAAAATTTCAGTGTATCTAATCTCTTTAGATGATGAAGTTAGGATAACTTTAACTGGGCATCCTATGTTTTAAGACTTTAAAACATGGGTAAAGAAGATGTGATGTGCGCGTGCACACACACACACACACACAAAATGAAATATTACTCGGCTATGAAAAAGAATGAAATTTTGCCATTTGCAATGATGTGAATGGAGCTAGAGAGTATCATGCCAACTAAACTAAGTCAGTCAGAGGAAGACAAATACCGTATGATGTCACTCATATGTTGAATTTAAGAAATAAAACAAACAAGCATAGGGGAAAAAAGGAGAGAGAAAGGCAAATCAAGAAACAGCCTCTTAACCATAGAGAAGAAACTCATGGTTACCAGAGGAGAGATTTGTGGGGGGATGGGTTATATAGGTGACCGGGATTAAGGAGTATGCTTGTAATGAGCACCAGGTGTTGTATGGAAGTGTGAATCAGTATATTATATACCTGAAACTGATATTACGCTGTATGTTAACTAATTGGAATTTAAATAAAAACTTAAAAAAAGATAATCCACAGATTTCAAAACAAAATATTAGAAGAAAAAAAATAAAAGTTTATATAAAGAAAAAAAAAATAAACACAACCCAGGTTTAGCCTGCCTTGTTACTAAAACAAAGTGACTAAAGAAGAATATGTTTGTTTCATCAAATTTGTAAATTTCAATGTTTCAATAAACTCTTGGGGCTACTAGAGTCCACCCCTAAACAGTCTTTAAGGTAATTGTGTCAAATATCCCACAAACACCATACTGTTCATTTATTCATGTTTATGCTTTATTCCTACAGACTAAACCTTTCAGGGCAGAAGGAGGAAGATTCTTAGAGGAGAACATACAATTTGGGTCCTGTACCATCATTTCACACATGAAAAACCTGAGGTCCAATGAGATAAATGACCACATGAGGTCAAATAGATGGTAGTTCACTAGTGGCAAGGTCATGAGTAAAGATCCAAACTCTCAAATCATGAACTTCTGTATTTTCTCCTACAATGCCCTTTCTTTTCTAGATACTTTATTTTTTTTAAAAAATATAATTTATCCTCAAATTGGCTAATATACAGTGTGTACAGTGTGCTCTTGGTTTTGGGGGTAGATTCCCATGATAGATACTTTGTTCAAGGGTATCCTGTTGCAATGAATTAAAAAGGAAAACAGGTCAGTCTGTTGATGGGTTTTAAGCTTTAAATATCTTTTTGAATAGAAAAATTAGCGGGGCACCTGGGTGGCTCAGTCGGTTAAGCGTCCGACTTCATCTCAGGTCATGATCTCATGGTTTGTGGGTTCGAGCCCCGCATCAGGCTCTGTGCTGACAGCTCAGAGTCTGGAGCCTGCTTTGGATTCTGTGTCTCCCTCTCTCTCTGCCCCTCCCCCGCTCATGCTTTGTTTCTGTCTCAATAAATAAAAACATTAAAAATTTTTTTTAAATTAAAAAAATTAGCAATAATTTTTTAAAACTGTTATTAATGCACTAGACTGGCTAAAACGACTGAAAGGAACAAGTGTTGGTGAGAGTATGGAGCAACTGATATACTGATAGAGATCACGGTGCGTTTGCTTTGGTTGCATCTACTTAGGTTGAACATATACATGCCTTTTGGCTTTCAGAAATAAATGCATATGTTCACCAGAAGGAGTACTAGACTGTTCATAGCAGTTCTCTTTGTTATAGCCCAAACTTGGAAACTGCCCCAAAGGCCCATCAACAAAAGAATAATACATTGTGGTACATTCACATCATGAGATACTAACAATAAGAATGAACAATGTACAGCTGTAGAACAATATGGATTAACCTTTGAAGTTGAAAGTAGAAGAGGCCACACACAAAAGAGTATATGATATATGATTCCATTTATATAATATATAAAATGAGGTGAAAACTGTTAGGATTCAAAATAACAGTTGCTCTTGGTGGGTTTGGTTAATGAATAAAGTGGAACACAAAGCATATGCTGCTTTTTGATATGGGTGCTTTCTGAAACGGTGTGTTCAATTTCTGAAATTTCAATGATCTGTATATGTATGATAATTGTGATGTATATATTATATTTTTATGAAGTTTTTTTAAAGTGAGGCTGAATAGTTTAGAAGTGGAAAAAACGTATGATCACCAAATAGAAAATATGCCTAAGCACCCTCTCATGTGAATACCATTCCTGGAGACTCTATGTATTTAATCTGAATTGCCAATGGAATTTTAGGGAAGAAATGGGGAAAAAGGAAGTTCTAGAATCTCTTCAGGATAGAAGCCTTCAGGTTTATTTATCCACTTTTCTATGATCACCTTTAATGAATCAGGTTTGGAGTACTTATTGCTCTGAAGTTTTCAAAACCAAACCGCATATATCACCATATATTGTATAAGAAACTGTGCTAAGCAGTGTGAGGAGCTATAAAGAGGATACAGTACTGTTTCTCCCCAAACTGGAAATGAAACCTATGGTCTCTTGCTCTCTGGGTCATTAGGAGTTTTCAGATAAGTCTTGGGAGGGTGATAAATGTTCAGAGATTGTTGGCAAAATTTTGAGCACTTGTGATTTTATCATAGTTTTTAAACCTTACCTTCCTCTATCCTCAACCACCATTGTAACAAATGAAGAAACTTTGCCAAAAGGTATGCAATCTAATTGGGAAATCTACCTGGTAAAGCACTATTGTGATCACTGTACAGCAAAGAGCTGCAGTTAAATAGGTTACCCCAGCTTAGTTCTTGTGTCAGATTACTATATGGAACTCATGGCAAAATTTTGTGGGATTTAGTAGGTGGCATTTTTCCTGGTACTGGCTTGATATTCTTGTAAGGTCTTCCCTTAAGCTATTAGGGTAAATTATAGTACTGGAAATGATACTTTTATGGTTAAAAAAAATCAAATCTAATTATTTGTCACTTTTAAAGTTCCCATACCATTTTGTTTTCAAGATAGCAGATGTTTATCCATGATCCATTTTTGACTGTCATTGCCCCTTCATAAATAGCACTTAAGAATACCCGAATTTAGAAGGTCCTCCAAAGCAGTGGATAGCTATAATTGGCTATCCAGGAAAATGTGCCTAATTAGTATGTTTTCTTGAGCAAGAGTGTCAGTTATAAACAGGTTAGCACAATTTCCAAGGTCTACAGATGAATTCCAGCTGTGAACTATACTAATTTGTAGTACTATATGTATTTATACATCTTGAGTCTTTGTATTTCTGTAAGAACATAAATTTTACTTTTAGACAAAATGACATATGAAATTCCCATTTAAAAGAACAACCCTACTTGATGGGTCAAGAAAAACAGATGAATCACAATAACATTGTAGAGGATATAAGATTAGCTTTTCATATACTATCCACTTAGTAAGTTGAGTGTAAGTTCAGTCCTTAAAACAAGTACTGCACTGAGTTTAGATACTTGTCTTTTACCATCATGTGCTATCCACCTAAATATAAATATTACTGCCTTTTCTTTTTATCATAATGTACACTTCTTCCAACTTACAGTGGAGACATTTTTGTTTTTGTGCACCACTTACAGGTAACTTGAATGCCAAATGCAATAACATTTTAAACAGGTCATTTTACTCTATTCTGATTTAAATAATATTCTCCTTGTCCAAAATAGAAGACTGTGGGTAGTTGGTAAACTGGCAATGACTTGTTTGCTAAGTCCAGACTACAGTAGACTAGTTTCCTGTTTGTTTTCGTGCTGCCTGGTTTGTTTTGAAAAATCCTGCAGAAATTCCTTACCTCTTCTTCCTCCTCTTCTGAGCTGTCACCATCTCCATTTTCTTCAGATGAGTCACTACTGCTCTGAAATGTATGTATATATATATATATATGTGAATTCATACACATATGAATATATGTATACATATATAGGTACACATTCAATACCAAAGGAAATTTCCTGCTGATTGATAAGATAAAATATTGACAAATATTTACTCAAACTAATTAGTATTGCCATCTTGATTTATTTATTTACTTAGAACAGTTCTCGTGTGAATCTGAGAAAAAGATAGGAGGAGATTGGGAATATATAAAATGAGGTTGGAGAGAAAGCCTTTATAATGATCAAGATATTGAAATGAGATAGGCATTTCAACCCCAAAAGCATAGGAAATGTGTTAAAACATTTTGTATATAAAAACCAGAGCAGTGAATCATAGAATTACCTAAGTCTGCAAGGACAAGAGGATTATCTGGTTCAGTTTATTTTACAGAGAAGGAATCAAGCCCAGAGCAGTTGTGACTTCTCCACCCAGTTCAAGGCAAATGAACTAACACATAGATCACATTGTTTTATTTTCTTTATAAAATATAAATGAAATGATGATTAGGGTTATTATGAAATAAAAGTTATTACTGAATTCTCTTAATGAGTTCTCCTGATGAATTTAAATTAGAATTTGACTTGAAATTAAATTTGCATATAGTTTTTCATATCTTTCAGTCTAATTAAAGCTAATCCATAAAATTAGCCTCTATATATAAATGAGATTTTATATATATGAGGTAAAAATTATAGAAGAACAAAATTAATTCACTTCATTTAGGAAAGTTACAGAGTGCCATCCCTCTAAAGAGCTCAATATCAAATGAGAATATTTTAAACCAAGGAGTCTGTATATAAAAATATAAGTTAACGAGCTTTGCTACTTTTTAAGAGGAAATATAAGCCTAACCATCTCTTATTAGAGACTTTAAGACAGAGGAGACTTCATCTTCCAATGATAAATGGAATTTTCCTTCTTTTTCTGCTACTACCCCTAATGGCACCAGGTAGATAAATGGATACCCAACTTAAGAGTCTGTCACTTTTATTATTATTATTATTATTTTTTTAATGTTTATTTTTGAGAGACAGAGCGTGAGTGGGGGAGGGGCAGAGAGCGAGAGGGAGACACAGAATCTGAAACAGACTCCAGGCTCTGAGCTGTCAGCACAGAGCCCAACGCAGGGCTCGAACCCACAAACTGTGAGATCATTACCTGAGCCAAAGTCCAGCGCTTAACCAACTGAGCCACCCAAGAGCCCCAAGATTCTGTCATTTTCTTCCCAGCAAATCTTAAGTTTGATTCTGATGAGCCAGTTAAGTACTGTGGGTCTTAGAAAATAGAGTTGCAGACGACGCTCAGGATTAGAGATCAGATATGAGGAAGCACTCATATTCCAGTCCTGCTCAGGGCTGTCCCTCTATGGCTCCTTCTTCAGGTGGCCATGCCCTCCACCCAAGAAAAGGGAATGTTTGTCCCCTTGAGCCAAGAATAACCAACCTTGGGTGGAAAAGAGAATAATTAGACCTGTTCTTCCACTGCCATGACCTTAAGGGTTGTGTTTCCCTAGCCCAGAGGGTGAATGAAACATAGTATTACATGTAAACTACTTCTGTTGTTAGTTAATAGAGAGGGCAGCATATTTCTGCAACGGATTTTGTCTCAGTGGGAGTGTTTGAATCTTCTTACAAGTTTCCTCACCTCTAGCCTTCTTGCTATCCCAACCACATCAATCTTCAGTTAGTGTCTGCAGTGGGAACAATTTTAAAACTTCATGAAATCCCCTGAAATCTTGGCATTTTCTTTTTTCCTTTCTTTTATTTATGCCTTATTTCCAATTTGTAACTATCTCATATTCTTCTGGAAGTCAAATATATATATGATACATATATGTGTGTATATATATATTTTACCATTACTCCTTTCAGCTTCTATCACTCCCATTTATTCAACCCCAAAATTACATTTCAGGCATTGTTTTGAGAATGAGGATGATAGTAAGAGATGAAGTTGGGAAACATAGGCAGTTTTCCTGGGTCAAGCACTGTGATGGCTGAGATGAGTCCAATAAAAGAAATACAAAGTTTCTGCCCTGTAAGAGTTCACACACAATTCAAATAATATTTGAATCCTAAAAGAAACAATTTCCTCAATTAAAAATGCTTAGAGTGTTAAGCTTATTTATACTTCCATGTCTATAGCCAAGTAGATAGATAAGCTATGTGTAGATTGTTGATAGCTTTGAAATTAGTATGATATATTTCATGGAAGTTGGTATTTTAGAAATGATTATATATAAACACAGATTTGTTTGAATAAAACATAAATTTCAAAGTGGGTACAGCTAATGCATTTTGGGATGACAATCTGGGCACCAAATACTTGATAGACTTAAGAGAATAAATAATACAGAGCTATGGAAAATATATAAGTAGACATGTAAGGGAGAAAATTCTGGAAGTCAGACTTTGCAAAGTAGGAGAATAGATCATAAATACTAGGTCAGACTGATGGATTGGGGCATACATGTTATTGCACACTTTTTAAATACAACTGTCTTACAAATTCCACATTAGTTGAGATGAATTTATTTCTATACAATTTCTCTAAATTTTTTATATTAAAGATATACCTAAAGATCTTTGAACTTTGAATTTATCAGGAATGACAAATATAACCTCTCCTAATATCTTTTCATTATGGATATTTTAATTGGATCACATTTATATGTCTGTAAAAATTGATAGGTGGGGATATCTCTTAAGTACCTGATATTGTAGAAAACTTGAGGAGCTAGTCAGAAATTTAAATTTATTACCATTTCCATTTAGTTTAAGAAAGAGAATGAAGAAAACATTTAAATGAGCACTGTTTATTTGTGGGCCTGAGGTATACCAAAGAATGGAAGACAGTTCTGAAAACCCACAACTCTTGTATTATCTATGCTCATGTTTCTGTGACCACACACATGCCCCATAATTATTATGGTGCTATAAATACTTTAAGATTATCGTTTCCTATCACTGTATGATTTAGAAATGGGTTAGCCCAGCATACGGTAGGACGCTCTGCCAAGCCACTGTGCTGAGGCATCGTTTTCAGCATCTTGACTGCTTGTAGTGTCCCAGGAATACTGGGTCAGATGGTGCATAATTGGTGCCCTGAACCCAAACTGTATAGCAATAAAAATAGCACAGTTCTGGTTTGTTTTATATTTTACATCAACACCACACCCTCCAGTTTTCAAAGGCCTTCTTCACCGGTAACCCAGTAAAAAAAGAAATTCTTACTTTTAGTATTTGTTATTTTCCTTTTTGTTTACAAATTTTAAGGGTGTTTTCCTCACAAGCTTTTAGTTCACTTCATGAGTTTCTTTCTTTCCTCTGCAGTTTTTGAACCATGCTTCCATTATAGCTGTGCTTCAATGTTTGACACACTGCTCTACTGACCAGCACAGGTCAGATTCAGAAAATCTTCAGCAATCACAAATGTTGTTTGAAATGATCGCTGCTGTTTATGAAGTCAGTTTTTTCCTTACCTATTAAAGGATGCTAATTATTAGATGTAAAAAAGCCATTTGACAGTATTGACTCAACTATAATATGACAATTAGTGGCCTTTTCACTGACTTAATTGTTAACAACAGATAAAGTCCGTTTTGTCAGTGACTTAGCCAAAATACCTGAACTCTATGTACCAAGGTATTCACTTTTATTATATCATTCTAGACCAGGCCCAGGTTTTATTCTCTGTGTGTATATATCTGCTTTAAAAGAGAACTTAGGAATAAATTTTATTGTATTATATTAAAAACAAACTTTTTGTAGTAAGTCTTTCTGGCTGAATTTCAGTGAGAGTTGAATTTAGGCATTTTATAGTTAAATTTGATTACCTTTAAATTATAATGGGTGAGAAAGAAAAATTTTATACTTACTTGAACTGGAAATCGTTTTAGAGGAGGATAAAAGTAGGCATTCTTGTAAAGGTAATATCGTGGCCTGTGCTTAAAGACCTGCATAAAAAAATAAAATATATATTCATGTTTAACATATAATAAATCTAGAGTAAGTATAGTCAGGTCAAGAAAGTATGCTAAAATTAATTACCCCATTTTCTTCAGAATCCTCTACTTTGACTCTTCGATGCAAATTTTTCATCTGTTTAAAAAAACATTTAATCATTACATACTGTCTCTTTTACATAAAAAGACAAAAATGGAAATAACTATAGGTTTTTAATACAGAACTTACTGAGAAAGCACAGGCCATTCCCAAAATGCTGAGCAAAATTAAAGCAGTCTTCATTTTGGCGATTGCTTCTGTAATTAATGTAGTGGTAAAGTTAATATATATTAAAACTAAGAGTGTAACTTTTTTTTACTTATACTAGAACTATTTAATTTGTTTTCATTTCTGTCCAATTATAGTTTTGATTAATTAAGACCAAATTTCTGGCTTTTATTTCAGAATTGTTCCTTTTTTTTAAGTAGTAGAAAACTGACTTTGTTTAATCTTGAATTACATATTTGGTTTTATATATCTATTTGTTTTAAAGTTTACTTATTTTGAGAGAGAGGGAAGGAGCAGATGAAGGGGGGAGAGAGAGAGAGAGAGAGAGAGAGAATCCCAAGCTCACGGGATATGAGGGCTCAGTCTCATGACTGTGAGATCATGACCTGAACCTATATCAAGAGTCAGATTCGTAATTGAATGAGGCACCCAGGCACCCTCCATATTTGATTTTAACCTATCTGCTGTGATTTGTCAGTGGCAGACCATTTCATTACTGTAAGGGGTACTTCACATTGAGGCAAAGAGGCTTCCTAATATCATTGCATTAAGAATATCAGCTAAGGAATTATATTGTTAGTATGTGACTTGTTTGTTTATAATTAAAAACTAAGTAAAAACTGAATATATTTATATGGTTGCTTTTACATCAGTGATTGTACAACCTATATGTATAGTACAACAACCTATATATATATATCAAGTTTATTTGTAAGATGAGAAATAGGAACCATTTTCCTGAGATTACTTTAGAAAACTTTTACCTTAGAAAAAAACTGTTTTTTTGGTGTATGAAATCCATAATATGTGAAATACTATTCTCATAGCATGTAGCACCAAACAGCCATGTCTAAGAGTAATTCTATGAGAAGAGTTCATCAGAGTTTCACCTTGGGATATCAGGGGCAAATTTCCTCAAATTAGGTTGTTCTCCAGCTCCATTTAAGCTTTCCATCACTAGTGTGGGAGACTGTCACAGGATGGATCAAGGGCTCTTCAGGGTCAGGGCAATAGGCATCATGGAGACTTCAATTTTATGGAAGAATTGATCCTGAAATACAGCTCTCAGAATGGGAGTAGTTCCCAAACAATCCTGGGGTTTGCAGCCATACAGAGAACTCACTTCCATGTAAATACCTCACGTAAAAAGAGAGGGATAGTGAAATTGTATCCTACTTTAGTTTTATTCTTTTGATAAAATCCTATTTTAATAGAGGTTGAATAAACTTAGCTGAAACCCTACTAATTCCCCCCCCGCCCCCCCCCCCCACACACTTGCACTGACATATACATTTAACTGAGAGTGCTTGATTGAGAGTGACAGCTTTGGCAACACTTTAGAAGCAATATGTAAATGGTGGTGGCAATTTCCCCATAAACACATTTGGAATAGTAATGTTTAAAATGTATGAAACCCATGTTTTCTGTATTCTTAATTTTGCTTTTGCATTTTGTCGTTAGCCACAATTTATGGCATCCTTACTCAGTATCTGACACTAAAACATTACACAGAATAAAACTTAACCCGGAGAAGGTGTCTTGGGTCCTAAGTCACACTTTATTTCTGGCAGACTGGGTCTTTTGATTTTGATGTCTATACACTTCCTCACAGTTTTGTCTACTTTTGTAAAATTCTTAATGGTCACATCATGATAAAGAGGCTTTGACCCGAAGGGGGCCTATACTGTATAAGAAGTTTTTATTGCTATTGGGGTGCTTAAGTAATACTTTGAACTTTGTCACCCATGGTCAGACTCACTAGCAAACGGGAAGATTATTACTCTACAGCTTTATGAAAAGAGTTGGAATATTTATAATGTCTTAAAGAGCTTAAAACTTAAGTATATAGAACTGTAGAAAGGGTTTTGATTGCATAAATTTCTCAAATCATAAGAACAGCTAGATGAAAACATAGCAGTAATAATATAAAAAGAACCAAGTGATTCATGTAGACAGCAAGTAGCTGCCTACATAAATCTCATTTTATTTACTTCATGATTCATAAAAAACAAAGACGTCTATAGTGACCACTACTAACCCAGACAACAATTCAAACATTCTTAAAGGATAATTTCGCAAATCTAATGATAAGTTTTCATTGGGGAGAGTATGATAAACTGCCAACATTATTTATTTCTCTAGTACGATGTATTTCTCCGTACTGATTTTAGAGATATGGGATATTAACACTTGAAAAGCAAATATTGAAAAGATACTGTATGTAATTAAAGTATAGATTAGGCATAATTTATGCAGAAGTCTGTGTATACTGAGGTAGATTTACAAGTGAAAAATAGTATTTCAGTCAGCTTATCTTAAATACATCAGAGCAAGGAAGTATTTGTGAGAATACTTGGAAAGATAGAAAGTAGTTTTATAGCTTATGTGCACAGTGTTAAAAACTTATTTACATGCAGAGGTTAATAAGTTTAACCTTTTGGAAAGAATCTAAAATCTGAGGTACTAGTTTAATGAGAAACAAGTGTTAAATTACATAGCCCTTCTATACAATGCAATAGCATCAACATTTAAATAAAAAATTCAAAGCCAGGTCCAGAGATGTAAAATGTGGAGTGCTTGATTTTAAGAAAATGAAGTCGTCATATTAAATCTTACCCTTTTGCAGTTCTGGAGTGAGGAGACAGGCTCACAGGAGTGAGTGACACAGATTGAATATTTCCTCTGCTCTCTCACTCACTCATTTGCTTACTGTGACTGGCTATAAACTCTTCTTAGCCTTCTAACAGCCAATCACTGTCATGGGCAAGGTGATGTCAGAATGTAGATTCTCACCAGAAAACCCCCAAACTTCAACACTTTTTCAAGACACAGGCTCAGTTGAATAAACATGAAATGTGGTTCTAGTGCCAAGAGGTTTGCATTGTGGAATTTAATTGAACGTTTCAATGAAGATGAATAGTTTGAGTTCTGAATATATATAATAATATACTGGATATGAATTAAAATAAATAGCAAAAGATTTAACCATTTAAAAATTTTATAATCCTGCAAGTTTTCACTATGTTGAAAGGAAAGGAAACTTGTCCTCAGATACAATCCTGCATTATTAATTTAGTAAACAATTAAATAATAAAGGAGCTGATCAACAGTTAGTATTTAATATCAATATTTTATTTTTTTTCTAAAATATGTTTCAATGACCCATAAATTAAAATTGATATAATTAAAAAGAACCCCATCAATTTTGTTCAGTTTACCAAACCTTGACTTATTGAGCTTTCCACTGAATCAGGACAGTGGAGAGCTAGTGTTCCAGGATATGAAGAGCCAAATATAAGAAAGATCTGGTCCCTGTCTAAAATTTACACAGTTGCATAGAGAGACAGACTTACACCTGTAAAGCACAGCAATGAAAATATCTACAAGGTTTAGAAATCAGAATAGGAATTTTCTAGGTTATCAATAAGAGAGAGGTTCTCAAGAAAGAAAAGGAAAACATTCTTAGGAATAGATTCAAAGAATACGGAAATGAATGAACATAATTACACTGACACTGTCTAATATTTGCTGAGTGCTCTCATGCTAGTTCCTGTGTTATTTAAGTCATCCTTCACACATACAGAAAACAGTTCAGTTAGATTATCCCATTCTGTAAGTGAGGTAAGTGAGACAACAGAGATGGTAAGTATGTCCTGGGTTGCATGGCTAGGACAATGGGGGAATATAGAGATCAAAGTCAACTCTATTTCTAGAGTCTACTTTTAATCACGATAGATCCTTGTTGTCACATTCAGAAGGCTTCAGTGATTCAATAAACTGGAATATAGTGAGTAGAAGTAATGAAGATGAGGGTGGTTAAATGGACAAAGACCAGGTGATGGAGGGGACTGTAGGTTGCACCAAGGAATATGAACTCCACCTTGGCAAAGAAAATATCAAAGGGTTAATGCAGAAAAATAATATATTTAGATTTGTAACTTAGAAAAATCTTTTGTTGGGGTGCCTGGGTGGCTCAGTCGGTTAAGCATCCGACTTCAGCTCAGGTCATGATCTCACGGTTCGTGGGTTCGAGCCCTGCATCGGGCTCTGTGCTGACAGCGCAGAGCCTGGAGCCTGCTTTGGATACTGTGTCTCCCTCTCTCTCTCTGCCCCTCCCCTGATCACACTGTCTCTCTCTGTCTCTCAAAAATTAATAAAATGTTAAAAAAAATTTAAAAAAAATAAAAATCTTTTGTTGACAAGGCAGATCTGGGTTGAAGAAGGCAAAATAATTATGGAGGGGGGGACTCCAAGAAGCTATTCTAGTGATTCAGGAAAACAGTGACAAAAGGTCTGAACTAAACAGTAGTCATGGGGGTGGAAAGGATAGAACAAATAAGAGAGATGTTAAATAGATAAAATTGATGGGACTTAGTTAAAGTAAGAGAACTAGAGAAGCCTAGGATGACTTCTGGACTTATGGCTTGGGTAATATTGTGAGTGGTGGGACCATATCTCATGTCATACCTAGCAGAGTAATTGGTATATTATAATCATTCAGTGAGATGTTAACAGTATATGATATAATGAAAGGAGTAAAGAACTGAGAATGAAAAGGCTGGGGGTTTGTTCTTGGTTTTACCACTGTGTGAACCACTTGACCACAATGAGGCTTCAATTTAATCCATATTTTAAAAATAAGCTTGATTTTCAACCAAAAAAGAACCAGCCACTCTGTGCCTCTATCACCTGTGAAGCATTCTTAGCCAAATAACTGGACTTGAATCTGATGAACCCTCTCTATGTACCAGGTGAGAGACAATACTAGGTACAAAAGAATACATAAAATGATACCACTGGGGTGTATTGAGCAAAATCCAGAAATATGGGAAACTTTATAGGACATATTACCTGGCTTCTATTTTATTAGCAAGAAAAAATTTAAAAGAAGGAAGGGGAAACTATAGATAAAAAAGACTTCAGAGTTATATCCACAGAAATTGTGAAGCAATTGGAGAAATGTTGAAGCTGACCAAACATTTTATATTATGAAATTATTGTTAATTTTTGGGGAGTGGTATTCTTTTTTTTTTAGGAAAATAATATAATTTCTATTGAACTCATATTTAAAAAGTTTTTTTAATGTTTATTTTTGAGGGAGAGAGAGAGAGAGAGAGAGAGTGCACGCACGAGTGAGCTTGAGTTGGGGAGGGGCAGAGAGAGAGAGGGAGACACAGAATCTGAAGCAGGCTCCAGACTCTGAGCTGTCAGCACAGACCTGATGTGGGACTTGAACTCACGACCTGAGCCAGAAGTCAGACACTTAACTGACGGAGCCACCAAGTCACCCCAAACTCATTTGTTAAATGAAGTATAGTGACACACAGTGTTACATTTGTTTCATGTGTACAACATAGTGATTCAACAACTCTACCTTATACTATGCTCACTACGAGGGTAGCTACCACCTGTACGCATACAGTACTATTACATTCCCATTGACTGTATTTTCTATGCTGTACCTTCCGTCCTTGTGACTCATTCATTCTGTAACTGGAAGCCTGTATCTCCCACTCCTCTTCACCCATTTTGTTAATTCCTCCATCCTCCTCCCCTCTGGCAACCATCAGTTTTTTTCTCTGTATTTATGGGTCTGTTTCTGCTTTTTGTGTTTGTTTGTTAGTTGTTTTGTTAGTTTTCACTTATAAGTGTCATCATATGACATATGTCTTTCTCTGTTGGACTTACTTCACTTAGTATAATATCCTCTAGGTCCATCCATGTTGTCACAACTGGCAGGACCTCTTTCTATTTTATGGCTGAGTAATACTCCATTGTGTGCATACACCGATCTTCTTTATCCATTTATCAATGGACACTTAGCTTGTTTCCATGTCTTAGCTATTGTAAATAATGCTGTGATGAACATACGAATGCATATGTCTTTTCAAATTAGCGTTTTTGTTTTCTTTGGGTAAATACCCAGTAGTGGAATTACTGGATCATATGGTATTTCTATTAATAATTTTTTGAGGGCCCTCCATAGTAGCGATACCAATTTACATTCCCACCAACAGTGCAGTAGGGTTCCTTTTTCTCCACATCTTTGCCAACACTTGTTATTTTTTGTCTTTTTGATACTAGCCATTCTGACAGGTGTAAGGTGAGGTCTCATTGTGGATTTGATTTGCATTTCTCTGATAATTAGTAATGCTGAGATCTTTTTATGTGTCCGTTGACTGTTTGCATGTCTTCTTTGGAAAAATCTCTATTCAGTTCCTCTTGCCCATTTTTAATTGGATTATTTGGGTTTTTTGGTATTGAGTTGTGTAAGTTCTTGATGCATTTTGGACATTAACCCCTAATCGGATATATCATTTGCTAATATCTTCTGATATTACTATGTGTTAAAAAGAATTCTTATATTTTAGAAATTAATGGTAAGATATTTATGGATGAAACAGTTATCTGTGGGTGTGGATAAAGGTGAAACAAGACTGACTATAAATTGATAATCATTGAATTGGTGATAGATTACCCTAGGGATTCATTATACTGTTTTCTTCACTTTGTGTATGTTTGAAATGGTCTATAAAGTTTTTTTTAATGAAAATAATTGAGTCAAATCTCTCATCCAGTCAAACTCTATCAATTGACTAGATATATTCATGCATGGTTACTGGAGCATTTTTTCTAAGGAGTAGTGCTAGAGAAAAAATAAATCACAGATCCTTACTAATTCTGCTTTTGATATAATCAGGGCTGTCTCAACAACACTTAAAAAATTTTTTTTGTTAATGTTTATTTATCTTTGAAGGAAGAGAGACAGCATGAGCAAGGGAGGGGCAGAGAGAGAGGGAGACACAGAATCCGAATCAGGCTCTAGGCTCTGAGCTGTCAGCACACAGCCTGATGCAGGGCTCAAACCCATGAACCATGAGATCATGACCTGAGCCAAAGTCAGATGCTTAAGCAATTGAGCCACCCAGGTGTGCCCTTCAACAACACTTTTTGTTGCAATCTCATTGTTATGATAATCTTTATTTAAACCGGTTGTTATGAGTTGATTTTCTTGGATGACATATAAACACACATTCATCTCATTGGCATGCCACAACCAAGTTGCACTGTGTGGTGAGTCATTTCTGGGGAAACCCCAGACTCATTGTGATGTATCCCTCTTTTTTACATGCCATATATACTCAGTTGTCAAATCCTGTTAACACCACCTCCACGGTTCTTTGGAATCTAGACTTCTCTCTCCTTTCTTGTTGTCCCTGTGTTTGTTCAAGTCCTCATCACTTCTTGCTAGGTTATAGTCAGAATATTCTAATTGTGGGCATGTTGCCTATTTCTCCTTCCAAAATAGTCTGTGACCACAGGACTTAGAATCAAGGATTGAGGTAGAGTCCTGGTGCTGTATCTTACTAGCTTTTCTCCTTGGATAAAACTCTCTCAACCTAAAAAGTATGACCCCAACTTTCTTTTTGTTTATTTATTTTTGAGAGTGAGCAAGTGGGGAAGGTAAAGAGAGAGAGAGGGGGACAGAGGATCCAAAGGTTCTGCACTGACAGCAGAGAGATCATGCAGGGCTCGAGCTCATGAACTTTGAGATCATGACCTGAGCTGAAGTTAGACACTCAACTGACTGAGCCAACCAGGCATCCCCAACTCTCTTTTCCAATATCATTTATTACTTCTTGCCTGCTAGAATACATTGCCATGGTCTATATAAGACTTATGAATAGCCAAGTCTAAAAAGTTGATAAACACTATTAAAACATATTTTTATGAGGTCTCTTGGCAGCTCTTAACTGAAATCTTAATAACTAGAATTTTCTAAAATAAGTGATAAAACTTCCTCCCCTCCATTAGAAAAATGCTAAAATCTTGGCTATGCCATTACTGTTATTTATTACTATACCCATCTATTAGTTCTTCCATATCGACTCTTTCTCTGAAACCAAAAGGTAGTATCTAGTTTGGGCAGCAATACTCACCTCTATAGTACTCTTCTCCTGAACTGTCTCATCATCAGCCTGATTGCTCTTACATCACGGGAAACCTTTTGTAGCCAGTCCTTTTATTTACAGTATGCATTATGTCTTCCATCTATGCTTACCTGTTCAACCTTAGTGAAACCTAGTTGGAAAGCCTAGTTTTTCCATTAATGAGTATCTGGATTTAGGACTTTATACAATCAGTCAATTGTTGTCACTTACTGAGCTCTTACAAGCCTGGTGTTAGGAGATACAACAGACAGGTTTGTTTTTTTTTCCCCTCAGAGTTTATAATCCAGTTAAGCTCTCCCTCCCCACTTACTTCCCAGACTGCCTGTGTTGATGTGGAAGTCCAGTAATGCTTTTCCTAACCCCACCCAATATTCCAATAAAACTTTCATGTATTCCATAGCCAGAAATAACAAATACCAAACTCGTACCTAATATAAATTCCTGTTTAAGAAGCATCATGTTCTCTTACTATAATATTGTGACCTCGTGTGGTAGTGGTGGTGGTGGATGTGTGTGCCTGTCATCTGTTTTTTATTGTGAGCTTCTGGAGGGCAAGGAGTATATCTATTTAAATTACTGTATATGAAGCCAGGGAAACCACATCTGTGGTTATTTACACAAGACTGGATGTTCTCATAGAAACTGACATCAGGTGAACATTGATTCCTTGCCCTTTCTAAAAGAAAGGTGAAGGTTAACACACAAAGCTGTTAGTAGATGGTAGATCTAAGGGCAGACTACTAACAGACTGTTCTCTGTGATGTGGTTCCTGTCTCCAAGGGAAAGCTGAATTTCTTTTCCCTCTCCAAATCTTTATTCAAGATTTGGGTGAAGTGAATAATAGTTAAGTCTTGTTGGATCTTTCTTCAGTTTCCCAGCTACTTTCTCTGTCTACTTTACTATCTACTTTCCCCTATTGGCTCTCTTTCATTGGCATATAATTTTCAAATGTCTTTCATAAAACAGAGAAACAAAAACCCTCCT